>OY979694.1:135579405-136179405 GCA_963855945.1 Thereva nobilitata
AACTGCCATATTTAAACCTAGTGGCTACATGCATTAACTTCAATATTACTTTTTTGTCATCATCATAAAAATCGGCAAACTGTAATAATGCAAGTTTTAAGTTACATGAGTTTTCAGTGCTAACGTGTCTCAAGTGATAGTTATTGATATTGGAATTAAAGACTTTAATAATAATTTAAAAAGTAGAAGTGATAATTTATATATTTAAGTGTAGTTGATTACTTATTTAGTTGCGTCTATTTTATAATTAATAAGAAAAATCGTCTTGCAAATTACGGCAAGAATGAAATTACACGTGTTTTAAATTTTAATCAATAAAAGGCCAGACTTAATTGGTTTTTAAATAAATTTAAATGTCCACAATGTGGTAATGGGGCCTATTCTGCAGGTAAAATTTTATCATTTTATGTTATGTTATGCCATAACATAAAAGAATTCTCTAAAATCCTATTCTGTCCGATAAATTTTATTTTATTTTATCGATCATAACATAAAATATTTCCTGTTACGCTTCATGACATAAAATAATCTAAGCAGTACATTTTAGAGGTATTTTAACCCATTTTATGAAAATGACAGACAGCAATTGACATTTGCATGAAAGTAGTTTTAATTGAGTTTTGAGTGCAATTAAAAATTAATATGCCCAACGCATTAAGAAAATGTTTTTTTGTCAGATACTGTAGTAATTTAGCACCCATATCCGCTAAGAAAAACAACTCCCATGCTCGGGAGATGCCCAGTCAGCATTTTTATTAAAGAACCCCTTTCATAAATACAATGTAACTTTCATGATTAAATGCAATGTAACTTAAAACCAGTCTTAAATTCGTTATTTCAATAACTCACTAAAATGCTGCGCCGCAATTCCTTATCTAATTTTTCACATCATAAATGCTGACTGTGCGTATCTTTCCCGAGCATGCGAGCCGCAAGGCAAGGGACATGAGAACTCAAAAATCAGTTCTCGATGTACCGCCGCGCGAATTAGTTCGATTATTTCAGTAATTAAGAAAAGCCAGTGTCATACTTAAATAAAAGTTTACAGTAATTAAGAAAAGCCAGTGTCTAAATAAAAAAAATATAATTAAAGTTAAGTAAAACTGTGTTAATTTCAATTCTTTTTCACGCGGTGGGCACTGGGGCTCAACAGTTTGGTGGCAAGGTGGAATTCCACGCGGTGGATCCAGCCACACTCAGGAAAAAATATCCTATAACTCATTTTGTCAGGTTAACAAGACAAAATCTAGTATATTTAAAAAGATTCCTATTCAATTATTCCGCTTTTTCTTGTTATACCAATAAGATCGGCCCTTTTACTTTTTTAAACACGTGCCAATGAAATTATCGGGACATATCCCTTTATCTTAATATGATTCTTGTTAAATAAACAAGACCGTCTAGTAACAGGTGTGACTCACTCCAGAAGTTTACATTATTCTTATAGGAATCTTATTAAATTAAAATGAGAGTCTCATACACATAAAGTAAAAAATATAAGAATTTCACAATTTTGTTCAATATTTGTTTGGACGCTACCAGAACTAGTCGAGTTTCATCGAAAAATGGAAGCAAATAACATAGTTTATTGTGTAGACGAAAGGGTTATTAGTGAATTTGTGTTAAATAGTGAAAGTATAGACGAACTCGAAATTAATGAAGAAGATGGGGAAATGAAAAAATTGATTTTTGAAAAATTTGGATTTGATGCAGAGCTATACAAGTTGTTAAAGTGCAAGTATTATACTCTACTTATCTTAAATGCTACTATTTTAATTAGCAATCTATGATTGTGATTGCTACTTACTACTGTCATCGTGGTTGCTACATCAGCAATTAATTAATCATTAACTTATTTTTACAGCGTACAAATTAGACCTCGAAAGTCTTCGATTACAAGAGAATCGGAATTGAATGATATGTTCCCAAAACCAGAAATGGGAATAAGGAGAAAAACTTTCCCAGTGGAAAATAATAACGGTAGGTATGTAACATTATATCAACTGTAAGCTTTTAATGACTTTACATTTTTAGGCCGAGACGTTATCACCTTCATATTGTGAAAGTAGGGTGGAATCACTGAAGAGTGCAGAACCTGGGTTGTCATCAGAAAGTTGTGGAAGTTTTACTCATCAAACCAGAACACCACTGGAGAATATATTAAACACAACTGCAAGCAATGGGAAGTACAAGAATTCTAAGATCATTTACAATCGTATGTAATCAACAACTAATTTTTAATATTACAAAATTTGAAGGATCTCCTATACATTTATATTATTTGAATGATGGAAAAAAATTATTAGAATTAAAAAATTTTGAGTTAATTTTGTGCTTGCAAATGTTTTTTTTATATTTCTTATGTATTGGTTTTAAAATAATTTTTTTTTAAAAAACTGAAATTTTTTGGTTTCTTATATATTCCATTTCAGAAAAGTCAATCGAAACAACAGGATAAAATCCGGTAAAAATAATCCAGAAAAATTCTAGTTAATTTAAAAGGATCGATATTATAATTTTTAGAAGATTGCCGTATTAAGCTAATAAGACATTATACTATAAAATTTACTAGGTACGCTAGTTAATTTAACAAGATGTCCCGTTACGGCCTACCAAAAAATTTAACAAGATCAATATTGTTAAAATAACAGGACAAATCCAATTGGTCAAAAAATAAAAGACGTCTTATTAATTTAACAAGGTCATTTATATGAAAATCTTATTAAGGATCTAGGATCTTTTCTCTCGGTGCAGTCAATCTCTTTTAATCTTTAAAATTTCATTCTGTGCATCTTTACTCATCTTTAGTGAACCTACAACGCACGCATCTTTATTATGTGCATCATATTGAGCACAGTCAACGCATCTTTACCTAATACTTGGAATTTATATGCATCTGGTTGAGCAACGCATCCTTACTTTTGATATAATATTGAAAAATCTATGGGCAGCAATCAAGCACCGTCAACGCATCTTTAGTTTCAATATTATTGAAAAAAAAAGAAAAAATTATTTTTTTTTTATTGCATCAATCAAGCGCAGCCAAGGCCTTCATCAACATTGTGCTCAGTCAACATTATGCTCAGTGTGCAGTTTCAACACGTGCGAAACTACATTAATCCAAAATATATTCTTTCATCTACTTTTTGTGCGTCATTGGAGCAGAACCATACACCAATTTCTGCATCAAGTAACCATTCAAAGGGTCCCAAATCTCGACTGCAGGCGAAGGCTAACGGATACCAACAACCTCATCAAACTCATCACGATCAACATATTGATAAAATGTTAATAATTTTGTGAGTAGCTTTTAATTAATTTACAATTTATTCATATAATATATTATGTAGTACAATTTATTCATATAATATATTATGTAGTGTCGTGTAGTGCCGTCAAAAAAAAAATTTTTTATAAATATATACAATTTGCTTTTGTACACTATTACTGGTTGGTTAGTGCGTTTTGATTCGTCCTAAATTTATTTTTGCATTTTTAATTTTGATTGATCGGACTCATTTTCAACGTTTGCTTTGTATACTTCTTGATTTGATACAGGTTTACCTTGTGAATTTTGATAATGGGATTCATGTGTTAAAGTTAGTTAGCGTATTTGAATTTAACTTTGGAATTTGATTTTTTACGGAATGGTTGTTGTGAAATTATTCTAGTTCGAACCAATTGATCGGATAATCTTTCAAGGTTTAAGTATTTTTAATCCCTTCCAGTTTGGGAATACCTGTCCCTAAATTTTCTTTGAAATGGGTAACACATTTTTATTGAATTCCCTATCGCGATAAAGTTGTACACAAGCTGTAAAAGCGGCAGATCTTTAGCCGATGGGGCTTACTACCGCTCACTTAACTAAATACTCTTTAATCACCTTATCATCTTCTTTGTACCCATTAGTTTTGATTTACTCCGAAACTCGGAAAACAAGATAGCATAGTATCTCATTCACCTCTTGTTCACGCCGAAATTAGGGGTAACACAATTATAGCACTAAAACTATATATTCTCTGCGTCACCTCTTTCCCGGCATCTAATTCATTACCCACGATTGTGACCCTGAAGGCACATGAGTGAAAAACCTACAAGGACTAAGAAGCCTGACCACGTAGGTGAACTTACCGTCTTCTTAAGAAGCCACAACAAAAAGGATGTCAAACTAGATCCTTTATCAAGCATCTCCGAACTCCCCGAGGGAAATTCAGAATCTTTAGAAACCAACGTCAAAACATTAAAATCAGACGAAATGTCTAACTTTAACCTCTCTAACGCTATAAAAATGGTCCCTGAGTTTGACGGGGATCCCAAAAACCTTCATCGATTTCTACAAATTGCCAAGATTCAGTATAGCCTGGCGACATTCGAAACCCATAAGCTAGAATTTCTGGATCTGGTTAAGTCAAAGCTTACCGGCAAAGCATACAATAGTGTTTTGCGGTACCACGACTATGAAACCTGGGAAGCTCTACGAGCTAGCCTGGAGAAACAATTCTCAAAACAACGATCCTTGCAAGTTGTGCAGTCTGAGTTATTCAACGCTCGACAAGAATCTAAGGAAACCGTTGTCCACTACGCAGAAAAAATTGAAAGGCTACTGGAAGAACTAAATATCTCCAGCGCCAAAAGCGAGACTAGAGAAGGGAACGAAGCCATACGTGCCTTAAACGAACAAATGGCTGTCAATAATTTCAAAAGAGGTCTTAAACAACCCTTAAAATTAATAGTGAAAGCCTCAGATCATGACTCCCTTAAGGAAGCTGTGGACCTCGCTTTGGAGCGAAACCAAAGTCGCACCAACATTCAATCGAAATCCCAAACAATGTCGGTTCTGCGAGAATCTGGGGCACGACATTAACGAATGTCGCAAGTATAGCGCTCTCCTCCGACAACAACAGCCCTCTAAACCATTTCCGACCTTTAGGGGGGCAATAAATAAAGTCAGCCCGTCCTCACCTACCCCGGTTTGCCGATATTGTAAGAACTCGGGTCACTCAATTGAACAATGTAGAAAAAGGGAATATAATAACTCCAAAAGAATGGCAGTAAAAACTGAAGATAATCCCAATCTCACTTCTTCTCCTCGACTGGGAAACGAATCTACTCCTGGCCCAAGCGGTTCGGTGACCAGGATTCGGGACATAAAATAGGCGACCGCTTCACATACACCATCTACCACAATCATACTAACTCCATCAATAATACTAATGACCTTGCAAATTCTACTAATTCCTGTGCTAAAATCTCAGAACCAACTACTACATCTACTAACTCGACCACACAACTTACTAATTCTACTAATTCCTGTTGCAAATCCACTAACACTTGTGATAATCCTACTAATTCTACTAACTGTGAATCCACTGTTATTAAATCGATTCGACTCTATTCACTCGATCATTGCCAAACATTTAAGAATGAAACTACAATCAATTTAGCTGAATCCCTCTCCGATTCCAATGTATTCCTCCTCGACTCGGGTGCCTCACTGAGTCTAATAAAAGTCAACGCTCTGCAGGACGATGTTGAAGTAGATACCCACAAAATCATTCAGATTACGGGAATAACACAACAAGGTATCCTTACTAAAGGAGTTGTATACTTGCATTTGGCCCTACCCAACAGTGAGCCACTAATTCACCAATTTCACGTAGTCGCCTCTGATTTCCCCATAACGACCGAGGGTATTCTAGAACAAGATTTCTTCATCAAAACTAAAGCTAAACTAGACTACGAGGATCTAACATTCAGCTTTTATCACCAAGGGAAATTACACGTATCAGAGAATTATTCTCTTGCACGTTCGAGGGACAAGAAATCCCTCCAAGGTGCGAAAGAATCGTTAACTGGGGACCAGTTGGCTCCGAAGAAGAAGTCTTCTGCCATCCGCAAGAAATTCTGCCTCACGTGTATACAGCAGGAACTATTGCCCGGCCAACTGAAGGCTACATAAAAGTCGCAATACTAAACACCACTGATACAGTAGTTAAACTACAAGATAGCGGAAAGCTTCATTATGAACCATTATCACAGTCCCACGTCTTAACTCCTTCCACCCTAACAAGCAAGACCAAAGTTCAGAAGCCTTTAGAGACTCTAACCTCTTTGTTAAGTCTGTCCCACCTAAATAACGAAGAGCGCGATTCAATTCTTGACCTTTGCCGTAAGTACAATCAATTATTTTATATCGAAGGTGACACGTTGACTTTCACTGACGCAGCAAAACACACACTTCAAATTCACCCCAATAAAGCCCCAATTAACATTAAACCCTACCGTCTTCCGGAAATCCACAAAGCTGAGATAGACAAGCAGACACAAAAACTCTTAAAGGAAGATATTATACGTCCAAGCGCAAGCCCTTGGAATTCGCCTCTCTTGGTAGTGCCAAAGAAAGCGGATTCCGATGGTTTAAGGAAGTGGAGAATGGTGGTAGACTTCCGTAAACTCAATGAGTTGACGATTCCAGATGCATACCCACTCCCTAATATAGAAGAAATTCTAGACCAACTCGGGAACTCTCGCTATTTTAGTACGCTCGATCTGGCTAATGGCTATTACTAGATCAGTGCCACTGAAGAGGACAAACCAAAAACTGCATTCAGTACTCCGCAAGGGCACTTCGAATTTAATCGAATGCCCTTCGAACTGCAAAATGCCCCAGCCACTTTCCAAAGGTTGATGAACATAGTGTTGGCCGGACTCCATGGCACACGATGTTTTGTCTATCTCGACGATATTGTTGTGTATGGTCATAATCTGACAGACCATAACAGAAAGCTCTGCGACGTGTTTGATTGCCTCAAAAGGTTTAATCTGAAATTGCAACCTTCAAAATGTAAATTCTTACACAAGGAAGTGATGTACCTTGGGCACATTATCACTGATCAGGGGATCAAGCCCGATCCACAAAAGATCTCAGCCATCCAATCCATAAAAGCCCCACAGAATTGTAAGCAAGTAAAGTCGTTCCTAGGACTCGTGGGTTATTACCGGAAATTCATCCCGAATTTTGCTGGCCTAGCTAAACCCCTTACCACCCTTCTAAAAAAGGACGTTCCCTTTGCCTGGGACGCCCATTGCGACGAATCCTTCGAGCTGCTTAAAAGCACAATAACGAAGTCCCCAATTCTCCAATATCCCGACTTTCAGAAGAAGTTTTTCATTACCACGGATGCGAGTAATACGGTCATAGGTGCTGTTCTGTCGCAGCGACCCAACAACAGCAACGTCGACTTCCCCATTGCTTACGCTAGCCGTACTCTTAACAAGGCGGAAAAAAATTATTCAACAATTGAAAAGGAGGCTCCAGCGGTTGTTTGGGCGGTAAATCGGTTTCGTCCTTATGTCTATGGAAGGAAAATTACCATTTTCACGGACCATAAACCCTCGTTTGGATATTTAACCTCAAAGACCCTAGTTCGCGGATAATGAGATGGAGAATTAAGCTGGAAGAATACGATTTCGAAGTTGAACATAAGAAGGGCAAACTTAACACAAATGTAGACGCTTTATCCCGATTACCAACAGCGGAAACTCTAGTGGTAACTAGATCGCACTCCAACAATCAAAATCAAACTCCTGTTATGATCACAGAAACACATAAAATAAATAACAAGCCTCGCGTTACAGAACTCACAGACCCTTCGGAAATTTCCAGGGTATTAATCGCAAACCAATATTAGTTATAATCAAACTACTAACGTAGTAATAATATTCAGTAATGTAAGTAAGTAATGTAAGTAATGTCTTTATACAATGTAAGTTACTTGAAGAATAAAATAAAAGAAATGTAACATTCCGAAAAATAAAGGAAACAGTAGCAACCCTTCCAGAAATTCAAACTTTTCGTTATTAAAATTTTCTATAAAAATACCTGAATTTTTGTAACATTTCCGAAAAATAAAGGAAATGAATGAAGACAAATAGAAAATGTATTCACTTCATAAATTTTTCTTTCAAGCCAAATAATATTGACAAACGATCGACTTCATCGATCCCCATAAGGGGGAGGAATGTAGTAATTTAGCACCCATATCCGCTAAGAAAAACAACTCCCATGCTCGGGAGATGCCCAGTCAGCATTTTTATTAAAGAACCCCTTTCATAAATACAATATAACTTTCATGATTAAAACCAGTGTTAAATTCGTTATTTCAATAACTCACTAAAATGCTGCGCCGCAATTCCTTATCTAATTTTTCACATCATAAATGCTGACTGTGCGTATCTTTCTCGAGCATGCGAGCCGCAAGGCAAGGGACATGAGAACTCAAAAATCAGTTCTCGATGTACCGCCGCGCGTATTAGTTCGATTATTTCAGTAATTAAGAAAAGCCAGTGTCATACTTAAATAAAAGTTTACAGTAATTAGGAAAAGCCAGTGTCTAAATAAAAAGAAAATATAATAGTTTAAAGTAAAACTGTGTTAATTTCAATTCTTTTTCACGCTGTGGGCACCGTGGCTCAACAATACTGAAACAAGGTACGCTTTCATTTTGTTTGTTTTCATTCATAATTTTATTTGTTTTCATTTTCAACCGATCAGCTGTTCAAAACGTAATAGAACCCATAGCGGAATGCACTAAATATTTTATGTTATGTGTTCATAAAAGACTTCATAAAATAATTTTATGAAAGCATGGCAGAATACGAATTTTTAAAATATTTTATTTTTATTTTATCAAGAATAAATTTTATCATCATAACAAAACATAAAATATTATTTTATGAAAAATTACAGAATACGGCCCATTAAATAACTACAACTAGTTATGTATCTATTTGCAAACAGTAGATGAAGCGAAAATAGGGAAGAGGAATAATATAATAGAGGAGGCATCATAGATGGGAACTGGGTTTTTGGCGGGTACGAAAGACAGAGCTCGGGCGATTGTTTGTCTGTAGTAGCTATCGCCAATAGAAAAAAAGTTTCTTTGATTAAAATTACCCACCAATATATTCTGCCTGGAACCATAATAATTTCTGATACTTGAGATGCTTATAACACTTTAGGAAATGAAGGTTTTTAACATTTAATGGTTAACCATTCATTAAATTTTGTTGACCCACACACTGGTAAGAAATTTTAAATAGTAATGTGGCAGTACCAAAACACATTTGGCAGTACCAGAAACTAACATTGGTACACACAGAGATTTATGCATGAGTCTACATCTAAATACCGCACACGACGGACGTGCTCTTTTCGCGTTCTTTTTATTAAAACCGAAACCCCTTTTTGTTTATGTAAATAAAGTTGTTTTTTATAACGTTGAGTTCCGTCTTTCATTTTCATACCTTTTGTGTTCTTCCAAGGTTCCTGTAAAGGTGTAAAAGATATCAGACAAGATAGCAGTTGTAACGGCATCGAAGGCCTCATGTGCCTCCCCATACACACAACAACAAAAGCTAAAGTGGTGACCCTCGACATTCCTTGTACATACACCGTTGTGTACGAGCCAGTGCAATGGTATTTAAACAGTGTGCAGAGTGAGTTATTCAGAAAAAGCCCATGTGCACGAAATCTCCTTTAGTGTGAAAACAGTGTTGACAACTATCGCGACGCGTAAAACCATTTAAATAAATTAATGTACACAAAATCCCTTTAGTGTAACAACAGTGTTGACAACTATCGCGACGCGTAAAATCATTTAAATAATTAATTCTTTTGGAATAAATAGATCGGAGAGTGTGATTTGCCTAAAATAATATAACAATCGGGAGACGGATTTAGTATTATCGGTGTTAATTAATCCGAGTTGTCAAAAGCAAATTTTCTAGTCTCTAATCGCAAAACAAGTAAGAAAAAATAGTAACACGTACAAAATGTCGGACACGGACGATATCGAAAAAAAAAAGCTAACGATATTCCATCAACCAGTGCGGCAGAAACGCGTGAGATTGCTCGAGTGTCGGTTAAAACACCGCCCTTTTGGAAAGCGAAACCTGAGCTCTGGTTCGCACAGGTAGAGTCTCAATTCATAGCAGCAGGCATCAAAGCTGATCACACCAAATTTCATACGGTTGTAGCAGCAATTGAGAGCAACATTTTAGCACAGGTAAGCGACATTATTTTAAATCCACCTAAAGAGAAGATGTACGACACTTTAAAGGCAAGAGTGATTGAACAGTTTGCAGACTCTGACCAAAAGAGAATCAAAAAGTTACTGCAAGACTTGGAATTAGGTGATTCCAAACCGTCACAGCTCTTAAGAGAAATGCGTGAGCTCGCAGGCAGTAATATGACCAATGAAATGTTAAAGTCCATCTGGATGCAAAGATTGCCATCTAATATACGAGCAATTATATCCATAAGCTCTGAGTCTCTAAACCAAATAGCGGTAATGGCGGACAAAATTGCTGAATTTAGTGACACCACACAGATTTCCGAGTGCACAGCCTCCGTGACAGATAATTCAGCTTTAGAGAAGCAGCTCGGCGAATTAAAAAAAGAAGTGCTAGAACTCAAGAGGACCTTTAAAAGGCACTCTGCGCCAAATTTCAGAGCTCGGCACAGAAGCAAATCACGCGACAGGGATTCACCCAAGGATCCACAATGGTGTTGGTACCACCGCAAGTTTAAAGATAAATCTACTAAATGTCGCGACCCATGCGATTACAAGAAGGAAAACTAATGCGTCAGTCGCTGTTGGCGGCTAGCGACGGGCGAAAAAGTCATAATCGCCGCCTCTTCATAACAGACATGTCAAGCAAACTGAGATTTCTAATAGATACGGGATCAGATATATCGGTCATTCCACGAACGTCAGTAGGATCTCTGAAACATCGTCCGACTGATTATTCAATTACATTATATGCTGCAAATGGAACCCAAATTAAAACGCATGGAGAAAAAGCGATCACATTAAATTTAAAGTTGAGAAAAAAGTTCAGCTGGATATTCGTAATTGCCGATGTCTCGCAACCAATCATAGGAGCTGATTTTTTGGAGCATTTCAAATTACAAGTAGACCTACACGGGAAGAAATTAATAGATAAACAAACAAAACTGTCAACCTCTTGCACGATACATGTCGCAGATATCGTAAGTCTGTCTACCATTAACTATTCAATGAATTTCTATGACTTATTAGACGAATTCAAGGATATAACTCGACCTACGCTGAAAATAAAAAAGTAAGTCATAATGTAACCCATCACATACTCACAAAGGGACCACCAGTTTTTGCTAAAGCAAGAAGACTCTCACAAGAAAAGTTAAAAGCGGCTAAGGTTGAGTTCCAGATTATGCTTGACGAAGGCATATGTCGACCTTCGTGTAGTCCTTGGGCAAGCCCCTTGTACATGGTGCAAAAACAAAATGGAGATTGGAGGCCCTGCGGCGATTTCAGAAGGATTAATGCGGTGACGGAACCTGACAGGTACCCAGTACCTCATATACACGAATTCACCCATTTCTTACATGATAAAAACATTTTTTCTTCGATCGACCTGAAGAGAGCGTATCATCAAATCCCAGTAGAGCCTAATGACATCCAAAAAACGGCAATAACAACGCCATTCGGTATGTTTGAATTCGAAAATATGACTTTCGGGTTGAGGAACGCAAGTCAGACGTTTCAACGCTTTATGGATGAGGTACTTAGAGATTTGAACTTTGCATATGCTTACCTAGATGACATTCTAGTCGCTTCACATAACGAAGATGAACACCGAATTCATCTCAAACAGCTTTTTGGACGATTGCGAGAATATGGACTGGTCATCAACACTTCAAAATGCGTATTGGGCGCAAGTGAATTGAGATTCCTGGGACATACCATAAACAAAAGCGGAACCAAACCACCAGAGGATCGAGTCCAAGCGCTCTCGAATTACGCCACCCCTCAGAGAATATGTGATTTACGAAGATTTTTAGCTGTCACAAACTTCTACAGAAGATTTTTACCGAATGCAGCCCAAATCCAAGCACCCTTACTTAATCATATAAAAGGAAACAAGAGGAAAGATAAATCCGTAATAAAATGGGACACGGATAGTTTAGAAGCTTTTAGCAAATGCAAAGAGGCTTTGAAACAAGCAGCAATTTTATCCCATCCGTCGCCAGGAGCACCGTTAGCGCTTATGGTTGATGCATCAGACAAATCAGTCGGAGCAGTAATCCAGCAGTACACGAATGAGAGTTGGCAACCACTTGGTTTTTACTCGGAGAAATTAAACGCAGCACAAACGCGTTATAGTACCTATGATCGGGAACTACTTGCGGCATACAATGCTGTACGACATTTCAAGCATATGTTAGAAGGAAGAGATTTCGCAATATATACTGATCACAAGCCTTTAACTCATGCTTTTCAACAAAAGCTGGATAAAGCTTCACCAAGGCAACTGAGATATCTGGATTACATAAGTCAATTTACTACCGATCTACGTTTTATTGAAGGAAAAAATAACGATGTTGCAGATGCTTTTTCAAGGATTAGTGCAATAGACGTCCCAGTAAACATTAAATACGACAAACTGGCAGAATCACAAGCGAATGATGATTATTTTAAAAAATTGTTGAAAGGAGAATCGAGCTTAAAATTAAAACCATTTCCGATAGCAGAAGGAACAGACACGTTTATCTACTGTGACGTTTCCAAAAATGGAGTTCGACCGTATCTAACAGAAGAATTTCGTAAGATCGCGTTCGAGAAGATACACAATTTGAGTCATCCAGGAATCGAGAGTTCAGCAAAACTACTGGCAGAAAAATTCGTTTGGCCCGGAATAAGGAAAGACTGCAGAAGGTGGGCCAAAAGTTGTCTGGTTTGTCAGCGCTCAAAAATACAACGGCACAACAAGTCAGCCTTAGGTTCGTATACCCTGCCCAGCGAGCGTTTTGAACACATCAACATCGACATTGTCGGACCGTTGCCGCCATCACAAGGATATAGGTATTGCTTAACACTCATCGACAGGTACACCAGATGGCCAGAGGCATTGCCAATAGCAGACATCACGGCCGAAACAATAGCGAAGGAATTATGCTCAGGTTGGATAGCGCGCTTTGGAGTTCCGTTGAGGATTACAACCGATCAAGGACGGCAGTTTGAGGCCAGGCTCTTTAAGGAGTTAACCAATTTGATTGGCACCCAGCATCTCAGAACAACAGCATATCATCCAGCGTCAAACGGCTTAATTGAACGTTGGCATCGATCCTTCAAGACCGCCTTAAAATGTCATCAGTCACAGGATTGGGTCAGTTTGCTGCCGATAGTGATGCTAGGGCTTAGATCTGCAATTAAAAGTGACATAAATGCGACCCCAGCAGAGTTAGTTTATGGAGCAGCGTTACGTCTGCCGGGAGAATTTTTCGTTCCATCACCGGAAAAACCACAGGAGCACGAGTTAGTTAGCAAATTGAAGCAAAACTTCGAGTCGTTGAGACCTCAACAAACAGCGGATCACTCGACAAAGAATATTTTCTTACAAAGGGACATCAAAAGCACTCCATTCGTTTTTGTAAGAGTAGATTCCGTCAGAACACCGCTGCAGCCACCTTACGAAGGACCCTACAAGATTTTAAAAAGATACGAAAAATACTTTACGCTCGACATGAAAGGAAGAAAAGCAAACGTATCCATCGACCGTCTTAAAGCTGCCTTCGTAACAAATGAGGAACAGCAGAACCAACCATCAACAGAATCATCCGAGCCAGAGGACCAACCATCAACAGAATCATCCGAGCCAGAGGACCAACCATCAACAGAATCATCCGAGCCAGAGAAATACATCACGCGAGCTGGAAGGAGAGTTACATTTAAAAAACATTATTGAGTTTTTTATTTGCCACAGAGGGGGAGTGATGTGGCAGTACCAAAACACATTTGGCAGTACCAGAAACTAACATTGGTACACACAGAGATTTATGCATGAGTCGACATCTAAATACCGCGCACGACGGACGTGCTCTTTTCGCGTTCTTTTTATTAAAACCGAAACCCCTTTTTGTTTATGTAAATAAAGTTGTTTTTTATAACGTTGAGTTCCGTCTTTCATTTTCATACCTTTTGTGTTCTTCCAAGGTTCCTGTAAAGGTGTAAAAGATATCAGACAAGATAGCAGTTGTACGGCATCGAAGGCCTCATGTGCCTCCCCATACACACAACAACAAAAGCTATAGTAATATTGTTGTAACCCCCACAATGTAGCATTTTCATTTCCTACATTGTAACATTATATACATTTTGTAAACGGCTCCCATGATCAGGAAACATAAAATATCCTTAGTAAACAAATTCAAACAATATTTCCTTTCATACAAATTCAAACAATATTTCCTTTCATCTGCAACGTAAACAAATATATTGCAACGTAAACATTTTCATGCGATCCATTTCATGAGCAACGTAAATTTCTCATGCAATGCATTGCAACGATATTTTCTTATCTACTTTTTCACACGAAAAGCGCTGACTAGGCGACTTTTTCCTGATCATGCGAGCCGTGGTTTAAGTGGACAAGACTACGAACTAATTTTTGGAAAATCAGTTCCCGTTGAGTCGCCAATTAGTTCATACCGTTCTCTGTCCACAAAATTAAAGATTAATAAATTTTATTATAATACGAGTGCCTCTTTATTTAAAGGAAATCAACAATATTAAAAATTTAATCTATATACATAAAATTGGATGTATGTATGTTCCCTAATAACTCCTAAACCATTCAACCGATCGCCACAAAAAATTTAACCACATATTACTTACATCAACGTGACATCCGTGTCTACTTTTAAAAATTACTCCTAGGGGGCACTGCCATAGAGAGTTTTGTTAAAAATTCGATAAAAAGCATAGTAATATACGTTCTATGATGGTGAAAATTTAAACATAGAGGTTTCTGGGTACGAGAAAGCGATTGGTGAAATCCATTACTTATGCAAATCACCCGTGGGGGCGCTGCTATAAAGTTTTGTTGAAAATTCCGTACAGAGCTTAGTAATATGCGTTCTATGTTGCTGAGATTTTGTATTTAGAGGTTTTTGGGTACGAGAACGTAACGGTAACGGTTTAGCGTACTTCAGTACTTTTGACCCAAGCTTTATCGAAAAGTACCAAATAAGGCCAATATTAATATCAAAATTCCTTATAACTTCAAAAGTAAAGGCCGTTAACTTAACGTTAGGTTAACTACGTATTTTTTGGAGAAAAAGGTTGTTGAAGGTGACATTTTAGTTAACAAAAACAAAAATTTTACTTCGACGACTCATAATTCTACAAGTTGGTAGGGTGGAACCGTCACTTTTACAATTTTGGATAGGTGGGAGTATTCTGTGTACACTGATACCTTATTCGTGAAAATAGGTTATACGGTTAGAAAAATACAGGGTTGTATGTAAAACACTACCAAAAAAAATTCAATTCGCCCTATCGGCTAAACCGTTACGATTCCCCCACCCATACGATTTTTTGTTCGTCTATCCAAAACCTATCCACAGCCGGCCGCTTTGTGATTTTAGCGGGTATACCCTGTATAACAAACATATAAAGCTGAGTTTGAAGAGGAGGCCAATAAAATTTTTTGTTTGGGCCTGGTCATAAATGCAGAACTGCGATCATTCTACTACAGACTTCCAATTGCTGAATACTGCAGAATGACCGCAGTTCTGCGTTTTTGACCAGGCCCTTTTTTGGTTTTTTTTAGATATATCCGGTTATGTTCACCAGCTCTTCAAGTAAAGAGTAATTGGTTTTACTTTATGTTAAACTAACAAACAAAAAAATTCACTGAAAGTGCTTTATTGTTATTCATGACACATAATTTTATGCTGCAAATATAATTCTTCAATTGTCTTATTTTTCGTATAATGAATAGGGAAAATTTATCACAATGCCACCAAAGAAAATTCAATTGCTGAGTCAACCAGACAGGTGAGACAAATGAACAGCGCGACGCACTCTTACAAGACAAAAGTACAAGAGCTACTTTGAGCACGAGAGGCGATTTTGAGATGGAGGCATTCAATTCCAATTAAGATCACGATTACACCAAGCACCCCAATGATTGGTCCATAGGATAAATTGTGTCAATATTGTCAAGCTTTAAAATTTCCATAAGAAGCACCTGGGATGTGCTGTTCCAATGGCAAAGTTGATTTGCCACAACTGAACGATCCACCTGAGTCACTTAGCGTTTACGTGGATGGGTGCAGCCAGGCGCACGGGGTTCCATTCCAGCTAGTTATATATATTTTTGATTTTAGGTGCACACACCCAAAATATAGAAGAAATTGGCGTGAAGTTCGTGCAAATATTCCCAGATTTGGCACGCGAGATACAGATTTGGAAGGATATTTGGCCGAATTTCTTTTTTTAAAAAAAATTCAGGCCAAATGAAAGAATCGAAATATTTTTTAATTTAATACAAATTTATAAGTTACTTGTTTCAAAAATATATGTTAATACAATATATTGTTATATTTTTATATTGAAATTCATTTTTATAAATATTATATAGCAGGGGCGGCGAAGCGATGGAAGGAAAACTGCACACGCACTTTGGCTTTGGGTGGGGAAATCTACACCCATGTACATCTTCATTTCTTTTATGCGACAGGAAATACAAAATCCTCACGATGTATATATTGAGGGAGGCTAAACCGTTTAGCAGAACTTCAGAAATAGTCGATCTGAGATCAGTTTTAAGACGACGTCGACGACGGAAAAATAGCCATAAAGCCGGAATTACACTATTGTGTTGTGGTGTGTCGTGGCGCTCTGTGTGGTGTTAGCAAGTGTTTACATTTGTGTGGTGTGTTCAGTCGCCTTCTGGCGCATTTGTGAATTAAGCTGGAATTACACTATTGTGTTGTGGTGAGTCGTGTTGGCAAGTGAATGAGCGAGATTGTGTTTCCCTCGCAGCCGTGCACACTTTTGTGGTGTTTGTGTTGCGCCATAACCTCACCCATCGCTCTGGCGCAATCAGAAACGCCAGATCGGGACCACAACAGAACGCGCCACACCACAACACACCATAGTAATGTAATCAGCCCCATATAAATTGTATGAATTAGATCACGACACAGAGCGCCACTGCACACCACAACAAAATAGTGTAATTCCGGAAATGCATCTATATTGCAATTGTCGGGTACCAATCTTTTACGTCCTTTCCGGCACTGAGTCGTGGCAAAATTTGTACTTCACTGATCCAGATGCAAATCGTCGTGCGAAATTAAAGAGTATGGTGCGAATAATTGCGCAGATAGTTCTTCATTGAGTGCTTCTATTTTACTGGTGGAAAGGCAAGCAAAATTTGATAAGACATTGCGATGATTTAGGAATCGATCATGAAGATGATTAATTTCATTTTATTCTAATATTTTCAATTCATACTATGTACATACATATATTGAATTTTTTGTGCAAAGGATCCTCGTTGGGGGAGGGGCTTCAAAACCCCAAATGCCCCCGTCTGCACGGGCCTGGTTCAGACGATAATTATAATGCCGCTATAGAGTTTTTCGATGAGATGATTCATTATAAAAGGGTGCAAAGCAGTGTTTCTTCAAGAACTGCTGGATTTTTGAAAAGCTCGAAGTTCGTATTATTTTTGTCTTGAATAGTATAATTGATATTTTTGAACCAATCGAACTTCTTAATGCAGAACTTCAGAGGCAAGATTTATATATTAATATCTCACGAAAAAGTTATTAATGTGAATGTTATTTTGAAAGAAATGCGACATCAAAAATTTGAAAATTTATGGAAACAATTACAACAGGAAGTAAAGAACTCGATGTTAATGGACCAAAAATCTGAGCCCGAAGAAGTAGGAACATATTATACGATTCCTCAACCAAAAAAAGGATTTTTAATGAACCCAAAATGTCTATCGAAAAATATGTCATGCATTTATAGATACTGTATTGATGTCTATGAATGTTCGTTACAGCAAATACACAGTGTCTTTTTTAAATGAATGTGAGAATTCCATTATCGGTAAGGATGCAAATATAAGAAAAAAATTTCGATTTCGATGATTCAAAACTACATATATAAAAAAAGAAAAGGTGATAATGTGGAGAATCATGTATAACACATTTTAACCGTTATCTGAGAGACTACACTCTCTTCTACCAACGGAGCTGATTATGTTTATTATTTTTAAAAATATTAACTAGTTTTAGACTAAATTTTACATTTTATAAAACAGTTTCACCAACTAAATTTCTTTATGCGTTTGAAGCGTTGCTGACGCCTCCCGTTTTTTTACTATTCACAAACCAATTTTTAGATTTTATAAAGCCCCTGTGAGATACATGGTTCTTTGACAACTTTGAACCCGGGCCCATGTCAATTGTTAGGGAAATTGGCTGAAAGACGGCAGACTATTGCTCTACAACCTTAATACTACATAATATCAAAATATCAGATTTTATAAAACAATTGCATTTTTTCCCACTCAGCTCCCGGACTATGTATATCAGTGATTCCCAAAGTGGGCGCTGCAGCGATCCAAGGGGGCGGTGATGGCTACAGGTGCATTTGCGGGCGATGAATAACTGTAAGGGGCGGTGAAAGCATTAAATAAATAGAAGATTTCGAAAAATTGATTTATGTTTTCCTATCATAACGCTTAATTTTTCTTTGAACAACGTACTGGAAGTTGGCTCGGTTCCGCATACACTTGCATTGAGGTACGTGCAATCGCACACTGATTAGGGATGGGCGATTAAATCGCGATTAATCGATCATTCGATTGTTCGAAACGATTAATCGTTAAAAATGAATCGACTAGTTTTAATATAATTAATCGGCAAATCGATTAATTTATACGATTATTTGATACGATTATACATATTTTTACTTATTTATTTTAAAAAAATCTGTTTAATTATTTTTAGGACCACAGATTTCTTTCAAGCACAACTAGACCTTTTGTTGGTAGTGCTGTAGTAACAAAGTTCCTAGATCAGTTTTAAATGTTGGCGAGCCCTAGTTTTCCCTATCAATATTGCTTGGTCAGTTGGCAATGTTAGCATTGTCACAACAACTTCGCGGAATTTGATACTCGGTTAAAAAGTTTTGCTTTTTGAGAATATGGCACCTCCCGGGAAAAGCGACATTTGGAAATATTTTACCAAACTCGAAGCGAATAAAAAAGTTGAGTGCAAAAAATGTGGGAAACAACTGTCGGATTTTGGTAACACAACCAACTATTGGAGCCATTTGAGTCTGATTCATGGAATCAAAAAGCCAGACAAAGCAGCCCCGGCAAGGTCTGATGTCACATCTGATGAGGTAATTGTTTTTGTTCATGCCAAAAATGTAAACAAACAATTTCAATAGTGTAAGCAAATGTTTTTGAAAGTGTAAACAAACGATTCAAAAAGTGTAAACAAACAATTCTAAAAGTGTAAACAAAGGATTTTAACAGTGTAAACGAACGATTTTAACAGTGTAAACAAACGATTTTGACAGTGTAAACAAACAATTTGAAGAGTGTAAACAAATGTGATGAATAATTCAAAGAAACATGATAATATATGAATCTGTTTGTTTATTTTAGGTTCAAAATGATAACAGAAGAACCAGTCTTGTCGATGGACTGACAACTCCGAGCCAAGCCCGTGTCAATCGAAAACGGTCGTTATCTTCTCCCCCAGTCGCGAAGCAACCAACATTAGTAAGCGTTTTGGATAAGGCTAAATCATATGAAGGTAAACATTTTTAAAGTATATATAAATAAATACAATATTTATATATTCTCCCAAAACTATTGTAACATTTCTTTATTGTTGCAGTTGGCGGCACTCGTGATGTAGAACTGAAGGACTCTTTGTTGTTCATGGTTTGCAAGGACAAGTTGTCTTTGAGCACACCTGAAAATCAAGACGTTTTTCCAGAAGCGCCGTTCCAATGTGGAAGCCTCCATCAAGAAACACTCTCACTCGTGCGCTTGAAGTGAAAGATGAAGTAGTGAGGGGTGGACTGAGTCGCGATATTGCAGAAAAGGACTACATATCAACGACGTTTGATATTTGGACAGATGATAATACAAAAACAAGTTATCTTGGTGGCACGCTGCATTTTGTGGTAAATGGTGAAATGGAGAACTTCACCCTCGGCATCACCGAACTGACCGAACCCCACAATGCTGAATACTTGGCAAGCGTGATGAGAAAAATTTGTGATGATTGGGAAATTGACGTTTCCAAAGTTGTTCTCTGCGTGACAGACAATGCTCCAAACATTACCAAAGCTGCTCGTCTCGTTTTTGCAGAGGCAATTACGTGTTTTGATCACACATTGAACTTGATACCTCAATACACTTTGGATACATACACTTTGCGGTCCGACCCTACAAAAAAAATCGAGTATGTGCCAGGGATTCCAGGCTTCATACAAAAAGTCAAGGATATAGTAACTTTCTTCAATAACAGTGTCAACGCTTCCGACGAACTGAAAAAGAAGCAGCTTGAGCAAGGAAAAAAGTGAAGGGACTTGCTTACGTCTTGCTCAAGAGGTATCAACAAGGTGGTCTTCAATTTATTACATGATTGTTCGGTTTTTGGAGCTGTCAGAAATCGTCGGAATCATTGCCTTGAAGTTCCCCCAAATCAACATGCTGACCGGAGCTGAGCTCGCTACTTTACGTGTTCTTGGACAAATTTATCATCCATTCCAACTAGCCACCGCTGAGATGTCTGCTGATAAAACTACTACCGCAAGTAAAGTAATCCCGATGGTGTTTTTATTGAAAAAGGTAACTGATTATTTTGTTTTTTATATTTATAAAAAAATAAAAGCGGTAATAATATATTCATAATAGTTAAAATTAAATTGAAAATAATTTTAATAATCGAAATGTGTTTTTTAAGAAACTTCAATCAATCGACACAACTGGAGACAGGCTTGGGAACAAATTGAAGGAGTTTGTTCTTAAGGAACTTGACCGCAGATTCGAAAGAGCGGAGTTCAACCAACCTCTTGCCCTAGCTACTCTACTGGACCCTCGGTTCAAAAAAATTTACTTCCAGTCGGCAAACGCTGTTGGCATAGCTGTAAGCTGGCTAACAAGAGAAATGGAGAGGGAGAGGACCACAAATCCGCCTTCAGCACGTCACACAGAACCAGAAAATCAGGTGGCAGAAGAAAGTCTTTGGTCTGTTCATGAGCAGCACGTCAGGTCACAAGTGTATGATGAAGATTCCGCTGGCGGGGCGCCAGTTGAGTTGAGGCAGTACCTTAACAGACCCGTGCTGCCGAGAGTTACGAATCCCTTCAAAGCGTGGGATGTGCTGAAATTAGTGTACCCTAACTTATATTTACAAGCGCGTAAATATTTGGCCACCGTTGGTACTTCAGTGAGAGGCTCTTTTCCGTGGTCAAATTAGTGCGAACCGATCTCAGAAGTCGGTTAACGAGTAAGCATTCTAATCAACTCGTTTTGTTGGGATCATTGAGCGAAGAGATGTGGGACAAATACAGTACAAAGTAACTTTGGTAAATATCCAGAATAACTCCCCCACCTCCGATTTTGATAAAATTTTCAGGCAACGTACAGTTAAATATGTAGAATCCAGCAACGTTAATAAAAAGTGTCGGTCAAGTCCCGTTACGCGGTAATCTTACTGTAAAGTGCCGTAATTCTAATAATGCAGCAGTTAATAATTCCTATATTATTTAACCAATATTGATGAAATTTGTAATTGCCAAACTGTACCACTTTTTTTCACGAAATTTACATAAATTATATATTTTTTTAAAATAAGGCAGATTTTTTTAAAAACAAATTATTTTAAAAAAATATATATTTTATGTAAATTTCGTGAAAAAAAGTGGTACAGTTTGGCAATTATTGCATTTTTGAAGTGTTAGCACTTTACAGTTAAAAAAAAAGGTAACGGTGCATGAGTGTCAAATTTTTTTTTCAAAAATAAATTGTCCACATCAAAATATACTATGTGTCCAAATTTCATCAATATTGGTGGAATAATTTAGGAATTATTAACTGTTGCATTATTAGAATTACGGCACTTTACAGTAAGATTACCGCGTAACGGGACTTGGCCGACACTTTTTATTAACGTAGTTGGATTCTACATATTTAACTGTACATTGTGTAAAAATTTTATCAAAATCGGAGGGGGGGAGTTATTCTGGATATTTACCGTAACTTTAAAGACCAGTCAGATTAAGTTTTGTTTGAGATTGTTTAAGTATCAAAATAAAAATGTTCAGTTTTCAATGAAATTTTGAGTATTTATTTATATTTCAAACATTCCTAATTAAATAATTCGATTATCTAATAATCGATTGTTGTAATGCAATTAATCGATTACAATTAATCGAATTGAACGATTAATCGAGTAGCGATTAATCGTAACATTTTTGATAATCGCCCATCCCTAACACTGATACTGTTCATGTGGTGCCGTTCCAAACACGTGAGCACTACGAGCATTGCTGCGGGCAACTGCCACTCGTGCGATTGGTCGGCCAAAGCCTGAAACGGCAGCGGCAGTACTGGCTACGATCAGTACATACTACCAGCAGATTTTGGGGCACGCTATGGCCCCTTTTACACGATGAAACACGAAACGAAGCAAAGTTTCCTGCAATCGCTGATTCCCTTTCTCAATGTTTCTAATTTGCACCTTTCTTTACTATATTTTACGAAAAAGGTAGAAACATTAATACATACTTAATTGCTTTTAAAATTTAAAAAAAATTAATTTCCATGAGGCGCTGATTAATATTTTTTCTGGAAAGGGGGCGGCGGTAGGCCAAATAAGTTTGGGAACCACTGATGTATATGGATCGGCAAAAAATACGGAAAATTAAAAAAGAATTGGGCGAAATTGCCATTGGGGAATACTCGACTGATATTTGGCGATATAACTGATTTGATAAGTACGAAAAGAGGCATCAAGATTTCCAGGGTGTCAAGGCGCGAATTACAGAGTTCATACCGACGGAACTTACTCAGAGAGAAAGAAACCGCGCATTATTCGTTACTGCAATTATGACATGGACAAGATCTAAATGAATATAAACGTGTCATGGTTTCTTTTCATTCCGCAACGAAGACGCAGAGAGTCTGCCTGAGTTAAAATTCATTCAGATTATGAGGAGAACGATGTGATTTTAAATCTCCGCAAAGAGTTCGACTCGAGTCTCAATATTCAGAAGACGATAGAAATTAGTTGGAATTCCTGTGGCGAAAATATCGACCGCGAAAATAAAGTTGTTCAGGATGCAGCGAACATGTGCCCTGAACCTGATCGATTCCAGCGACTATTTCGAGACCCAGATTCAGACAAGAATTCTGACATTCGCTTGTCTTCTTTGGAAGAAAATGACGAACAGAACATATGTGGTCAAATTGCAAAGAGTGGTTTTAAAGCACAAAAAGATCGAGTTACATTTTTATTTTGCTCCAATGCTTCCGGATGCTGAATCCCCTGCTTGTCAATCACGCAGTCAAACCTCGAGCAATGAAAGGAAGATACATGAATGAAAAAGGCGTGGAATTTAAATTTCTTTGATAGTGCACCTGATTCTCCAGAGTTGAAAGATGAAAATGTACAAGATTTATTCCTATGCCACCAAATACGAATTCCCTGATTCAACCACTGGACCAGGGAATTATCGCCACATTTAAAACCTACTACATAAAGCGAAGATTCCAACGTATTTTGAAAGCAATGGATAAGGATAAAACTCTTACAGTAATTACTGCCTGGAAAACGTTTTCTATTAAGGATTGCATAACAAATTAGCATTAGCTGAATTACGACCATCAACCTTAAATGCATGTTGGAGGGTGATTTGGCCAGAATGTGGTAAAAACCAATTATGTGTCTCCAAACACGAACGAGTATCCCTCTATAATCACTATGGAACATAGAGTTTGTAGTGATGGGGGTATCGACATCGGATTAATCGATACATCGATACTTACAGCAATTTCATACGATATTTTTCATCACGATTCTGCAATACGATAATATCATTTGATCGATATATAAAGGTATATCGAAAAAAACTATTTCTTTAAATTTCACAATGGCTGCCAGCTTCACCGCTTTGTTCGGTATGCCGTCTGGCCTAGGGGCTTTTCCAACTGCAATCCTTTTCAAGGCTCCCACAATTTTTTCCTCCCTTACCATTGGGATGTCTGCTTCATCTACGTTTACTGCAGGCAAGCTGTCCATGTTCCATGTTCAGTGGGAACAGCAAACAGGGACCATACTATGCCTTGCAACATTACAGGGCAGGTAATCGTTGGGGAACGGTTGCCCTCAACTGGAGACATCACTACCCTGTGAGCAACCCCCCACGAGTTACTATCCACTTGTTTTCACAGACTCTAAAAGTGCTCCGTTGTACAATTTCTGATGGAATTTTTTAGCCCAATCGGCGGATCTAGCATCTGAATAAGGGGGGAGGTGACTAATGGGTCAGATCATTTTTTTGCGAAAACGAATATCACGCGCAACGCTGCGGTGGGGTCCGATGAGGGGGTCACCTATTTTGTAATTGATACAAGACAGAAGTGCTCACGTCGATTCCGAAATTTCACCTAAGTAAATGAATTTTATTTTATAAATTCAATAAAAACATATAAATGAGAAATACATTCTAAGAATTTAATATTTTCCTGAAAATCATAAAATTTATTTTGCATAATAGTTGCAAATAATATTGTGATGTCTGTTACAAATGAAGTTGGTAAATGTTGTACACCTCACTGAATATCAATTTGCAATGGGTGATTTTTCACACATTAAGGGGTAAAAGAATTTTTGTTATAATCTTACTAACTATGAAACTATCTATGGTTAAATATAATCATAAAAATACGATTATTTGTATTTTTCTACTATTTTTTTCCTTTACACAAAGATATTAGAGAAAAAAATAGTCATTAGTAGTAGGTCAATTTAAAATTATCATGGTTAATGCTTTTCCATCATTCATTCAAAATTCAAAATTTAAGACAAAAAATAAATTACATATAAAGCACGTTTTACAATTAAAAAAATTTTTCGACATGCACTTTTTTTGCAAAAGCATTCGCTGCTTTACCTTTCTTTACAAAAAATACTCAAGGTAAAAAAATATTAAATCTTCCTCGATCCTCTTCCGGATCGATTGTAAAAATCGTTCTGGCAAATTTTACAAATTAATAAATTTTGAATTTGCACATATCAATATTGTTAAGCACAACTCTAAGGCCGGGCGCCCACTAAAGTGTCGTGGCAGTGGCGTGGTTTTGGCCTGTCATGTGGAAACAAAGTGGTGCGGCAGTTGAATGGTGGCGGAGTGGTATTAAAATTATTAAGCGCGCATAGAAATGGCAAGCAGCGTATCGCATAAGTGATTTAACATCATCTTATTACTAATGAGAAGTGGCATCCACTGCGACTTACCACTTAAAAATTAAACTTGTCGGAGACTAGTGGCAATTAAGTGATGCCACGCCACTTGCCAGATGCCACACCATCGCCACTCCACTTCAATGTGTGCTACTTCATTTGATTATACTGGAATAAATTTTTCCACTTGCCATTAGACGTCACTGCGACGTCACTACCACATCATTTTAGTGGGCGCCCGGCCTAAGGCTGCCACTGCAAGCACATTTCACATAAAATATTGGTAAAATGTAATTATTTTTTCATAGAACAAAACTCTCCACAAAATAATAAACTGCTTGTCGAACTGCAATCAAAATTAAAGGAATTGAGATCAGATATGGCGCAACTAAAATCTCAAAATCAGAATATGATGATGGTCTTCGCTGAAAACAATGTATGTTTAAAAGACTCAATGAAGAAAATTACTCCAAAAAAAGCTGATATTTCCAAATTTCCAATAGAGACAGAAAAAGAACTACAAATTATAGAAAATGAAATCGGGGAGAGGGAGAATGATATTGTAAGTTTTATTTACATAGCTAGCTACATTATATAACTTTTGTACGTAAAATACATGGATTTACAGATAGCAGCTGTTCAGCAAATAGTTTTGCCATCTAATTTGAAAAATAGATTCTCCAGTCTTTTTGGGAAAGATAGTTTTAGCTTACAATTACGATGGCGTGCAGCACAAAAAATCCTTTAAAGGAGTCAAGATTCATACAATTTTATTGAGTAAGTTTCCAATTCAAACACAATTACCTTTACTATTACATTTAATATTAATTTAAATTTTAAGAGGCTCTATTATAGGCAAGCAACGAAGAAGAAATTATAACTGACATCAAACGATGTTTCAAGATTTACAAAAACCGCATACACAAAAAGGAATGCTTGAAAAATAGGGCATACATCTACGACAAGCAGCAGCAATTAATATGATATGGAATTGTTTTCATTTTTATAGAATTGTTTGTTTTTCGTTTTAATATTGAATTTAGCTATGTTTATTTAAATTAAACCGAAGTATTTCATTAAACAATTGACTTTTTTATGAACCTAAACATCGTTTTTGTCCAAAGAATTTTGTCTTTACAAAATTTTATTTTACCATCTCCTTACTGTTAACTTTCTTTAAGGTTGCAATTTGCCGTGTTCCGGTACATATTTTCAGTTTTGTGCCTTCTCACCGAGACCTACACTACATATCGCACATTCTTTCACAGACGGACGGACAGAGCCTTTGTGTAAGCTTTTTCTTTGAAAAAGCTAAAACGTAATGCCACTCATAATGGGCAATATTTACCTAATAATATCTTCATCATTAATCTAGTAATCTTACTTGGTAATGCAAAAATTAATAGCTCTATTACATTTCTTTTGATTCTTTCTCCCTTTTACCAGTAATGACCTATGAAAGGCCTTCCATGGCTATGATATTTCTATGTTAATTGTAAGTAACAAAATAACCCAACTGGTAATGTATAGTATTAACAAAATCAGGCATTCAGCTTTAATGAAGAAGCTCTTCCTCTCCCGACTGGGATGTCACCGTAACTGCATAAATATTAACAAATTGAACGCGGGAAGCTTATTTTTAGGCCATATATACGAAAAATACTCGCATTCAATGTCGAAGATTTCCGTTCAAAAAGTTACAACAACTTTCTCTCTTCCCTTTGTCCCTCTGTCCCAAACCGGTTTTTTAGTGTTGGCTTTATGATCCGTGTACGCCTGCCCAATGTGTTAAATTCATTTTGTTCTTTTTTTTTGTTTAAATTGCGCGCAAAGTATAGAAATAAAACGCGTGTTTTTTACTCTAGTCTCATTTGCTTATTTATTGTAAAAAGTGGTTGGTGTAACGTGATATCGAATTGCTAATAATAAATAATTGCCATTCGTAATAATTGTTGTGTAATAGAATGTTAATAGATAAATATTACAAATATTAAATTCTGCTAATTAGTTATTGATGTGTAAAAAAATAAGATAAATATCCAGTATACCGCCTCCAACCCCGATTTTTCTGAAGGGAAAATACAATTTTCTGAGTTTAA
Organism: Thereva nobilitata; assembly: GCA_963855945.1. Lineage (NCBI taxonomy): Eukaryota > Metazoa > Arthropoda > Insecta > Diptera > Therevidae > Thereva > Thereva nobilitata. The sequence goes on from OY979694.1 coordinate 135,606,844, forward strand.
AAGTAATAATCTTAACGGTAAGTAAAGTGAGTTGAATAGCATATAACTAACACGAATATTTTTGTAGAGTCTTAACTTCTCATTTCAAAACATGGCTCCTGTACAAAATCTGATGTCTGGCCACATTTTCATAAAATTAATAAAAGTATGGTATGCTGTCGTCATTGTATGGCGCATTTAAGAACACCTGGAAACTCCGCCTTGCTACGGCATGCCGGTCCCAAGCCCGGATAAAGGAGGAGGGTAAAAAGCAATGGAAGCAACACACGGAAGTTGTACCCCAGGTGGTAAACCTGCAAGCCAGGGAAATCCACCCTCTACGGAGGTCGGCCTCATGGATTCTGGGGGAGGCCATCTATTGCTTAATAAGAACAGGGAGGTGGACGGCTCGCATGTCAACGTAGTCACGCAGGAAAGCGTAGAAGCGGCGACGAGCGAGCTAGTGAAGCTGAACCTGGAGGCATCCTCAGAGAAGGTGGACAATGCGACGCAGCAATGTGTCAAGAGGTCAGCCGGATCTGGGCCTGCGGCGCAGAAATCCGACTCGGAAAAGAGGCTGCAAAAGCAGCTGAAGCAGAAGAGGAAGAGGGAGCGCAGAAAACAGAAGAAGGCAACTTCCTCTGTTGGGGGATCGGCCGAGTCCACTCCGGAGGAGGTGGGACCCGCGAAGAGGTTCAGAGGCGAAAGTCTCTGCACCCCAGCTGTGGGTTCTGTTGACGAAGGAGCGGACAAGGCCAGCGAGAGGAAGGGTGGACAACCTGCCAAACAGGGAGCCAACCCTCCTGTCTCGGGAGTCGTGCGTGCGGAGCCTGGTGTGGGGAATACCTACGCAGGCATAGCAAGCAATGACCTCCTTATGGGCGTGGCCGACGATGGCAGGGAGGGGGGTCTGGGCAAAAAGCAGCTAACCGCCTTTAAAGCGGCCTTGCTTAAGGCACTAGACTCACTGCCTGACAACGCTGGCGACATCGGTATTACCGAGGTAGACTTGGAGGACGGGGTCATTGCACTTAGGTGCGTGAACCAAAAATCCAAGGCCTGGCTGTACGAAGCTGTTAGGAAGATGACTGACCTATGGGAAGGAGTCAACCTGAGAGTGGAGCGCCTTCACATCCTTAAGGATGTGAGAAGGATGATCATCCGAGTTCCCGGTTTGCCGGAGAGCAAGGAAACCATCCTAGCCAGATTGCGTCGTCAAAATGCCTGCGTGACGGACACTTCTAAGTGGAGGGTCAGTCGCATAGGCAGATATGGTGACGCGAAAAACGGCGGTTCTATTTTCACCGTATGGTGTCCGAAGGAGGAGGCGGAGGCGGTCAGGCTTGCAGGGGGGAAACTCAACTGCGGGCTGGACCTTGCCTACGTGCGATTCCAGAAGGACAAGCCGGAGGAAATGGAAGAGTCGGCCGGAAAGGCAGCTGAATGAGGGGACCAGTGCAATGGAATCCTCGTCAGCTGGGCGGGAGGTGGGCCAGTTCCGGCAATTAAAGGTTTGCCAGTTGAATCTACACCACAGCAGAGCAGCATCAGCAATGATGACGCGAAGCTTCGGTGAGTTGAAGCTGGATATTGCTCTCATACAGGAACCCTGGATCTACAAGGGTAAGATTAGGGGACTATCTGGGAGCTTTGACACTCTGTACGTTCCCAATGCGAATGAAAGAGTGAGGACGTGTGTGCTGGTGAAACACGGAGTGCAGGTGGTCTTACTGCCGCACTTGTGTACACCAGATCTCACAGCAGTACGCGTAGGTACTGGAAGTGGGGCTTTCATTCTAGCCTCAGCCTACCTTCCGTACGATTCGCCAGATCCTCCGCCCACCAGGGAGCTGGAAACTCTGGTTATTACCTGTGGCGAAAAAGGCACAGGGTTAATAGTTGGTTGCGACGCAAACGCACACAACACGGTGTGGGGAAGCACCAACGACAACCACAGAGGAGAGGCTTTGCTCGAATTTGTGGGATGCAACAATCTGGTTATTGCAAATAGAGGGGCAGACCCAACCTTCGTTGATGCTAGACGAAGGGAAGTCATAGATATAACTCTATGCAGCAACCGGATGCTGACAAGACTGACCAACTGGGAGGTGATGGATCGGGCGACTATGTCAGATCACAGAGCCATCTCTTTTGAAATAGCGTACGGAACCCCGGGCAGGGGAGACGGAACTAGAACCACGAGAATTCCCCGCAACACGGACAGGTCTAGATACACTGAAATGTTGCGCACGAATCTCGGGGAGAGCGTGCCAAGGGTACCGAAAACCACAAGAGAAGCAGAGTCTCAGTTGCATATCCTGCAGACAGCGATAGAGAACGCTTTTCGAGTGGCGTGCCCTCTTACGTCAGTGGATGACCATGATCCCACACCCTGGTGGTGTAGGGAACTGGAGAAACTGAAGAAAGAGGTCAGAAGGGCTTTCAACCAAGCGATGAGGTGCAATGACCCGGTTGCCTGGGAGAATTATAAAGCCAAGAAAAGAGAAATGAAGCAAACTCTGCGACGACGAAAAAGGGAGTCGTGGAGGGACTTCTGCTCGAGCATGGAGAGCATATCTGAGGCCAGCAGACTTCAGAAAATGATCTCCAGGGACCCGGTCTCCAAAGTCGGACTCGTTCGTGACTCGTCGGGAAGGATGGCGGAGACGCTGGAGGAAACCAACAAGATCCTGATGGAAGTTCACTTTCCTGGCAGCTACGTCTCGGGTAAATCTTGGGTTATTCGTAACAGAATGACTACAAGGATGAACCGAGAGGAGGCTAACGGGTTGGTGACAGAGGAAGGGGTGAGACGTGCAATAGACACATTCTCTCCCTTCAAGACATCGGGCCGTGACAGAATATTCCCTGCGCTGCTCCAATGGGGCAAAGAAATCATTGCACCCAGGCTTAGGGGAATATTCGTTACCTGTCTAGCAACAGGATACATTCCGGCGGTGTGGAGGGAAACCAAAGTGGTATTTCTCCCTAAGCCAGGTAAGAAGGACTACACCGAGGCGAAGTCCTCCAGGCCGGTCAGCCTAACATCCTTTCTGTTGAAAACAATGGAAAGAGTGGTGGCAGACCACCTTGAGAGTACTATGCTAAGGAGGCACCCTTTAAGTAGAAGCCAGCACGCTTACCAGGCTGGCAGATCTACAGAAACGGCACTTCACCAATTGGTGCGAGTAGCCGAGGGGGAACTGTATACCGGAGGCATAGCGATGGCCGTAATTATGGACATCGAAGGTGCCTTCGACAAGATACAGTTCAGCAAACTTAAAGATGCTCTGGTGAGGCGCGAGGTCAGCCCCATGATTGTAAGGTGGGTGGACAGCATGCTGAAAAACAGAGCAGTAAGGATTCAGACAGGAGACTCGCGGCTTCGAGGGAGGGTCAGCAAGGGATGCCCACAGGGCGGGGTCTTATCACCCCTCCTGTGGAACATCACTGTGGACACTCTGCTCAGGCGGATAGAGGAAATGGGCGTGCATACCATTGGGTATGCAGATGATGTAGCGATTGTGGCACGCGGCAAGTTTATGAGCACTACTGCAGATATCATGAGGAATGCACTCCAAGTGGTTGAGCAGTGGTGTACGGAACAAGGCCTCACCATAAACGCCAACAAGACAGACGCTATAATCTTCACTAGGAAGATTAAAGATCTGGATTTTCAGCCCCTTATGCTTTTTGGATCGGAGATCAAGGTGTCTGGGAAGGTCAAGTATCTGGGTGTATACTTGGATTCACGACTAACCTGGAAATACCACGTTGAGGAGAAGATCAAGAAGGCGAAAAGGGTGCTTCACCAGTGCAGAAGAGTATGTGGACTAAGGTGGGGTATCTCACCCAGGTTAGCATACTGGACATATACCATGATGGTGAGACCCATCATAACATATGCCTCGGTGATCTGGTGGACTAAAGTCACACAGAAAACCGTCAAGAGGCATTTGGACAAGGTGCAAAGAATGGCCTGCGTGGGTGTGAGCGGTGCTTTCCGCACCACACCCGCCGCGGCATTGGAGGCGCTGTTAGGTCTGCTGCCGTTAGATCTCCAGGTGGTGAAGACTGCGGCGGCCTCAGCGATCCGGATGAGACGGGATGCCGTATGGCAGACGTCAGGAGCCTTATATGGGCACATGAAGATCCTAGATCGTATCAAAGGGATAAGGGAGCTCATGATGCCCATGGAAGGGATCACAAAAATGAGGGTGACCGAAAGGTATCACAAAACCCTCATAGGAAATGGAACGCTTCCGGAAGGGAGGCCGGAAGACATATATATCTTCACGGATGGATCCATGATTGACGGCAGAGCAGGTGCGGGAGTCTTCTCAGAGGACTTAAACCTAACCTGCTCGCTGGCTTTGGGGAATTACACCTCAGTTTACCAGGCGGAGATGCTTGCTCTGCTGTACGCGCTGGATCACATAAATGATGGTCAGGTGCAGGGAAGGAGCATCCTCATAGCGCTGGACAATCAGGCTGTGATTAAGCGCATGAATCAGACAGAGATAAATGCGTCTCTGGCGTTGGAATGTGTCCAAAAACTGAACAGGTGTGCGAAACAAAACAACGTGACGCTAGCTTGGGTTAGAGGACATTCAGGCATCGATGGGAACGAAAAGGCGGACAACCTGGCAAAACAGGGGTCAACCTCGGAATTCTGGGGACCGGAGCCATACTCTGCCATTGGCAGAGGGTTGGTAAGGAACCGCATCGAGAAATGGGTCGCTGAAGAACACCGGAGACGGTGGGACGCTATGACCACGTGCAGGCAGGCTAAGATGGTGCTTACGTTGCCGATTGCCGCAACCAGAAGAAGGATCCTGCATATGCAAAGGAGAACCCTCAGATGGTTGGTGGCACTGATTACAGGACACGGATGTTTCAGGTATCACCTAAAAAGAATGGGAATTCTGGAGGACGACACCTGTCGGATGTGCCTGGAGGAACCCGAGACGGCCACACACATAGTGTGTCACTGTCCGGCACTGGCGAGAAAAAGGGCTGCCATAACTGGACTCCATTGGATGGAGGACATGAGGCAGATTCCCTTCAATCAGCTGCTCGCGATAACTAGGGGAGTCGAAGCAAGGGAGCAATGGGACAACCCACTGCAACCCCGATAAGATGACTCTAGGTAGAGGGACGAAAAGGGACCCGCAAACAGTGGTCTGATTCGATATCCCTCGAAAATCTATGTATATAAGAACACCTGGAAATACATCAAATCTACGAAGCCATCTCAAAAGGAAACATATTGATGAATATGTATCGACAAGTAATAACGAAGATAACGTCAACGAATCAGAATCTGAAATTGAGAGAAACACTAACAGCGCATGTAGGAAAACAAATTCAAATTAAAGAAAGCTTCCAACTTATGAATCCATATAAATGTAAGTACTTATTTACATCATGATAAATGCAGATTTTTAAAATGTTTTTAATTTCAATAGCGGACGGTAAAAAACATAAAAATATTGATCAATCTCCTTGCACCATTATATAAAATGCCTTCGCGAAGAACGCTTGTCGAGGCTTTAGAAAAAAGTATGGAATAGTCACTGATCGAGTTAAGAAGATTATAGCAAGTAATTTTTGTGTGACATTTACATATATCGTAGCATAATTTTATGTATATTATTATATATAGTATATTTTATATTAACTTTTTGTTTTATTTTATTTTATTATTTTAGACAACTTTGTATCTCTAACTGCCGATATTTGGACAGAAAAATAAAATTTTGGAAGTTATATGGGTGTTGCCATTCATTACAAAATTGAGGTGCCCGCATAACCTCATAGAATATAATTTTACATACACTTTGATTCACACTATATGTAGTAATAATTATAATTTAAGTTAGTTTATATAGAAAACTAGATTGTATTCATGTATATAGATATAAGTCAGTAGGCCTAGTTATGATAATATGTAATAGTATAAAAGGATAGTATATAAGAATCCCTACTATAAATACAAGGGAACTTTGTATGAAAATCAGAGTCGTTGTTGAACACTCACTGACTACAGGGCGCTAATAGGGCTTTAGCTCTACGCTCCGTCTATGAGGATAAATAAACTGTTTAAAGTAAATAACTGTTTTATTTAAATTTACGAATTTATAAAGAAATCCCATATTGATGCATTACATGGCGACCCTGCAAACAAAGAACCTGGAGGATGAAATTGTAACGAGCGGCACATCGCTCATTACCTTTTACTTACCCTTTTCACATACCTAAAACAAACCCACACATGCCATAATGTTACAACGCATGTAAGCATGTCATCGTCGACAATCATGACCTTTTCAGGCCTTTTCAAGTGCATTCTCATTGCACTGCACAAGCCTAAATTTACCTAAAGGCACGCTCTGACAGGAAACAAACGGAAACTCAATATGAGTTTCCGCCAGAGCCCATACTCTGAAAAATTCTCCAAAAGATTCCCACATGCATGCCACTGATGACCTTTTCAATTATATTCAATAATTTCTAAAATCCACCAAAAGGCACGCTCTGGCAGGAAACCAATTCGGAAACTCGATACGAGTTTCCGCCAGATCCACCAATTCTCAAAATATTCGCCATCGGTAATGATGACACAAGTCAATGATTTCCACATCTCGACAGCCTTGAGAGGCCAATTTGCTTGCGCACACCCTTCTCCCCCAGGGAACAGCCTCAACGCCCGATCACTTGAATGATCGAAGCTTCCCCATGTTTTCAAAAAGCTTCCCTCGCTTTGACTCAGGCTTACGATTGCATTCATCGCGAGCTTGGAAAAGCTCCCTTGATAACGAACTAAATCAATATCGGGCTGGAGGCCTACAAAAAGGGAAGAACCGATACGCGATGGGAGAGTATCGGTTGGAGGACAGAGCCGTAAAGTAATTTAAAATGTTGAAAGGAGTATCGGAGTAGTAATTAAATAGAAAAGAGTTTAAGAAGTTAATTTAGACAATAAAAAGGTTAAAGAAGTGACAAAAATGTTAAAAGTAAATGTTAATTAAACAAAATTAATGTTGTGTACCAAAAAAAGGGCCTAACTTTCCCAAAAATGATTGGCCCTTTTCCTAAAACAACGAAGTTTCCCATTGTTCAACCATTTCAAGGTTGAACAAAAACCTCAGGGAAAATAAATTAAATTTGTCAAAAAACTTCCAAAACCCCATGCACATTTTCCCTGCACGGGAACGTCAAATCGGCGCCGGTAATATGAGTCCTTTTGTCTGATAAGATAATTTGCGCGCTCACATCATGTGTGAAAAACGCAAAATAAGCACTTAACGTGCGACCAGAAGTTAACTGAAGCGAAGGTCAAAGCTAACCGTGAGAAATGCAAAATCTGCAGTTTTCCGAGTTTTGGTTTAAATCGCGAAATGTTCGCGATTTTCGTTTTAAAAAAAAAACAGTTGTTTTTTCTCGAATTTATGAACCACAGCGGGTGGTTTCCGCGTTTCTAAAAGGGAGTTGGATTTTTACTTTGATCAGCGCCGGGCGTTTTGAGGAAATTCGGGCAGTTTTTAAAATAACACGTATTTTAAGGTTTTTAAAATAACACATTACGGGTAAACTCGAAGAAATAACCGCGACTACGGCGATTCCTTATTTTAAGAGGAAAATGAATATTTTGGATTCCCAATCATCGAGCGGTTTCCAATTATCGAAAGGTCGTGTTTCCCAAGCTTTTGAGAAAATTGTGGAGAAAGTTAAGGAAAAATAAATCGAGTTGATTATTGTGGTAAAAATATTGTAAAGTAATTATTGTGGAATTAAATTGTGACATAATTAAATATTAGAAAAAGCTTTTGAGAAAATTGTGGAGAAAGTTAAGGAAAAATAAATCGAGTTGATTATTGTGGAAAAAATATTGTAAAGTAATTATTGTGGAATTAAATTGTGACATAATTAAATATTAGAAAAAGCTTTTGAGAAAATTGTGGAGAAAGTTAAGGAAAAATAAATCGAGTTGATTATTGTGGAAAAAATATTGTAAAGTAATTATTGTGGAATAAAATTGTGACATAATTAAATATTAGAAAAAGCTTTTGAGAAAATTGTGGAGAAAGTTAAGGAAAAATAAATCAAGTTGATTATTGTGGAAAAAATATTGTAAAGTAATTATTGTGGAATAAAATTGTGACGTAATTAAATATTAGAAAAAGCTTTTGAGAAAATTGTGGAGAAAGTTAAGGAAAAATAAATCGAGTTGATTATTGTGGAAAAAATATTGTAAAGTAATTATTGTGGAATAAAATTGTGACGTAATTAAATATTAGAAAAAGCTTTTGAGAAAACTGTGGAGAAAGTTAAGGAAAAATAAATCGAGTTGATTATTGTGGAAAAAATATTGTAAAGTAATTATTGTGGAATAAAATTGTGACGTAATTAAATATTAGAAAAAGCTTTTGAGAACATTGTGGAGAAAGTTAAAAATAAGTAAATTGAGTTGATTATTGTGGAAAAAAACATTATTGGGGAATGATATTGTGACGTAACTAAATATATTAAATAAATAAATATATCAATATTGAAAATACTATGGAATTATTAAATAAATAATACAGCGAGGACAGTAGCATATGTTCATAAACACCAGCAAGACACCTTTCAAACGTAAGTGCAAATTATAAATTTACAGTCTACAAAAGAAAAGGGGAAAGAGTTTTGGATTGCAAAGAACAAAGAGCACGTAAAAGAGGAACCACAGACGATCGAGTATCGTTAAAGGCAATTTTTATATATTATCCTAAAATATATATAACCAATAAATATATATAAAAAAAATATATATAAAACATTAATAAAAGACTAAAGATGGAATAATAAAATAAAAAAGCCAACACTCAATAAAAAATACGTGTTTAATCTAATAGGTTGAAAGGAGTATCGGAGTAGTAATTAAATAGAAAAGAGTTTAAGAAGTTAATTTAGACAATAAAAAGGTTAAAGAAATGACAAGAAATGTTTAAAGTAAATTAATTAAACAGAATTAAAAATAAGACTAAAGGTGGAATAATAAAATAAAAAGCGAACACTCAATAAAAAATACGTGTTTAATTTATTTTTGTGATCCCAAAAGAAGGGGCAGGTGTACTTCTCGATAAATTCGAAAGCACTCCCTTGTCCCTGTCGTGCGGTGAACGTCAAAATCAAAAAGGCACGACAAAATGAAGGATCCGAAGGCAGGACCAAGGCCTATAACCATAGAGGAGTACAGGAAGAGGAAGATAAAACCTGCAGAGATACCTGACCCAATGGAGTTACAGAAGCCGAGAAGACCAAGGGGCGGCTACGAGCGACAGCTGCGGAAGCGGAAGAAGGAGGCTTTGAGGATCGCAGTGATTGCAGTCTCGGTAGAGGAAAGGAACAGTTTCATAGAAGAGGCGAATCAGATAACAAAAGAGCTGGACTGTAACGGTGGCCTGAAAAATAAATCCAAACCCATAAAGATTCGTATATCAGTTTGATTTTGTCCCTTAAAAATTATCTCCATTCAAATATATTAAACGTTTGCACATCTGACAAATTTTGAATATTCATGCAAAAGATCTTTTGCCTATGTACACCCCTGCCCATATGTTCTGTATCTGCCCCATCCGATATCGTATGGCTCACACACACATGTTTTTTTACGCAACAAGAATTGCCGGCGACAAACGCCCCGCCAATCACCTTGCATAATTCAAGTGAAGCCAGAACGATTCTCGGAATTTTTATACTTGTCCATGTAATGGAATGTATTTACACGGGAGAATGAAGGAACACCGATTATCAATCCCTTTGGTTGTTCCCTTTCGTGTGAATTCCTCCAATTCATATCCCCACGCTTGATGTTCAAGGACATGACCAAATAAGGAGATAACGCCTGTCGATGGCTATTTCCTTGGGGTTTTCCCTGTCCTCACCCCCGAACACTCATGCGTCGATGAATAAGTTTTGGAGTTGGCTCGATTGATTAACTCCGGAAGTAGCTTTCGGACAGGACAGTCCGGGAATGAGGAAAGTCAGTGAGAAGTTTTTCTTTGAGCGGTACCCCGGTTTTGCTCGTGAAAGGTTCTTTAGAAAGAAGAAAAACAGAATTTTCGGGTTTTTTGTGCTTTTGCTGTAAAGAAATTTTTTTTTAAAAAAAAATGGCGTGAAGGAACAGAGAATTATCCAAAAGAATGCCGGAGGAACCCCTTGGTTTTCGTGCCACCGTGGACCCGGGCCGCCCTGTTTCGTGGAACCGAAGTTGGTTTTTTCTAGATCGAGAAAGAAAATGGAGAAATTAAAAAGTTTTTTTGGTTGAAAAATTAAGAAGGAAGCGGTGAAATTGAAGTAACAATATAGATTAAAGTTTTTTTTTTAAAAGTGGATAAGAAAAAGAAAAGTTTGAAAATTTTGTTTGATTAAAAGGGTTAAGAAGTAAACAGTGAAATTCAAAGAAAAAAAGAAAAATGCAAAATAAAGTTTTTGTGAAAAGAAGAGAGAAATTTAAAAGTTTTGTCTAGTTGAAAAGATTAAAAAAAAAAAACAACCAGTGGAATTGGAAAATATAAGATAAGTCTTGTTTTGTGAAAGGAAGGAAAAAGAGAAATTTAAAAGTTTTGTTTAGTTGAAAATATTAAGAAACAAACAGTGAAATTTAAAAATAAAATAAGGTTTTTATGAAAAGAAGAGAAAAAAAAATTTTAATGGTAAAATGTTGTTGTAGCTTGTGAGATCGGAGATTTTTTTTGTCCTCCTTTCTGGTCATGGCAAACAGGGTAAATAAACAAAACTATCATTAATATATATTCTTTCTTTAAATGATTAAGCAAAAATATCATTATATATAAACTTTCTTCAATGAGTGATTAAACCCAAATATCATTAATATATATCCATTTTTTTTTAATGAGTGATTAAACAAAAAAAAGAATATCATTAATATATATTCTTTCTTTAAATGATTAAGCAAAAAAAAAAAAACAAAAAAAATCATTATATATAAACTTTCTTTAATGAGTGATTAAACGAAAATTATCATTCTTACATGCCTTCTTTAATGAAAAAAAATAATAAACAAAAATGCTACTAATATACTATTATATACTTTTTTTAATGAATGATTAAACAAAAAAAAAATTTATCCTTATAATATATACTTGCTTTAATGAGTAAATAAACAAAAAGATTATTAAATATATATTTCCTTTTATAAATAAACAAAAACCCAATGTTACTACATACAAGTTTTTGTTGTGAGAAATCAAAACAAAGATATTATTAAATATCGATATTATTCTCTTTACAGAGTAAATAAGCAAAAACATCATTAAATATATGTAAATTTTCTTTAATGGATAAATGAAACCGAATATTATTGATTATATATTTTTTTTGCAAGCAAAACCTAATATTACTGCATAAATTGTTTTCTCTGAGCAATTAAACAAGATATTATTAAATATAATTTTTTTGGGAAAATTTCTTTTTCTTCTTTACTATTTTTTTTTATTGTTCGATTTTGTATTGGTTTTCTGGTTCTTCTGTTTCTCCACCTCGATTCGGATGATGGCTTGGGAGTAGACCAACGGTAGATGTGGCGCTCTTGGGGAGGTTTTGCCCTCCAAACATGGTAAGTACCCCATGATTCTTTTTCAGATTCCCCCTGTATCCCAAGAGGCAGTAAGCATGGCTGCTTGACTTCGCTACCCCCCTCTCTTCGCTACCCCTATCTCGACGATCCCATATATATATTTTTATTTTGTCCTTTGGACACGCGAAAGTATAGTAGTTTTCATACCACGTAACTGTCCCTAGTGACGAGCCCTGCACAACGAACCCCCCAACGGCGAGCTAGCCGCAGCAACGCCAGGCGTGTCCGTGTATAGGTGCAGCGAGTGGTTCCGGGATTCCGCGAGATAGTTTCTATTGTTCAATTTTTAACATCCTTTCGATAATTTATTCGTACTGTCATGGTAGCTCCCCTTGACCAATTTTGTATACTCGGTCTTCATTTCTAAATGTGTTTTTTTTTTACAGTTACAAATATGACGCCCATCGTGGTGTCTTATGTGTATGCTGCTCGAGATTCTTCTTCTAAATTAAATTATAGTATATTTTGTAACGAACCACGTTTCGTTACTAGAATCCCTCTCCAGAAACGTTAAAAACATATTAACGTACCACGTTACGCCACTAGAATCCCTCTCCAAGAACTTTAGAAAATATTGGAGTACTAGACCAAATAGGGGTGATTCTCTCCTTGAAAGTTTCCTTTCGAAGCTTTAAAGCTTCCTGCCCAGATGAGCTTTTTCACTATAAAACAAACCGCTTCACCAGGCCAAATTCAGTCTTTAACCAGGCTCGTTCCGGAGAGGTCCTCCTCTCCGGTCCTAGACCGTGTCGAGGTGTATGATCCGGCACGGTCAAAACACATACCGTTGGAATGTGGCCTAGGTCTTGTCGAGGTGTATGATCCGACATTGTGCCGAAGCAATAATTCCTAGACCGTGTCGAGGTGTATGATCCGGCACGGTCAAAACACATACCGTTGGAATGTGGCCTAGGTCTTGTCGAGGTGTATGATCCGACATTGTGCCGAAGCAATAATTCCTATACCGTGTCGAGGTGTATGATCCGGCACGGTTACACTATACACATTACACACATTAAACAAATACCTGAGGAATGCGGCCTAGGCCTTGTCGAGGTGTATGATCCGACAATGTGCCGAAGCAGCAATTCCTATACCGTGTCGAGGTGTATGATCCGGCACGGTCAGACCACATACTTATCACATACACAACACATACCGACCGCATACCGACCGACCACCGAATACCTGAGGAATGTTTCCTGGACCAGTGTCGAGGTGTATGATCCGACACTGTTCCCGCACACAGCATTTCCTAGACCAGAGTCTAGGTATGACAAGATACAATATCGACAATATACCGAACACCGCATTATATGCATACCCGCTTAGACCGCACCCGTAATACCGCTAAACACCAGCTTACGCACATGTAGAGTGTAGAAATTAGTAGATTACCCAGAGTTAACCAGTAGTTAGCTGCTTAGATATACCCTTAAGAAACATGTAAATATATGTATATCCAGATATAGTGAGTAGTTATTTATATTTAAGAAACCTAAATTGTTAGTATATAAGGATTTTTGAATAAATAAAGAAATATTATTTTGTAAGAAGGTGTTTGTTCTCACAAGCCCTTGGACAACTCAAGAGCCCCCGGCAACCCTCCCTTAAATAAGGAGGTTTAGAGAACTACCGGACGAAACACCATTACAAAATTGGCGCCCGAGCAGGGACCGGTAAATTATATATATATACCTAACCAGTTAAGTAAATAACCGATGTCAAAAAGGAAAAAGAGTAGGGATAGAAAAAGCATATAAATATCGGGCTCTGAACTGAAGAAAATCAGAAAGTAATCAGAGCTCAAGGCGAGCACATCTAAACCAGCTAGAACCAGGAAAACCAAGCTGATAGAAAGAATCCAGTACCCTGAGAAGAAAAAGCAAAGTTTTCGCTATGGACAACCGACACCAGGAAATTCTCCAAATGAAGAAGACGGAGCTAGTAGCCGAATTAAAATTCCATGGACTACCCACCACCGGAGACGTGCATACATTAAGGGAACGCCTACTCCAGCAAAGCACACCAGGGGAAATTTCATCAGTACCCCATACCCCGACGATGACACCAACAGGCCAGACACCAGTAAGAGCACCCGATCCAGTCGCCAAGAAACCCAGTCCAAACATAGAAATCATGGACAGAATCCGAAAATGGGGCACTTACTTCGACGGAACAAACGACCTATACGGATTTATAGAACGAGTGGAAGAACTAACCGAAGAAGAAGATTACAGAGGCCGGAAGATGAAACCCAACGAGAACATCCGAGAATATATTACCACCATGCAAACCCTCAGCAGACGAGTGGGGATAGCTAATCCTGAAGATCAACTTGCACGAATATTTAACAACCTGAGGGCAGAGTATAGATTATATATCCGGCGCAGTGATGTTCAAACCATGACCGAACTACAAATTCAAGGCGAAGAGTACGAAGCAATCCAAAGGGACCAATCTGCTCAACGAACCAATCAACCGACCTACCAGAACCGAATACGATTGGCCGCCACCATGCCGAATCTAATACATCCAGCATACAACAGAAATAATCACTGCTGGACATGTGGACAACCAGGGCATGACCGAAGAATATGCAAGGAACCTGCTAGGCTATTCTGTTCCAGATGTGGTACCAGGGGCACCTTAAGCAAAAATTGTAAATGCCCGGGAAACGCCAACCCAATCGGAAAGAAACAATACGGTCCCACCGGTTGGAACCAGCACGGACCACAATAGAAATCCCAAACACCGATACCAGTAAAGACAACCGTCCATTTATCACCATACAAACATACGACCAGACCCGAAAAGCCTTATTAGATACCGGAGCAACCCAATCCTACATAGGACAAGACATAGCTGACTTTTGTAAAGAAAACCATGCTGCGAGCACCATTATACCAACACACAAACAGAAAGTACAACTTGCCAATGGCATCACCGATAAAGTAACTGAAGTCATCCAATTCGTGTTCAAACACAATAACAAACCAGTTGAACACCCATTCCGCGTACTTCCGAGTGTAAAGCCAAACATCATTATAGGCATGGACCTATTAAACCGTTTTGGACTAGAAATGACGTTCACCAGACAACCGAATGTAACCAACCCTATCCTAGCTATTACCACATCCGAAGAGACCCAACTCGAAGAATTCCTACAAAAGGAACTAGCCAAATTTGACAGATTAGGGAAAACTACCACCCTTGTCGAACACAAAATAAGGCTAAAAACCGACCAGCCAATAAAACACCGATACTTCCCTAGAAATCCAGTAATGCAACAAGTAATCAACACCGAAATAAACCGTATGTTGGCTGAAAAAATTATTGAACCGTCCAGCAGCCCGTACAGTTCACCAGTAGTTCTGGCAAGGAAGAAGAATGGCCAATACCGATTCTGCATCGACTTCCGGAAGATCAATGAGATCTCAATAAAAGATGCTTACCCGTTGCCTCAAATTAATCATATTCTAGACCGATTACGAGAGGCAAGATATATAACCACACTCGACCTACACCAGGGTTATTGGCAAGTGCCATTAGCTAAGGAGAGTAAACCAGTTACCGCATTTACTGTCCCAGGTCGAGGGTTATACCAGTTTACCGTCATGCCATTCGGATTCCACTCCGCGCCAGCAACATTCCAGCGATTACTTGATACCATAATAGGACCAGAAATGGACAAGAAAGCATTCGTATATCTAGACGACATTATCATCCTAGGAAGAACCTTTGAGGAACACCTAGATAATATACAGGAAGTATTCCAGCGGTTACGAAGAGCAAATCTCCGACTAAATCCTGACAAATGTAAGTTCTGCCAGCCAGAGTTACAATACCTAGGTCACCTGATAACACCAGAAGGTATCAAAACAGATCCAGAAAAGATCAAAGCGATACTACAAATACCATCTCCTAGAACTGTAAAGCAAGTTCGTCAGTTCCTAGGCATAGTCTCATGGTATAGACGCTTTATAAAAGACTTTTCCAAAGTAGTAACGCCTCTTAACTTACTACTAAAGAAAAAACAAGAGTGGAAATGGGGACCAGCTCAGGAGGCTTCATTCACAAGCTTAAAACAATCACTTACCGAAGCACCAGTACTAGCGTGCCCAGACTTCAACCATACTTTTACCCTACAAACAGATGCCAGTGCTGAAGGCCTCGGAGCCGTACTCACACAGAAAATCCAGGGGACAGAACAGGTCATCGCCTATGCCAGCCGCACGTTAAACGAGCAAGAAAAGAAATATTCCGTCACTGAGAAGGAATGCCTTGCGATAGTATGGAGCATCAGGAAAATGAGGCCATATCTGGAAGGGTACAAATTCACCATAATCACCGACCATCAGGCATTAAAATGGTTACGGACATTAGATAATCCGTCCGGACGTTTGGCAAGATGGGCCCTCGAATTACAGCAATACGACTTCGACATAAAATACCGAAATGGAGTATTAAACAAAGTCGCCGATGCCCTCTCACGCCAGCCAACATCGGAAATAGCCGGCTTAGAGGAAGAAAGCTGTAAATGGTATTCACACAAATACCAATCCGTCAAAGAAAAACCCAACGAGTACCCAGACTACCGAATCCACGATGACAAATTATATCATTTCATACCGGCTCCGAATCATTTAAACGAACCAGATCCGGAGCAAGAATGGAAACTATGCGTAGCAAGCGAGCATAGAAAACAGATCCTATATGAAAATCACGACACACCCACCGCAGGGCACTTAGGAGTGGCCAAAACAATAAACCGACTGGCCAAAACATATTATTGGCCGGGAATGTTCCGAGAAGCGGCAAAATACGTTCGAAGTTGTCTCACGTGTGCCAAACATAAACCAGACCAACAGAGACCAGCTGGTAAAATGCACACATACCAACCTCATAAACCATGGGATGTCGTCAGTTCGGATTTAATAGGACCGCTACCACGCTCCAAAGAAGGAAATACCATGATATTAGTATTTCACGACAAATTTACCAAATGGGTCGAAATACAACCATTACGACAAGCGACCGCTACCACCATAACCAAGTCATTCCGAGAAAGAATAATTTCCCGCGTTGGCTGTCCGCGAGTCATCATCACGGACAACGGAACGCAATACACCAGCAAGAAATTCCGACAGATGTTAGAAGGCTTCCAGATACAACACCGACTTACATCTCCATATACTCCTCAGGCCAACCCGACCGAAAGGGTCAACAGAGTTATACATACCATGATTGCCCAATATATCGAAACCGATCACCGAACCTGGGATCAATATATCCCGGAACTCATGCTGGCCATTAACACCAGTTCACACGACTCCACAGGATATACCCCAGCATATTTGAACTACGGAAGGGAACTCACACGACCTTCTCTTTTTAAGAAAACTCTGAAAGAGGAACACAATCAACCAGCCATGACAGACATTTACGAAGTAGTCCGCCGGAATCTCGCAATAGCTGCCAAGAAGCAGAGTTACCACTACAACCTCAGGAGAAGAGAATGGCAACCCTCCATAGGAGAATGGGTAATGAAAAGGGAACATCAGTTATCCTCCGCCGTAAAGAATTTTGCTGCTAAATTAGCCCCAAAATTCTCTGGGCCTTACCAAATCCACACCAAGTTATCACCCGTCATCTATCGACTGACAAACAAAGATATAACTAGCAAACAAATAACAGCGCACATCAAAGATTTGAAAACAGCCCACCTGGAAACCCTAAAATGCTCTAAATCCCTCAGAAACAATAAAAAAGAAAAACAAACAAAATAAAGCAAGCTCAGTTTAGTAACGACCATGAATCACTACGCAGCACGAAGACGGACCCAGCCCAGCCGAGTACCAACGGGTAGGAAAATACCCACAGCTGACCAAGTCGCCCAAGTTCACCGGTTAGGTGCACACAACCGCACCCAACCCCTCCAGCAGGCCGTAGGGCGAAAAAAATCCGAGATCCGCTACCTACCCACCAGGCCATTAGGAGCCCGAAACCGGCACGCTGCTGAAACCGCGATTCTACCCGGCTTAGCGACTATCGAAGTGGTCCCCGACGATAATTTTGTCGAGGAACTAGAGCAGACCATCCAGCGATACACCATTCAGCCAGTAGCACCCATCCCAGACGACCAGGTGGACAAGGAGAACCAAAAAAAAATAATACCAGACCCGAATCAGCCAAAAATACCAGACCCAAGCCAGCCAAATGTGCCTGATCCGAACGAGAGAATAGTGATAGAGGACCAAAGACCGATTGCCCGCGCCATCACAATGACGACCGATCCAGCCGACTATGGCATCAGTGGCACTTGGGAGAGCCTGTTCAAAACGTCTGCCCGAATAAAAAGACGAATCAAAGGAATTCGGCACATTCTAAAAAGACGGCCAGATGGAACCATCGAAACTTTTAGATGTTAAGAGTAGTGGAAAACCCTTTTGGTTGTATTATTTGTATTCGATTTACCTATTTTTAAGCAAGAAGCTAATTAATTTAGATATAAGGTAGAACTTATTTATGTTTTTTTTTTTTGTTTATTTAATATTAAAGCTTTTATTTAGAAAAAAAAACACACCTATTCTAGACTTTAAAAACAATAAATTACCTCTTTTCCTCTTCCCGAAGAAAGAGGGGGATGTAACGAACCACGTTTCGTTACTAGAATCCCTCTCCAGAAACGTTAAAAACATATTAACGTACCACGTTACGCCACTAGAATCCCTCTCCAAGAACTTTAGAAAATATTGGAGTACTAGACCAAATAGGGGTGATTCTCTCCTTGAAAGTTTCCTTTCGAAGCTTTAAAGCTTCCTGCCCAGATGAGCTTTTTCACTATAAAACAAACCGCTTCACCAGGCCAAATTCAGTCTTTAACCAGGCACGATCAAAACACATACCGTTGGAATGTGGCCTAGGTCTTGTCGAGGTGTATGATCCGACATTGTGCCGAAGCAATAATTCCTAGACCGTGTCGAGGTGTATGATCCGGCACGGTCAAAACACATACCGTTGGAATGTGGCCTAGGTCTTGTCGAGGTGTATGATCCGACATTGTGCCGAAGCAATAATTCCTATACCGTGTCGAGGTGTATGATCCGGCACGGTTACACTATACACATTACACACATTAAACAAATACCTGAGGAATGCGGCCTAGGCCTTGTCGAGGTGTATGATCCGACAATGTGCCGAAGCAGCAATTCCTATACCGTGTCGAGGTGTATGATCCGGCACGGTCAGACCACATACTTATCACATACACAACACATACCGACCGCATACCGACCGACCACCGAATACCTGAGGAATGTTTCCTGGACCAGTGTCGAGGTGTATGATCCGACACTGTTCCCGACAGCATTTCCTAGACCAGAGTCTAGGTATGACAAGATACAATATCGACAATATACCGAACACCGCATTATATGCATACCCGCTTAGACCGCACCCGTAATACCGCTAAACACCAGCTTACGCACATGTAGAGTGTAGAAATTAGTAGATTATCCAGAGTTAACCAGTAGTTAGCTGCTTAGATATACCCTTAAGAAACATGTAAATATATGTATATCCAGATATAGTGAGTAGTTATTTATATTTAAGAAACCTAAATTGTTAGTATATAAGGATTTTTGAATAAATAAAGAAATATTATTTTGTAAGAAGGTGTTTGTTCTCACAAGACCTTGGACAACTCAAGAGCCCCCGGCAACCCTCCCTTAAATAAGGAGGTTTAGAGAACTACCGGACGAAACACCATTACAATTTTATCATGACAGTTACAGGACCAAAGGCGTCACAAAACGAAAAAATAATAAAAAAAAAAAATTTGTTTGTGTTTAATGTTAAGAATGTTAGTACGTTAGTCGTTTGATGTTATGTTAATACCGCATTTTGATGAGGTTTGTTTGTTTAAAAATATTAATAGTAATAAAGATAAAAAACCCAACAAACAAGGATAGATTAATGTCAATGAGATAAGATACCGCTTAGCGCAACGGCACGAAGGTAGTAAAACAACGGAATATGCCAGAATATGAGGCAATAGAAATTTGTAAATGAATAAAAGGCGCCATAGAAAATAAGAACGGTGGCGAATTAAAAGAAAAGTTAAATGAGCTAGACATACGAATTAATACTGTAGAGAGCAGTGAAGATAGACTAACGGAATTTAGAACATTGTACGAAGAATGAGATGAATGAAATAATAAAGTGCTGGCCTAAATAAAGAGCAATATGGGGAACTTGAGACCCTTTCCGATTTTTAAAATTTTTACCATCTTTCATCATAGAGATTGGTGATAATTCGCAAGCAAACTTTGAGTTACTTCTGGAGAAACTAAAGCTATTCACGAAAAACTATAAAATTGAAACTGCCGAATAATGAGAATTGTTGAGAAAATAAGTAAAGAAGAATTAATGAGGAATGATAATGAAAGATGATTAAAGAAGTACACAAAAATAGGATAAAGAAAGCGTAAAAGGTTAAATCAAAGAAAACGACATTTGAAGAATGAAAAACAAGACTAAGAATAAATAATATGAAAAATTTTACCTTAAAAAGTAAGGGAAAATTTTTCTCGTGAACCGTGGGGGTGAGGTGCCCGCATAACCTCATAGAATATAACTTTACATACACTTTGATTCACACTATAGTAATAATTATAATTTAAGGTAGTTTATATAGAAAACTAGATTGTATTCATGTATATAGATATAAGTCAGTAGGCCTAGGTATGATAATATGTAATAGTATATAAGGATAGTATATAAGAATCCCTACTATAAATACAAGGGAACTTTGTATGAAAATCAGAGTCGTTGTTGAACACTCACTGACTACAGGGCACTAATAGGGCTTTAGCTCTACGCTCCGTCTATGAGGATAAATAAACTGTTTAAAGTAAATAACTGTTTTATTTAAATTTACGAATTTATAAAGAAATCCCATATTGATGCATTACAAAATAAATTCATTTGTTTTAGGCGTTTACGTATAGGATGAGGCACATACTTCTCAGTATATTTCGGAAATATTTACTAATATATGTCAAGAATGGGAAATTGAGAAAGGTAATGTTTCAGCTGTTACAAGAGACAATGCAAGCAATATTAAGAAATCTGTAAGAGATGTCTTTGGAAATGAAAAACACTTGTCATGTTTTGCACATACTTTGCATCTAATAGTGGAAAAAAGTTTTCAATTAACTGATGGATTAAGAGATTTGTTGCAAAAAGTTAAATATATTGTTAGTTATTTTCACACTTCGCTGAAAGCTGCTAATGATCTGAGAAAATATGAAAAAGCAAACGATATACTGGGGTATGCGCTCATTTAAAATATAAATACGCGATGGAACTCAACCCTATTTATCTTAGAAAGATTCGAAAAGCTTAAAAAGTCTATAATAAAAATAATAAATTTATAAATAAAATAAATAAAAATATAAATAATAAAATCGCTTTAATTTAAATTATGTTGTAAATTATTATTCTAACCTTTTATTTGTATAGAAATTAAATAACATCAAAAATGCTAGGTTAGGTTTTACTCAACAAATTTTGCGTTCCTTTTCTGCTCTGCTCGCAAGTACTAAACAGTAGAAAAGGAACACAGCTATTACTATACTTATTAATTATCCTACAGGTCCACCAATGTTAAACGGGCAACAAATTCAGGATGTAAAGGAAATTATAGTCTTATTAAAGTCTTTTGAAGAAGCAACAAAACAATTCTCTTTGGAAAAAGTCGCCACTGCAGGTAAAATAATACCAACAGTATGTTGTTTAAAAGATGCAATCCAAAAAATGTTGATGAATTGTTGGAATTAAATAATTTTATCTTTTAATAAAACAAATATATTTGAAGAATTCCACGATTTTAATTGTTAATAATTTATTTATTTAGGAAGTTTGCTATTTTCTCAATCTATATCAATATGATGGAGTAGACAGACGTCTGGGATTTTAAAATAATTGTCTTCTAAGTTTATATGGTTATTGACATGAGTCGAAAATAAATTCAAGTATTTTTAAAATTTTTGTCTGTCTGCATGGCTGTGTGTCCAGACTAATCTCGGAAACGGCTAATCCGATTCTTGGGCGTGTTTTAGGCTACTTTTCATTCTAATCCGTCTGTCGGATCAGACCGAAACGTTGATCAGATAGTCCTTCACAAAATCTCCGAAACTATGAAGTCTACATATTTGAAATTTAGCAGGTAGGTTCCTCATAAACGTAGGTATCCGCTAGAAAACGATTTTTCGATTCATAAACTAAATGGGGGTTGAATAGAAATAATATGTTTTTTGTCAGATTTTTTCAAACTTAGTACAAATACTCTACAACATAACTCGGCTGCCGGCAGGTGAAAGTGGCTATTGGTGTGTGTTTGGAATGTAGAGGTGGGCTTTCTGGATGTTAATTGTTGCGGGTGGATATTGATGGATGTCAGTGGGTGGAAGTGGGTGTTGGTGCGAATACAATATATATATAGAAAAAGATAACAAATGTGGTATTGTGAAAGGACAAAACAACAATTTTTACGGGTCTCCTAAAGAGGAAACCAACTTTTATTGAAAAATGGGGTTTTTCTACGAAGTGTCACTTCTATCGAGATACCTGAGACCTACGCGTTTCTTTAATACTAAATTTGTTTATAAAAATTAATCAATTTCAAAACTATAAAAACTGGAATTTCACGGGCGACGCCGTACCGGGTTTCTAGTATACAATAAGTCTGAAACTGCATACATATCCAATAACAATTATTTTTAATTTAAAAAATCGAGAGATCGATACTTTTATTGCGATATGTATCGGCTAATCGATGCTACGATGGCCTTCTGTATTCGATACGGCAATATCGATACTTTTGATTTGATCTCCCATCACTAAGAGTTGGTGGATAGGGTTTTCATGACTGAAGACATTGACCATGTTTACGCGAAGATATTTAGACCCTTAAAATAGCTATCGCTAGTAGTTTTAAGAGAGTTTACGCAAAGATATTTAGGTTCTTAACACCGATATCAATAAAATTTTTAAGAGCATTTACGCGCGTTAGAATTTACCCACCGATGTCAGTTTTTAAAGTACTTAGATATAATATAAACTGTCAAACTTACAGTCGAATAGATTGATAATCATTTAGGAGTGTTATGTAAACGAAGTTTAATTGAATTTTATCATTTATGGACATCAATAGAGAAGTTTTAATCCTCATAGTCCTCCACCGTCATAGGCAAATTCTCCAGCGTTTATTACCTAAACGGGATGCAAGAAGTTGGATGCTTATACGCAAATCAAGACGTAACCTCCAAAGACCTTCCGTAACCTCGAAAAAAATAGTTTCCAATTTCTTCAAGAGAGTCTTTTTTCAGCACCCATTTTAGCCAAGAGGAATGTAAGTTGCAATGAAAATCAATCAACGTTCTTTAAATTTTGCTTTATTATGTATGGAATTATAAATGAATGGATTTATAAATTTTTTGGACAGGTTGAACCGAGAATTCGATCAATTGGAAAAAGGAACGAAGCAATGAATGGTAAGATCGTGATGTCCTTCAAACTTATGACAACAAGCAGTGGATTGAAGATTTTCGTATGGACTGACAAACGTTTTTTCAATTTGTTGGTTTAGTTCAAGATCAATAGGCAGTTGAAAATAACTGTTTTATGGAACCCGTCAGCGTTGAAAAGAAAGATGCTATCACGGTATACTAACTAGCATCTTGTGCCAAATATCGTGCCATTGGAAGGGGTTTTGGAGTGACAAAGAGTACTGTTTGCGTTTATGCACATGAATTTTGTAAAGTCTTTATAGCAACCCAACTGCGAAGACTACAGACATGGTTATCAAATGAAAGGGTATGACAAGTAGAATACAATTAGCTGTGTGGCGTCATAGCCGATACCCAAACCACGGATGTTGTAAATAAAAAGGTAAACGGCGATTTTGTGTTGGCCGCCATGTTGAATTTAGAATAACGCCACACAGCTAATTTTGTATTCTACTTGCCATACCCTTTCATTTGATACCCATGTCGGGGGTCGATATAATTGCAAAATTCGGCCGCCATCTTTGAACCGCCATCTTAATTTTTTTACAAAATGGCATTGTCACACGCACTATAAATATGAGTAAAATTTCCGCTCAATCGGAAACCGCGAAGGGGGTCAAATCCAACTTCCAAGATTTTTTTATACAGGGTGTATCATGAGGAGGGTCAAAGCGGCCGGCTGTGGATAGGTTATGGATAGATGGGAGGGATTGCTTATAACTCTTGAAAGAAAAGCCGTAGGATAAAAATTGTTCAGACATTCTTCTTCTTGAATAGCGCTACAGTCCTTGCAGGACTCGGGCCTCTCGATGTCTCCTCTTCCAGTCGTCTCTAGGTCTTGCTAGCTCTCTCCAATTTGTTATACGAAAGGAGGTGGCTCAAAATTGCCCCAGGCCCGGCGCAAAAGAAAATTATCTCAGATTGTAGGTTATAATGAGACTTGAAATTCTGTATAGTTGCTATATCCCGTAACTGTGGCTTAATGGTTAATATTGCTATTTCTTTTTATTCAGGCGAAATACCTAATATCACCCTGTATTTTTGTAACGCTATAACCTATTTTCATGAATAAGGTATCAGTGTACGCAGAATACTCCCACGTATCTAAAACTGTAAAAGTGAAGATTCTACCCTACCATCTTCCAGAGTAATGAGTCGTCAAAGTCAAAATTTTGGTTTTTTTTAAGTAGAATTTCACTTTCAACAACCTTTTTCTCCAAAAAAACGTGGTTAACCTATACTTTTTTTTCCAAAATTAGAAACCTTGGAGTATTTCCTATGAATAATGTTTGGACAATTTTTATGCTACGGCCTTTACTTTTGAGGTTATAAGCAATTTAAATGTTAAAATTGGCCTTATTTGGTACTTTTCGACATAAGCTTAGGTGGCTCTTTTTCGTACTTTTTTTAGTACTTTTTCACTGTGGCTAAGGTGTTAATATTGCGATTACCTTTATATTATTGCTGCTTTTTCTAGCCTCCACTGTTAAGATATAAATTCTCTATTTTAGTTATGTCCATGAGCGAAAGCTCTCTCTTCCTTCTCTCTGAATTCGCAAACGAAACCTATTCTCTATACGCAAAGAAACACGCCAACGAGCTTCGAGAAGCAGGATTTGAATTGCTTCCCTTGACTGTCCGTTGGGACGCACTTCGGTGCGAACTTGTCGATGAAGAGGGAAGCGGAGATGGGGAGTCACAACGAAAGTTTGTTCCTGTGACCAGGGCCAAGGGAAGCAATTCAGATTTTGCATCCATACGAAGCTTTGTGAGTAATTTTTTGTTGGGTGAGAGCGGAGAGAAGTTTTCTAATAAGATTTGAGGAAATTCATTTCTATGAGCAATCTAATTGGAAATGAATTTGTACAATGTGGTTTGAAATTAATGACTTAATTGTAGAAAATAGTAAAAAGCAGTATTTTTGGAGTAATTAATTATTAATTAATTAAAATAAATTTGTTTTGCCAGCAATTTAGTTGGTGCGATTTGTTTTGTGAGTTAAAAATAGTGCAAGTAGTTTTAAAAAGTAAGTTTGAAAAGAAAATTGGAGATATTGAAACATTTTTATATATATTATTTGTTAGTTTTTTTTAGTTTGTTTTTGCTCTATTAAATATAATGGGTGATGTTAATGGTAAGCCTTTTTGCATAATGGATGATTTTTTGCAGCAATCCTTTGGCTCATGTTCATTTACGGAAAATAAATTCATAATTAAAAATGGTAGACCGAAACCAATATTACATATTTTAAGTGAAAATAAAACTTGCATTAGGTATTTTTCTATTAAAATATTATTACTGGCTTTTACCGGTTGTCAAGATTAACAAAATTTTTTTTGTTGGCCTTGCATTTTATTTTCAACTGAAAAGAACGTTTGTGGTTTGATTTAATGCTTTAAATAATTTTCATAACGCCGTTGATAGGCATGGCCAAAAATCCTCCGAGCATTTAAAATCGGTTTTGGCTCTTTCTAAATTCGGTAAAGGCCAAAGGATTGAAAATCTAGTAGACACTCATTATAAATCCTCAATTATGAGAAAAATGAGTTAGTTCAAAAGAACCGGAAAATTATTAAAATTTTTACAGACGTTCTTTGCCACTTGGCTTGTTAGGAGCAAGCCTTTCGCGGACAGGGCGAGGGTCAAGATTCTATTAACCGGGAAAATTATGTTGAATTAATTTCACTTTTGGCCAAACATAATCCTGAAATTAAAAATCAGCTTCAGTATTTTCTGGATTATCAAACAATATTCAAAATGATTTAATAGTGGCTATTTCCTGCACTCTTACTAAAAATTAAAGTTACTTCTGAAACCCACAATTCTGAGTTTGTCGCAATTATTTGTGATAAAACCACGGATATTTCCTGTCGATCTATGTTGCCAACCACTCTGAGATACATTTCTTCTTTTGGCCACACGAAAGGAACATTCATTAGTTTTAAAAATATTTCCGATGATAGAAGAGCAGTTCGTTTGCATGAACATATAGTTCATGTTATGGAGAATTTTGCATGTGGTTCCAAGTTACAATTGCTATGACGGAGCTTCAGTTATGGCGGGTAAAGTTAGCTGTCTTCA
Source organism: Thereva nobilitata (assembly GCA_963855945.1). Taxonomy (NCBI): domain Eukaryota; kingdom Metazoa; phylum Arthropoda; class Insecta; order Diptera; family Therevidae; genus Thereva; species Thereva nobilitata. The sequence goes on from OY979694.1 coordinate 135,633,121, forward strand.
AATCCGAGTTAAAGAAATTTCCAAATGCCCTTTTTGTATACTGCTTTGCTCATCGTTTAAATATTGTTTTATCGAAATCATGTGACAAGATTCGTGAGTGCCGAATCTTCTTTCAGTCAATCACAGGTTTCTCAAATTTCTTTAGTCACTCAACTAAACGATCCGCTGTCATCGACTTGTTGATAAAGCGAAAACTTCCAAAAGTAGCTCACACTCGCTGGAATATCAATGGAAGACTTTATCTTTCATTACAATATAGATAATCTTAATACTCCATTTGAATATATAACGTGCATCCGCGGAACGGAGTTTTTCCACACAAATTTTGCCAGATTGCATCCCCTACAATTCAAAGCACGCCACGCCACTGGCTTTGACCCTCTTCATGATACACCCTGTATAGGTGAAGATAATAAAAAGCGTATAAAAAATACCAATTACCGCAAAGCTTCTGCCATCGAATTTATATTTGTATAATTTAACCGATTAAACCTAAATTAAGAGAGTAGACCTGACATTCAGATAATTTGTGCTCTGGCTCTTGGTCTATCATGAATGCAATTTTTAATTTTCAAAATGGCACAGTTAAAAGTTTATTAAAAAAATTATATAAAAGTGAAATTTTTATAAGAATTTACAGTGATTACGGTAGCAAGGACAGTACCAAGGGGACCGTTATTTATGCATATGCGTGAATTATATTAAGTGATGATCCATCGTTCCTTCTATGATTTCCAGAATACCAACGCCCGACGCGGACATACAGCCCAACACCATAATTCCTCCGCCACCATGCTTTACCGTCTTAATCGTACATTTCGGATTAAGAGCATCCCTGCCTTTGCCATACCTTCAAACGGCCGTCCTATAGTACGTATACATGCGAAATTGAAACCGGATTCAAGCCAGCTTGGATCTTAGAAAAATCCATGTATACGCAGATCGAATTAAAATAGGATCGAGAGGAATTCGATGAAAAAGCGAAACATTAGTAAAACGATACGAAAATTACAAATTGTAGGTTATGTTCATTGCTTTTCGATTAGGTTTGAATCTTCAATTACTCGATCCGACGAGGTCAAATACGCAAATTCTCACTTTCAATCTTTCGATCTCTGGATCGTTCGATTTGGTCATGTATACGTGGTACTAGCCAAAAATATTGTATTTAGACCCGTCAGAAAATATTACTTTTCGCCAAAAGTCTTCACGGACATCTTCACATATTTTTTGGCGAATTCAACGTTTTCTGCTGTTGATGGCGCTTACTAGAAGTTTTCTCCGAGGTGTGCGCGATTTAAATCCGGCTTCAATGACAGCTCTTCTCACCGTTTCTTGTTGCACCTTATTGCCATTATATTTTTCGCACTTAATTTTTGGGCCACCATATCTTTTATTCTGCGCTTCTCCCTTACTGTAAGCTTTACAGGTCGCCCAGACCTTGCCTTATTTTCAACACGACCTTCATTTTTAAAACGGCTTATGACAGTTTGTATTGTTGAACGGCTCCGAGAAGTAAGTTTTGATATTTCGAAGTACGATTTTTTCTGCGTTGTTAGGTGCAAATTGAGAATTAGCTGTCTTTCAGCTCAATTTTTTTTTGGACATTTCCAAGGCTTAATTTTTTTTGGACATTTCTTCAACTTCGTCTCGAATAATTGTCGTAAACCAATACTTTTAATGCATCAAACCAAAATGAGCACGGAGCAATATGACAAAAAGGCAAAAACAAAATTTACCGTTACTTTAAATCAAAGAAAGCCAAAAAGGTTGCAGTTATGGGGAATCTTCTATTAGTAAAACAAGAGTTTACGAGTGGTATAAGCGTTTCCAAGATGGCCGTTGGGCCCGGACGCCCCACCACATCAACAACCGATGAAAACGTGGAAAAAGTGCAAGAAATAGTTATGAACGATCGCCGCCGATCGCCGCATGAAGCAATCCTGATACATATTTTGTTTTAATAGCGACTCCCTTTCAGGTACACTATTAGTTAATGCCTCAGTGCCTCAATCAACAGTGACTGTCTATGAGTGTGGTTCTGTATTGTGATTTTCTTAATTTAATTTTTTCTATTAATTTGTGTCATTTAATGTTGAAATTGTTTTTCAATTGTTGTTAGTAATTATTAATAGATGTGAAGATTATTAAAAATTGTGATTTGTGATAGTGGTTTCATGCGTTTTTCATTTTTGATTTTGTTGGTGCTTCAGGTCAAATTTGTATCTACTAAAAACGAGGTTGGTAGCGCCTTTTTTCTGTGCTCCTTGGGTGGAATTTTTAATTTTTATTTTTTTATGACAATATTTTATTTATTTGTATGTCTTGAAAGATAAAATATATTTATTTTTCTAAGTTAAGGAAAAAGTTGGTCTCCCATAACCGCACTTTTTTTTATTTCAAATCATTTCTTAACTTTCGTTTTTAAATATTAACCTGAGGTTATGCAACAATTTTAAACCCTTGAACTGGTTCTCAAACTGTAAATAAGTTTTATTATCAGTTTTGGCAATTTTGCTTTTTTACTGTTCAACTGGAATTTAATCGTTCGCTCGTTTTGGTAAATTATTGTGACCAACTGTCTTTCCCTCATGGCGGGTCACCAGTTCTGTAAGCTGTGCTCTCTGGAAATTATCCAACATGGGAATTCCTGTGATGGTGCATGTGGAGGCGTTTTTCACCCTACCTACATCAACGCTCGTGTCAGTGGCAAACCTTTGGCCCCTAGAGGCTCAACTTGTAATAAATATACCGACATTAAACCCTGCCACGTCCTGAGATTAATGAAGGACTTCTCTGACGTTTTCCTTGATGGTCATGAAAAAGGATCGTCTTAACTCTTTTTCGGCAACATCTCACATTTTCAGATGTTAGCCGATAATGTCCGGTCGATCAACGTCCGGCTTGACCCTTACTTCTGTTGCGTCCAGCTCGGGTTCCCTGATGAATAAATTCCAAGGAATTTCTTCCCGGGTTGCAACGGCCCTGGACTCGATCAACGACATACATTCAGCGATCCTAAATCCTGTCCCCACTTCCGCCTGCACTGTTTACTCCGTGGCTTCTCTTCATCCTATATTAGATGATATTAAAAGGAGTACGAAGCGTGTTCGGGCTGATATTGAATCGCTGTCAATAGGAGTGGTGCAAAATCACAATGCCCTGAGTTATCTACCACTGAAATTTGAAGGTGACTGTGATAGAATAAACTCCCTTCATCACTAAGCACTTGTACATATCTTTAGTTAGGCCTTTACTTGAATACGCCTCCCAGATATGGTTTCGTTACTACTCCTCCCATGTTGGCAAAATCGAATCGGTTCAAAGGAAGTTCGTCCGAATTGCACTCAGCCACCTCCCGTGGGATGACCCACTTATTCTACCGCCTAATGAGAGTAGACTTAAATTGCTCAACTTAGGCTCTCTCCATAAGCGTCGCGAGGTCGATATTCGTTCATCGGTTATTGAACGACAAGGTGAACTCAGGCTTCTTACGAAGCCGTACGTCATTTAGAGTGAATAACAATAACCTGAGAGGTCAACCTCTTTTGTACATTAATTCCTCTAATGCCAATTATGGGTTATACGAACCGGTTAATCGCGTGTTTTAAATGTTAACAATAATAGGAGTGTTTTTAGCATGCAAACTAGTGAAGATATCCTTAAAAGGACTCTTTTTAATGTGGTGTGACTCCCTGTGTGTCCCACTTTGTCTTTGTTTTTGAACTCTTCTCTGTTTGATGTCCCGCGCTCTTATATGTTGCATTGTGTTTTGTGTCTGCATGTCTTAGCTGAGCCACTGAGCAGTGGTAAATGTTTATCAGCCCAGCTGGAAAGTGCACCTTCTGCGCTAGAAGGGTAACTCTACATGTGCACCTTGTGTTTACCGTGCTAATATATATGAGCCGTTTATTTTGAAAGTGGTTTAAGTCCATTTTTTAAAAAAAAATTAGTTAATGATAGCAATAATCACAGTCCTACATAATCTTTTTTTAATAAACAATTTAAGTTTAATATAATCAAATTCGCTATGATTTGGGGCACTTGAAAATTAGCACGTTAACAAAATACAAAAAAAAATAATTTTGATACTGGTTTAACTCCACTAAAAGAAATAATTTTAATATGGAATGTAGTGTACAACAATAAAATTTACTAGGAAGCAGTAAAATTTATAACGGAGAAAGGGTTTTTAGTAAGTAAATTTTTAGTATTCTTTAACAGTGCAATAAGAATAGCCGTGCAAGCATAATTTAAATACATAGTTTCTTAAATTTTAATTCTAAATTTTAATATGAATTACTTCAGATAGTAACACAGGTACACTGAAAATAAAATTGTTCATAAATATCAATGATCGTCGTTCATTAAAATATTTTTCATTGATTCAATGTAAAATTCATTGGGACAATGAAAAATTCATTAATATTTTTTTGCAGACTAAGAACGAGTTCATTGATACTATGAAAAAGAGTTCTTTGAATTTATGTACACAATTATTTTCCCATTAATAAAATGAGAGACCAAAATTAAGAAATTGTTTGCAAAGAAGTGCTCCACTGAATCAATTTAAGTCATTGGACTACAACCTTAGTACAGGAAATACTATTCCTGAAACTTTTTGTATCGAATTCTGTGGTAAATGGCAAGGCATATCTTCTTAATTCAATAAATTTATTCAAAGAAAATGTCTTAGAATAGAATACTAAGGGAGAAAGTTTATACATGTAAAAAATCTACACATGAGCATTTACTTTTGCAGAGGTGATTAAATACAGGTAAAAGAGTGTTTCCAAAAGCGAGATGGGATTATGCTGTGGTGGTTAACTGACGAAGGTGTTAATTCGTGAAGTTTTGATAGCTATTCAAGTGAATAATAATAGGAATTGCAAATAAGTTCTCCTGAAAAACAATTTTTGTGAAATGAATTGTGCAAATAATAGTGATTTTTTTCATAAATTCCGGAATCATTTACTATTTTCAATTACAAAGTCAATGAACAATTTCATAAATTCAATGAAAAAATTCATTAAAATTGTGCACATTTCCCTTAGAACAGAAAGCAATAGGAAAGACGATAAACAAGTTAAAGCGTAGTCAAATCCGATTTGACTAACACAAATAGGATGACTAACACAAATAAGATTTGGCTACGGTTTATCTTGTTTGCGTCTAAAGAAAATGTACATAACTTTAATGAATTTTTTCATTGAATTTATGAAATTGTTCATTGACTCAATGAAATGATTCATTGATTCTGTGAAATAGTTCATTGATGCAATGAAGACTTTCATTGAATGTAAATAAGCTGATGCATTCTATGAAGGCTTTCAGTCGTGTTATAAGTTGGTGTTCAGTGTTCGGATTATAAAGAAGTGCTGCTTCAAGTGGAAGTGAAGTTAGTTTTTATTTTCAAAATAAGATAAGTTCAAGTGCAAAGTAAGTACGGAGTGATTTTTGAAATAATATTTCATTCCACTAATTTCTACACAAAGTGGAAATATATTTACCACGTAATTTAATTGTTATTTTGGCCATTATGCAATGTTTTGTGTGTCAAAAAACTTTTGTTTCAATTGATTTGCTAGTTAGGCATTTAAAGCGAATTCACAGTTTGAAAACTTACAGCACGTATCGTTGTTATATAAAAAATTGTTTTCAAAGTTTTCAAAATTTAAGTTCTTACAAAAGTAGAGAAAAATTGCACTTCCGCATCCATTCCTGCCGGTTCAATTGTGAATCAAGATCAGATCAGTTCTTTTTCAAGAAATGATGAAATTGGGGAAAGTATTTCAGAAATTTCGCCAAAATCAGAATTTAACGTTGATACGAGTCTTAGAAATCTCTTAACTTCAACATCTAAATTTTTCTTATCTTTACACAATAACAACAACTTTTCTAGAAAGGATGTGATGGAAATACAATAAAATGTACAAGAATGCATTTTGAATCCTTTGCTAAATATATTTAAACAGTTTTGTGATTATAAACTCGAAAATAATCAAGAGTTTTGTAATGAATTCTCAGACGTCATAACAAGTTGCAAGAATACTTTTAAACATTGTAAAACAGACTATCAATTGGAAAAGTGGTTGAAAAATTAAAAATTAGTGGAAAGTATTCAGGAGTTTGGAATTAATGAGGAAATTCAACCTGTGCATGGTAGTCTTTTTTATGATGAGAAAGTTGTCAAAGGTGTAGGTACTTATGCCTTTGAAGTTCCATGTTAAAAAATTTTTCGAGATAGCTGATTTTTTGCTTAAAATGTTAAATTATATGGAAAATTTGGAAAAGTGTTCCAATTTCAAAAATTTCATTCAAGGAAACTTATGGGCACAAAAAAGAAATCTTTATCCCGGCAAAATTTTAATTCCCTATTATTTGTATATAGATATGATTTTGAAATTAATAACCCCCTTGGATCTCACGCTTTAACTCATTCATTAAGCAATATTTATTACTCATTTCCATGTTTTCCATTGGAAGAATCAAAACAAGATAATGTGTTTTTGGCTGCAATTATAAAGTCACAAGATATTAAGGCTTTCGGCAATGATAAATGTCTAGACGAGTTAATAACACAATTAAAATATCTGGAAATTGACGGTATTAAAATTAAAACCGAAGCAGGTGCTGTACATAGGGTCCATTTTATCTTAGGTTTGATTTTGGGCGATAATTTAGGTTTGAATTCTGTTCTTGACTTTAGTAAGTAGTTCTCAAGTGCAGATTTTGTAAAGTAAATAAAAAGGAGTCTCAGAGACTGTGCGTACAGAAGGACGATCAGGTGAGAACAAGATATAATTATAAAGCTGACGTTGAATTAAATGATGTTAACCGGTGTTTCCAAAGATTCATTATTTAACAAAATTCCTTCCTTTCATGCCGTTGAAAATTTTTGTGTAGATGCAATGCACGATATTTTCGAAGGTGTGTGTCATTACGATTTATGCAAAATTATTCATTATTTCACTCAAGAAATGAAGTATTTAGATCTTGAAACTTTAAATTCACGAAAACGAAATTTCTGCTACGGATCAATCTAAATAGGAAATATGTCAGGAGATATTAAAGTTTCACATTTATCTTTGAAGCACTTGAAAATGTCAGCGAGCGAAATGATGACATTTGTGAGTTATTTTCCTGTGATGATTGGTGATTTAATTCCCGATGATGATGACGTTTGGCAATTTCTTTTACTGTTGGTAGAAATTGTTGATATTGTTTTATGTTTTGAAATGTCGGAAGAATAAGTCATTATATTGAAGCACAAGATTGAGCGTCACCATAAAGAATATGTGCGCTTGTTTCATGACACTTTAAAACCAAAATTTCACAATCTGATTCACTATGCTTTTATAATTCAGAGGTCTGGGCCAGTTAGAAAGTTTTGGTCTTTTAAATTTGAGTCAAAACACCGGCAATTAAAAATGTACTCGCATGCTATTACAAGCCGGAAAAATATTTGCCTAACTTTAGCAAAAAAGTATCACCTTAAATTCGCTCATTATCTGTTAGAAGATCGTGTAATAAAGGATTTCATTTTAAACGAAAAACATAAAATAATGAGTAGTTATCATAATATTATAGCAAAGAAACTCAATGCATCTCAAAGTGAACTAACATTTTATAATAAAGTAACATATAAAGGCGTAAATTTTGAAAATAATTTATATCTTGACAAAATTTCAGAAGACGTGGAATTATTTATCTTAATAAATATAATTGTTCAAAATGAAACACATGTGCACCTTTTTTGTCAAAAGCTAGATAAAATTCAATATGACCCTCATGTCTTAACTTATGACATTGATCCATCGGTATTAGGAGGGTTTTTCATTTTAGAAATAAATGAACTGGCAGGACCTCCAATTAACTCCATTAAAACTGCAAACGGCAGGACAATGATACCTACGTCTTAAAGAACACTACAATATCAAAACATAACAAAATTTAAAAAATCCGAATTTATTTTATCTTGTGTTTACATTTTATTATTCCTTTTGAAGCAAATGAAGCAAATGTGTATGAAGCAAAAGTTTCAAATTTATTCGTTTGCCTAAATATCTCTAGTTATGTAAGTTGCTTGTTTAAGGCAGAAAAATAACCCTCGAAAATAGAAGAACTTCAAGGAAATGAAGATGCCACTCTTGATCTACTTTTTGAAAATAATGTTGACGGCAGTACTCTGACTGAATGAGTTACTTTTCAGTGGATGTGGTTCACGGGTTTCATTTTTAGCACCAGTTACATTCTCAACAGAAACGTCAGATTGTGAAGATTTGATTACTTCCGGGCCCAGCACGACATCTGCTTTATTAAATTTGGAAAATCAAAATAATAATGATGATCTTTTCAAATTGTTGAAACAGTGGAATCTGGAAGTATTGTTTGAAAGATTTCTGGGTAAATATGCCCTTTAAACACAACGAAATTTTTAATTTGGTCTATTTTTTAGCTGAAAATGTGACGGTGGAAATAATAAAAATACATCACATTGAAAGATTACTTCGAAATTTTGATATGGGGACGCAAATTTTATTCGAACATAAATTGGAGAAGTGGCGGGAAACGATTGGATGTCACCTTCCGAACTATTTTAGAGATCGTAGCAATTCTCCATTAATTCCTATAAATGATGGCAGTGGACCACCCTCCCATCAGATTCGTGTGTTTCAAAATCACATTTCTTCGGTACATCCAGATCGTCCCCATATCATTCTCAATCAGTAACACCTGAACCACTGGAGACAAGGATCGTGCACTTATCCACTATTTTAAACGAAACAAAAAAGGGGAAAGTGCTATTAGAACAGTTTGAAGAGAAAAATTTTTTTCAAGACGAACAAAGGACAATTTTGATCAATACCATCGTTCAATACTTCGACGAGAACGATTTGCATATGACCCTGTCAGCAAGTTACAGGCTGGAACAAGAAATCATTGAACGGTTTTCTTCTGAAAAAATTGTAATTTATTAAAGTAGAAGGCATCAAAATTTATTGAAATAACTTTAGTATATGAACGATTCAGAAAGGGGGTGAGCCAACTACACTTTCCAATCTGTTGAGAAAATAATTTTCAAACTTAATAATTTTCTAAAGACGTGTTTTATATAATCCACTATGCTTACCTTAATTTTTGATATTTTTAAATCCGGTTCACTCTAGTTCTGAATCCTCCATGTAACAAACAAGAATGATTATAAGCTATATTAAGGGAAGCAATTATGTCATCATACCAAAATTTAGGAATTTTACCGAACATCAAAAAGGGGAAGAATCTACATTAAATACTCAAATCAAAAATGTTCAGCAAGGGCAAAGGCAAAAGTAAAAGAAATTTGTGATCGGCAATCTGAAAATGAAAATGATAAGACCTGTTTCGGTAAGAAGTTCCTCTTTTATAACAGAGTTAAATTTAAAATATTTATTATGCACTTTTAGTGCCGGAAGACGATGCAAATGAAGTGATGCAAGCTATCAAACACGACAAGCTCACATCGGAAGAATTTGACCATTGCTGGAAAGCATGTAGTCAACGTAGATTGCATAACATCCAAAATTCTATATCAACGTTGGAAATTTTATCGAAATGGCCAGAATATAAAAAACCACAGGGTTATCGACTGGTAAATATGTCTATAAATTATTTAGCTTGTATGTATATAGGTACACATATGTATATATGTTTTTAGATTGATATTGACTTTAGAACGCGCTTTAAAGGTACGCAGTCCATAATTGATAAGTGGGACTCAACATCAAAATCTCTTCATCTCTTTTTAAATTCAAACGGAATTATAAAGGATAAGATAATAAAAGCCGAGCTGAAAAAACTTGCTGATCCTGACTTGAATGAAAGTAAGACTAATATCTGACCATACCTCTTTGAGCAACTATTTACATTGTTCTTATTCAAACCGATAGTCGGGATGCGCTTTTTTTATGGGGTCTGCACGGATATTTAATTCCATGCCAACGTCTTGTATCCAAAAAGGCAGATGGATCGACAAATGTAAAAAATATACGATCACAGACTCTCAAGAATCGTTTATGTACCTCGCTAGATCTCATGAGCAACTGGAGGATCATCTTAAATTTAAATTGTCCAAAGGTGAAAATATTCAACCACACATTCTTGCTATTGCAAATAATGTTTCATTGATAAAAGATGTTTATGTATTTTTTGACAATATTAAGTTCCCTTTCAAAAGTTTTATTCGCGCCGTAGACATTTATTTTAAAATCTTCTTTTTATTTAATTTGGAATACCCAAAAGCTTCGGCGATGTTTTGGAATTTTATTCAACTAAAATTCTATGACATTAAGTCTAAAGAAAAATTTCCAAAAGTAAATATATTAATCGAAGAATTAAAAAAGTTATCTTAAATACTTTGCAATTATAAAATCTATTAAAAAAAACAAAAACAAAAAAATCACAAGCTTTTGTAATGCTAAAGTATTTTAAGTTTGCAATAAAAAATGTATATCGTACAATTATGTAATTTGAAAAGGAAATAAAAAATCGTTAAGTTATCCAAGTGTATTTTATTGATTGATCCAAGTGTATTTTATTGATTCTATTATGCAGTTCATTAATTTAGCCGTTTATTAGGAAAGTGGAGCAAATCAATTTTGGAAAAAAATGATTTCATATTATTTTGGCTGTTATTGTACAATAAAAGCCAAAATAAAATGAAATCAAATTTTTTGTCAAAAATTAAGTTGCCCCACTTTTATAATAAACGGCTAAATTCATGAATGTAGTTCATTGATTCGGTGAACTACGTACATACATTTAGTGAACTGCATTCATTGGTTTTATGAATGCAGTTCATTGATCCTATGAACTAAGTACATCCATTTAACGAACTGCATTCATTGATTTTACGAATGCAGTTCATTGATTCAGTGAACTAAGTTCTTTGACTTTATGATTGTAGTTCATTGATTCTATGAACTAAGTACATCCATTTAAAGAACTGAGTTCATTAATTCTACGAATGTAGTTCATTGATTCAAAGAAACTACGTTCATTGATTTAGTGAACTACGTTCATAGATTTTATGAATGCAATTCATTGATTCGGTGAACGGCGTTCATTGATTTTATGAACGCATTTAATTGACTTTATGAACTTTTCATTAAGCCTAAATGAACAACAATTCATTGAGACAATGAACAAGTTCTTCGGTTGAAAATTAATGAAAAATTCATTGATTTAATGTACTTTTTCGTTGAATATATGTACCTTTTTCGTTCAGTGTAACAAAAAAGAATTTACTTATAGGTTTATAATTAAAATAACTTGTATAAATTTGTATTATTATTTTCAATAGAAATACATCCTGTGCAAGAAAATAAAAATTCAAGAATTTTAGTTTCAGGAAGTGAAGCAGATGTAATAAACAATAATTTTATTAATATTAAAAAGAGAAGAAGAATTATAGAAAATTATTTGTCATCAGATGATGATGAATTGCCATGTGAGAGCAGCACAAATTGTCGAATGAGAATTGCGAATTAGTTTCGAGAAAAAACTGGGGATATTTACGCCCAACATTAAGAAAAGTTTGTAGGAATACAGGAAAGAAATATTATACTGCAGCGGGAAAAATTATCCAGGAAAAAATATTCCAAAACAAAGATTGCCATTGTTCAAAGAATTGCATAAATCTGCTTATGCTGTTATGACACTTACTTTTTTTTAGTGTTGACTTTTTAAGTATGGAAAGACAAGGACATCTCGATGTGAGCGAGAAGGCGGCTTTGCATTTTCGTGCAGTTTCGATTGTATAATTAGTTAATTTCAAATAATAAATACTTTTTCGTATCTAATAGCAACGTAATATTATCATATTCGCATATTTATTTAAATTTTACTGTATGCACACGATAATTAATCACTAACTTTCAATACTATCAACAGTGAAGTCTGAAATTAAGATGAAGATCCCGAAAAAGTATGAAAAGTTCATACTTTTTCTGGCACTTTTCGAGTTAACTGAACTTTTTCGCGTAGATTAGCTTCAATTTTAGTATATTGCTAATCCTTCGCACTCATACCAAATCTCCGTAAAGAATTGTTGTCCTTTTCTAAACTTACTAAAAAGTGTAAGATTCGTCTGAAAAAAAGTAAGTGCCATAACAGCATTAATGTAGAAGAAAGGAAAAATATTCAATAAACAAAATTTATATTTACATGGAGTTACCGAGCATCATATTGGGCAACGAAAACGCTCGAGAAACGGCAACGGTTCACCAAGCAATTACAGTCATACATATTACTTAAAAACTACTCACGGAAATGTTTCAATTTGTAAAAAATTCTTTTTGAGTACTTTTAATATATCAGTAGGCCGATTACAACGTATTTTAAAATGTAAAACTACTGGAAATGATCTGCCAGGATCGTCCAGGAAAATTAATGAGGATCCAGCAGCTGTAAAAATCATATTAAATCTCATAAGGTCTGGTCTCATAATCCAAATAGAAGGTACGTACACCCTGAATTAAATGTTACTAAAATGTTTAAGGCCAGGTTCTCATTCAAAATGGTTAAACATTTGCTTTTTTTCTAATGCATTTTTTGAATGGTATATGTGTCTGGAATGTTGGGACGAAAAGGTTTTTTAGTCCGCGCGCTAGAAAAGTTTCTACAGCCCATTGTTGGGAGCGGCGGCGGCGTGAATTAATAATACATATATAACTTTTCCCTAAACTTTAAACGCGTTTTTCTGGAAACACAATTTTTCAAAGCGGTGTACAAGGTAGAAAAAAAGGCACCATAATTTTCATCTGGTTTAAGAATTGTTGCGAATAAATCTGCACGAGTAAATAATTCTAGGAACAGGATCTTCGTTCGGTTATCACATTAATACAATTGTGCGTGAGCTGATATAGGACAAGTGCCATACAAGGCGCCTTCAACAAAATATAAACAAGAGCATAAGTTTATGGCTGGTATATACAACCATACAGATAATAATTACAATTTTTTATTTCTTTTTAAAGATTTAGTGGGATTTAATACCTCAACAAGCAGCACCCCGAGGTTGGATCCACAACTGCTGCAGTGCTCCAAAGGAATATCTGGATTCAAATTTTGCATGCTATTTTATTTCATTTCTAATTTGATTTTAATTTTTTAAATAGAAAAGAAAAAACCAATTAACGTAAAATTAATCTTAAGCCTATTTAAAACCAGGTCGTTGACCGGTTTTAAGAAGGTGACGCTGTAACAGAGACCAAACCCTGCCGTACTCCCTAAATACTATATACTTACCTACCTGGCTTTGTAAGGAAAGACAGGTAAGAAAATAATGAAGTAGGCAATTATAAAATAATTGCTAAAAAAGTTTTTGATGTAAAGAACAACATAAAAATAACACGACCGTAGTATAATGTGTTCAGATAGATAAATATATCTTTTAAACTATATAAACCTTATCAAGTATTATATAATATACTCTATGTGATTACGAGTTGTAAGAATTAGACTAATAGAAATAATTAAATAAAAGTTTAATAACAAGAACGGTGAAGTGCTTAAATTTCGTCATTGCCCTTAGAATAGAGGAAACTCTATCTCCATGTATCTTTAGTATGGCCACCCTGATGGGGGAGCACACCTTCAGGTAAGTGGCGATTCATGAAGGTAGGTGGTACCTTAGGGATCTCAACACTCCACGACTTACGACGACAACCAGGACAACCAGGGGTTTTTTGAAAAGTCGAGTGTAAGCAAACAAGGCACAAACAATCAATGATCTAAAGAACAACATGCAAGTTGCAAATCGTGAAATAACTCTAGTCGAAGACAATTTTTACATTCGAATTTATGCCTGCATACGCAGTCGGGGTGGACATTTGAATGATATTCTGAGCCACGTATAATTGTGATGGATCATACTTTCAATAAAAAAACAGCTTGAAATATTGCAAACAGTTGGTGTTTTAAACCGAAGTGTTGTGTATCAAAAATGAGCCTTCCGAAAATGCATTATGTATAGAATGCGAAAATTGAACCTTTTCTTATACAATGGAATTTCAAGGTTGAACAAAAAGCCCAAGGGAAAATAAATAAACTGTAAAAAATGTTACATACAGAATTTCTAAGGGTCTCGGTGAAAAACGAAATCCTTGGATAAATTCTCATACCCCTTCATACAGGGAGCCTTTACATGAAATTCACACTTAATGAATTTGATGCAATATGAGCTCCCTGCGAACAACAAATCCTAAACGGAAAATTATTATCCAATTTCCATTTTCAAATGTACAAAAATCCTTAACGGAAAAAATATTCAATGTACAAAAATCCACATCAACGGAAAATGTAACATTCCCAGACGCAACCTGATCCGCGCGCATTTTGTGGAAAAACTTCCACCGTGAGATTTGCAAGGTGTGCATTTACCTTTGCACAAGCCCAAACTTTTCTGGCGGTCGAAATGATAAAAACTTCTAACGTGGAATGATCTTAACCTTGACCGCGCGGCGTGGAAACCGTTTTTTTTCCCCTATTTGTTTTTGAAGATCCACGGCACGGCGGCGGTGGAAAAACTTTGAAAAACAGAGTGTTGTTTTAACCGTCACGGCGAGCGGGTGTTGAATTAAACTTTTTACGCGACGGGCGCTTTTTCTTCTTTTGAGTTTTCGTGTATAAGGGTTGATTTTTGATGTTCACCCGTGGCAGGCGCAGTGAGTCGAGTAGTGATCCTAAAACAGTAAAATTAAATATGTCGTGCTAAAGAATTCAGATACTAAATAATAAAACCAAATGTTAGAAAACGTTTGATTGATATAATGGTGTACTAAAGAAATGGTTATGTGAAAGTAGATAGTTAATTATAAGTTTAAAGTTATTAGTAAACATTGGTCTCATATTGAAGTAAATTAAATATACCGTGTTAAAGAATTCAGATACTAAATAATAAAACCAAATGTTAGAAAACGTTTGATTGATATAATGGTGTACTAAAGAAATGGTTATGTGAAAGTAGATAGTTAATTATAAGTTTAAAGTTATTAGTAAACATTGGTCTCATATTGAAGTAAATTAAATATACCGTGTTAAAGAATTCAGATACTAAATAATAAAACCAAATGTTAGAAAACGTTTGATTGATATAATGGTGTACTAAAGAAATGGTTATGTGAAAGTAGATAGTTAATTATAAGTCTAAAGTTATTAGTAAACATTGGTCTCATATTGAAGTAAATTAAATATATCGTGTTAAAGAATTCAGATACTAAATAATAAAACCAAGTGTTAGAAAACGTTTTATTAAATTAATGGTGTACGAGAAAAATGTTTATTTGAAAGTAGCTAATTAATAATAACGAATAATAATAATAACAATAGTTTCAAAAATTAATTCAATGTATCGCGTTTTAGTAACAAGATAATCAATAATAAAACGTTTGTTTGGCAATCAATAATAACTAATTTTAAAAATAAGAAAAGTGTTTTCTTTGAGTGCGCCTAAGAGGTATCGGTAAGTACCGTAAAAAACTTTATATAGAAAGTACCGTGAAAGAACATTATATAGAAGATAAAAAAAAAAATATAACAATTGGCGCAGCCGGTAGGATCCGAGCGAGCCTAACAATTATTGATCAAGTGCTGGATATAGGCACCTAATCCTTGAACTCAGCCTGAGCCGAGGCTGAGGGCACTAGATCAATAGAGGCGTTGACCCCGGATCCTATGCGAACAACGAACAGAGTAGCTTAAACTATAGGTGGTAGAAACCACTCTACTCTGCAACGCACCCAAAAGGTGCCACCGGTGGACTTTTGTGGGCTTCATCCCTGCCCAGGATAAAGTCCCTGTTTTTTGTTGAACGAAGAAGCTCTTTTGATTCTCCGCTGTAAGGTTAGTAAATCAGGGTGTATCACCGTGATCTTTGTTGTGCTGTGAAATAGGTGTAACACCTAAACACAAGTGTAGGGATATAAAGTTATTAAGGTAACAAAGAAGTAGCTCTGCAGCCACTTCTTGCTCAAACGTCTGAATTGCTTCGACTAAATTCTTTATTTTCGATTAAGTTCTTATATACCTAGGACATTAACAAAACAATAAAAAAAATAAATTAAGGTTTTCAATATAGTAACAAAAAAAATTTTCTTATTTAGAAATGCTAAGTTGCAATTTTTTGTATGCCAGAATTTTTCCACAAAAATGTAAAATTTTGAGTCTAGCCGTCGAGGCATCATATTACCGTCTGAGCTTAATGGAAAATTATTGTACATTATGCTTATTCGACAATTATTTTATTTGAATTTAAATTCTTTTGGAAAAATAAAAGTATGAAATTGATAATTTTAGAAAAGAATAGATTAACGAATATTATGATTTATTAACATCCTCCGCCGCCTTGGCCAGGTACTGGGCAATGGTCTTCGCTGATGAGCTCCGGGTCTATGTTGAATTGTCTGCAGATTGATGTTCGAGGAGCTGGAATTGGTCCATGTTCATTGGAGGGACGACGCTTTGTTTTACATTTGTGGTAAAGAAGACATCCTGCAATCGCTATGGCTATTAAAAGTGCTGCGTAGCCCAGCGTCAGTTGATGCGTAGGATTTGTGCTGATGTGTTGTGGTAGATTCTCGTTCTTCATGAGTTCGTGGACTTGTTTTTGTAGTGTTTCAAGTTGGTCCTGATGATGATTATCCGCAGTTGGTGTTTGCAGCTTATCGGTGTGGTTTAAATTTCTCGGATATATGAATTCCGTGAGATTTTTTGTGGGATTGAATGATGATTTGATTATCTTTGGATAATTGTTGTGGGACTGCAAAGACAAATGATCATGTCTGATCTCACAGTGATTTTCGATGCTCAAGATTCCTGTCCCTTGCAGCATTTGTTGCTTAGTGTCGGTGCCACAAACGATTGTGATGATGGTGCTTCTTCTCATAGAATAAATCCATTTGTTTGGATTATAAAGCTGAATCCACTTCGGCAAATCGTTTGCATTGACTAGATTGCAACTTTTGGATGGCTGGGAATATATGAAAAAATTCAGTTCACAGGAGCTAATGTTGGCACCTCGTCTGTATATTGGGTGCCGCTGAGAGCACATATGTTCTGACTCGCCGATAGTTTCGCACAAATGGAATTCCTGAGTGTTAAGTGGATAATATTTGTCTTTGTGAAGATTGATGACCAAGAATTCATATGATGGTTTTATGGCTAGGAAAGTATCATTGATGATTACTGGAATTGGTATGACGTGATAAAGTTCAAATTCCTCAAATGCAAATAACGGAAGCTTTATTCGAAATATCACATATTTCGTGGTTACTCTACCCTCGATACTCATGAGCCTGTAGAGCTGAAGTATGTTTTTCGGTCGCGCAGGCAATCTGAGCGTTGATGGCGACGATGTCATCTGAAATAGTTGATTGGCTGTGACAACGTCATCCTTTATCATAGTGAATTGATTTGTAATGATGCTACAATGGCTCCTATCTGTGAGCATGTTGCAAAGTTTGTTTAAGCGAGCTATGCTGTTACTGATTGCATCAGCTTCCTTCCAATAATTCTCCATATTGTAATAGACAATAAGGGACCATTCATTGCTGACTAGGTTTGCTGCGCCTAGGTTCTCAAAATATATTCCCGGCTGTGAGCTGAAGGGGCTGACTTCAAATGACGGTTTTCCGAATATGGGCAGAACGAAACTGGTGAGTAGGAGAGTGGTTAGCAATGCCGAGCTTGTAGATGTTCTCAATTTTTTGGGCTTAGGCTGTGTCTCGTCATCTGGATCATGGTGATCCAATGGAGCCTCAGGTTGTGTAGCATTGCTGCAATCTTCCAATTCTTCAATTGGAAGAGGAGCTAACTTATGAATGGGACGTCTCATTATTCCGGATGTCGTTCGAATATCTGCCACTCGAACTAGCCCGTCATTTCCCGATACGGTTTCTTCAATTCTCCCGAGCTGCCACTTTAGCGGTGGCAAGTTGTCGTCTTTGATGAGAACCATCATTCCCGGTTTGGCATTTTTACTCTGTTCTTTCCATTTGTGGCGTTGTTGAAGTTCGCACAGGTATTCCGTTGACCATCTCCTCCAGAACTCATGTTTTATGTGCGAAACCAATTTCCATCGTCGGATTAAACTGATAGGTTGCGGAGCGGCTTCTGGATCAATGGTGGAAGTTAGTGGTTCTCCGATTAGAAGGTGTCCTGGAGTTAGAGCTGTGAGGTCATTTGGATCGGAGGATAATGGCGTTAGGGGCCTTGAATTGAGAATGGCCTCAATTTCTGCAACGAGCGTTGACAGTTCTTCAAATGTGAGGTCGGCTGATGCTACGGTTCTTTGGAGTAATGACTTTGCCGATTTTACAGCGGCTTCCCACAAGCCGCCAAAATGTGGAGCTCTTGGAGGAATGAAACGGAAATCCGTTCCTCTAGCTTGACAGAACGTGGAAATTTTCCTGTGTGCTTCCTTATCATGAATGGAGTGTCGCAACTCTAGCAGCTGATTTTTCGCGCCCACGAAATTGGTCGCATTGTCGCAATGGATAGTGCGACAATTTCCTCTCCTGGCTATGAAGCGTTTCAGTGCGCCTAAGAAGCCCTCGGTAGTGAGATCACTAGCGACCTCTAGGTGTATTGCTTTGGAGGCAAAGCAGCAGAAAACTGCTATATAGGTTTTTTGCGGTCGCTTTCCTCTTAATTTGTAATGTGTTTGGATCGGTCCGCAGAAGTCAACTCCTGTGTTGACAAATGGTCTGCCAGGTTGTACTCTAGGTGTGGGTAAGTTACCCATGAGTTGTGTCATCAGTTTAGGTCTGACCTTGTTACATCGAATGCAATGCTTTACTACTGATCTTGCGATGTTTTTTCCTTTGATCGGCCAATATCGCTGTCGGGTGATGGCGAGCAGTCCTTGTGGGCCGATGTGCATGTTTCGAACGTGGAGGTCGTTCATTATAAGTGTTGTTACTGGATGAGAGTATGGCAGTAACATCGGATGTTTGGCATCGTATGGTAACTCGGAGTTCTGTAGTCGACCCCCTACGCGAATGATATTTCTTTCGTCGAGAAAAGGACATAGGCTTTTTAGTGCGCTGTTGATGCTCACAGAGTGGTTTTGTTGCAGTTGATGCATCTCGTCTTGGAAGTCTTCTTTCTGGATCTGAGAAACAATTGCTGTTAGCGCCTTGTCTAGTTCATTGGCTGTCAAAATGAGCGATGGGGCCCTTTCTTGTTTTCTCGAACTATTAACAAACCGAATCATGTATGCGACAATCCTCAAGAGTTTCTGGTAAGAATTGCCGTGATTTATGGTAGTTATCCACGATGCTTCCTTTGTTGATGTTAGCACAACTGGTTTTTGTTTTTTCTTTTCTATATCCGTGCCAGTGTTTAGTGGCTGCTGTGGCCAAATTCTTTCTGGCCCATGTAAGAATAGGGGCCCGTAAAACCATACATTGCATTTTACGAGTTTGGAAGGTGCCATACCTCTAGAGACGATATCCGCAGGGTTGTCCTTGGATCCCACATGCCTCCATTGTTCTGCGCTGGTCATTCTTTGTATCACGGCAACACGATTAGCAACAAATGTGTGGTATGATGATGATTCTGATTTTATCCAAGCCAGTGTGATTTCAGAGTCTGTCCACAGGAAGACCTTGGCATGAGACAGGTCAACATCTTTCTGAATTCGCTGTACTAGTTGAGCTGCCAATTTTGCGGCACAGAGCTCCAGTCGTGGAATTGTCGTTGACTTCAGTGGAGCTACCTTTGATTTGGCGCAAAGTAGTCGCACCGAAATGATACCATCTTCATGTGTTGTCCTGATGTATACGGCGGCCCCGTACGCTCTTTCGGATGCGTCTGCGAAGGCGTGTACTTGCATTTGTTTATATTTTGTGCCTGATGATATGTGCCTTGGGATTTGAATATCATTAAGACGCTTCAAATCTTCTCGGAATTTGAGCCAGCTGGTGTGCATATCCATAGGTAGTGATGCATCCCAGTCCAGTTTTTGAGCCCAGAGTTTTCTGATGAAAAGCTTGGCTATTATAGTAACAGGACTCATGAATCCAAGTGGATCGAAGATATGTGAGATGTCCGAAAGTGCCGTTCTTTTTGTGACCTTTCGTGTGTCTTTCCAGTTTGTCTTTATTAAAAAGATATCTGCGTTCGGCTGCCAAGTTAGCCCTAGGGTTTTTACGGATTCATCTGTTGGTTTATCGAAGTTCAATTCGAGCTCGACATCTTCCTTGGGAATGTTTTGTAGTAATTGCGGGTGATTTCCGCACCATTTGCGGAGATTGAAGCCTCCGCACAAGAGTAGTTGTTTTAGCTGAGTTTGAATGTCTAATAATTCAATTAGGCTGTCTGCTCCCGTCATTACATCATCCACATAAAAATCTCTTCTTAACACCTTGGATCCTAGTGGATGGGTTATGGTGCCTTCTTTGGCCAGATGTTCCAAACACTTGGTAGCGAGGAAGGGAGCTGAAGTCAGTCCGTAAGTGACCGTGCACAACTTGAAGAATTTTAATGGTTGCTGTGGATCTTCTCTCCAGACAATTAGTTGATATTGTTGGTCTTCTTTCGTGACCTCCACCTGCCGATACATTTTTTCTATGTCGGCAGTGAAAACGAAACGTGGAAATCTGAACCTTATGAGGATTGAAAATAGTTCGTCCTGGATTGTCGGACCCTTTTGAAGAACATCATTTAATGATAAGTTTGAGGTTGTTTTGGCTGATGCGTCAAACACAACACGCAGCTTGGTCGTACTGCTATCAAGCTTAGTTACGCAATGGTGCGGCAAGAAGTAATGCGGAACTCCTATGTCTTTGGGATTTACTGCTGTCATGTGTCCCAAAGCCTCATACTCTCTCATGAAATTAATGTATTGTTGTTTGACATCAGGTTGACGAGCGAGCCTCCTTTCTAGCGAGTAAAATCGTTGCAATGCAATTTCTTTTGATTCGCCTAGAGCATTTGGATTTTGCGAAAAAGGAAGTCTTACTCTGAATTTGCCAGAAGTTGTGCGTTTGACATTTTGATTGAAATGATCTACACATCTCTGCTCGCCTCTTGTTAGTCCGAGGGCTTCATCTGCTGAATCAACCTCCTCTAATTTCCAAAATCTTTCGAGTTGTTGCTCCGTTCTCTCGTCCTCACTGCAGATGCCACATATGACGTAAGATGTCGTGTTATCTTTAATAGGCCCTGCTACGATCCATCCAAAAACAGTGTTTTGAAGTGTTGGTAGCTCCTTGCCAAGTTTTATTTGCCCCACTGCCATTAAGTCGAAAAAGATTTCGGCTCCGATTAGTAAGTCAATAGTGCCAGGTTCATCGAATTTCGGATCAGCCAACTGAATATTCTTTGGGATACTCCAGCTTCTCCTGTTGATATTGTGATCTGGCTGGTTGGATACAATGTTGTGAATGACAGACGCTTCTAGTTGTGTTGAGTAATTGTTGATTCTGGAGTGCAATTGTAGGTTCACTCGATGCTGCGACTTCTGTCGATTTTCGCCGACTCCGTTCACATACATTTCTTCTGGAATGCGGTGTAAGTTCAGCCGTTTAGAAAACTCTTTAGTGATGAGATTAGGTTGTGAGCCTGAGTCTAAAATGGCTCGACATCGTATACGTTCGCCTTTGTCATTGCTTACTTCGATGGATGCTGTACCGAGCAACACATATTTTCGCTTTGATTTCTCGGTTTGAGTTGTCAATGAAGTTGAGTTTTGCGGAGTGAGGCTGCTGCTAGGTTGTGTAGATTGCTTTTCTTGCGCAATTATCTTCGAGCTCATGGATGATTTCGGGGCGCTATCTATGTGCACCAAAGAGTTGTGTTTCTCTGGGCACTTGGTGCAGCTTCGAAGTAAGCAGTCTGCTACTGCGTGACCGGCCCTTAGGCAGTTGAAACATAGATTATGTTTTCTTAGCGTGTTTCTTCGATTCATGATTGATTGAGCTAAAAACTGTGGGCAGGTGTATAGATGGTGGACTTTATCTTTGCATAATACGCAATTCATTGCCTTAGTTGTGGAGGTCAGAGCAGATTGTGAATGCGTTGCTGATCTCCTGTTGGATCCTTGTCCTGGTGTGTGTGATTCTTTTCCAAGTGTTTCTAACGTTTGGAACCTCTTCTCTAGGAAGTCCAGTAATGCCTTCATGGTGGGCGGGGCTCTAGGTGAATCAAGTGAGTCCTCAAATAATGCATGAGTCGTTTTGTCCAATTTTTTGATGAGCAAGTGTATCAAGATCGGATCCCAGTTTGAAGTGGATACGCCTATGTTTTTCAAGGCAAAGATACACTCGTTCGTCACATCATGAAGATGTTTAATTGATCTTGCGGATTGGCCTTGTGTGCCCGGTTGATCCCACAATTTGTTGAGCAATGCTGTGCACAATAGTCTTTGGTTGTTGTACCGATTGTTTAAAATCTTCCATGATGTGGTATAATTTGCTTCTGACAGCGGAAGATGCTTGACCAGTGCTCTGGCTTCCCCACTTAGATTGCTGGTGAGGTAAAACATCTTTTCCATCTGACTTATTGGTTTCATGTGAATCATCTGATAAAAAAGATCGTGGAATTGTGTCCATTTAGTGTAATCCCCATCAAAAACTGGCAAGGTCACTCGTGGCAGTTTGATTTGGCTATGAGGTTGCTGTGTGTTGTGTGTTTCTGTTCCTCTGGTATCGAGGTTCTCATGCAATTCTACAAGAGTCTCATGCACCCAATCGTAAAGATGATCATACAATTCCCTAGTGTAGTTGAGGGGAGGGTCTGTAGTTTCTTCCCAGATTTGCCGATCAATCTCTGTGATTTCGTCAAGGCTCTTGTTGATCATTTGAATCTTGAGTTCATAGTAAACTCGCGAGTGTGTTTTTGGAGCCTTGTCTTTATATTCTTGTAGAACTCGTGTGAGTGAGGCCATAGAACGCTGTTGCCTTCGAACCTTTCTTATTAACTCTGCCTGGTGGTCTTCTGACATCTCTGAGCTTGGAGTCTGCTTGTGTTGTTCATTTTTTGACGGAACTTCCTTCTTGCCATCTTCTGTTGATGTACGAAAATCCGACTGTTGTGTGTCTTGTTGACTTATGCTGGCACCCAGACCTTCTAATCCTTGTGTGAGTTCCTCCTTGAACTGGATGTACAGCTTCTCAATAGTAGCATAGTAATCCTTTGTGAAGTAATCATTATCGTCATGTTGTCGCTCGAGCTCAACTAGTTGTTGATGGTTGGCTTGGAACTCATCCCAATGGCCTTTGAGCGAGTCCAAACGTGTAGTGAAATATTGACTGGTTGTTTGTCTACTGGCGGAATCTTTCCTGAAGTTCCTGAGGCTGTTTTGAATCTGTTCGCCCAGAAAAGATTGTGCGTCCAAAAGCCCGTCCATGGTTCACCCTGTTGATGGTCGATGTAAAGCCTTTTGGATGTTGATTTGTGATCTGTGATCTGTCTTGGCACAGATCACGTCGGGGTCACCAATGTTTTTTGTTGAACGAAGAAGCTCTTTTGATTCTCCGCTGTAAGGTTAGTAAATCAGGGTGTATCACCGTGATCTTTGTTGTGCTGTGAAATAGGTGTAACACCTAAACACAAGTGTAGGGATATAAAGTTATTAAGGTAACAAAGAAGTAGCTCTGCAGCCACTTCTTGCTCAAACGTCTGAATTGCTTCGACTAAATTCTTTATTTTCGATTAAGTTCTTATATACCTAGGACATTAACAAAACAATAAAAAAAATAAATTAAGGTTTTCAATACAGTAACAAAAAAAATTTTCTTATTTAGAAATGCTAAGTTGCAATTTTTTGTATGCCAGAATTTTTCCACAAAAATGTAAAATTTTGAGTCTAGCCGTCGAGGCATCATATTACCGTCTGAGCTTAATGGAAAATTATTGTACATTATGCTTATTCGACAATTATTTTATTTGAATTTAAATTCTTTTGGAAAAATAAAAGTATGAAATTGATAATTTTAGAAAAGAATAGATTAACGAATATTATGATTTATTAACAGTCCCTAAGGACCAACAAGGGACGATCTATATCCGCAGACGCTCCCCCGACGTGGGACTGAAGATATTTTCAACCAACATTAAATAATCCATCGCTAATTCACCAAGGGCTCCGACGTTCAACCAATCAACCGATCGACACACCACCCAAAACAAACCAACTGTTTTGCTACAATTGATCCAGATCTTCGCTCGGGGGTGTTCAACCAAGGTGCCTCTGCTCCAGGCGGGCACGCGCTCACCCCCATATAATTTCATCGCGGGAATTTTAGTGGGCTTCATCCCTGCCCAGGAGACGCCCTATGTCCGAGGGCCAACCAGGGGACAGCAGCCATTCTGAGACTCCCCCACCGAGGGACCAAAAAACCCCAACTAGTGAGATAGACACACCAGGACCCTCAACCTTGCCAGGGCCCAACGGAACTCCGGTGAACTACCAGGCCCTTCAACGAGGGAACACCTCGACACCAACAGCGACCACCTCTTCAACAGAACCACCAGGTTCCCCCAGACGACTACGAAGCGGGACCCACATAGGCAAAAACGTTAGTCAAGTAAGTGTAAAAACTCTAAACGATATCCTCAAGCGAGCGCAGGAGACCGGCGAGTTCAATTTAACTCATTTGGAAGCCGTCGATAAACAAATCGAACGTGCCGGTAAAGAGCGAAAAGTTAAATTAGTAGCTTACAAAGAGGCGGCCTTGAAATTCCAACGCCACCTAGACGAATTTAAAGGCAATCTCCCTCGCCCCCTTGAAGATAAGAATTTAGATTTAGAAGTTAAGGAGGATTCAGTTGTAAGCCCCGACAAACCTAATAACGAACCGCTCGAGTCAAATAACGCCACTTTAGATCTCCTAGCGGACTGGATAGAACTGTCCAGCCGTTCCCTGTCGCTTCTAGAGGAAGAAGAAAAAACTTTTAAAACCAACCCCCTTTTTAAACCTTCAATCCTAAAAGAAGACTTAACAGCTATGGCCGACGACTATATAAAGGTCGCCAAACTAACGGCCCAGCTTGTACCCTTATTTTCTGGCGGGCAAAGCCCGACAATAGGGACAGAACTACAGATGTTTCTGGGCTGTTGCCGTCGAGTACTCCAGTGCCTGACGGAACAGGAACAAGCGGCATTCCTACAGATATTCCCCACTAGGCTCCGAGGAGAGGCCTACCAACTGGTAGGCACCTCCCAACCCGCCACTTTTGAGGAGGCCGAAAACCTCCTAAACAGGACATATCTCCCCAGGGAGACTTACCAGGAACTGGTAAATAAACTTATACAGTTACGCCAGTTCCCCCTGGAACCCCTCACAACCTATACTACAAGGATAAAACAACAACTAACACTGTGTGAGGAAGCGGCCACCACCAAATATGGCGCGACAGCAGCGCCGGCCGTTAAGGGCCAATTGCAAGATTTTGCAAAAAATGCCCTGCGGAGTGGGGTTACAAATCCCCACCTCTGCCAGTACCTGTTAACTTTGGGAGAGGACACCCTTGACAGCCTGACTCAAAAGGCACTGGACATGGAGAAGCTTCAGCAGAATTCCATGTACGCACCCTACCAAATGTCAGTGCCCCTCCCAACCTTCAACCCCTACGGGCAAACAGCCCCAGTACCCCAACTGGAAAATATTTACAAGATGGCTCCCACGACACCCCACCAACACAACAACACTCAATACACCGCCCCGCCAACGACAACAACTCCTCAAATAACAACGCTCCAAAATCCGATAAACCCTCAGGTAATGTACACTATATACGCCCCACTACCAGGTAATCCTCCAATTGGCCCGCAGGCACCAATACAAAGCGCCCAACAAATAACCAATAGAAGCCCCTCTACAAAACCTGTAAACAATCCGTTGACAAACATCACCTGCAGCTACTGCCGCAATAAAGGGCATACCTATGCAGATTGTCTGAAGCGGAGAAACACTCCTTTTTGCATAATTTGTAGGGCCAACTCACACGATGCTAGGGACTGCCGCCAGCCGGCGGAGTCACCCAGGCCCCATTACAGCAATAACAACCGATATCAACAACAAGGCCCCTCATTTAACAATACTAGTCGTTACCCCAACCAAAGGTCTCAATTCCAAGGTAATAACCGTTACCCAGACCAGAGGTCACAACCAGTAGATAACTACCGTTACCCTGACCAAAGACCTCGCAATCAGGGCGTTAATCATCAATCAAACAATCGACCCACAAGTAATGTTAATTGCCCTCCAAATGACCGTCAACAACCAGCCAACACCACCAGATCAGTGTTCAATATTAGACATAGGTGTGATTTCTGCCACAGACGTGGCCACACAGTAGTCGACTGCCGTCAAAGGCAGCGTTGGGAGTCGCAGCAAGCGGGAAACTCCCCACAGTCGGACCAAGAAACCCCGGTCCGACAATAATTTCGCAAAATCCTACTACGGGGGAACCTCAAGAGCCCGCACCAAGTGTCCCACTCGTCACCCTTCCACTAGACATAAGCCTTAACGGCAAAGCCATCCTAGCAGTGGACACCGGCTCTCAGGTCAGTATACTAAAACACAAAAAACTCAAGGATCCCAACCTCATGGATCCCGCTAAAAAATGCACATTACAAACGCCATACGGCCAAGGAAAAACCCTAGGGAGCTGTCAGGGGAATATTCTTCTCAATACCCCCCTCCCATGTACATTCCAAATTGTGCAAAACATGTCGGAGATTCCCAAAGATGGCCTATTAGGATACGATTTTGTTACCAAACACTGTAACGTTGAGGGCCCAAATCAAACACTGCGATTCCCTCGAACAGAAATCAACCCGTTGGAAATAGCCATTCCACTACATAGTGGAGTCCGTAAGTCGAAACCCAGAGAACAGCAGGAGCAAACCCAAACCAGGGAATTCCCCGGTGGTGTCTCCCCAATATTCTCAGAAAAGAATACCAGCTGCATAACTCAGGATGGGTCAAGGTTGGAGGACAGCCTCAACGACTTCGAAACCACCAAAGTCACAAGACATAAGGTAGCACTGGACAAACCCATCTGCCTCCCAAGTCGGTCTCAAATGGTGGTTCCTATTTCACTAGGGTTAGAGGAGGAAATGCTTTGCGAGTCATACGAGCCGAGCGAAGGGGTATTCCTAGCCAATGCCCTCTTACCATCTGGGACGAGAACAGTGTCAGTCGGCCTCCTCAATGTAAACACCCAACCGGTAGTCCTGGCGAGCTTAACTCTTACGCTGGCCCCATCAAAAGACTACAAAACCATTCAACTAGCCCCTAACAATAACCCAAAGTCTCTAACGAATGCTAAAGACGAAGCAGGGTACCTTTCAGGCTCCGAACCAGTCGGTCTCAGGAACGCCAGCGCCCCATGGTCTCCAAACGCAAGGCTTCGAGGTATGCCCAAACATGGAGCAACCCCGCAGGGTATACCAAAGGGTAAACGGGCAAAATTGAAGTTGGAAAAAAGGGAAAGGGACAGCCCCCTCTGCCAATTGAGATATCTATTCCCGGACTTCGAAGATCCGGACCCCGAGCGCCACTCGCGCCTCAAACAACTGGACGAGGAACTCAACCTCGACCACCCCCTGACGGCCGAAGAGGAACGGTCCATCAAGGATCTCTGTTATGAATATGCCGATATCTTCCACTTAAAAGGAGACAAGCTAACCTACACGGAAGCTCTGAGGCACGAGATCCCTATGGTCTACGACCAATATATTAACCAAAAAATGTACAGACTGCCCGAAACTCAGAGGCAGGTCATAAATGACCAACTAGAAGAAATGTTGGACAACGACATTGTCCAACGAAGCAAAAGCCCTTGGAACTCACCCCTCCTTGTGGTCCCTAAGAAACCGGGCCCCGATGGTGAGAAAAAATGGCGGGTAGTGGTCGATTTCCGAAAGATCAATGAAAAGACCATAGGCGACGCGTATCCGCTTCCAAGGATCGAAGATATTCTGGACCAGCTCGGTCATTCGAGATATTTCTCTACCCTCGACTTGGCCAGTGGTTACCACCAGGTACTGGTGGAACCCCAAGACCGCCCCAAGACAGCTTTTAGCACGAATTATGGGCACTATGAATTTAAACGTATGCCGTTCGGGTTAAAAGGAGCCCCAGCTACGTTTCAGAGACTCATGAATTATGTCCTCACAGGCCTACAAGGCCTCGAATGCTTCGTGTACCTAGATGATATAGTCATCTACGGGAAGAACCTTGAGGACCATAATTCAAAGCTCCAACGGGTATTCGACCGGTTGAGGGAGAACAACCTCAAATTACAACCGGAGAAATGCCAATTCCTAAAGAAGGAAGTAGTCTATCTGGGTCATGTATGCTCCGAAGAAGGAGCCCTCCCGGACCCCAGAAAGACAGAGTGTGTCCAAAACTTCCCGGCACCCCGAACAATCAGGCAGGTACAGTCATTCTTAGGCCTAGCCAACTACTATAGAAAGTTTATTCCAGACTTTTCTAAGATAGTGCGCCCGCTAACGAATTTGTTGCGAAAGGGCGTGAAATTTTCTTGGACGCCGAAATGCCAGGAAGCATTTCAAACGGTAAAGCGTTCCTTAGTCTCCCCACCACTGCTGATCTACCCTGATTTCAATAAACCGTTCAACCTAACAACGGATGCCAGCAGTGAGGCTCTCGGAGCAGTGCTCTCTCAAGGCGACGTAGGCAAGGATCAGCCCATAGCATATGCGAGCCGCACCCTAAATAAGGCGGAACGCAACTACTCAACCGTCGAAAAAGAGTTGCTAGCCATAGTATGGGCTGTTAAAAATTTCAGGTGTTACTTAATGGGTCGAAAGTTTACGGTCTACACTGATCATAAACCACTCAAGGGCGTTTTTAACGTCAAAGACCCCACCACTCGACTCGTTAGGTTTCACCACAAATTGTCTGAATACGACTACCATATAGAGTATAAACCGGGTAAATACAACACGAATGCTGATGCTCTCAGCCGGATTCCCCAAAGAGCAGAAGAGCCCAATACCTTCACGGTGGAAGCTCTAATTCACCAACCCGGTGAGCCCCTACCCATATCTCTCGCGGAAACTGGGTCTGTGGCGCCTCCTACGGAAAGACTAAAACAATGCAACGCAGTCACAAGGGCGCAGGCACAAAAGATGAAGGACGACGACAAAATCGAACACGTCCCCAATCCAAAAGCCCTCGATAGCGACGAAGGGCCTAAGGAAATAAACCTTGAAGAGATAGCCCAACTTGCAGAAGCCCCCGAGGACACCTCCATCACAAAGCAACGCAAAGTTGAATTAATAACAAGTCCCGAAGAAATTCAAGTCATTTTAAAGGACTACCACGACTCCCCTTTCGGTGGACACCAGGGAGTCGTCAAAACCTATAATAGAATTCGCCAAAAGTATTGGTGGAGGCGAATGTTCCGTGACATAAGTCGTTATGTCCGGAAGTGCAAAAAGTGTCAAACCATGAAGGCATCGAGACAATTCCGAATGCCCATGGTAATAACAGACATCGCGGAAAAACCGTTCGACAAGGTTTATTTGGACATCGTAGGTCCACTGGAAGAAACTATTTCGGGAAACAAGTACATCCTAACCTTCCAGGATAACCTAACTAAATTCGTCGACTGGTATGCCATTCCCAATGCGGAAGCTCAAACGATAGCACAAATTTTCTTCGACGAAATCGTCACGCGCTATCGCATACCTAAACAAATAGTCACCGACCAAGGGTCGAACTTCCTCAGTGACTTGTTCAAAGGCGTGTGTAGGCTGCTAAAGATTAAGAAGCTCCAGACTTCAGCCTACCACCCCCAGTCCAATGGTGCACTTGAACGGGCCCATAGGCCCCTGATCGAGTATCTACGCACCATTGTAGATGAAAGCCCAAATGGTTGGGACCAATTCTTACGTACGGCAGCGTTCGTGTATAACAATAGCGTACACGAGGGAACGAAATTCACACCTATGGACTGCCTCTACGGTTTCACCGCGGACGTCCCGTCCAATCTAAAACGCAACCCGGAGCCACTTTATAATAACGAAAGTTGCGGTACAAGCTGCAAAAGTCTTACGCTCTAGCAAGGAGAAACTTGCTAGCTAGCAAGACGCGCTCCAAAGCATATTATGACGGGAACGCCCGACCACTATCCCTCCACGTAGGCGACAAGGTTCTCTTGCACAACGAAGCCCGGAAACACAAATTGTCCCAAATCTGGGTTGGACCCTACACCGTAGTAGCAGTCCCAAGCGCAGTGAACACCACCATCAAAATAAATAGGAGATTGGTTACGGTCCATAATAATCGCTTGAAGCCGTTTTATGAAAATAAAACGCAACTTTAAGCCACTAAAGCCAGTCCTGCTTACTAACGCCTAACGGTGCTTTAGTATAAAGCACCGACTTAGACGGATGATATTCGGACAAAATAACCACTAATCTTATTAGTTCATCTGGCTACAAGCAAACGAAAACTAATCTCCTATTTACCATCTCGTGACAGCGAAAAATGTGGACGCTAGTATTCCTCCTAGCTCTACAGATGGCCGCGAGTGAGCACGGGCCCGTACCTTATACCCTCACCCCAATAACCACAGCGTAAATCGGGCCGCGAAACGCGACCCTTACTCAGTGGCGCTGTACTAGACACAATATACGCCACTAAACTCAACCGTTAGTATGCAACCGCCACCTAAAACAATAATCGCCATGCGCCTCGTTATAATGCGTTTCTATGCCACACCCTACCAACCCATCTTCATACAAAAGGATTTAAAAGATCGCCAGAAAAATCTCACCTACGCCACGTTAATCCCCTAAACTCCCCCTAGTTCGCGAGACGAACCCAAACAGTCAACCCAAGCTGTCTGAACAGAGAATCGCCCCAACTACGTCGTAGCGATTCTCTTATTCCAGGGGGGAAGGAATGTTACATACAGAATTTCTAAGGGTCTCGGTGAAAAACGAAATCCTTGGATAAATTCTCATACCCCTTCATACAGGGAGCCTTTACATGAAATTCACACTTAATGAATTTGATGCAATATGAGCTCCCTGCGAACAACAAATCCTAAACGGAAAATTATTATCCAATTTCCATTTTCAAATGTACAAAAATCCTTAACGGAAAAAATATTCAATGTACAAAAATCCACATCAACGGAAAATGTAACATTCCCAGACGCAACCTGATCCGCGCGCATTTTGTGGAAAAACTTCCACCGTGAGATTTGCAAGGTGTGCATTTACCTTTGCACAAGCCCAAACTTTTCTGGCGGTCGAAATGATAAAAACTTCTAACGTGGAATGATCTTAACCTTGACCGCGCGGCGTGGAAACCGTTTTTTTTCCCCTATTTGTTTTTGAAGATCCACGGCACGGCGGCGGTGGAAAAACTTTGAAAAACAGAGTGTTGTTTTAACCGTCACGACGAGCGGGTGTTGAATTAAACTTTTTACGCGACGGGCGCTTTTTCTTCTTTTGAGTTTTCGTGTATAAGGGTTGATTTTTGATGTTCACCCGTGGCAGGCGCAGTGAGTCGAGTAGTGATCCTAAAACAGTAAAATTAAATATGTCGTGCTAAAGAATTCAGATACTAAATAATAAAACCAAATGTTAGAAAACGTTTGATTGATATAATGGTGTACTAAAGAAATGGTTATGTGAAAGTAGATAGTTAATTATAAGTTTAAAGTTATTAGTAAACATTGGTCTCATATTGAAGTAAATTAAATATACCGTGTTAAAGAATTCAGATACTAAATAATAAAACCAAATGTTAGAAAACGTTTGATTGATATAATGGTGTACTAAAGAAATGGTTATGTGAAAGTAGATAGTTAATTATAAGTCTAAAGTTATTAGTAAACATTGGTCTCACACTGAAGTAAATTAAATATACCGTGTTAAAGAATTCAGGTACTAAATAATAAAACCAAATGTTAGAAAACGTTTGATTGATATAATGGTGTACTAAAGAAATGGTTATGTGAAAGTAGATAGTTAATTATAAGTCTAAAGTTATTAGTAAACATTGGTGTTTAATGCAAATACCACTGATTGGAAAATTAGGTAGTATATGAATAAAAAACTTTAACGTGTCAGTTTACATTCAAATTTTATTTTAGTTTCTTTCACAACTTGTAGCACTTAAACACTATTTTAAAAAATTATTAAACTTTAGTAAAGCTAATATCTTTTATAGATGATGTTGGTCCAAGATGTCCCTCGTTGACTATCTGAAAATTACAAGCATATAGTGTCAACGATTACCAGGATATGTCTGGCATGTATTGCACTTATTACTTGCAGAAAAAAAATGTTAATAGTTATACCAGCACCAAGCATGTAATACCCGATTACCAATTGGCATGTACAATGGATATATTACTCGGCTTACCTCTTGCGACTTTCTGATGAACAGAGAGGCCGACTGCTTCTGACGCCGGGTTTATATAGGCCGAAGTCAACGGTTTTTCTTGTTTGAACTGCATTCTCGTCCTTTGGGAAATTTAGGAAATTTGTTTCTTAATTTAAATATTATTAATATCGCCTTTTTATTCTCTCTTTTGATTTTATAAATTTTTCTAATATTTTAATTCATTATAATTCTCATTATTTTTCAATATTTATTTTCATTTCGTTAAATTTCCTTCACTTTTTATCCTGTACTAAAAATTTCCCTTTGGGATATTTAATTAAATTGCTGCAGTATCAACGAATAATTTTTGAATTTATAGTATTATCTCTTTCCATTTTTAATCCTTTTTATTGTCCTTTTTTCTCTCATTATCTTTATGGTAAATTTTATTTTCCTTAATATCTTTTTTCCCATAATTTATTTCGGTTTTCGGGCATCACCATTAAATTCCTCGTCAAATTTTACATCGACTTAACATATCATATGTTTTGAGTCGATGAAGTTTGACGTTTCTGTGCGCGGTAAAGTTTCGCGAGTTCGCGCCGAGTTTTTCGCGAGTTTTTACCTGTTGCGGAAATGTCAGGTACATATAGTGCTTTGTGTTTTGTGTAGTTATTCATGTTTTATGTTTTTTGTGCAGTTTTGGTGGTGGAAATGGTGAATTTTTCGTGTATTTCAATGTTTATGTTTTTGTGTGTACACCTGTCAGTGGGTGTCTTTGAAGTCCCTTTTTCACCTGGGGCTTCAATTAAATTGTAACAATTGGTGAATGAGGTGGTCTTTACCACCTAATAAACAAACCTGTAGTGTTGTTTGCGTTCAATATGTGTTATTTTGTGTTGTTTTTATGATGATTCTATTTCCAGTATTGTTGTTGTTGTATTTGCCTGTAAACTTCATGTTTCTTGTTTTTATATTTATGTTTGTTATGTTTGCATGCAACTTTATCAAAATTCATTTATTTATTTTAATTAAATATTTTTTATTTTGGTTGGTATGTTATTTTTGGTTTTAATTCATTTTGTTTCTTTTGTAGATTTGCATATCCAAGTAGGTAAGTATATATGTATCGTGCCTTCATTAATCCATTATATTAATTCATATTTCTTTTTAGGTTTATTTGTAATTCAGCTTAATAAATATATATAATTATTCATAAAAAAAATTTGTACATTTGGACAATAAATGTAAGTTTGAAATGTTTATTTTGGTGAGTTTAATTTCTTTTTTATTTAACCCTTATTTGGCGCCTTTGGGGCTAAACAATTGGTCTCACACTGAAGTAAATTAAATATACCGTGTTAAAGAATTCAGGTACTAAATAATAAAACCAAATGTTAGAAAACGTTTGATTGATATAATGGTGTACTAAAGAAATGGTTATGTGAAAGTAGATAGTTAATTATAAGTCTAAAGTTATTAGTAAACATTGGTCTCACACTGAAGTAAATTAAATATACCGTGTTAAAGAATTCAGGTACTAAATAATAAAACCAAATGTTAGAAAACGTTTGATTGATATAATGGTGTACTAAAGAAATGGTTATGTGAAAGTAGATAGTTAATTATAAGTCTAAAGTTATTAGTAAACATTGGTCTCATATTGAAGTAAATTAAATATATCGTGTTAAAGAATTCAGATACTAAATAATAAAACCAAGTGTTAGAAAACGTTTTATTAAATTAATGGTGTACGAGAAAAATGTTTATTTGAAAGTAGCTAATTAATAATAACGAATAATAATAATAACAATAGTTTCAAAAATTAATTCAATGTATCGCGTTTTAGTAACAAGATAATCAATAATAAAACGTTTGTTTGGCAATCAATAATAACTAATTTTAAAAATAAGAAAAGTGTTTTCTTTGAGTGCGCCTAAGAGGTATCGGTAAGTACCGTAAAAAACTTTATATAGAAAGTACCGTGAAAGAACATTATATAGAAGATAAAAAAAAATATAACAAAAACTAAAAACTCATATTGCACCGGTTTACACCCATGCACATTTTTCCTGCACGGAAACGGCGAATCGACGCGAGTTACATGCCCTTAACCCCTGTGACGCGAGTTACATGCCAACTGCAACACCTGTGTGACCGGAGGGATCCAGTCATGAACCCTACACATCTCGCCAATCCAGACATGTATATACGTTTTTGTGTAGTAAGTTTTATTCAAGTAGTAACTCAGTTTCTGTACTCAGTTCTGTACTTGTTATTTTGAATACAGTGATTGTGAATACGTCAAAGTTTGGATTCTCACTACTACTAGGAAATACACTTATAGAATTTAGATTGTCATATCACGTATGTATACACTGTACACAGGAACTAAATTTAAAAAACATAGACACACAAATATTGTTCAATAAAAATAATTTTGAAATATTGTATGAGTATTAGTTAGAAGTTCAATCGAATTGGAACTCCTGCTTTATAAGTTGTAACGGATATGTAAAAAACATTATATAATTTTAATACGTTTTTAATACGTAACAATTAAAGTTTTTATATCCAAATAAAATAATGATATAAAATAAAAAAGTTAAAGTTAATCTAAAATATATTAATGAAAACAATATTGGCAATATGCGCATATAGACCGGGAGATGATGACAGAAGTTCAAGCACGATTTTCTCACTCATGCCTCTTGGAGTACCGAAAGTTACATCAGAGATAAGTAGAATCATCGCAAAATTGAGCGGTCCCGGCGGTGCCAACATTTTTTAAATAAATTTTGATTTTGTCACAAATTTTTGCTTTCTTAAACAATTTTCTCCCTTCTGCCAATATTATAAAACGATAGTTAAGCACCGACTTTATGATCGATGAGCTAGGCATAAGTGCAGCCAGGGTTCTAAGGGTTGATATGGTAGGGTGAAAGTGTAAAAAATGTGGGTGATAGTAGGTAATTTTCTCACCGCTGCCAATGTAAAGTTTGAAATTATTCAACTTACACAGTCCATTAAAAGTATTGGCATAAAGGCAGATAAGGGCTGAATGAATTTCGGTTCTGCAAAAGTTGATAAAATTTTTTAGCTTGGTTCTGTGATTTTTTCATTAATTAAACAAAGATCAACATAATATAAATAATTAAAAAATTCATTTGTTTGAATGGCATAAGTGCCTGGGTGGGCTTTTATACTTTAAAGTATCGGAATAGTTGTAGAAAATTTGTGGAAACATTGACAATCTTCTCACTTATGCCGTTTTGCATGTTGGTAGAAAAAGATGTTATAAACCAATATTGAAAGAGGCATAAGTGCCACAAAGGGCTTTATGGTAGAAAATTATTGAAAAAGTTTTAAAAATCTTAATATATAAAAACTACGTGGCGCGCCGGGTCCCAACTAGTTATATTATAAATTACAATTCAATATTAATAATCATTAGTATCATTATCATTATTATTGTCATCTTCATAATTATCATCGTCACATCTTCCATCGTATTATAAGGGGTACAGATGTCCACACGAATGCGCAAGACATCATAGAGTTCTACCCAGCTAGCACAGATTTCAATTTGTAATAAAAATATGTTACACTTGGGTTGTAATCCAGTTTTTTTAAACAAATTTATTCACATATCGGTTAAATTATTGTTTCGAATTAGCATTTTGCAACAAATCATCCGGTTCAGTTACACTATAGTTGCAGTTGTTGTAAAAATGTTCCATAAATTTTGCAAAAAAAGGTAACATATTTAAGTTAAAGTAACATTATTAAAAACGTTATTGCATTGTAACTGTCATAAATAGAGTAACAAGTTAGCAACCTTAATGTGAAAAAGTTGTTATATGTTTTTATCAAGTTACTATAAAGTCACAACAATTAAATGTTCAAAACGATGCAGTAAGGTTATTAATGTGTTTCAATGTCGTAAGAAAAAAGCGGATTGAACTTATAAAATTCATTTAGTTACAAGAATGCTGCAGGGAAGGTTTTACTCGTTTACAAGGACTTTGGATAAAATCTGTCAAAAACTTTATGCTCGCCATATTTTTCGTCGTTCTATGTTTTTCCTACACCATGCAGTTTTCTATATTATTTTATATTTCTATAATAATTTTCAGTGTACTATGACACTAGGAACTGGCATTCCTTGAAAAATTAATCATGCAATTTTTCAATTCTAAAGTAACATATTGAGTAATATCTTTAGTACGTATACATGTGAAATTGAAGCCGGATTCAAGCCAGCTTGGATCTTAGAAAAATCCATTTATACGCAGATCGAATTCAAATAGGATCGAGCGGAATTCGATGAAAAAGCGAAACAAGAGTAAAATGATATGAAAACTACAAATTGTAGCTAATGTTCGTTGCTTTTCGATTAC
Source organism: Thereva nobilitata (assembly GCA_963855945.1). Classification (NCBI taxonomy): domain Eukaryota; kingdom Metazoa; phylum Arthropoda; class Insecta; order Diptera; family Therevidae; genus Thereva; species Thereva nobilitata. Next base: position 135,669,881 of record OY979694.1, read on the forward strand.
GTTTGAATCCATTTAAACTTCAATTACTCGATCCGACGATGTCAAATACGCAGATTCTCACTTTCAATCTTTCGATCTCTGGATCTTTCGATTTGGTCATGTATACGTGGTACTTGTCTTTTCATTTCATTCCATTATGTCTCTGACTTCTGAAACACACTTACATTTTTTTTCTTTTTTGTTACAATTACAAATTACATTTGTTCGATTAAAAGAACAATAACTTGAGAAAATTGTTAAATCAATTATAAATCTCCATTGGCTGATACTTGATTAATGATTTTATCGTATAAGCCTTTTGTAGCACTGATGCCTTTTTCACTATTAGTTTAAAACAACTTTTTCTACCTACATGCAAAATGGCATAAGTGAGAAAATTGTCGTTATTTCCACGAATTTTCTACAACTTTATGACTTATGCCTTCAGTATAGATACGCCCGATCGTTATGCCGATTCAAAAAAAAGGGTTCAATTTGTCATAAATATTATATAGTTTCAATGGCATAAGTGAGAAAATCACAGAACCAAGCTAAAAAATTTTATCAACTTTTGCAGAACCGAAATTCATTCAGCCCTTATCTGCCTTTATGCCAATACTTTTAATGGACTGTGTAAGTTGAATAATTTCAAACTTTACATTGGCAGCGGTGAGAAAATTACCTACTATCACCCACATTTTTTACACTTTCACCCTACCATATCAACCCTTAGAACCCTGGCTGCACTTATGCCTAGCTCATCGATCATAAAGTCGGTGCTTAACTATCGTTTTATAATATTGGCAGAAGGGAGAAAATTGTTTAAGAAAGCAAAAATTTGTGACAAAATCAAAATTTATTTAAAAAATGTTGGCACCGCGGGGACCGCTCAATTTTGCGATGATTCTACTTATCTCTGATGTAACTTTCGGTACTCCAAGAGGCATGAGTGAGAAAATCGTGCTTGAACTTCTGTCATCATCTCCCGGTCTAATAGCGTATTGCAATGAAGTGGAGTTTGGCCAGCAGGGAATTTAATTTTGCCAACCCCCATTTCACCCTACACATGCTGCCAACCGATTTCCGCCATGCCGCTGACCGATTCTTACCAGACGCCACCTAAGCATTAAGTTAGTTAAGTAGAAAGTTCTCTTTAATGTAGTAATTTAATATCTAAGTAAAATTCCATATTTTATTAAAAATCTTTAAGGTAATGTAATTAATTGATTTTTGGGACGGACACTCTTGTGCTGGCGTTCGTGTAGAGCAATTGCAATAATTTAAATTCGTAATCATTGTTAGAATTCTCAATAAGATTGGTTAAAGATTCTAAGATAAAAGATTCCTTTTTGATAATAAATTTAATGTAACAAAGTGTAATCAATAAACTTTAAAATAAACTTTTCCTTATAACCTATAAATCAAATTTATATTTTTTGCCATTTCCGCGGTTCGAAAATGTAATTCGCGCGCCGTAATATGACCCTTTTTTCTGATAAGAAAAGGTGTGAGAAACACAAAATAAGGACTTAACGTGCGACCAAAAGTTAACTAAAGTGTATGCCAAGGTTAATCGTGGGAAATGCAAAATCCGCAGTTTTCCGAAGCAAAGCTTTATGTTGATCGATGGAACTGGCGTTTTTTGAGAAAAAACGAGTTTTTGGTTTCCATCGCTAAATGGTCGCGATTTTTTGTTTTGAAGAAAATGTTTTTTGAATTTACCAACCACGGCGGGCGGTTTTCGATTTTTCAAGGAGTTGGTTTTAAATCGCGAACGACGTACAGTGGGCTAAATTTAAAAAAATGGACAAAAATAAAAAAAAATTTAAATTCCATTTTTCAGGAATTATCTTAAAGAGGGGGATCCCCTGCATGTTTTACCGAAAGATAGGGCGGGTAGCTTTAAAGATTGCGGCTCCTCGGCATTCCGAAGTTAGGTACTTTCGACATACCCGCATTTGCTGCGAAAAACATTTTCCACGTAAAGTACCAATAGCTTTGTATTTAAGTGGTTAATATTAATTCCGTTCTATGAAGGGTGATCCTGAAAGGATGTAGAATATTTCTATATTTTTTACTGTTATTAAGTAATAATCCATGCTAATTTAAGAGAACGATCAATAACTACGAATAAAATTTTTTTTTAAATAATTAATTGACACTAAACTACCGCCCGGAATAGTTTTAAGGGGATTTCGTAGGGAATACTTTATAAAATGAAAATTCTAAAGATTTGAGTGCCAAAACTTGCCGATTCATACTTTATGCGATGTTAATATTGGTGAAAAAGTACCGAATAAAGCCAATTTTAACTTCAAAATTGCTTATAACTTCAAAAGTAAAGGCCGTAGCATAAAAATTGTGTGGACATTAGGAAATACTCCAAGCTTTCTAATTTTGGAAATAAATATTAGTTAACTACTTATTTTTTATTTTTTGGAGAAAAAGGTAGTTAAAGTTGAAATTTGAAAGTTGAAAAAAAACCAAAATTTTTGACTTTGACGACTCATAACTCTGGAAGTTGGTAACGTGGAACCGCCAATTTTAGATAGGTAGGACTATTCTGCGTATACTGATACCTTATTCATGAAAATAGGTTATAGGGCTACACAAATACAGGGTGATATGCAGAACTCTAACGAAAATATTTCAAAACGCCCTAGCGGCTAAACCGTTACGGATTCGTGATCAGCTTTTCGTGATCAGATTTTTGCGTTAGATTTGGAATATCCTAGAGAAAGTAGATTAGCTTGGAATTTCTTAGAACGGAATAGTCCAAGAGCCCGTGAGCGCCAGACTTACGAAAAATTAAGTATTTTTAACCCTTAAGGGGGGTAATACTACCTTAGATTAAAGTGGAATTTGACAATACACATTCAATCGAAGTTGAAGCACAAAGTTGGAAAAACAATTTTTTACAAATGTTTTTATTTCCCGTCCATTTAGGGGTGGTTTTACCCCTCTAGGATTGCCACTTTTGCTACCTCCTTCCTGCCAAAGCCACTACGGCTCAAGGTTCTTAGTAGCCAAACGTTGTTACCTGCTGTAGTGTCCTTACGCAGAAAAATTTTCAGCGTTTATACTATGACGTAAGTCTGGCGTTCACGGGCTCTTGCTCTAGTAAATTTATGGTCTAAATCAGGGATGGGCAACTGCCGGCGCGCGGGCCTAATCCGGCCCGTTACGATGTTAGAGTCTTCCCGCAGAATAAATGAAATTTAAATAAAAAAAGTGGTAAAGAGAAACAAGTGTTCAAAAACAAATGAAAATTGAACCAGAAATATTAAAAAATGGATTAAGTAAGCAACAAACTACTTTTATAAGCCTGTCAAAGACAGATAAATCTTGAACAAAAGCTGGTTACATTATTGAACATAATGCCGGGTTTTTATTAGTAGAATTAGTGGTAGAGTAACTGGCGTACATTTAAGCCGACGGCAAGTGGTAGAGTAACTTTACCACGGTGCTATCCCACTCTACTCTACTATAACCAAGTACTCTATTCTACCACTTACGTTTTCATTAGGCGAATTCACAAGATAGTTAGGACTCGCCCAGTATACTCTCCACTAATTCTACTAATGAAAACCCGGCATAAAGTTGGGAAACAATGCAAATACTGTAGTATAACAAAAACAACTTTGAAAAAATTATTCTCTCACGAAAAACTATTGGCAGACGTACTGCTAATATTTCAAATAATTTATGAGATCAATTCAAGTTAAAATTGGAAAACCACACTTATTTTGCATTGGCTTTAGTCGAGTTGTGTGATATTACAGATACAAGTCAATTTTTACTTTTGATTCGATTTATAAATGATCGAGTTGAAATTATCGCGGAATTTTTTTGTTGGGATTCAAAAAGCCGGCAATTACCAAAAATTAAATTAATATGAAATATTTTTACAGATATTTGTCAACCGATTTTTTTGAAGTTTGGCTCGTTGCAAAGGTCTATAAAATATGTATTAATATTTGGAGGGTCAGGGTTGGGTAATATATTTCAGGGGTGGGTAAAAGGGAAAAAATGAAAAAAAATCACTTTTTTCGAAACTTTGACGATTTTCACTTCGAAATGGCCTCAAATTTCACATTTCCTCGTTTTTTACCTATTCGCATATTTTGAGGGGGATCCTTTTGAAAAAATCGAAAAAGTTAAAAATAAGGGGCACCCTAATGTTCATATATGGGACATTCTTTTACAAATCGTACGGATTTGGACCAAAAAAAATTCCCACCTCTCCAAATCTCCTCAATTTTTTGTTACGAAGTTGTTATTGTATATTAACAGACACGTATACGAGGTTTTTGTTTAAAAATTTTTTTTACCGAAAATATGACCATTGTGAATTTCAATGCTTTATCCAATTCTGTTATATGTTAAATTCATTATCTCTGGTTCTACTGATGCTATCGTCACAATTTTTTTTTATTTTGAAGATAATAATATAAGCTTTCAATCTCGTCAATGTTGTACCTTCAACTATAGTATCTTTTGAAATAATAGCAATTTAATTGTTTAAATACTATTATTAACCTGTTAACCACAACGAAATCGATTTAAAAAATTACTATCGTATTCGTAATGTTTTTTGCTACAAAAGCCTTTTTTCAGAAAGATGGGGCCGTTACTAGTTTAAGAGTGAGAAAATAATTTCGTCTAGGCTCATTTTACACGATGAAACACGAAACAAAAAGATTCGCTTGGTTTTATGGGGAGAGGTGAGAGAGGGCTTGAGAGGGCTTGAAACGTGTTGAAGCGTGTCCGAACATTCAGTTCAGGAAGTGAGTAAGAAAAATCTAGTTAGTTACACGTAAGAAAATGTCACAACCGCCACTATCATCGGTACTACCAAAAATTAGAAAGGATAGATGTTTTAATCCTTTTGGTTTATCCTCTCATCCAAAAATGAAAAACAGAAAATGTCTCAGGAAAGTACGAAGGGAATATTTATTGGCATTAAATAAACCAGCAACAGAAGAGTCTCTTGAGCAGAGAATTTGTGACACGTGCCGTAAGAAATTGCCGGAATCGCGTCAGAACCCTGAAATCAAAAATGAAGAAAAAAAAGGCGATCAGGTACTTATCACTACATTTAATTTCAGTAAACAAAATTCATGAATTAATTATATTATTTGTTTGTATTTAAATTCTAAGAAATTTCAATATATATTTTTTTGCTCGAATTTATTCATTTTTTGTTGAAGGATTGATAAATTACATATCTTGTGATTTATACTGTCGCGATTTTGTAATATTGTTTTTCAATGTAAATAAATACATGTATTTCGCAGCACCAAGAAGTTGATGATATTGACCCTACAGCTTCGACTGATGATGAAGTGGAAAAAGCCCTTAGCCCAACAAGTCCTGCGCCATATGATGAGGATAAAGAAGTAATTTCGGAAGCAATAGATGCAATTAACAAAGGTTTGATTTTGATCCGTACTTCACCTATTAAAAAGGCACTCATTTCCCGGAAGCGCTATTCTTCCGAAAAAGTTGCAAGCATTTCCGAGGCGATGTCTCAAAAAATTTTTCATGGTGCTAGTAATGTGAATAGTGTTAGTGTAGAGGAGAATGATGGAAGTAATATTGTGCAAATTTTGAAAGACACATTTAATACCACTGAAGAACGTGAAACAAAAATTAGAATTTTGACTATTTTTAAAGACTGGTCTTTTAGAAAAATCGCACAACATTTTCCTGCCGCCACAACTCACATGATCACTGTAGCAAAACAAACTGGTACTTTGTGTACACCTTCCCCTAAAAGCCATCCGTCCTTAGAAAAACATGTAATTGATTCAGTGATTAGTTTTTATGAGCTGGATGACAATAGCCGAATGATGCCAGGTAAAAAAGATTTCGTTTCTGTGAAGAAAAATGGCCAACGCATTCATGTACAGAAAAAATTACTGTTATTAAATTTAAGAGAAATTTATCAATTATATACTGATAAATTTCCTGCATTCAAGTGTAGTTTTTCAAAATTTGCATCTTTGCGCCCGAAACATTGCGTGTTAGCAGGTGGAAGTGGAACACATTCTGTATGTGTTTGTGCAATTCATGAAAATGTAAAATTATTACTTGAAGGGCCTAATATAAAACACCTTACAGCTGAAACCCCAAATCCTATAAAAACGTATCACGATTGCTTGAAAAGGATGATTTGCTCTGATGCGGAATCTAAATGCTACTTTAGGAAGTGTACTGCATGTCCTGGCGCACAAAATCTGATAGATGAATTGGAAAGCATTTTTAATGAAAATGATATTGAAGACATCACTTACAGGCAGTGGACAAATGTTGACCGAGCATCTTTGCAAATTTTAATATCCCCAGTAGATGACTATATAGAAAAATTAAAGATCGGTTTAGAAAAATTGCTTCTTCATTCATTTCTTGTCAAAAAGCAAAATATTTTTGTTACTATTAAAAAGGAAGAACTTGTTGAAAGTGAATGTATTGTTATGTGTGATTTTTCTGAAAATTACGCTTTTGTTATTCAGGATTCAGTGCAAGGCATTCACTGGAATAATAATCAAGCCACAGTTCACCCATTTGCCATCTACTACAAGCATAATTTGGAAGTAAAAATGAAAAGTTTTGTAATAATTTCAGACTGCTTGCACCACGATACAGTAGCAGTTTACGTGTTCCAAAAACATTTGGTAAATTTTTTGAAAAAAAACTTGAGTAAAGTCAAAAAAATTATTTATTTTTCCGATGGAGCGAGTGCTCAATATAAGAATAGAAAAAACTTTGCCAATCTTATTCATCATCAACAAGACTTTGGTATAGCAGCAGAGTGGCACTTCTTTCCAACGTCCCACGGCAAAGGTGCATGCGACGGCTTAGGAGGGACATTGAAAAGGTTAGCTGCCAGAACAAGCCTCCAGAGAGTAGGAAATCCAATTCAAACTCCAAGAGAGTTATTCCAGTGGGCAACTGGAGCACTTCCTAATATTTCATTGGAGTTTGTTGAAAGTAAAGAGTATGACGAAGAAGAAAAGAAATTACAAACAAGATTTGAAAAAGCTGTAACAGTGAAAGGAACGTTGTCATATCATTGCATCATACCTATCTCACTAAAAAAAGCAAAAGCAAAGCATTTTTCGTCGCAGGAACATTTCACTGAAGTGACAATTATAAAATAATTATGTGCAATTGTACATTTCCCTAGATTTCATTGCATTTATATGTTTGTATAAAATACTATTGTACAGGCGTAAAACAGTGGAATAACAGTATGTATGAATAAATACACAAATATAACCCCGTTTCATACTTTTTGAAGTTGCCCTTTTATGCTTTCAGGTTGAATCGCACGGGAACGTTTGGTAAAATTTAAACGATCGCTGAACATATGTTTATATCCAACACATATACTTGAGTAAGTTTTTTTATTAGTTAAAACACAAACGATTTATGATTTCGAAAGACAAAATTTACGCAATTGTGACAGTGACTCTAATAAAACTTTATGCGCTCAGTACTTGAGGGCGCTGCCGCGCCACGTGAAGCGTAGACGAAATTATTTTCTCACTCTTAAACTAGTAACGGCCCCATCTTTCTGAAAAAAGGCTTTTGTAGCAAAAAACATTACGAATACGATAGTAATTTTTTAAATCGATTTCGTTGTGGTTAACAGGTTAATAATAGTATTTAAACAATTAAATTGCTATTATTTCAAAAGATACTATAGTTGAAGATACAACATTGACGTGATTGAAAGCTTATATTATTATCTTCAAAACAAAAAAAAAATTGTGGCGATAGCATCAGTAGAACCAGAGATAATGAATTTAACATATAACAGAATTGGATAAAGCATTGAAATTCACAATGGTTATATTTTCGGTAAGAAAATTTTTAGAACAAAAACCTCGTATACGTGTCTCTTTATTTTCAGTATAGACTCTAAAAAAAAAATATGAAACCAATCAAAATTGTTAGGTCAAAAAGGTGTTCGATTTGTAAAAGAATGTCCCATATATGTATCTGTGTTTGCAGCGGAAAGGGTGTTAAGTCCAAATTTGTGAAAAATGAGTTATGTACGCTCTAAGTTAAAATATTTTGTCCTCTTCATGTGGGTATAGGAGGCCAAGTCCTTCCTCCATCCTTCACGGAGTAATTTACGAGTGGCTGTTGAGCTATGTTTTCAAAATGCAGGTGGCTGCAATGAAAAGGGTGTTATGTTCATCTTAAATGAGATAGCACCATTTTCACAAAACTATGTAGCGATTCATTTGCGAAGAGAGTGTTATGTCCTCACATTTTTGGACGTGTTATAAAGTTTTTTTGTAAGGAATTGGTTTATCTCACAGCTATGAATCGGCCACTGAATTCCTAAGAATTTTTGTATGAACAAGCTACGACTCCGTTGCCGTTTTCATAGAATCGTAATAAACCCCAATAATCAGAATGGGCATATTCCCCCTTTTCCTTTTTTCCGTTCACAGTTTCATTTCATTTCCCTGAGAACTTCAGTTGTTCACTGCCAGTGGCCCTATTAAGTAAAAAATTTTGTGCTAAAAACAAAACAAAAATGGCGTCTCGCGCACATCGGATACTGGCGTTGGCGGAAGTCAACATAGGAGCGTCATGCAGTGAGTTATTCTTTGATTAATGGTCTAATATTTTACTTAAGAGTAAAATTTAGTTTTTCGTATAGCCTTTTCTATTTTTTTCCTTTTTTTAAGGCACTCATGATAGTGAAAATGTAAATTTAAATTCAGACAAAGATATTCCTGAACAAGTTCCGGACCCACTAAATTGATCAAACCCGAAGTCAAATCGTTGACTATGTACTCTGACTCATGCCCTGGCCAGAACAAGAATAGCCACGTGGCAGTGATGTGTTGGACGGCGTTGCAAAAATCACCTACTTTAGAATCTATCGATCATAAGTTCCTAATTCCCGGCCATACCCATATGGAATGCGATACGTCCCACAGTTTAATTGAGAGAAAGAAAAAGTCTTACAATGGTCCAATTGAACACACATGATTGGGCAGTACTTATAAGGCAAACTGGCAAAAAAGCCATTCATGGTTGTCGAAATGGAGCAACATAAATTTCTTGATTTTGCTGGTCTATTAAAAACCACTTTGCTTAATAGTAAACAAGACGAACATAAAAATCCGTTCAGTTGGAAAAACGTGACATGGCTCCGATATATCAAAGAACAGCCTGGAATTCTTTACTTCAAAAACACGTTAGATGTACGAGAAGAATTGAAGTCCGTGAGCTTCAGAAAAAAGGGAAAATTAAGTATTCTCTTACCACAAAAAAAATACGATGGACCAAATTTAATTTCTACAGAGAAAAAAAAGACCTGTTGGATTTGTGCCCTTTCACATCTCCTATTTTTCATAAATTTTACGAAGAGTTACCCACCATTAAAAGGGCTACTGAAGCTTATCCTACTTCGGATGAGGAAGAAGATACAGTGAAAATCGGTTATAACGACACCGCTTAGTACGACGTATCGGATATAACGACGAGATCGGGTCCCGGATGAGCTCCATATAAACGCCTGTTGTAAAAACCGTTTATAACATCGTTTAAAGCGACCTATCGGTTTTAACGTCCATCTTTTGCATCTGGATGAAAAAATCAAATCGGATATAACGAAGAATTTCAGTTAGCTTCAGTTAATTTTCTCAGAAAACATTTCAAATTTTTTGTTGGAAAATTCCTACTAAAATCATGCCATTGCGTTCTAACGAATGCAGTCAGTTTTTCTAGGGAAATATTTCTTTACTATGTACAGTAGAAATTTCTCATATCGGTTGAAATTTCATAACGCGCGGACGTTTATTTAATATTTTTTTTTGTATGCAAAAGTCTGTTTTTGGAATGTCCCTAAAAAAGAGAAAAGTGTTTAGTGCAGAAGAAAAGGTTCATATTATACAGAGACTAGAAAATGGTGAAACAAACGCGATCATTGCAAAGGAATGATGTGTTTCTCACTCAACAATTTCCACAATTTGGAAAGAGAGAGAGAGAAAATAAAATCCCTTTTTGACAATAACTCGTGTAAAATAAAGCGATCGAGATGTTCCGAGCACAAGTGTATTGAGGAGGCTTTATTAAAGTGGTTTACACAACAAAGAGCATTCAATGTACCAATTAATGAACCAATACTTCAACAAAAGGCCACTAATTTCGCCCGGCTCATGGGAAATGAAAATTTCCAGTGCTCTTCCTCTTGGGTACAACGTTTTCGTGCTCGTCATAACATCGTTTTTGGCAAAATTAGTGGCGAATCTGCTGGCGTTCCTGAAGGCGTATCGGAGGAATGGTTGCATGAAAAGTGGCCGGTATTGTGTGAAGGTTATTCGGCAGCGGATATTTTTAACGCGGATGAACCAGGATTGTTTTTCAACATGACCCCTGACAAAACTCTTAAATTTAAAGGTGAACAATGTTCCGGAGGAAAACAGTCTAAGGCAAAAATTACAGTGTTGATTGTAGCAAACATGACAGGAACGCGTAAAGAAAAACTTCTAGTGATTGGAAAGTCGAAAAAACCACGGTGCTTTAAAAACATTCGATCCTTACCTGTGATTTATGAAAGCAATAGCAAGGCGTGGATGACCTCGGAAATTTTTGAAAAATGGCTTCGTAACTGGGATGCTCAATTAAAAATTAAGAAAAAGAAAATTCTTCTCTTAGTCGATAACTGCCCGGCTCATCCCAAAGTCTACAATTTACAGAGTATAAAGCTTGTCTTTTTACCACCAAATGTCACTTCTGTGTTGCAACCTATGGACCAGGGAGTAATAAAGTCTGTGAAAACGCAATACAGAAAACTGCAAGTTTTACAAATGCTTCAGAACATTGAGAACGGCGAAACTAAAACGTTGAACGTTTTGGACGCTATTTTTTAATATCAGAAGCATGGGAGAAAGTGACGCAAACCACTATAGCCAACTGCTTTCGTCATGCAGGCTTCAGAGATTTGGTGTTAACATTATCAGACGAAGATGATGTTCCTCTAGCAAGATTAATTCCAAGACCTCTAGATTTATTTGTAACGAATGACGCTGATATTCCACTGGGCCATTTAGCTGAACAGTTTTTGGGATCATCTTTGTCAAGCAACGATGTCGAAGGTTTCATTAACGTTGACAACAATGTGGCTGTTTGTGCGAATATAAGTGAAGAAGATATTTTAGCAGAAGTAGAAGCCAGCCAACGCAATAATGAGGAAGAAGAAGAAATAGAAGAAGTAGCAGATCAGTTTCAATCGCCAACACTTTGTGAAGCTCTTGGTGCAATAAGGACTTTGCAAAAATTTCTTATTTTCAATGAAGGATTTAATGTAAATAATCAAGAATTTTTAAAAGAAATGCGATGTAAAATGGAAAACAAATTAAAAATTAATAAGTGCAGCAAACAAACCAAAATAACGGACTTTTTAAAAAAATAAATAAAATGATTATGCACACGTACATTCTTGTAAGCTTTCTACATATCGTCGCTTCTCCAGAATAGTGTTTGGATTATTATATAAATCGGAGCGTAATTTCATAATCTTTCTCCTGGATGCAGTCCTGAGACCTAGTTCCAAAAATTACCAATGTGAGACGGTTGTGCCGGTATTCCATTGGTTGAAGTTGCGCGCCATTTTCTCGTGAATAACGAGCTTTTGTCAGTTGTACGTGGTCAATTGAAGTAACTTGATACATTTTCGCGTGAATACTCAGGGACGGCGCGTGGTGTTTTTGCGCCCAGTGCATTATGCTATATTGCGCCCCATCAGCTGATAATATGAAAAAAACTTTTTTCGTCTGGGTCGCAAGGACGAAGAAGCGGAAAATACACAAGGCACATCCCTGCTAGCACCGATTTCAATTTTAACAAAAATATGTTACATTTGGGTTGTAATCCAGTTTTTTTAAACAAATTTAGTCACATATAGGTTAAATTATTGTTTCGAATTAGTATTTTGCAACAATTCATCCGGTTCAGTTACACTACAGTTTTAATTTTGTTACGGAAAAACGAACTTGTTGTAGAAATGTTCCATAAAAGTTGCAAAAAAAGATGTCATATTTAAATTAAATTAACTTGTTAGATTAACTCCATTGCTACTAATTTGTGCTAGCTGGGATCTAACTTGGTAGCAATTTGCTTGGCTTTTTCAATAACTTCCTGATATTTTGCTCTGATCGTAAATCTATCAAAAAACCTTTTGTGGAATTTAAAATATCAACTGCAGCAGACATTTGGGCTTTGTAAGTATATTTATTTTTCTAAAATGTCACACTAGATTGCTATGGAACAAATTAAATTTAACTCAGTAATTTTATTTCGTAATTCTACTGTATGTTTCGATACGGGTTCCCTACCTGAACGAGTACTACCAACGCCTCGTAGACACCATCTAATTGACGAACTAATAGTTTTAACGCGTCTATGCTACTTTCACTACTAGTCTTACTAGGCTTTTTAGTGCCCTCTTTTTCAAAATAATAATCTTGGAACTGGAGAAATAAGCATATAAATTTTGAATAGTGTCAAAACAAGAAGTTGCCTTTAGAAACATACGTTTTCTTCGAAATTCACACCTATTATCAAACGATGCATCAGTGAATTCTGAGTTTAAGAGGTATTTAATGGAAAATTGTATGTAGGTACTATTTATATTTGCCCGGTACCATTTTCATAATTCGCGGCACAGTAAAATTCGTAACATAAAAACATTTCGTAACATAAAAATAATAAACAAAGTAATTCCAATAAAATATAAATATAAATAATATAATTTAAAAATGTATTAACTAAAATTAGTAATTTAATAATTATTATAAAATCTAAAATATTACTTTTATAACTCAACATTTTAAATCTAATAAAAATATTTCACTCAATTTTCTCTTTATAAATTCTTCCAGAGAAACAGGCACAAAACTTTAAATTGCTCTATCAATAACTCGTATAACATAAAAATAAATCTACATATTAATTTGTTAGACAGTAAGGGAACGCACAAAAAATCGCAAGATATTTTGTTCTCATTTCGTTTATTTACCTCTTTGAACAAATCTTGGAACAAAATTTAAAAGTGCACCACCAGCGCCCCGAAGTTTATATCAATCACAGTAACAGCAATACACAATACAGAACCATCGGAACAATTTTTTCCTTTGTGTGAGTTGATATGGTGCATTTTACAAACATTTCAAAAAGTGCTCCAGCGTAGTGAAAATGAAATTATTTTGTGTTTCGTCTCCTTCATTCCACTGGTTAATTCTGTATTTACATCTCACGTTCAAATTTGAGAACATCAGTTGAATGAGAGATTTTTCTCTCACTTGGTGGATATTTCTCCTGAATTTTTACTTCTGCTGATTCTCTGGACAGAAAGTATATGAAAATGTTGAAGCAAAAGTCTCGAGAGGAAGTAGCAAAAGTCTCGAGAGTACGAGAGGAAGTAAAATTTCCAGGTTTTTTTGCATGGAATTTGTATTGTGTTGTTACATGAGTTGAAATATAGAATATTTTATTGGGAAAATAAATTAGAAAATTAAATCGTCTTAATAAAAATGAAATCCTTTAATATATGAAAAGGATGAAAGAAAAAGACTTCAAATTTTTTTTTTCAAATTTTTAATTTTTTTTTAAAATCTGAATATCTGAAATGACGCCCCCGTCCAATAGCGCCCGGTGCAAGTGCACCATTCGCACCTATGAAAGCGCCGCCCCTGTGAATACTATATCAAATCAAAATATTTGATATAATCACAGTTTGTGTGTAGTGAATAGTGCGGTATTTTGGATTACGACGGTATTGCAGGTCAACTATTTTGCGTTAAGACGATATTCTTGAAAAAAATATTAAAAATATAAGGTTATTCGTTCTTGAACAGTGAATCATAGCAAGAAAAATCATTATTGCTGAAAAAATGTATGTTTTAAATTGTTTAATTACAATTTGTGATGTTGTTCAAGAAAATCGGATAAATAGTCTACTAACATCATAATTCTAAATATTGCTGTAAGCCATAATAGGCTCGTATTCATTAAAGTTTGCAACGTATTCGAAGATTTTAGTGCGTCATTTATTAATATATGATTGCTAATTTACCAGTGTTTTTATTTACAGTTATGGATAATTGGAGAGGCAAGTTAATGTTAAAACTTGTAGCAAAGAATACTCATCCACCAGAATCAGAAAAGGAAAATGTTGATAGCAATCAAAGACAAGAACTGGAATTACCGAGCACATCTATGGACCAAATTGCAATGGAAGATCCTGATATAGCAAATCAAGATTTTATAGATTGCTCAGACGATAGCGTAAAAGATCCCGATTACACAAGGCTCAAAAAACGAACACGTTCATCATCTTCTTCATCATGTACGTCTTTATCTTCATCCTCATCAAGTTCTTCTTCTTCGAGTTCTTCAGCTTCCAGAGAATCAGTAGCCAAAAATTCTTTAAAAGCACCTGAGATTCGAGATGGAATACAAATTGGATCTACAGAAACCTTAACCACAATTGCCGTAAGTGAATTGAATCAAGCACAAGATTTGAACCTCCCTAATGAAAAGGAAAAAGGTCGTAAAAGAAAAACTGATCCTTCAAAATGGCAACGTGAGAAAGCGAAGGTTCTGAGAAATTTAGGTAAGTCATATATACCTAATTCAAAGAAGAAAATTGCCGTACCAGAAAGAAGCTTGAAAGAACCATGCCCTAATACCTGTAAATTCAAGTGCTCGGAGTTAATCTCACAAGATAAAAGGCAATCTATTTTCGATGGTTATTGGGTAATGGGTGACCTTCAAAGACAACGCGAATTATTGCAAGGCACATAAAAATGATTCAACCTAGATATGCCTATAAAGTCCATAACAGCAAACGTGGTAATAATTTTGCATTTCACTTAACAGTCGACGAACAAAGAATTAGGGTTTGTAAAGCGTTCTTTCGAGCAACATTAGATATATCCGATAGACCTATAAAAACTGTTGTAGAAAAGATTACTGAAAGTGGAACTGGGATTTTAACTAATGATAATCGAGGCAAACATGGGAAACATAAAACTGTTGATCCTGCTATTAAAAATGGTGTACGAGGATATATTCAACCTATACCTAGGTTAGAAAGCCACTACTGTCGAGCAAGTACGAGTAGAGAGTATATTGAAGGAAGTAAAAATATGACTGATTTGCACACTGACTATGTCAATGCTTGTAAAGTTGAAGGTGCTCCATACGCCAATTATGTAATGTACAACAGAATTTTTAAATCCGAATTTGACCATATCGTTCCATAGTCCCAAAAAGGATTAATGTGAAGACTGTGTTGCGTTCAATAAAGCTATGGATGAAGAAAAAGAAAACTTGAGAGAATATTATGAAACACATTTAAAAGAAAAAGATATTACAAGAAAAGAGAGAGATGAAGATAAGAAAAATACTTCGGAAAATGTAATAGTCGCAGTTTATGACCTAGAAGCTACTCTTTCTTGTCCAAAGGGCGATGTATCAAATTTTTATTATGTGTCCAAAATTAATGTTTATAACTTCACGATTCGTGACCTAAAATCAGGCGAAGTTGATTGTTACGTTTTGCACGAAATTGAAGGTAAACGTGGAGCAATTGAGATAAGGTCCTGTGTGCTCAAGTATGTAGAAAATTTAAAGCAAAAGGCTTATATTTTATTCCGATAACTGTTGTGGTCAGAATAAAAATCACTACATCATTGGTCTCTACATGTACATTGTTCAAAATTTTGATTATGTAAATTCAATTACACACAAATTTTTGATTAAAGGTCATACACAAAATGAGGGGGACAATGTTCACTCGGTAATAGAATCACAAGTTAAAAAAAACTTAAAGGGGGGACCGATTAACACGCCGGACCAATATATTAACATTATTAGGAATGCCAGAAAAAAAGGCAAGCCATACAGAGTGCATGAATTGACTCATGATAACTTTTTCGACATAAAAGCGTTAGCAGATTCTATGGGAAATAAATAAATAATTATTCAAAAAATACCGAGAATGAAATGGTAAAAATTACTCAAATTAAAATACTGAAATTTGAAGCAAATAATGAAACTTTTAAATACTGTACATCTTATCAGACACAAGATTTTAAAGAGGTAAAAATAAGTATTAATAAAAGGAACAGACAAGGTAGAAGTAGTGAAGGTACTAACATTCAAAAAGTGTACAAACAAAAATTTAGTGTACCAGAAAAAAAGAAAAAGGGGTTGCTTGAATTAGTTAGAAAAAATATTATTCCAAGATTCTATAATTCCTTTTATGCAAACCTTTAGAATTTGAAGAGGAGAGGTTTGTTTTATTGCTGATTTAGAAGTAAAATTTTGGCAATTGATTATAAGTTCCTAAAAATTTTCGAAATTATTTTTTTTTCTCGGTACTTACTTTTTTGATACTCAGGTGATTGTTAATAATGAAATGCGTCTCATCAATTATTAATGAGACTGTTTTCCTTATAGATAATTTACTATGTTTACTTCATTATAAGTTATATCTAAGTGCCATTAAAAACCAAAACCTGCCTCTTATAGTTAAAAAGTATTTTTTATAGACTTTACATAATTATATTAGAAGATAACTCTGTTTAATTTTAAGAAAATACTTTTGTTATTGGATTGTTGAGGCTTTATTAAATTTATATTAAACACATTCTTGTTTTTTTTGTCTATGTAATAAAATTAAAAAAACTAAAAAATACGCTTTTATGTTAAAATGAACTAAAAATTAAAAAATAATTTTGAATGTAAAGTTTTTATTGCTCCAGCCAGTATATGGAAACAACCTACCTTTCGAAATGTAAAACTGCGTGGGACTCTTAACCTATTCTTATTTTATTAATACCGGAACTTTTCGCTAGCGCCCCACGCTTTTTTTACATTTCGAAAGGTAGGTTGTTTCCATATACTGGCTGGAGCAATAAAAACTTTACAGTCAAAATTATTTTTTAATTTTTAGTTCATTTTAACATAAAAGCGTATTTTTTAGTTTTTTTAAACTATATTTTTTTTTATTTTCTACTTTTTAGTCTATCATATATCTTCCGCCATTTTGTTGTGGCCGCCATAATAGCTTTAAAATTACGTCACACAGCTTACTGTTATGTATTCGTCATATACTTTCATTTGATACCCGTACCAGGGCGCTGTAAAGAAAAAGGTAAGCCGCTATTTTGTGTTGGCCGCCATTTTGAAAATGGAGTGTAGCCATACAGCTAATTGTATTCTACTTGTGATACCCTTGTAACCCTTGTTGGGGGAAGACATTTGCAAAAATTTTTACAAAAAAGTCAGATTGCATTCTCCCGCGAACTATATATATGTGCAAAATTTGAAAGTGTGTTAAACAACTGGAACATATGTAAATTAATCTTTTTTGCTTTGAGTCCATATAAAACAATGAATAAAGTCATGAATTCAATATTTTATTTAGGCGGAGGGTGTTTGGCTGAGGATTTCCAAAGAAAAAACTGCACACTCTACACAACTAAAAATGTTTAAAATACTTTAGACTATTCTGGGTGGGCATTTTCAAAGAGAGAACGAAGTGAAAAGCACAACCAAATGTGCGCAAGATATTTTGGACTGTTTTGGCCTATGATTTGCTTGTGTTTTTCACTTTGTTCTCTCTTCGAAAATCCTCAGCAAAACAGTTCAAAGTATCTTGTGCATATTTGGTTGGGTTCGGAAAGCCAAATTATTTTGTAAATACGCAATTAGGCACTTAAGCACTTTTGCCGGTCCGATAACTTAGCAAGCGCAGCTCAGTTTAAGACAAGAAAGCAATGATAAATAAGGGAATACGGAATAGAAAAATGCAATAAACTCAAAATCATCGAATTTGCACTTAAGCATTTCTGGCTTGTGCAATATTTTCAGCTAATTTTAAAATGTGTTGGCCGCCATTTTGAATTTGGAATGACGCCACGCAGCACAGTATTCTACTTGTCATATCCTTTCATTTGATACCCATACCGAGTGGGTTGTAAAGAAAAAGGTAGTCCGCCATTTTGTGTTGGCCGCCATTTTGAATTTGGAATGACGCCACGCAGCAAAGTATTGTACTTGTCATATTCTTTCATTTGATACCCATATCGATTGGGTTGTAAAGAAAAGGGTAGTCCGCCATTTTGTGTTGGCCGCCATTTTGAATTTGGAATGACGCGAATTGTACTCTATTTGTCATACCCTTTCATTTGATACCCATGTCGGGGGTCGGGGAGCACGATTGCAAAATTCGGCCACCATCTTGGAACCGCCATCTTGATTTTTTTTACAAAATGGTCAGATTGCATTGTCACGCCAGCTTTACATATGGGCAAAATTTGAAGCTGATCGGTTACATGGAAGTGGGTCAAAATCAAGTTGCAAGATTTGTCTACATACATACATACACACATACATACATACATACATACATACATACATACATACGGCTGAAGCTAATATAAAGCGGTAACATACATACATACATACATACATACATACATACATACATAGATACATACATACATACAGGTGAATCTAATATAAAGCGTATAAAAACGGTCCAATTTTACGACCAGTTGTTTCTAGATGTTAGTATGCATAAATTATTGTGTCAGCTACAGACTAAAATTTAAACAAATAATACATTTTATTAATTGAAAAAATAAATGCTTTTTCCTCAAACGAACAGCAATAAATTCAACTGCGTAAAGTTTTCAATAGGAACTCCGCCGCGGAATTGACTCAAAAAAACGCATTCTTTTGCTTTAGCATACTTAAGATTGGTATAAAGCATTATTCATTTGGTGAAACTGAACTTACTCCAATTCCTTGGCGGACTTGGTACAATTTTTGTTTTTTTCTCAGTGTGCATGAATTAATTAACGTTTTTGAAAATAAAAGATCGCAGTGGCATGTAAAATTCAAAAACACCATGTTACATTATTATTTTTATTATGTCAAAAACCTGGTGAGTATTTTAATTAAGAAAATATAGGCGCCCTGATTTAGCAAAAATCACCAAACTTTGAATTACGATTTCCCAAAATTTGTAATTATGGACTTAGCACCCTTTCCGCAGCAAGCGGAGATATATAAAATGTAAATTTTTTTTTCAGAGCAAAGGAATACATAGACGCAAAAATCAACACGATAATGCAGGAAATAAAAAGAGGAAAACGAAGTGCGGAATATCAGTTGAGAGAAGAGCACAAGCAAATTTTTCAATTGGTGTCGTCGAATGTGCCGAACACCGGAGTATGCAGGTTGGAAGATCAACTAGGAATACAACTGCCTATCTCGAACGATATCGATTTTATGGAATTAAACATTGAACTGATACTGTCGAAGAAAACAAGGAAATTTTGGTACGTTTTCATACCCTTTTCAAATCGTAGATAATTACGGTGAACTGATAGACCTTTGCACACAAATTATGAAATCTATAATATAAAAATAAGTCGGGTTTTCCTTCCTGACGCTATAATTCCAGAACGCACGAACCGATTTCCACGGTTTTGCATTCGTTGGAAAGGTCTCGGGCTCCGTGAGGTTTATAGCAAACAAAATTCAGGAAAAATTTCAACAGAAAAGCAGGAAAACAGGGAAAATCATTTTTCACATACAGCGCCATCTCTGATACATAGCATGTGCAAATTTTTATTCAATTTCAACAGCAGGCATTTGTCCTTAAGGTGGTAAGTTGAACTGTGTAAATTATGTGGATCGTGCCGTGATACATTGTTTGACAGCTACTCATTGTACTCTGCTCAGTTAATTTCATGTGACATTTATTATGCGCACGTTCTTTCAAACGCTAACTTAAAACCGGTATTGTGTTCACTGTGAAATTGTGAAATTGAGGTTAAAGTTATTCGTTTCTTAACAGTTCAATTGGAAACCATCAAATCAATCACCCGTATTGTGCAAATTTTTATTCAATTTCAACAGCAGGCATTTGTCCTTAAGGTGGTAAGTTGAACTGTGTAAATTATGTGGATCGTGCATTTCTCCATAGCACAAGACATGCAAGCCAGCAACAAGTGTATTCACAGAACTTAAGCGAAGAAAGACAAAATATAATAAGAGAAAATGCCCGATTGAGACAACGCGTGAGCACACGAAGATCATTGGCATCATACAATCGCTTGGCATTCCAATATGATCCCATTGCGAACTACAGTGATGATGACAATTTAGATATTGGACCAATGACGACTGTATGCCGAAATTGCAATGCGTTAAAGTTCAAAAGAGAAACGGCTGAATTGTGCTGCGCAAGTGGAAAAGTCAAACTGGATCCATTACTTACACCACCACAGCCACTGAAACCATTTTTCGATGGAAGTGATCCCGATTCCAACCATTTTCTTCGACGCATCCTTGAATACAATAACTGCTTTCGCATGACTTCCTTTGGAGCTAATATCATTCGAGAAGGCGGCTTCATGCCGACTTGCAAGGTAAAAGATACAACACACACAACCAATCACTCACACCAATCAATCACACCAACACAATCAATTCCAACACATAACAACTACACATACACCACACACTACACCATCACACGATCAGAAGTCACACCGTATTCCTCAACAAATGACTGTTTGCAATTACAGATACAAGGACAAATATATCATTTGCATGGTTCAATGGTGCCAACACCAGATGAACCGCATCAATTTCTGCAAATATATTTCATTTCGTCGATGGTGGATCAGCTGAATGTGCGGTGCAATATACAGGGAACACAACAGTTAAAGATACGAATTATTGAACAGTTGCAAGCATTTTTTCACGCTAATAACGCTGTGTATGTTCAAAACAGCATTGGAACGAATGCCATCGGATACGCACAAATTTGTCATAAGAGCGGATCGTAACCCAACAGGTGAACATGTGCGAAGATTCAATGCACCCACCGTTGATGATGTTGCTGCAATTATTGTTGGCGATCCAACTAAATCACGAGACATTGTCGTTCAGCGAAGAAGCAATATCATGCATCGTGTAAACGAGACACATCGTTTGTACGATGCGTTACAATATCCAATCATTTATTGGCATGGGCAAGACGGATACGACATCACGTTGAAGATGGTCGATCCAATTACAGATACAATATTCACACACTAATTTATTGCTATTATTGGTTTCCATTAACAATCCATTTAATTTTGCATTTTCAGGCGTATCAACGAACAAAAATCTAAGCGCAATGAATTACTATGCGTATCGTATGATGATTCGTACACATGAGGAGAATGTCATTCTGAAGTGCCGTCGGCTATTCCAGCAATTCGCTGTCGACATGTATGTCAAAGTCGAGACCGAACGTTTAGCGTTCATCCGATTCAATCAGGCAAAGCTACGATCTGAGGACTATATACACTTGCGTGATGCTATTCATTCAGATAGTAATGTTCAGAATATTGGACGCCTGACGATTCTCCCATCATCTTATATCGGAAGCCCACGCCACATGCACGAATACGCTCAAGACGCTATGACGTACGTGCGAAATTATGGAACTCCGGATTTATTTATTACGTTCACATGCAATCCGAAGTGGACGGAAATTGAACGTGAGTTGAACCCGGGCCAAAAACCGCTAGATCGCCATGACATAATCACTAGAGTATTTCAGCAAAAACTCAAGGTTATGATGGATGTGCTTACTAAGTATCGAGTTTTTGGTGACACATGTTGTTATATGTACTCGGTGGAATGGCAGAAGCGTGGACTACCGCATGCTCATATCCTAATTTGGTTGCTGAACAAATTAGATTGAAATGAAGTGGATGACATCATATCAGCTGAAATTCCTGATCCAGTCACTGATCCCCATCTACACGATATTGTGACGACACAGATGGTGCATGGACCGTGCGGTGCATTAAATCCATTATCGCCTTGCATGGCTGATGGAAAGTGCACAAAACGATATCCGCGACCTATAGTTGCTGAAACAGTCACAGGGAACGATGGATATCCAGTTTATCGTCGGCGTTCAAAAGAAGATAATGGTCGAACTATCAAAGTTAAAGTTCAAAATCAAGAGATTGAGATCGGAAATGAATTCATTGTACCATATTGCCCGCTGCTATCACGAATTTTCGAAACACATGCAAACGTTGAGAGTTGTCATTCGGCCAAATCAGTCAAATATTTGTGCAAGTACGTCACAAAAGGCGGCGACATGGCTGTGTTTGGTATTGCGTCGGAAAATGCGAATGACGAAATCAGCAACTTCCAAATGGGCAGATACGTCAGTACTAATGAAGCACTGTGGCGATTATTGTTGTTCAACCCACATATAAAAAGTTTATTTAATGTATTTAAGGCACACAGCGGAAGTCACACATGACGAAAATACTTAGCTTGCATTAAATCAATGCACTGCACCTGTAAGTGCAATAACATTAAAGAGTTGTGTAATCAGCGGTTTATTCACCTGGGCATAATCGGGTGAATAAACTTAAGTGCGTCATGTGTGGCAATCGCTGTGTGTCCACTCATCACTTTTAGTAACACATTCAATTATTGTCATACGTATGTTTTCGTTATTTTTATTAATTGAATATTATTGTTAATTATACATGTTTCGATCGCTATATAACTGGTTAGATCATAAGAAATTAGAGGAGTTCAATAAAAACCTTGAAGCTAACCGCACATCGAGTTTACTTTCAGTTCCGATACATTTTACATTTGGTCCTTCGAGCGAAGTGTTCAGATAATTAAATCTACCTCTAGAACAAAGTGTCTTGAGGATCTGAAAATAATTTTTTTTTTGTTTTGTTTTTTCCAACACATTGTCCTATTAATCAACCTCTAGAACATAGTGTCCAGAGGCTCTGAAATATTCCCAAGTCCCAGCAAATTTACCTATCCAAACCGCGACATAAATCGTTGAAGTTGTGCGGTCTTCAACAAACTACCCTCCTCGCCTAATTCCACATTCTCATCCAGATCTACATAGTAATTAACGAGTTTCCAACATGGATCCACTGGTAAAACAACAAAGTCATCTAGTGAAAACAATCAAGAAGGTGGCAACTCAACTTAGTAAGGATTCTTCCGCAAGGAAAACAAGGGAATATGGCGAAGCACGACTACACACATCAAACAGTACTTGGGAACAAATCGAAATCCTCAACGCCCAAATAGAAGCTCTGAGAGATCAGCATCTCGAACAAAAGTACTTCACTGAGAATTACTATGGCCAAATCGAAGCACTCTACGAGCAAACAAGGGAACATGCAGAAGCAGTCATTCGAGAAGCCGTCGAGAGAAAAAAGAACTCGGATGAAATAGCAAATCAACTACGACTAATAAAAAGGCAAACAGCGATAATTGAAACACTAGATCGCAACATAGGAACTATTCAAGAGGGACTCCAACTGCAACAATCATCTATTCACTATAAACAGAAAATAAAACTTCTAAATGACTACTGGGAAATGATACTACATAACCATGCAGAAATAATGACCGCAGGGAAATTCAAAGATGATTATTTTGAGAAGGAAATGTTTGCTACAACAGAGGACTTGTATCAAAATACCATTATCAACCTCCAAGAAAAGTTGGAAGAGTTGTCACTGACAACTGCACATCCAGTCTCAGGTCAACCACAGCCAAGTAATACAGCGATAATGGACAACAATTCAGCAGTAAAACTACCTCGTATTGATATCCCAAATTTTAGCGGTGATTACCTAAAATGGCCATCATTCAGAAGTCTATTCATGGAAATAATCCACAAGAACGGGCGAATTACAAAGGCTGAGAAGTTGTTTTATTTAAAGGCAAATGTAAAGGCCGAACCTGGAGAGCTCATTCAACATTTGAGCATAACAAATGAGAATTACGACACGGCATGGGAAATCCTAGACCGAAGATACAACAATAAAAGAACTCTGGTATCGGCACAACTACGAACGCTCTGTAATCAACCAGAGCTGTCAAAGGAATCAGCCATCAATCTAAAGGGGCTCCATGACACAACATTAGAATGCCTAGAAGCAGTTAAGAATCTGGGCATCGACATCAAAACTTGGGATCCATTACTTATACATTTGTTGGTCCAGAAACTTGATAAAGAAACACGAACAATCTACGAGCAATCATTAAAAAATCCTAGGGAACTGCAAAATCTGAAAGAATTTCTAGAGTTCCTCGAAAACCGATTCCAAGGATTGGAGTCGATTGAACCGATGAAACCTAACCTCACAGCCAGACAGCCAGAAAAAAAGAATGAGGTGAAGGTGCATCACGGTGCAGTAGGCAAACTAAGTTGTACCTATTGTAAAGCAGATCATAAAATTTACTCGTGCAGTAAATTTTCTAACCTTAACGCCCTCCAAAGAAATGAAGCAATTCGGAAAGCTAAAGTATGCACTAATTGCCTAGTAAGGGGCCATACAATAAACAATTGCAAAAGCTGGAGAACTTGCAAATTGTGTAGTAAGAAACATCATACATTACTACATCTTAACACTGCAAACAAAACATTCAACTCAAGCTCTCAAGACAGGATGGATGGGCAATCAATGAACCCAAGATCAGCAGAAGTATCGTCGCACGTAGCAGAGAGCCAAGTTCATCACTCCGTTTTGCTAGCCACAGCAGCAGTAACAGCAGTTGGAAAAAACGGAAAAATGGTAGTACTTCGAGCTCTTATTGATCAAGGGGCTCAAGCAAGCTTCATAACAGAAGATGCCGTTCAGCGTTTACAATTACAAAAAGGGCGCATCGCTGCAACAGTAACTGGCGCGGGCGGGTCAAGGTTAGAAACCATCAAGACGTGTGTTAAGCTAACGATTAAACCGAGATTTACAGCCGAGTTTTCGACAACAACTACAGCACTAATATTAAAAAATCTTACAAGATTGCTGCCAGCTGAAAAGATCTTTCCAAAAACAACGTGGACACATACCAAGAACCTTACACTAGCAGACCCTAAATATGATGTCCCTGGTAAAATAGACATCATAATAGGAGCAGATGTATTTGGAAGAATCTTACTGGGGAATGTATTACGCGGACCACCGGGATCTCCTATAGCACAAGAAACAGAATTAGGGTGGATTCTCTCAGGCGAAGTTGAGCAAGATACACCAAACACAAATCCACAATGCTATATCAGTGAAGTTGACCTAAACAAAGAAATACGCAGATTCTGGGAATTGGAAGAACTAACCACCAATGCAGTTCTAACAACCGACGACATAATATGCGAGACTCACTTTAGAACAACATACAAAAGAGCAGCCAACGGTCAGTACATTGTAGGGCTTCCGTTCAAAAAGAGGCCTGAAGATTCCAACTTGGGAGGATCCAGAGAACTCGCATTAGCAAGATTACTCCAAATGGAACGAAAGTTTAAAACGAACAAGGCATTCGAAATCATGTATAAGGAGTTTATGAAAGAATACCTGCAGCTCGGACACATGATACCAGTAACTGATCAAATAGATACAGCTTACTACTTACCTCATCATGCAGTAATGAAGGAAGACAGCACAACGACGAAACTAAGGGTCGTATTTGACCGTACAGAAAAACGTCAAAACCAGGAAAGCTTAAACGAGATTCTGTTAACTGGCCCACAAATACAACAAACGTTAATCTCAATTCTAATCAGATGGCGAAAACATAAAGTAGTATTTACATCAGATATTGAAAAAATGTACCGTCAAATAAAGATTGACGTCAGAGATCAAAATTATCAGCGTGTTCTGTGGCGAAATTCTCCAGACGAACCCATCAAGGAATTCAATTTAACAACTGTTACCTATGGGACTGCAAGCGCACCATTCTTGGCAATTAGAACACTTCAACAATTAGCCAAGGATACATCAATAGACTTTCCGTTAGCTGAAGGGGTAATCATGAGAGATACGTACGTGGATGACATTGTATCAGGAGGAGACTCCATAGAGGAAGCAATTGAAATCAGTTCTCAATTAATCACTGCGCTAAAAAAAGGGGGATTTAATTTGAGAAAATGGAATAGCAACTACAGGGAATTGCTACAAAAGCTACCATGGCAACTGAGAGAGGTTGCTCCAGAGTTCGACTTTGACCAAGAAAGATCGATAAAGGCGCTTGGAGTGCATTGAAGTCCATCTACCGACCTCTTCAAAATAAGGGTCAACACGAACGACAATATACCACCCCTGAGCAAGCGTGAATTATTGTCAGAAGCTGCCAAAATCTTCGACCTAATAGGACTACTAGCACCTGAAAAGATTTCTTACAAAACAATAAAAGAATTTAGCCGTTCTTTTCGATTTCATTAATTTATTACAAAAATTTCAAATCCAATCAGAAATTTCACATGCATTTCAACACTAACTCAAGATTTCTATCACTAATTACAATTTGATCACTTTAAAGATTTATACCACTATTTGTGAGATTTATACTTTAGAGTTCAATGTTTTTTCATTTAATTTCAAGAAGTTCAATTTCAAACTAAGTCGCGGGTTTCAATAGTAACAATAGAGTTCAAAGAAAGCAAATTTACCAGTAACATACAAAATTCAAATTCTTTAATTTTATATGCACTAATGGATTTCAAGATTTCAAACGAAAAAGGATTCGACTTCTATACCAGAACTACCAAACGAGAATGATTTCACACAATTTTTCACTTCAAGAAAAAACTGTTCGCCACCGGTTTTTCTGCCAACCGTTTTCTTCGTTTTGTAATATATTTTCTCGATCTTTTTCTAATATTTTTGGACTTGCTGTCCCTTTCATTATTGATTCAATGCATTTATTGAATCTGATTGAATCAATATTGATTGATTGATTTCAAATCTAAGACGAAATGTCAAATTTGCATGTTGTGTGTTCATAACAAGAGTGTTATTATGGTGATCGCGCTACGTAATTTAAACGTTTTATTGTTAGTTTTTCGTGTTAAATGTTTTGTGGTTTGGTTATATGTTCAATGTTAAATGTTGTTCTTGTGTTGTGAAATCATTCTGGTTATGGTGAATCTAATTGGTGTGATTTATTTATGTTACAACTAAAGTGATTCTTATCTGACTTAATTCTATTAGTTTTTAGATAACGATCCTTGGCCTTCGCAGGCAATGAACAGGAAAGATGTATTACGTATATGACAGATGGCGAATGCTCAGATAAGTGTTGAATTATGAAATTAATACTTTGTGAAATCTCTTCCTTTCCAGGTGCGTCTTTTGATCAGGTGTGGGGCTTCAACGAGTATACAACAGCACCAATTACAATAAGCATTAAACTACTGTTCCAAGAATTGTGGACGGAAGGACTAGATTGGGACGAAGCGCTACCTTAGGAAGTCAGTTTAAAATGGGAAAAAATTCAGGCGGAACTTCCCTGCTTAATGCAAATCCACGTACCACGATGGATTGGCTACTCACGAGAAGCGCACCACTACGAACTACACGGGTTTTCAGACGCTTCAGACAAGGCATATAGTGCTGCGATCTACTTCAGAACGATATGTGGAGAAAAAACAACTGTCTCCTTGCTAACGGCTAAAACAAAGGTTGCTCCCCTAAAATCAAAATTATCGTTACCACGGCTAGAATTGTGTGGAGCAACTCTGCTTGCCAAATTATTACGGGAAACCATAGACAGCCTAGAAATTCCAGATCTGCCATATTATGCCTGGACAGATTCAAAGATTGTATTATCGTGGATTTGCCAGGACCCACATAAATGGAAAACCTTTGTCGGCAATCGAGTGTCAGAGATTCAATCAGCAACTAGCAAGGAATTATGGCGGTATGTAAGATCGTCTGAAAACCCAGCTGACATAGCATCAAGAGGGTTATCTCCATCTAAATTAAAGGCAAACACGTTGTGGTGGGAAGGTCCACAATGGCTTAGTGACGATCAAGTTATATATCCAGCAAGTGAAATAGAGGAAACAGAATTAGAACAGAAAAAGGCTGTAATTAATACTGTAACATTGGAAGATAGAGGAGACAGGATTGAATCCTTGCTACAAAATTATTCATCATTGAGGAAATTACTGCGGATTGTAGCATATTGTAAACGATTTATAAACAATTCCAAGAAGACTGGCAACGCACGCATGACTGGTCCTCTCACTGTTGAAGAAGTTGACACCGCATTACTCCCAATAATCCAAATAACTCAGAAAGAGCATTTTATAGAGGAACTCGAGAAGCTGAGAAAAGGACAAGAATTATCAAAGTCAAGCCGATTGATTACACTAAACCCCTTTCTTGACGCAAACGGACTCATACGTGTTGGTGGCAGGTTAGACAACTCAACCCTAGACTACGAACAAAAACATCCCATTATAATTCCTCACAAGGGCGAATTAACCACACTCGTCATAGACGAGGCTCATCAGAAGACACTCCACGGAGGAAATAACTTAACGCTGGAAACAATTCGTCAACGCTATTGGATACTAAATGGATTAAAGGCAGTGAAGGGTCACATTCACAAATGTATTAAATGTCATCGATACAAAAAGCAGAAGTCACAGCAATTAATGGGTATGTTGCCGAAACCTCGAGTTACTCCGAGTCGACCATTTACGCATACTGGCATGGATTATGCCGGTCCCTTTGATTTACTGGCCACCACGGGCAGAGGCAGTCGAACCCACAAGGGATATATCGCAATGTTTATATGCCTCACCACCAAGGCCATGCACATCGAAGTAGTACCGGACCTCACATCTAAGGCATTTATTGCAGCATTTAAAAGGTTAATCAATCGCCGAGGACCTGTTGCACACGTATATAGTGACAATGCTACAAACTTTGTTGGCGCTAGTCGAATAATTAGCGATCTTCACCGACAACATTCCTATAGAGCAGAAGTCAGTGAAGCCTTAAGAGAAGATGGAACACAGTGGCACTTCATCCCACCATCATCCCCACACTTCGGAGGATTGTGGGAGGCAGGAGTGAAATCAATCAAACATCACATGCGGAGAGTGATTGGTGAAACAAGATTGACTTATGAAGAGATGGCTACATTAATGACACAAATAGAAGCATGTCTAAATTCGCGCCCTCTATGTCTGTTATCGGAAGATCCAGACAATCTGGACGTGTTAACTCCTGGACATTTTTTGACTGGTGCGCCTATATTATCGCTACCAGATCGAAACCATTTAGAAACCAATCCCAATCTACTAAAGCGATGGGATCGACTGGACAGGATGTATCAGGAATTCTGGAAAAAATGGTCCATGGAATACATTGGGAGGCTACAATGTCGACCTAAGTGGAACCAGAAACAGGATAATTTAAAAATAGGTAATCTTGTTTTAATCAAGGATGATAACGTACCACCTGCTAGATGGGCTCTTGGAAGAGTAGTTGCAACACATCCAGGGACTGATGGACTGGTCAGAGTTGTAACATTACATGCCAAAACGGGAGTATTAAAAAGACCGGTAGTCAAATTATCTTTACTACCAGTAGTTAGTAGCAACAATGACAAAGAGCCAGACACATTAGCCAACATCATGGGTGATGATATGAAGGACTGTGGAGAGGAATTATCGTCAACACCCACACAATCAAAGGATGCAAAAATAAGCAGGCAAGATTCCAAACCATCCCCTTCTCAGCACGCATATAGACCAAATCTATTGGGCTATTTATTCCTCATTACAACTTTCGTCGTTATAGTATCGGCTGAGAATCTTGATACACCGTATACGGTAACCACACTCAAGAATAGAGAAGGTATTTACTTTGACGACATCGCAGAAGTGCAACTATATTTTAGTGAGTGGAATCTTCTGGTGTACCATAACCTATCAACATACTGGAAGGAGTATTACGGCATCAAAAATCCATTAGAAGATTAAGCACTCTGTGCGAGGAAGAAATTCGGCTATCAAGAGAATTATGTGTTGCTACCTCTCAACAATTCAAACACCAACTGATAGACGCTGAGAACATCAATAAACTCCTGTATCAACAAAACGAGGATATGCACATCCGTAGCAAGAGAGCACCTCTTGAAATCGTAGGAACCATTGCCAATAAACTATTCGGCATCCTTGACCAGAATTTTGCAGATCAATATGAACAACAAATCCAGGAAGTCAAGGACAATGACAATGTTGAAAGGCAACTGTTGAAAAATCAGACGTCAATAATCGAGAGCACAATAAATATAATGAAAAAAAATCATGATACTGTTCAACATCAAATTATGATGATTGAGAGTCAAATTCCAGCAATTACTACGCACAATATGAAGTCATGGCTCATCAAACATTTAACTCGGCAGCGCTTTTAATAACACTAAGCTTGATGACATTACAAAATATCCAAAGGGGAATACTATCAGTGGTGACGGACGTAAAACAAAAATAATTCGATCAACTAAAAATAATTCGGGAACACCTGCCACCCAATGCGCAGCTACCTGGGACTAGAGGTTCAAGGGACCTACTAAACTTATACAGGACCATGCACGTAAAAACAAGAATCACGGAAAACAATATCTTGTTTGACATCCGTATTCCGCTGCTAAATACAGAATCCTATAGCCTGTATGAGCTCATACCGATTCCTGCCGCTGTTAACGACAAATACATTTATGTGAATCCATCCAGCAAATACCTAGCCGTGAACCATCGACGAGACAGATTCACTCCTATAAGGGAGGAAGATATTAGAAGGTGTGATTCTTTGTCACCTGAAAAAATGATGTGCAATCTAAGGCACCCAGTGTTCACGCAATGAAAGTAAAATATCACCATTCTGCAGATTAAAAACTACACAAGCAGAAAATCAGTGGAAACGGCTACATAATTCAAATGCATGGCTATTCATATTAAGGGAAGAGCTACACGTTGAACTTACTTGTGGAATTACACTGCATACGCTCTCATTAACGGGAAATGGCATAATTCAAATTTTTGGCGAATGCATCATCAATCACCAGACCTTATACATCAGGTCAAATAATGGACAAAATAAGATGCAGGCATCACTACTCCCAGAAAATGCGGCCTTAATTAATCACATCCAGTTGAGCACTAATCTTACCAACAATTCGGCAATTTCCATGATGCCCCAGCTTGTTCAAGAAGCCAACAGCGCCGATGTAGCCGGATTAGAGAATGCGCTTAAAAATCAGCAACAACTTCTAGATAACCTTCCAACTGTCAACATCCATGACCTACACCACTACGGCAGCACCTGTGGCTCACAGTGAAAATCGTCCACCTTACGAGTAAGAGGAATTAAGTAGTTTTTTTCATCTAGCTCTCAACAAATCCAAATAAGAATTTACATAACTAAGTTTTTCATTTATTTTCTTCAAAATAATAACGAAAAATTATGAAATTAATCAATAACAAAAACGGGAAAAATTCAAATTTCCGGAAAGGTCATATTTCTATCTCACAATGAAAATCGTCCATAACACTCAATACTAAGAAATGTCGTCCATAACACTCAATACTAAGAAAGTTGGTCCTCCTTATGCTGTAATTACTGCTAGAAGCCTGTTCGGCATTAAATTTACTAATTTTTAGTATACTTAGGATTAATTCTAGCCCATTCCTGCTTGAGTACATTTTCAAGGTCTTTCTGCGAGGTAATATTGGCTTACGAATGCTCCTGTCAGGTGTATCTAGGGATGCAAACGATACATCGATGTTTACAAAACATCGATGTATCGTTCATAAACATCGATGTTAACTTCGATGTTTCTGTGAACGATACATCGCCGATACATCGGCGACTAATGCCACAAACATCGACATCGTTCATTATTCCGTTAGTGGATGCTCTGCTGTCAGCACGTACTGCGTATCGTATATTGGTTGATTGCCTCACGCTCGTATTCAAGAGCAGATATTAATTTCGCTGATATTCACAGCCTGTTGTGCTTTTGGAGTGCTATTGGTAGGTGAGTAAAGTCTATAATCGATAAGTGAAAAAAATGCTACTCGAGGTGGCAGTGGCAGGTCTTCAATCCCTGCGAAATGTAAAAGATCATTGTATTGCTTGCCAATGATAAGTCGACATGTTTGCCTGTGCCATGTTTTTGCGTTGCGTTGCTTCAAGTGCGGTGCCCGCAAGACGTTTAAAATGTGTGCCTACATAGGGTTGTCAGTATAAGAAAAATCACTGCTTATTTGGGAAAAATGTTTACTTGTTAGTTCTGAATTTTATTAATGATAATTTTGACTTAATTTGTGTTTATATTGCAATTGGTGCGTTTTTATGTACCTAACTATAATTTTGTATTAAATATAAAATATATGGTATATTGTTTGTTATAAAATTGTAATTATTTTATTATTCTAAAATATTATACTCATTACATTACACATTACACACATATGTACATTACGTATATTCTGAAAACAAATTTCAAAACTGTGTTATTGCTTTGTTACAGAAAACAATGCCACCTAATAAATTAAAGAGTAAAATCTGGAATTATTTTAAAAAAACTGGTGACAAACAAGCTGTGTGTAAGATATGTAATAAAAATCTTAAAACATCAGGCAATACAAGTAATCTTCGTGGTCATTTAGAAAATGTAAATTCACAGCAATGGCAAGACCAAGATTTCGAAGTACCTTGCAAGAAGCCGAAAAGAGTTAGTAACATTACTGATTATATAGACGTAGATACCGCAGGCGCAACGCCTGAAAATGATCATAATGTCGACCTTCCACTGACGTCAAATAACGCTGTAAATGTCAATTCAAGCAGCGTTAAACATATATATTTGCCACAAAGTTCAAATGCCAGTAATGCTAGTACATCGTCAAGCATTGTTGTTCGTGATCGTGGTTCTACTAAAAATGTACAGCCAAATGTCGATGATTTCATTAATAACATAAAAAGCATAACGACACAAGATGGGGCTAAATCCAAAAAAATCACTGAAGCTATTGTCAATTTTATAATTATGGATCATAAACCATTTTCCATTGTTGAAGGCAAAGGATTATTACAGCTAATAAGAGAAATGTGTCCATTATACAAGGTGCCAAGTCGAGAGACAATAAAAGCCAGGACTGACGATAAGTATGAGGCAATGAGTCAACTTTTTAAAACATACATAAAAAACGCGGAAAACTACTGCATTACCTATGACATTTGGACCGAAACAATGCAAAATAAATCATTTTTAGGTATTACTATTCATTTTTTGGACAAATCTCAACTCTTGAATGGAACAATAGGTGTTTTTGAGCTGACAGAAAGACACACTTCGCTGTACATCACTGAAAAACTTACAGATATTTTCGCTGAGTGGAATGTTTCTACTGAGAAAGTTTCAGCTGTCATCACAGATAATGACAGCACTGTTATGAAGGTTAGCCGCGACATGTTTGGAGAAAAAAAGATTATTCCTTGCTTTGCCCATACGATTAACTTAGTCGTAACAAAATCCATTGCCGATGGAAAAAACTGTACTGTATTGATAAGTAAGGCTCGAGATATAGTAAAATATATTAAAAAGAGCGTTAATGCGAGTGACGAGTTACGGAAAAGGCAACTAGAGATGGGACTGAAAGGCCAGATAAAAAAAATGATACTCGATGTTGGCACTAGGTGGAATTCATGCTTTTATATGCTACAACGATTCATAGAACTAGTATCCATTGTAGGAGCAATACTTTTGACTCGACCGGAGGGTCCCCCAATGGTATCAAGCAGTGAACTGGATTGCATCAAAGAAATGATAGAATTACTATGCCCATTTGAGAAACTGACAAAAGAATTATCTGGAGATACTTACGTAACTGTAAGCAAAGTTATTCCACTAATAAGTTGTGTCCGAGAAGTAGTGGAAAATATTAAACCTAAAAATGATATCATTTTACAATTTAAAGCAGAAAAAAAAAACAACTAGCAAGAAGATTTGATAACCTAGAACATTCCTCCATTCTTGCCCTCTCAACTACTCTTGACCCAAGATTTAAGTTTATGCATTTTAAAGATGCCTTGGCCAAAAGCAAAGTAATTAATTACTTAAATAAATATTTGCGGGAATATAACAGCTCGCCTACAACAGCCAAGAATGACACATCTGATGAGTCTGATAAAGACGAAACAGAATTTGACATCTGGAAATATCATAAGCAGTTGACACAAAAAAACATGAAAAATAAATCTGGTAATTCTGCTACAGCCACAACAGGAAATATTACCATCAGCTAAACAGAGGTTCAGATGTACTTATCGTCACCTGTCACACCAATTAAAAGAGACGCTATTGAACTTTGGGATGATATGAAATCTCTGTTTCCCAAACTAGCCAAGATTGCGATGATATATCTCCCAATTGTTGCCACGTCTGTACCAAGCGAGCGCTTGTTTTCGGAAGCCGGAATAACCATCACTCAGGAAAGAAATAGGCTTTTGAGTTCTAGATTATCAAAGCTTCTTTTCCTGAATTCCATTTCTAAATTGTTAAACAAATAAATTTTTCTGGTGAAATTTTGTTTTATTTAAGATATCTTTTCTTAAATTTGGTTGCTTTACCCAGTTGTCAAGTTAGTAATCAAAACAGGCAGTTAAAAATAATATTGTGTGTCACACTTGTTGGTATGTTTGTGATAACATAATATGGAAATATTACTAGTTCCTTACTTTGAGTTTGTTAAAAATGTCTCTGATCATACTTTAACTCGTGCGTGTGATATAGAATAAAAACATCGGAAAAACCATCGATGCATCGTTCTTATCTTCTTCTTCTTTCTTCTTCTTTAACGGCTCTACAACCGGGATCCGGTCCTGGCCTCTCGCAACTGTTCTCTCCACCGGTCCCGATTCTGAGCCGATGTCATCCAATTTGGCATCCCTATGCTCTGAGCGTCCTGGTCTACGCCATCCTTCCAGCGGAGGTTGGGTCTCCCTCGCTGTCGCACCCCATAAGTCTTACCGCAGAGAACTTTCCGAGCAGGCTCATCTTCACTCATACGAGCTAGATGTCCTGCCCACCGGAGTCTACCGAGCTTTATTTTCCTTACAACATCTATGTCGCGATAGCGCTCGTAGATCTCGTCATTGTAGAGTCTCCGGAATCGTCCTTCCTCACATACGGGGCCAACAATCCTCCGAAGTATTTTCCTCTCGAACACCGCCAAGAGGTTAGAGTGCTTTTTGCTAAGCACCCACGTTCTTATCACCGATGTTTTATTACCATCGATGTTTGTAGTGTGAACATCGAGGTTTTCAAACATCGATGTTTTTAACAACGATGTTGCATCCCTAGGTGTATCCCATAAATTCTATTAACATTCAAGTTAGGGATTGAGGAGGAACGGGGAAAACTGTTTTACAATTGCAATATCAGCCAATAGCGTTCAACGCCTGAGGTATGCTTAGGGCCATTATACTGATAGAATGCAAACCCAGCAGTAATACTTAGCAGTTGCGTTCTTTAGTAGTCTCTCATTATAAGGCGGGCAAAAGTCAAAGAGAAATGGCACATTGTTGGGAAATACTTTTCTGGTACTGTTTTTTGGCTTGCTTGCTATTCTACCACTTTCTTCACACCTTTTAATAATATATTGGACAGTTGTTCGACTTTTTCCAACAATCTCTGCCATTTCTCTGTGACTTTTGCCCGCCTTATAATGAGAGACTACTAAAGAACGAATTGCAATACTCGGTTGTTTGGTATCGTATGGAGGTGTATGGCGGCAAATGGCACTGGCAACCTTGAGTTCATCCGAGGAACAGTGGATGCAATGGTTTAGCTTGATATTCTAAAAAGAAATGTTCAGCAGAGTGCGCAACTGCTAAGTATTACTGCTGGGTTTGCATTCTATCAGTATAATGGCCCTAAGCATACCTCAGGCGTTGAACGCTATTGGCTGATATTACAATTGTAAAACAGTTTTCCCGTTCCTCCTCAATCCCTAACTTGAATGTTAATAGAATTTATGGGATACACCTGACAGGAGCATTCATAAGACAATATTACCTCGCAGAAAGACCTTGAAAATGTACTCAAGCAGGAATGGGCTAGAATTAATCCTAAGTATACTAAAAATTAGTAAATTCAATGCCGAACAGGCTTCTAGCAGTAATTACATCATAAGGAGGACCAACTATCTTAGTATTGAGTGTTACGGACGACATTTCTTAGTATTGAGTGTTATGGACGATTTTCATTGTGAGATAGAAATATGACCTTTCCGGAAATTTGAATTTTTCCCGTTTTTGTTATTGATTAATTTCATAATTTTTCGTTATTATTTTGACGAAAAGAAATGAAAAACTTAGTTATGTAAATTCTTATTTGGATTTGTTGGGAGCTAGATGAGAAAAACTACTTAATTCCTCTTACTCGTAAGGTGGACGATTTTCACTGTGAGCCACTGTATATCATCATATGCATCGTTATCGGAATCATTATTTTTGCACGTTGCAGACAAAAAGGAGGAGTCAAGTTCTTAGGGTTCTCCACAAGGCCAACACCAGCACCCAGACAATGTCGCCGAAGGTCGTCAAGTGTCAAGCTACCACACATTAATTTGGAGGCGGGAGAATGTTCAACCCACATATAAAAAGTTTATTTAATGTATTTAAGGCACACAGCGGAAGTCACACATGACGAAAATACTTAGCTTGCATTAAATCAATGCACTGCACCTGTAAGTGCAATAACATTAAAGAGTTGTCTAATCAGCGGTTTATTCACCTGGGCATAATCGGGTGAATAAACTTAAATGCGTCATGTGTGACAATCGCTGTGTGTCCACTCATCACTTTTAGTAATACATTCAATTATTGTCATACGTATGCTTTCGTTATTTTATTAATTGAATATTATTGTTAATTATGCATGTTTTGATCGCTATATAACTGGTTAGATTATAAGAAATTAAATGAGTTCAATAAAAACCTTGAAGCTAACCGCACATCGAGTTTACTTTCAGTTCCGATACATTTTACAGTCTCCATTATAGTAATCAAAAAATTGCTCAATTTTATCTAAAGAAGAATAAGCATATGTAAGTTAACTGGAGTAGTTACTAATTAATAGAAATTAATACGAGAGCTTCCGTTGCCTTGCAATGGGGCAAATATGCACGAGTTACGTTCCCGACTCTAGCCTAAATAAATACAACATATAAATATAACATATATATACAAACATACAACTCATTTATAAAAATCTTTAATTACAACTTTCTGTTCTTCTAACATTTTCCATTTCTCACGATATTTTGCTTATTTTGCTATTCCCACAAAAATTGTAACCTAACGCTTTTGTTTTTCTCCATAATGATAAAATTTCATGTCTGGACTATTTCCGTTGATAGCTGTTAAGTAAATTTTCTAAAATAAAGCTTTAGTCTAGTACGGAGATTTAAATTGTCAAGTTCATGTAATAAAGTTGTGAAATTTAATTTGGAATCTTTTTATTTTTGATTATTTTATCCTTTGGTTAATCAAATTTCGTTATTCACTCGAAGATGTTTTTTCTGATACGCGTGCAGACGGTAATTTAAGAATTTAGATTTCAAAAATTAGTAACAAATTATGTTTTTGCTGACTATGTCAGTTTATGTTGTAGATTTCAACAATATGAAAACAATGAGAAAACAATTTTGTTTTTGCTAACTACGTCAGCTTATGTCGTAAATTTCAAGAATAGGAAATTTAGAATTATGTTAAGAATTGCAGAAGCTTTTCAGGAGTTACCTGCAACGGAGGTTCACTAAAATTTTGTTAGCAACTAAAAGTAAAATAAAAATATCGGCATTTAAATCTTTAAATTGTTTTTATTCGCTTTTATTTCTTCGTAAAAATACTAAAGGAGATCAGCCGCCCTATATTTTTGGGCTAATTCTGAAAGTGCCGGCCAAGAAAAATAAACTAATTAGTTTAATAGATTATAACAAAATAAACATTTTTTATTATCACACCAAAGTTCTAAGTCAAGTCTCCGAGGTAATATTCAACGTGGGATATATTGTAAAAATATAAAAGTGGGATATATTGTAAAAATATAAAAGGTATGATAGCGGCAGCTGGTATGTTCGTAATTGAGCTCGAAGGACAAATACCTACTGAACATCTGCGAGAGCTTGATCTATATATAATTAGAGGTCGAATTCAATCTCGGCATGTCCGATCACGAACATATGTTTATAGGCATAGATAGGGCTCTCAGAGGTCGACAAGCCTTTGTCCATTATTATTGCAAGTGTAATATTGGCAGAAGAACTATCCGCTGCTGCTCCCATGTGATGTGTATTGTGTGGTACATGACGTACGCAAGGCACCTACCTATCATACATACCTACTTCTGCGGAAGGTTTAGAGGATATTTTTGTAAGATCAGGAGAATTATAATAATCATAATACGGACGGTAAATAAACAGATTTTTGTCTTCCGTTTTTTTTATTGAAACTCCTATTATATCTTTTATTATGTCATATGATAAAAAACCAAACCTGAGCGGTGGATAGAGCTGCATCGTCACTGGGGTGTAGTGCTTACTACCAATAATCCACTTATATAATACTACTTTATATAATAATACCACTTTATACTACTAAGCTGAATAATAGTTTGAGGTGAAATATAGGCCTCGATTCTCGAAAACTCAGGATCTGAAGTGAGTGCGGATTTGACACTTTGCGATTCTCTAATCCGCAGTCGCGGATTGAATGCGGATTTGATTCCAGAAAAAATTCGGAGTGAAGACTCCCGTGATTATGCAATCCGCGATGTCGGATTTGCTAAGGCAAATTTGAGGTTTGAGATCCGTGGAAAAATTGTTGCGGATTACACTTTTAGAGTGCGGGAAATGTCAAAGTAGTAAATAAATTTAGTAAATAAAACAAATTTTTAAACAAATATCATTTATAGTTATATTACTATTACAACTATTTACTTTATAAATTATAACATTAAATTCACAATTATCATAAAAACAGCTCACTTACGTAAAAAGTCATACTTAAAAAGTCTCGCGCACATTAAGATAATTAAACAAAATCGACTATAATTGTGATAAAAATAATAAGAAACTTTAACAATTTAAAAGAAATTATTTAAAAACTCTCGATAATGACATCATAAAAACACAAAAATCATGATTAATTACTGAAAACTGACGTCGTATAGCGGGCGGTGTTTCTGCAGTTTTGATTGGTAACCTCTGGGCTCCTCCGCCGCAGCCATTCACTGTTGCTTTCGATCCTAAATTACTAGGTAACGTTTGCGATTTATTAATGACACCCGACCACCCGACACCAATCTTCTGCTTCTCCTTTGACTTTTTCACCTTATCTTCTAGCGATGAATGAAGAATATCGGAACCTCTAGTCTCATGCTAATACCGATTTCTGCCGGCCGCGCACTACCAACTAATTTGAAGTAACATTTTAAGAAAGCACTAAAGTAAACTTATGTAAGTCCGTGCACAAGCGATTTTTAAGTTTCGGCAACCAAAAATAATCTAACACTTTTAACGGAGAGTAAATGTTTCATTTGATTAAACTATTTTAAGTTTATAGTGCGCGGCCGGCCTTAAACTTCAAATGCTAATTTGACATTTCTCATTTGTCAAAGAATCAGCTGATTATTTTCGGAGTCTTAAATCAGCAGTTTAATATGGCACTGCTCCCTGCGGATTGAATGATCGCTTAACAACAGTGAAGGGAGTCGGCAGTGCGGAGCGAGTGCCCGATCCGCAGTTTTCGAGAATCGAGGCCATTATCTCAGAGAATTGACTTAGAACTTTGGTGTAGTAATAAAAAATGTTTATAATTCTAAGCTCTATTGAAATAATAAGTTTATTTTTGTTGGCCGGCACTTTCAGAATTAGCCTAATCTGGGTGATCTCATTTGTTAACTTGTATTATTCATGAAAACAAATTTTTACAAATAAATAAAAAAATATAAATGTTGGATAAAGGGAATGTGAAAAAAGACTTAGGACCCGATGGCTAATGTTCATCGGGTAACTATGCTATGCTCCTAATATTTCAAATGATAAGGAGGAACCTCCTCATTTCATCTATTATTAATCCTGATACAGGTTTTCCTGAAACGTATTTGAATATCGTAAATAATACTGATAGTTTTGAAAACTTTCACAGCTATCTAAACTCAACAAACGACATCACTGAATCCCGTTGACGAAGGATGGAGTAGGGTAGCCTACAAGAATAAAAATAGGCCCTTGGTTTCGCATACCCCGGACATCACCAATCAAACTTTTACCTCTCAACAAAATAGGTTTAGCATCGTCGACGAGGGAGGTCAAGGACCTAGACAAAATATCAACAATAAAAAGAGGTTAGTGGGAGTAGTGACGGCTTGCCTTCAGCGTTCCAATTTAATTTTAATAAACCTTGCATTGTGCAACTGGCAGCTAACTTTAATAAGCCAGTTTTTGACCTGAGTCAACAGCTTTTTAAGATAAATAATAATAGTGATCATAAAATAATTATATTAAAAAATGGCACCGCTCAACTCTGAAGAGCTGAAACGAAAAAATTTTTAAGCTTCTAAAAAATAGCAATGTGGAATCTCACTCCTAAGGAGGCTAGATTCTCCACCTTAATTGTGAAAGGTCTAGTATATGCTGGCTTCACTCCAGACTCTGTCCTTCTTGAAATGCTTCTTGTTCAATTCCCTCCAGAGGTTGGTCCCCTGCTGGTATCGAAAATTAAATATGTATTCAATATGAGAGTACACTGGGAGAGACACAACAGGAGATCCCTCCTGCAATGTAAGAACTGCAGGCGTTCGGACACGCGGCTTCTAATTGCAATTATGCATACAAATGTATTAAGTGTTCTATAATACACCCCCCAAGTCGTGACAATTGCAGGAAGCCAAAAACGCCAGAGCCGTTCTGTGTGAACTACAAAAGCCTGGGTCACCCTGAAAACTTTAGGGGATGTCTGGTTTATATCAAAAAGTTAGATCAGGCAAAAAATAAAAAGACAGGAAACAATCCAAAAAAAAGAATCAACTTTTACAATTAACAATAATTTGTTCACCGAGTTAAATTCCACGAAAAATTCTTTCGTTAACCCTTCTTCGAAAGTTAAATCCAAATTTAATATATCCTACGCGGACACAGTCAGGGCACATAATCCCCAATCGCCCTCCCGAAGGAAAAAACAATAATGATGTTCTCTCGGACATATTTAATTTCACTGAATCATATTTTGGGATTAGTTTCCTAGAGCTTCTTAGAATGGTGGACCGATTTGCTCCTGAGTTCTACGGCGGCAGGGATGACGCGGAAAGGGGATGCAAGGTACTTGTGTTCTCTACCTCACGCCGTCGGGGACGGGGAACTAGAGGACTAGTCCTTGCCTCTCTGAACGCGGGGTCCCTTGTGCGGAGATGCAGGAGGTGGTCGCTCTACCATTCTATCAATGCTCTTAAATTAGATGTTATTCTGATTCGACAAACTCACCTCAAGGGCCAAAAGAAGCTTTTCCTAAAAGGATATAAATTTTATATGAGTAATACAGCGCATGGGACCGCTATAGGGTTGAAAGACAATTTATTAACAAAACGTACTTTTCTTTATATCAACTCTCCATTCGTGGCGATGGAGCTCAACATTAACCGCTCTTCTACCAGCTGAAAAATTTTAATGGTATCTATCTACCTTCAAACAGACATACCTAATGCGTGCCTAGAAAAAGTTTTAGTTATTTTAAAAAACTTGACCCGAGTGGCGAATATTTAGGCATCATAGTCGACGGAGACTTTAATGCAAAGCACCCCGACTGGAATAATACCATCACTAATAAAAATGGCTCATGCCTTAGAAACTGGATAGTTAACTACCCTCTCCTTAACAATCTCAGGATAATTCACCCTTGTGGTCCCACTTTCGCAGGGTCCCAAAGCTGCCTATCATTACTCCAATTAACGTTAATCTCTCAACTCCGGAAATTGACAGTTCAATAGACGCTTTTACGGAAGTTGTCTCCAATATCATCAAAGCCAATTCCACCCCCATCAGCAATAGATACAATTATAACCTCCTTACACACATTCAGAAACTATTCAACATCAGGAAAATTTGGAAGAAGACCTTAAGAGGCTGTTGGAAAGGAAACTTTACAAGAGGAATAGTATCACCAAGGTTCTCGAAAATAGAATCAAACTTCTCACAGTCATAGTAGTTCAGCAGGTTAATAATTATATTAACGCGAACTTCCAGAAGAAACTCACGAATCTGAAACCTGGGCCTAATCTTTACAAGGAGATTAAACGAATCATCGGTGGTTCGAGACAATTTAGCCTCGAAAAAATCACGATTCAGGGGACTGAAATTAATAATACGTCTGATATTTTGGACGCTTTTTCTACATTTTATAGGGACTCCTCCGTCGAAAAAAATCCTAGAAGGCACGTGACTGAAAGGTTTCAAGCGTCTCTTTCCTGCTTTGATAACACCATAAATTCAATGATATGGTCCGGTCAATTAGCACTTAGCTCCACTCGCCGTTTACAACTGTTGAGAAACTGTCTAGCACCATCAGAAATATGAATAACAAAAAATCTTCGGGCCTTGATGGCATTTCAAATTTTACTCTAAAAAAACTACCTATCACAGCTCTTGTATACCTAACAGCAATCTTAAATAACTGTATTAATATCGGTTACTTAAGCATGGAAAGTCGCGAAGATCATCCCTATTCCGAAAGCAAAAGGTTCTGAGCCTGGGGACTTCCGCCCCATATCTTCCCTCTCCAACTTGGAAAAACCGCTCGAAAGGTCTATAAAGCTGGAAGTAGACTACCAATGTTTATGGCATGACATTGCACCTAACGAGCAATTCGGATTTAAATCTGAACACTCCACGGAGCATGGTCTCTGGTGCTTCATGATCCCATAGTCAAGGGACTTATGATGTGGCCACACTACGCGGTCTTGGGTCGTACGCGCTTTTGCCTTTTTTTTCATATAGAGTTTTATGACTTTTTTACGACTTTTTTACGACTTTGTCCATGGTAAAGGCCGTGCGGCCAAACAACGCGGACAAAAGGCTGTGCTTAAAAAGGTACATTGTGCGTCCACACACTATGAGCTTTTCAAAAGCGCGTACGCCGTTTCAAATGAGAATTGATTTTTTTCTCACTCATGACTCAGAAAATTAAAAGATCACGCGCGCTTTTGGCTGGCCGTACGACCAAAAGCGCGTGGATTCTAAGTCCGCGTAGTGAGGACGGGCCTTTAGTGCCCGTCCACAACGCAGCCTGCCTAGCCTAGCACTGCACATTACACCATATAAGTTTAGTGTGCGATGGAAAAATTTTGTTCTTGCTAGGTGCAGTGCTAGGCTAGGCAGGCTGCGTTGTGGACGGGCACTTAGACACAAAAGAGCTACGGTCGCCTGTTCTCTTGATATAAGTAAAGCCTTCGACTCT
The DNA here is from genome assembly GCA_963855945.1 of Thereva nobilitata. Taxonomy (NCBI): domain Eukaryota; kingdom Metazoa; phylum Arthropoda; class Insecta; order Diptera; family Therevidae; genus Thereva; species Thereva nobilitata. The sequence continues at coordinate 135,713,284 of OY979694.1, forward strand.
GTGGGGACAAAAAGCTTAATTGCAAAACTAACAGAACTAAACTTTCCTCCAAATACAATAAAACTCAACAAACGCTGGTGTAATAAAAGTGATTGCTGGATGTATGAAAATTATGAGTTACAGCCGAGTACCATCTATAAAAGATTATTGCTCAGGTCATAAATCATTAGGTAATAGATCAATTCGGGAATCAATTGCTCGTGATCGTTTTGCTGTAGTACATCAAAAATGTATTTCGCTAAACCGGAAAAACAAAGAAAATGTCGCCATCGATTTGGAACCCGGATACAATTTTGTGCGGGGTCAAAGGTCACCAAAAGCGATTTATCGAAAAAATATCTCAGTAATGCTCACATTTACAGAAAAATTATACGAGAAAAATTTGTAGTTTAGGTAATTTCCTACAAAAAATATTTTAGAACTGTTTCTTGTAAGACTAATCGTCTTTGAAATATTTTGATTCATATAATTTTAAATTTTACGTACGTATAGTACAAGGTGTGTTTTTTACATGGTAGGCGTAATCCGCAAGACTCTAAAATGGAAACAGGAGCCAAAGGAATCTGCTGTTTATCTGAAAGGATGCAGCTGGATCCAATCTCGCCACCACCAGAACCATTAAAATCGTTGATCAACGAAGATCATGCAAATTCTCGCCATTTCTTAAATAATATACGAGTTTATAATTCAGCTTTCCAGATGACCCCATTTGGCGCCAAAAAAATTTGCGAAGGAAATTTCATGCCAACGTTTAAGGTGCAGGGACAAGTCTACCACCTGATAGGTTCACTGCTTCCCGTTGAAAATGCTGCAGAATCATTTCTACAGATTTATTTTATAAGACTACGAGGGACGCAAGATTAACACATTTTTCTAATTTTAATTTTCCTTTGGTAGGCGACTTACAAAAAATGCTGAAAGACATTAATCCTTACATCAAAGATTTTAAAATTGCTCTGCAATATTTACCAATATCTTCTGAAAATTATTACAAGATCGTTATTAATGCCGATCGAAAATCAGCATCAGACCATAGAGGTCGCCATAATAAACCTACAAGTAATGAAGTCTCCGTACTACATATTAGTAGATCAGCAGTGGAATAAAAGAGATAGCATACTTCGTAAAAAAATATAATAGTTTGGAAATGGTCTTTTCCAACGCAGACGACTTGGTACTCCAGTAGAAGGGCATCCTGGTGTATTTCGGTGTCATGCTATAGGTAGAATATATACTATCCATCCTAATAACCATGAATGTTACTAACTTCGTCTTTTATTACACGAGATAAAATGACTAACATCATTTGAAAGTCTCAATACCGTGAATGGTGTTGTACATGCAACATATCAAAGAGCATGTCTAGCAATGGGATTATTAGAAAGCGATAGCATTGGCAGGAAACATTTTTGCTATAATTTTGGTTTTTTGCAATACGTCAAATCTCTTTGAGTTATGGAGTAAATTTATGTTAAATTTTTCGGAAGATTTAGTCGGAGATCTGCTTGTGCCAATTGGCTTGCGCAAGCCAATTTGCGCAAGTGAATCGTTGCGTGTAAACGCAAATTTTTGGCTTGCGCAAGCCAAAAAGGTTGCCTTGTGCAAAATATGTGTTCTTAGAAAATCGGCTTGAGGTTGGTGTTTCGGCATGAGCGTTTAAACGATGTTCAAGCCTCAGCTACAACCCTCAGCATGCCCTTGGGTGGATGGTGACGTTCGACCACCTGCTCCTTCGAGCTTATCATAATCAATAAAATATCAACTGATTTTAAAGGTCCGGTTACACGCAACGATCTGCTTGTGCAAATTGACTGGCGCAAGTCAATTGGTGCAAATAAACTGAGTGAACATTAATCGGTTTACAGGCAACGATTTATTTGTACAAATTGACTGGCACAAGTCAATTGGTGCAAATAAAATGAGTAAAAATGACACTAAATTTCGCTAATTTGACACGATTATTATATTATATTGATTATGATAAGGTCAGAGGAGCGTCATAAAATTTCACCATTCACCCAAGGGCATGCTGAGGGTCGTAGCTGCGGCTTGAACATCGTTTAAACGCTCATGCCAAAACACCAACCTCAAGCCGATTTTCTAAGAACACATATTTTGTACAAGGCAACCTTTTTGGCTTGCGCCAGCCAAAAATTTGCGTTTACACGCAACGATTCACTTGCGCAAATTGACTTGCGCAAGCCAATTGGCACAAGCAGATCGTTGCGTGTAACCGGACCTTAAGTAGAACCAAATGGCCTAATATTTTTGGGAAAGCGTTCACACACTTATTTTTCAAGTGTTTTATGGTGTGAGGGTATGCAAATGTTGTCATCCATTATTTATTTAACAACTGTCTAATGTTAATGAGCAAATAGTGTACCATTAATTACCAAATTAAAAATCTCGGAAAATATCTAACTTGCGCCAGTCAATTTGTACAAATAAATCGTTGCGTGTGAACCGATTCATGTTCACTCAGTGTATTTGCACCAATTGCCTTGCGCCAGTTAATTTGCACAAGTAGATCGTTGCGTGTAACCGGACCTTTAGATTGTATTCAATTATGCTACCGAAGTAGACCGTGAAGTGTCAAGTGTCAGTGGCTGTTTCTATGTTGTGATTTTTTTTCTTCTTTTTTTTTGGTTTAAATTGTTTTAATTTTGTCATTTAGTGTTGAAATCGTTTTCAATTATTTGTCTTATAAATTAAACCTAAAATTCAGATTTTTTCCTTTTCTGTGATAGTGGTTTCGTGTATTTTTCTTGTTGCTTTTTCCTTGGTGCACCTTTTTTGTCGTGAAGTGTCAAGTGTCAGTGGCTGTTTCTATGTCGTGATTTTTTTCTTTTTCTTGGTTTAAATTGTTTTAATTTTGTCATTTAGTGTTTTCAATTACTTGTTTTATAAATTAAACCTAAAATTGTGATAGTGGTTTCGTGTATTTTTCTTGCGCCTTTTCCTTGGTGCTCCATTTTTGTCTCCGGTATCTCCCAGAAACGAGGTTCGTAACCCCTTTTCCTGTGCTACTAGGCAGGGTATTTTTAATTCGTTTTATTAATATTTATTGTACATATTCTAAAGATATATTTTATTACTATTATTTCCTAGGGGGACATCCATAAATTACGTGAGGTGATTTTGGCGATTTTTCGACCCCCCCTCCCCCCTTGGTGAGATGTCGTGAGATTTGGCTCGACCCCCTCCCCCGCGCCCCGTAATCTCACGTGATATTTTTAAAATTTTAAAAAATTTGTAGGATTTGCACTATTAGTGTAAATACCTTAATCTGTGCTTGATTGCGTTGGATTTATTTAAAAAACATAATTTGTGTTGAAGAACAGTACCACAAAATCATAACAGCACCAACTCGGCATGCACCCAATATAAACTACAATACCTGTGGATTACCATTTAGCAGGTGATTATGCCTATCCTTTGGAAACCAACCTCATGGTGCCTTACAGGGATAATGATTTCTTAACAAGAGAACAGAAAAATTTCAATTCTAGTTTGAGCTCAACTCGTGTATTTGTAGAGCAAACATATGGAATATAAAAAAAATTTAGAATTTTACAATATATTGACATACGAAGGTTGACTTTGGCATCCATTGATTCGTTTTTAGAGAGTAACGACTTGACTGTTTGAGTGTTTGAATAGTAATGGTAGAGCCATTTATGACTCTGGAAATATGCAAACTTCGGAGCATTCTTCTATAGATGTCATCTTTGGGTAAAAAACCTGTGACTGAATGACCCAGGGGGGTTATCCTGGAATGCGATTCGAAAGTCATGAAATTCGGAAATAAGAAAATGGTATCTTCCAGCAATGCGAAATCGAATTAAATTTGTCCGCCTGTTATCGGATTTCAGTCCGCGAGTAAAGCCATTGCCGCATGCGCTGTATTTATTTGTTTGTTTTAAAATATTCTAAAACTCTTTAAATATTCTTGAAACAATTTATTGTTCGCATCAAAATGTCAAATTAAGTTAATAAATGAAGTTGGTTGGCTGAAAATAATTTTTTTTCGAAGATTTATCAGGCATTGCTACTAGCTTCCGTTTGCTTCCTACTTTCGTGTCGCCTTAGAAAAGCGGAGTCTGAAGTCACAGCCAGCTTCTCCAATTGACGTTTGAGCCGCCTGTACATCAGGATACAGATTCAAGAAGTGCGGATCTGTTAGACTTCCATTCTTCACAACTCTCGATAATGATAACAAAAGGTTTTCAAAATCTATCTTGGCCTCTAGTAGGTATGTCAGAGCAGATGGTCGTCGATTCAAAATTCGAGTCCTGTAAGATGCTTAGATAGCTAATTATGTCGCCTGGTGCAAATGTCTGCTTTTTGTAGTGACAATGCACCGCAGATAGAATGTGTTCTGACTGATGTGAAAAGAGCCGATTCTTAGCCGGGTCCAAAAAGACGATTTTAAAGATTTTCTCATTTACAGATATTGTACTTAAAATTGAAAAAAAACAAAAAGATATTAAGAAATATTGCAAAAAAAATTACAGTAAAATCGAAAAATACCCATTTTGAGGGCTAAAACCCCCTAACAAGTGGGCTTCTCGGGGTATAAAATCGATAGACTTTATAACCCTTTATTAAGAAGCCTAAAAAGAAGCTCTCTGTTAATTTTCAGCCTGTACCTAATAATTTCCGCTATATCGCTTTTTTCGGCTTAATTTACCTATACTATTAATTTAACCCAGTTTTCTCGCGATTTTACACTGTTTCTTGCAGAAAAAAAATTACGTGATATTTGCGGAGACCCTCCCCCTCCCCCACGTGAGATTTGGTGAGATTCGGCTCGACCCCCTCCCCCGCCTAAACACCTCACGTAATTTATGGACGCCCCCTAGTTTAGTAAAAGTTTGTCGCCCATAACCTCACTTTTTTATTTCTAATAATTTTCTAACTTTCGTTTTGAAGTACTCACCTGAGGTTATGCAACGTTTTTAAACCAATTGAGCTGGTTCTCAAACTGCTATAAAAGTCTTATTATCAGTTTGGCAAATTGTTCTTGCAGTTCAATCGGAGTTTAATCGTTTCGGGAAACTATTTGGACCACCTGTTTTTCTCTTATGGCGGGTCAACAATTCTGCAAGCTGTGCTCTTCGGAAATCGTCCGAAATGGGATTTCCTGCGATGGTGTTTGTGGAGGCGTCTTTCACCCCACCTGCCTCAACGTTCGAGCCAGTGGCAAACCTTCGGCCCCTAGCGGGTCAACTTGTAAAGAATGCTCCGACATTCAACCCTGCCACGTCCTTAGACTAATGAGAGACATCTCTGACGTTTTTCTTGATGGTCAAGAGAAAGTCATGGATCGTCTTAAGTCTTTCTCTGGAAATATATCTCATTTTGAGATGGTAGCCGATGACATCCAGTCGATCAACGTCCAGCTCGACACGATGTCCGACACCCTTGCTTCTGCTACGACCAAGTTGGGTTTATTGATGAATAAACTCCAAGAAATTTCTTCCCGGATTGCAACGGTCTTCGACTCTATCGACGATATACATTCGGCGATCCACAATCCTGTCGCCACTTCATCCTTCACTGGTAACTCCTTAGCTTCCCTTCATCCTATACTGGATGACATTAAAAGGATGACATTGAATCGCTGTCTACAACAATGGTTCAAAATCACAATGCCCTGAGTTCTCTATCCCTAAAATTCGATAGCGTCTGTGATAGAACAAACTCAGCCTCAGCGGTGGCAGTATCTGATGGCGCCCCGCAGGTAGGAGAGCAGCTTCTTTCTGCACCCTGCTCCACAGCTGTTTCTCTTGCGGAGAATGATACTATTACTCAAAACTTCGCAGCCTTAAATGACCCGGCCATAATACCTGAAGAGGGCCCTTCGTTAGAGGTTGCCCCTAGGCTGGCTCCTCACCACACGAAAACCCGTGGCAAGCATCGTAAACGCAGATGCAGTCGTAAAGTCACCATTATGAATACTGTCACTGCGAACCCCTCTACTAGTTCGTCTGTCTCTGCCCTTTCACTCCCAATGGGCTCTAACTATATCCTTGAACCGGATGCAGCATCAACCTCTTCTGTTAGTATTGTTGGACCCTCGGGCACAACGAATACTGAGTCTTCGGTAACCGGCGCCAATTTGATAACGGTACCCAGACCACGAAATATTTTCGTTTCGCGTTTCTCCCCTGAAACTACGTCCGAGGCAATCAAAGAATATTTAAGGGGAAAAGCTGTTGATCTTGCAACAGTCTCTTGTAGAAAGATCAGCAATGTTTCCAAGCCGGTTGTGTCGTTTGTTCTGACTGCACCGCCCATTACCGCTGAAAAGCTTTTGGACCCCACGTTCTGGCCTGACTTTTCAAAGTATTTCGTTCCCCGTACACGTGTGCATCGCGTTCCTGACACTCGACAGGCTTCAAAAAACTCAAGACCCTTTCCCTCTACTACCAAAACGTGATGGGAATCAGATCCAAAACCCGCAATGTGTTTCTGTCAACTTCGGCCAGTGTCTTCGAGATAATCGCTTTTACAGAAACATGGCTACACAGTGGGATTCTTAATGCCGAACTTTTCGATACCTCCTTCCAAGTTTTTCGGAAGGATAGATATATTGACTCGGAGGCTCGTGGAGGTGGTGTACTACTTGCCTGTAGTAACCTTCTCAACTGTTGCTTAATAACGCTTCCTAGTTTCTCCAAATCTTTGGACATTGAGCTCCTCGATCTTAAAGTCTCCCTTATCCATAAGAACCTATTTTTAATTTGCTGTTACATCCCACCAGGTATGTTCAACACTCTTGACGATAGAGGTCAAAACCTCTATGATATTCTAATCTCTTGCAATAATCATATCCAGGATATGATGAACTCCAAAGACGAACTCCTACTCTTAGGAGATCTCAACTTACCCAACGTTCAATGGGTATCTTCCGATGATGACCTTCCTGAAAACAACCTTAATTTTAGGGAATCCAGCTTTTTGAATTCCTTATTGTCATGCGGTTTGTACCAAATGAGCGGTGTGAATAATATTTTAGGAAGGCGGTTAGATCTCGTCTTCTTTTCCGACTCAGACAACATGTATGTTGAGCCTAGCTCAATTGCCTTGTCGCCTGTTGATAATCATCACGCTCCTCTCCTACTGAGCTATTGTTTTGCCTTTACCGATAAGCTAATCCCGGAAGAGTCAACCTTTACCTTCAACTTCAAAAAAGGCAACCTTGAAGTACTGTCATCCAAGCTCACTTCCGTTGATTTCAATACCTTGCTTTCCTCTAATGAGCTGGATGACGACGTATCAAGTTTTTACTCCGTCTTGTATGAAACCTTCGCATCCCGTATACCTATTGAGCCTCTTAAGTCATCCAGATCATCCCCAGCTTGGTACAACAATGAGTTGAGACATACCAAAAACTTGAAGAATAAACTCTGGAAAACCTACCTGAAGAGGAAAGACACTGCGAGTTTCTCCGCATTCCTCAATTGCTATGACCAATTCCATGCTCTCTCCGAAGCTCTCTAAAAGGACTACCTCAGTAACATGGAATGTAAACTGTATGGTGATCCCAGAACATTTTTTCAATTTATTAACTCTAAGAAAAAGGTTGATAATTACCCTAACACCATGCAATACGAGAACTCTGTTAGCTCTATTTCATCCGAGATTTGCGACAAGTTTGCATCGTTCTTCCGCAAATCTTTCTCGTCCCGTCTTCCAACCTGATGAAGAAAATTTTCGACATATCAACACAATACAAACGGCTCAAAACTTATCTCTGTCTATAACCAGGGAAGATATCTTGAAACATATAAATGATCTTCCACAAGATTTTTCGTCCGGCCCTGACGGTGTCCCTCCTGCTGTTCTCAAATCCCCCTCCATAAAAAGGGTTGTAAGAACGAAATATCTAATTATAGACCAATTGCGAAGTTATCGTGCATACCAAAACTCTTCGAATCTATTATTTATTCTGCTATCGCCCCTATCTGCAAGAGACTTATTTCAACTAACCAACACGGCTTTCTTGCAGCTCGTTCCACTACTACTAATTTACTAGAGTTCTCTTCTCACACTGTTCGAGGCTTTGTCACTGGCTGTCAAACTGACTGTGTTTATACAGACTTCAGTAGAGCTTTCGACATGCTCTCTCACTCTATTATAGTTCTAAAACTAAAAAAATTAGGCTTTCCGCATGCCCTGGTTATGTGAAGAGTACAGGTGCAAAACTAGGAATGTCACTAAAATTCAAAAAGTTAATTTTTATGGCAACATTTTCTTTTTCCCGCGTATTTTTATTTGGCATTACACAAAAAGCGTAAAAACAGGATTAGTCAGATCTATTACATAAGTTTCAAAACTGTGTGCAGGAACAAAACAGGGAAGGTCCATAGTGGAACGGAACGTAACAAGCAACGTCCAAGCTGTCAAAATTTTGAGGTTATGTCGAGTATTTATTTACTTGGTTCGGCTGTGTATGATTTCGAAAAGATAGTTATTTTTTTGGTCTATACCAAGTAAAATGAGTGATAGTGACGAAGAAACTAATAACAGCTTTGTGCGGAACACAAAGAAACGAAAGAAAATAGGAAGAATGCGGGAAGTGATGAAAAAATTAAGAGTTGCTACGCACGAACCAGGAGATGATTGTAGGTGTAAAAGATTGAAATGTTTTGATAGAATATCATCGGAGCAACGTGTAAAATTACTTAAAGATTTCAACAGCATGAAGAGCTCAGATGATCAAAGTTTATACTTATGTGGCTTGATAAATGTGTTCAATTAAAAGAAGGCGAAGTAGAAAGACAGATGAAATGGATGCTAATTTCCACCAAACCCATTTCACTTACAAAGTGAGGGTGATAGAAAATAATGACACAAAGGAAGTACCTGTTTGTTATAAGGCATTTTTATCCATATTTGGGATTACTAAAGGAAAACTTGAACATCTTCAAAAGTCACTGAAAATTGCAGGTGCTGCACCAAGTGACAAAAGAGGCAAGTCGAGTTCAAACAAGAGATTAGACAATAACATTAAAGATCTGATAATTAATCATATAAAATCCTTCAAAGGAAGGTTAAGTCACTATAGCTTGAATGATACAAAAAAAGAATATCTGCCCGAAGATCTAAACATTAAGAAAATGTATAAGTTATATTTGGATGCATATGAGTCACAAAATCATATATCTTATGAAACTTACAGAACCATCTTTAACACAGAGTTTAATATATCATTTGGCTATCCAAGGACTGATACTTGCAGTGCTTGTGATGAATTTACAATAAAAGCAAAAGCATTAAGAGCTGAAGGGAATACTGTTGAACTTAATCGGTTAACTATTCTTAACAATTTGCATAAGAAAAAGGCTCAAACATTTTATGATCGTAAGAAGAATGCAAGAATGAATAGAAAAAGAGATGTGGAATTTCAAGCAATAGCCATGGACTACCAGAAGAATGTATCCCTGCCAAACATTACCACTAACGATGTGTATTACAAGCGTCAGTTATCAATGTACTCTTTTAATGTCCATGCATTGGGAGATGCAAGCTCCTACTTTTATACCTATCCTGAAACCTATGGACGCAAGGGATCAGATGAAGTGGTTTCTTTCCTGTTTCATTATTTAACTAACCACCTGGATAGTCGTGTTAAGCATTTAGAAATATTTTGTGATTCAGCAGGTGGACAGAATAAGAACTACACAGTGATAAGATTCATTCATTTTGTTGTCCATAAAATGAAACTTTTGGATTCCATCAAAATTACATATCCAAGCCGAGGACATTCATACTTATAATGTGACAAAAATATGGGCCTTATCAATCTAAAAACCCACATGGAAGTTCCATACCAGTGGTATGATTTGTTGAGAGTTAGTCGCCAAAGACCCAAACCCTTTGAGGTGATTGAGGTAGGAATAGGCGAAGTAATAAGAAAATTTTCAGAATTTTTTCAAAATCAATATCTGAAAAAATGCTCATTTCCAGTGCAGTCCCAAAGAGAATTAATGTGTGTAAGAGAACACCCTAGAGTTATTTTACACAGAAGTAATTATAATGGTATATGGGAAAAATCACCCATAGTGGCAAAAAAGGGAACTGGATCAGACACATCAAATGAATTTGAATTGCCAGAATTTTCTTACCAATTTTGTTTACCTATTAGTGCAGAAAAGTACAAGGACTTAATGGATTTAAAAAGATTTTGTTCTGAGGGGGCTCAATCCTACTTTGAAGGCATTCCTCACATATAAAATACTAGCTGCGGCCCGCAGCTCCGCTCGCGTGGACTATTAATCTTACAGGTACATGGTATCGGGATAAAAAGTATCCTATATGTTAATTTAGGATATATTTTATCTGTGTGCCAAATTTCATCCAAATCCGTTTAGCCATTTAAGCGTAATTGAGTAACAAACATCCAAACTTTCACATTGGACATTCCTTGTATGGGACACAGTGGACATTACCAGTTTTTGCATGTTTCAAAAGTGAATTACTTTAATTTTTTAATTAATTAAAAATAACTAATTTCATCTCAATATTTTAAGTTCCTAAAAATAAGACTTTATAAGGTAAACTAAAGTTCCTATTACCAGTTTATAATTGTAAGTAACATTTAAGAATGTAGTTAACTTTAAAAAATTAAAATGTTAATTACATAACTTTTTGTTTTTGTGACATTTCCTGTTTTGCCCCTGTACCCTTCATGTGGTTCCAGTCGTACTTAGCCGACAGAACCTACCAGGTTCTATTCCGCGGAGTCAAATCTAAAAACATCGAAGCGTCCTCTGGTGTCCCGCAAGGAAGTCATCTTGGTCCTCTCCTTTTTATTTTATCAATCGATGACATTGTTACCCTGCTAAGGCACTGTAAAATCCTTATTTATGCCGATGACATCAAACTGTACCGCCACATAAGGAGTATCGAGGATTGCAAACTTCTGCAAGCAGACCTAAACACCTTCTATTCTTGGTGTTCCAACAACCTGGTTCTTAACATCAGTAAATGTGAGGTCATGACTTTTTGTAGAAAACGTGGCGTTATAACTTATGACTATACTTTTCTCGATAACAAGATCTCCCGCACTAACTCTGTTATCGATCTAGGGGTTAGGTTAGATAGTAAGTTGGATTTCTCCACCCACATCAATTATATCTCTTCCAAAGGCAATTCCGTCCTGGGATTTATAAAAAGATGGTCCAAGGAATTCAACAACCCCCTCATCACCAAACACTTATACATGGCTTTAGTTAGGCCTCTGCTTGAATACGCCTCCTAGGTATGGTCTCCTTACTACTCCTCCCTTGTCGGTAAAATCGAATCGGTTCAAAGGAAGTTCGTCCGTTTTGCACTCAGTCACCTCCCGTGGGATGACCCACTTATTCTTCCGCCTTATGGGGACAGACTTAAATTGCTCAACTTGAGCTCTCTCCATAAGCGTCGCGAGGTCGCTGACGTTATATTCGTTCATCGTTTGTTGAATGACAAAGTTGACTCAGGCTTCCTACGAACCCGTACGTCATTTAGAGTGAACAACTACAACCTGAGAGGTCAACCTCTCTTGTACATTAATTCCTCTAGTACCAATTATGGGATGTACGAACCAGTTAACCGCATGCAAACTAGCGAAGATGTTCTTAAAAGGACTTTTTTTAATGTGGCGTGACTCCCTATGTGTCCCACTTTTTCATTGTTTTTGCACGCTTTTCTGTTTGATGTTTTGTGCTTTTAAATGTTTGCATGTCGTAACTGAGCCACTGTGCAGTGGTAAATGTGACCGCGTTTGTGTGCAGGGGCCGGACCGGCTCGATACCGGAGTGCCGGCGAGGGTCGAGAAGGAGCCCGCATTTTCGGTCGCATGCTCGTTATGCGGTGTTTTCTCTTCTTATACCTTTTTTGGTGCTTTCGGCCGTTTCGGTCCCTGAACATAAGCGTGGCCCGTTTCTCAGCCCAGCTGAGAAGTGTACCTTCTGAGCTAGAAGAATAACTATTAAGTTAATTTTTAAGCTTCAGTCTTGTTACCTTTTAATTACGACTCGGTCACTCTTAAGAGTACTTTTAAAATAAAGTTTAAACCATTGTTCAAAAGAATTGGGTTTTATTCATTTTTTCTTAAATATATATATTTTTTTTACAGTTCTGAAGAATCGTGTTAGCTTTTTTTATATTTTTAAAAAACGTAAAAAACGTAAGTCACGGGTTTTTGCTAGTATTTACATAGGTATATATATATATATATATGTACCTATGTATATAAATGAATCAGTGTTTTGTGTGTAATCGATGTTTGCAAATTTGGCTGTATGAAATGACTGATTGATAGTTGTTTATGTTAGAAGACCTCAATACCCAGGTTTATATGTACAGTTTTCATGATTAAGTGTGTTGGTAATTTTGTAATGGCGCGTGAAACAAAATTGTCGCTATCCCTATTGGAAATTTTTTTTTGCATTGCATTGAAATCGGTTTCTTTTGTTAAATAAAATAAAACAAAAGTGAAATCGTTCTGAAAAAAAGGAATGCAGCAGCGAAACGGAATGTAGCAGCAATAATGTTGCGATGCGTTTACATTTTACTCTCATTGGGCTAGCGTACACGGATCAACACTCAACACTAGGTTAACCGGTTTGTTATCATTAGACCCCGGATTATATGCAATTGCATATTTTTTATTGTCCATTATATTTTTATAAGAGTTCCAAACAAATATGTTTCAACAAATTTGGAGCCGATTTATGCACATTGTATTTTGCATATTTTGCAAATTGCATATTTTTTGCATATTCGACATATATTCTGCATATTTGCATATTCGATGCATAGGCGTATATCTTCTATAATAATATTTTCTATAATAATATTCTAGTTGTGCCACTTTCAACATTTTTCCAAGAAATCGAACGAGAATTTTTTTCAGAAATTTTTTTTTTATTTTCTCTTGTTTTGTTTGATCAAAACATAATTTCGTTTTGTGTTTGATTTTTTTGCTATTTTACGATTTGTGTTTAAAGAGGGGCCCCACTAGTTTTATGCATATTGTGATAATTGAAACATATTCTGCATACGTCCTACAGTTTCTTCGCATCACAGTTACAGTTAATATTTTTACCGATTATTCGTGTTGTGATTTAATATTATTTCGATTAATTCTGTTTTGGAGGATCAAATGATATAAAAACAAGTGATACCGGCGACGACTTTATAATTTAGTTTGAGTGAAACTGTTTTGGAAGCAACTCGGAGAATCTGTCTTGTTACTCTAAGAACTGTCATGACGAAAATTTGTAAAAAACAGCGAAATAAAATAGAAAAGTGGTTGAAATGCTTTAGCAAAAACGTGTTTCAATTGACTGACGAATGGCTTCTCTGCGTAAAATGTGACAAAAAGGTTAGTATATTTATATGACAGTTGAGGAGCGTCGGAACAAAAACCGATATATCACATAAACGTTTTTTTTGGGAAATTGACAAAATCTGTGCAAGTCTATGGCTTTATAATTTTGAGGTGAACGAAGTTTTCCAATTTATTGGTGTTGATAACACTGTGTGAAAACCTAAATGTCGCATTCCTGTGTGCGGAATACCAGTACAGACCTAGATTAAGTTGTAAAACCGGATCTGCTGCTGCTGAAGGAATACTATTGTAGACACCCTCAATGTATTTATCGGTTTATGTTCAGGTAAGTGATTTTGCGAAGGTTTCTGAAGCGGATTCAGCCGTTTCTGAACACGTTCGATGAGCGATGGTTATAGATATGTACGAAAACAATCAATTGCCATCATAAAAAAAAATAATGTCAAAATGGGATTTATCGGTTTTTGTTCTGACGCTCCTCAGTTAGTATATTTATGAAATATGGAACTTGTAACACGTAGAATATTTGTTTTATATTTTTTACAGATAACTGTTAGTAGGAAATCTCAAATCACTCGGCATGTCAATACAGCGAAGCATCGGGAAGCAGTTTCAACAACCAACAACGGTGCTTCCAGTAGTGACAATGGAGAAACAAATAATTTCAAGTTTGATTTATGCCAGGCTATGGTGGCTGCAAATTTGCCTTGGTGTTCTTTAGAGAACGCCACGTTTAAAAATTTTCTCCAAAAGTACACTGCTTGCAATGTCCCTGAAGAGTCTACAATTCCGAAAAATTACCTTCAAAAATGTTTCGATGTAAAAAGGATAAAATTAAACAAGATATTGGCGACAATTATTTGTGGATATCTGTGGACGAGACGACAGATTACTTGGGCCGCTACATAGCGAATTTAATAGTCGGTGTTATAAACGGAAAATACACTTTCCATAATTTGGTTCCAAAAAATTTAAATTCCCTAAATGCAAATATTTTCAAAATTCCTTTTTCTTTTCAAAATTCAAATATCCAAAAATAAATTAAAAAATCTTTTTTTATCATACAAAAACCGCCACAAGAAACTCCGTGCAGAAGTTTTAAAAATCTTATCAATGGGTATCAGGTTTCGTCCGAAACCCGCCCATGCATTTTCCCAGCCAAAATGCACAAGCGCATTTTGCATATTTCGATTCTCCATTCTAATGGAAGGCAAATGTAACGGGAAAAACGACTACGACATACGCTATTAGACATTGGAGTCGAATTTCGTCTGGGATCTTTCCGGAGACCAAATGCATAGTGTTTTCGTGCATTTTTGTTTTGGTAAAGACGGGACTTAATCAGAGTGTTTTTTCTTTTTTTCAATTCTTATCGGCGACGGGCAAAAAGGTGTTTTTTAGAGCGGGCGTTCGGAAGTGGTTCGAAGTTGTTTAAGGTGAAAGTAAATTAGTTAGAATCTAAACTCAAGAATAATTTTTGATTATAAACGTAAAGAAAATAAACAGTTGACTCTGACCAAAAAAGAAGTTGTTTAAGGTGAAAGTAAATTAGTTAGAATCTAAACGCAAGAATAATTTTTGATTATAAATGTAAAGAAAATAGCTGGGAATACTACTGAGGGCGTCGGCATTAGTATTATACTTGCCGGGTTTGTATTCAATGTGATAGTCGTATTCAGAAAGCTTGTGGTGGAAACGCACCAATCGGGTTGTAGGGTCTTTAACGTTGAAAACTCCTTTCAATGGCTTGTGATCGGTATACACCGTGAATGTTCGACCCTGTAGATAGCACCTGAAATTTTTCACAGCCCAGACTACTGCCAAAAGCTCCTTTCCGATGGTGGAATAGTTTCGCTCAGCCTTGTTCAGGGTTCGGCTGGCGTACGCGATGGGTTGGTCCTTTCCCACTTCCCCTTGTGAGAGTACAGCCCCAAGGGCTTCACTACTGGCATCTGTAGTCAGATTGAAGGGTTTAGTGAAGTCGGGGTAGATGAGTAGGGGGGTTGGACAAGAGCTGCCTTGATTTGGTCGAAGGATTCTTGGCATCTGGGGGTCCAGGAGAATTTTACCCCCTTACGGAGAAGATTGGTTAGAGGCCGGACGATTTTGGAGAAGTCGGGAATAAATTTCCTGTAATAATTCGCGAGTCCGATGAAAGATTGGACCTGGCGTATTGTGCGTGGTTCCGGGAATTCTTGGACGCACGCCGTTTTCCGGGGGTCCGGGAGCGCTCCTTTCTCTGAGCAGATGTGCCCTAGGTAGACTACCTCCTTACGTAGGAATTGGCACTTTTCGGACTGCAATTTGAGGTTATGCTCCCTCAGTTTGTCGAAGACTTTTCTGAGCTTCCGGTTATGGTCTTCTAGGCTCTTACCATAGATGACAATTTCATCTAGGTAGACGAAGCATTCGAGGCCTTGCAGGCCGGTGAGTACGTAGTTCATTAGTCTTTGGAACGTAGCCGGGGCTCCTTTTAGCTCGAACGGCATACGTTTGAACTCGTAGTGCCCGTAATTGGTGCTGAAGGCGGTTTTATCTTGATCCCTGGGATCGACCAGAACTTGGTGATAGCCGCTGGCCAGATCAAGAGTGGTGAAGTAACGCGAGTGTCCTAGGTGGTCCAGGATCTCTTCTATGCGTGGCAATGGGTAGGCGTCGCCGATTGTTTTTTCGTTAAGCTTACGAAAATCGACGACGACACGCCACTTTTTCTCACCGTCTGCGCCTGCCTTCTTGGGAACTAATAGGAGAGGCGAGTTCCAGGGGCTTTTGCTAGGCTGTACTATATCATTTTCCAGCATTTCTTGTAGCTGGTCATTTATTATTTGCCTCTGACTTTCTGGCAAACGGTACATTTTTTGGTTTATGGGTGCCTGGTCCCGTATTAAAGGTATTTCGTGTTGGATGGCGGTTGTATGCGTGAGGAGATCGCCCTTAAGATAGAAAATATCGTGATATTCGTAGCAGAGGTCGGTGATCGACTGTCTTTCTTCCGCGCTTAGGTTTTCATCCAGATTCAATTCCCCTTTGATCTGTTCTAAGCGGGCTTCGAGGTCTTGAGGGGCCGGGTACTCGGGGTTTGAGGAGTACCGGATATGGTTAATTCTTGCCTCGGTCATGCTCTTTGGGGTTTGCGTACCTAATCGTTTGTTTTTTTGGAATTTAGCGGCAGGGGTGTATGGTGCCTTTGTTTGGGAAGTTGTTCCCTTCTTCTTATTTTTTATGAGAGAGGGTGATGGAGTTTGTTGGCCAACGTTGGGGCTCTTGTACTCACAAGCACCGCTAGTTTGGAATGAGCCTTGGGGGCTGGTTTGGTCGGCGCACTTAAGGTTACATGCGGACCATATTGTTATTAAATGATTGATTAGGAATAGAGCGACTGTGTTTAAGAATGTACGAATGGCGTTTTGGCTAGGGATCTCAGAAGCGTACGTTTCAGGGGCCTTGGGGGCCGAATCTACGGACTGACGAGGGGTCTCGCAGGCATAGGTTTCAGGGGCCTTGCGGGCCGAATCTTTCGTTGGTTGTTGTACTACGGTTGGCCGTGGTATCTCTTGAAGTGGGATTATTTCATATGTATTGGTTGGGACCAGTGTTAGGTTAAGTGCGGCTATTGGCACTGCGGTATTGGTACTGTTGAGAATGCTTATCGGAACGGTGTCCTTCCCCTTGGGTAGCAGGCTATTTGAGAGGAAAACACCTGGTTCTATTTCTTGAGACAGACAGACCATTTCTTCCTTCAGGTTTAGCGGAACTGCGATTATTTGTTGGGTACGGCCCGGCACTCGTGTCGTCCGTCCCAACTCAATCTTAGTTCGTGTAGGTTCCATTTGAGTTTCGATTATGTCAGTCGACCTTTGGGTTTTGCAGTCAGCCTCCTTGTCAGGGGCCTTAGAGACAGTGTTGGTTTTGCCCACACTGTGCCTCACTTCGACTGCCCGTTCTTTGGGCGAATGCTCGTCGAATGTCAATGGAACGCTAAACTCTTTAGGGTTAGTTGCTGTACGAGGGAACTTCAACTTTCGATTGGGACCTTCTACATTGCAGTTCTCTAAGATGAAGTGAAATCCTAGTAGCCCGTCGTTCAGAAATTCTGGTGTATCCTCTACTACCTGGAAAGAGCCGGGGATCTTAGGGGGAGGTCGAAATTTCCGTGACAGCTCCCTATGGTTTCGATAGTTCCGGCTGGGGTTACAAGAGTACATTTCTCATCGGGATTTATTTCTACGTCCGGGTTTAATTTATTTTGTTTGACGACGCTTACCTCAGCGCCAGAATCCACTACTAATTTGACTTTGCCGTCGCGGCTGATATCTAAAGGTAAGGTAACTTGTGGAATTTTGAGTCGGGGCGGCTGAGGTGTACCCTTGGGTGTGAATGGACCTATTGTTGTCGGGCCAGGGGATTTTGGCTCGACGGCTCGGCGTTTCTCTGGTGACGTTCTTCCCACATCCTCTTCTGAGCGCATTCGCTCACTACGTGGCTACGGCGGCCACAAAAATCGCACTTCCTGCTTACCTGGTAAACGCGTGGGGTTCTATTGGGTGGACCGGGGTTGGCTTGTCCGGAATTAGATTGGCCGGTATTGGGTGGGCCCGGTCCTAGGCGAGGGTACCTTCTACTGTCATCAGCCCTGCCAGGTGGGTTTCTGTTATTAAAATTCGACGGGTAATTTGGAGGGTTCCTATTATTAAAATTCGGCGGGTAATTTGGAGGGTAATTTTGAGGTTGCCTATTGTTGTAATTATTGTATTATTGTTTTGTAATGGGGGCCCATTTCAGGCCGTAGCCTGACTACGTTCATATTTAAATCGGCGGCACTCATTGACGTCGTGGCCATAATTTTGGCAATGTGAGCAGAGCGGAGTGTTCTTGCGCTTCATGCACTCACTGTAAGTGTGCCCCCGTCGGCGGCAAAAGGTGCAAGTTACGTTAGCGATGGATTGAGACTGTGGGGGCCTATTGTGATAGGAACTCGGCACGGCTACTCTTTTTTGTGCGAGTGGCACGGTTTGATTAACGAAGTGTTGTACGGGTGGTTGAGCGGGCGTAGTCGGCTGATAGTTGGAGTGTTGGTGTGTAATGGGCGGTGGTGGCTGGTTATTATTAGGGGTGGCGTGTATAGGGGCTATGTATTGAGGCGCTTGAGTGATTCCATGTGTGGGGGCCCAACTTGTACTACATTGGGCATTGATACTGTAGGGACATCGTCCTACTACTTCAGGTCTTACTTAGCCAAGGAGACTTGCCTTAAAAACCAAGTCGGCCAAGGCTAAGTAAGAAAATAAAAAAAACAATTTTAGTGCAGTTGACAGTTTTGACTGAAAAAATAATAATAAAAATATAGTACTCGATACATTGAGAATAAAAATCAATTCATAAAATTTGCCTAAAATAAATTGTACCTATATATAAGTATATTATATGAAGTGGATGAAGAACATATTGAATATATGTAATTGTTAATAAGTTATAAAATAAAAGTGATCAAAATACTATACTGTTTGGAGCTTAATTTATATTGGGAACTTAAAAGACTGTTGGTAAAGGAAACCAACAATACCTTGTGTGAGTTGGGGCCCGGGAGGCGAAACGTTGGTTCCCGGTTGACTAATGGGGTACGCCGTGGGGGTTGTGTTGGGCTGCAGGTGCAAGACTGTTAATTGCAGGCGTTCCATATCTAGCGCCTTCTGGATTAATGTATCCAGTGATTGTTCGTCAACGGTGAGAAGGTACTGACACAGGTAGGGGTTATTGACCCCGCTTTTTAAAGCGTCTTTTGCGAAATCATTTAGTTAGAAATTAAAGATAAGCAAATATAACCGTAAAAAACAAATTACGATAGTTTTAAAAAAGACCAGATGTAAAACAAAAAAAAGTATAAGGGTGAAAGTCTTTGAATTACATTAATTAACATAAACATATGTAAGAATTTTAATTAGACAAATATTTTTTTTTGAACATTAAAAGTAAAATTTCTATAAAAGTATGTATAATAATAAGAATTTAAGGAAATCAGAAATAAGAAACGTAAGAAAGTAAAGAATATTGTATGCCCAAAAAATATAAAACTAAAGTGGGCGACAGTCCTCAGGAAGGTAGGCTAAAACATTAAGAATTTAAAAGGATATTAGAAGAATAAGAATTAAGAATTTAAAAAATAAAAGAGCCCAAACATAGAAGTAAATTTAAGGAAGTAGAAACGTTAGACTAAAAAGAATTTTTCCAATAGTAGAGACAAAAAAAAACATACAAACAAAAGCCTCTTACGGGCCGTCCCAAATCCGCCAGAAAACGCAACACGATTCGCCTCTAACCAGTTAACTCAGGCGCAAACTCAAAGCCCATATTTACAAGCGCAATTCCTAAAAAACAACCAAATGCCGAGAAAACACGCCCTTCGGGCCCTTAAAAGACGTTCGTATAACCTAAAGTAGAAACAACCCAATCAAGAATTTCTCCTAAAATTTGAAAAATCGAGCAATGCTCCCTTTGCTTTGCGCCGTAGCATTGCTCTTATTGAGCCCCCCAAGGAGTTGTTATAAACGGAAAATACAGTTTCCATAATTTGGTTCCAAAAAAATTTAAATTCCCTAAATGCAAATATTTTCAAAATTCCTTTTTCTTTTCAAAATTCAAATATCCAAAAATAAATTAAAAAATCTTTTTTTTATCATACAAAAACCGCCACAAGCAACTCCGTGCAGAAGTTTTAAAAATCTTATCAATGGCTATCAGGTTTCGTCCGAAACCCGCCCATGCATTTTCCCAGCCAAAATGCACAAGCGCATTTTGCATATTTCGATTCTCAATTCTAATGCAAGGCAAATGTAACGCGAAAAACGACTACGACATACGCTATTAGACATTGGAGTCGAATTTCGTCTGGGATCTTTCCGGAGACCAAATGCATAGTGTTTTCGTGCATTTTTGTTCTGGTAAAGACGTGACTTTTTCCGATGAGCCGCACTTTTTGCGGCGTGAGAAAAGTTTTTCCCCCGGTTAAAAAACGGCCGGCCGGTGGCGGTGAATTTTTAAATCTTTGAGTGTGGCTTTAACCGTGACCACGGCCGGGAGGTTTATTTTAAAATAAAATAAAAAGTGTTGGTTGAACCGTCACCACCTTATTATCGAGGCGGTTAATTTAGTTTGAGTTTGGTTCGAATCGTCGCGTCGCCACCAACGGGTGGATTATTATCGAGGCGGCTTTTTTTTAAAAAGGTGTTGATTAAAGCCCGGGTCACATCGAACGCGGCGCGGCGCGGTGCGGCGATTTTTGTATGAAAAATAATATTAATCGCGCCGCGTTAAAATTATTTTTCATACAAAAATCGCCGCACCGCGCCGCGCCGCGTTCGGTGTGACCCGGGCTTAAATCGTCACCACCAGCGGGTGGCTCTCTTTTTACGGCGGTTGAACTTCGATCGGGGGCGGTCGTTAGCGAAAGTGTGGTTCGTGTTGACGTTAAATTTCCCTCTTGGGTTTTTTGTGTTTTTTTTGGAAAAGGCCGGTTCATTTTCGTGCGGACTAGTTATTTATATAATAACGAATGTGTACTTTTGAATTGAGAATTTTTACTAGTTTAAAAATATCTGAGTGTCAGGACTAGTTAATTATATAATAACAAATAAATGTGACCATTGTGTACTTTGGATTAAGGACCAGTTCAAAATTACTCGTGTGTAAGGATTAGTTTAAGAATACCTGGTTACCACAAATGAAGTTAATCTTAAAATAGTGAGTAAAAGTGATTTTTGAATAATTTATAATCAGAGGTTCAGTCCAAATCAAATATGCAATTAAATATATTATTGATAATATTTGTGTTTGCTATTGAGAAATAAAAAGAAAGGAAAGAAATATATATTACATCGGTATCTTAACGGAAAACGAGCCAGGAAAATCTTACTTAATTGCAAGTCAAGAAATTGAAAAAACAAATAGTACTACTATATCACAATTTGTCAATTCGGCTTTGTTGAGATTTTGGCCCGGAGGAAACAATAACAAAGTTTTATTACTGGTGACTGATGCCGCAGCCTACATGCTAAAAGCTGGAGAAAATTTAAAATTGTTCTATCCCAACTTGATTCATTTGACCTGTGCCGCTCATGGAATAAATAGATTGGCTGAAACGATACGGAGTAACTTTGAATTAGTCAATACTTTAATTTCGTCAGTACAAAAAATTTTCCGCAAAGCTCCACTTCGGATACAGTTATATCGAGCCAGTTTACCCGATATTCCGTTACCCCCAGAGCCAATACTGACTAGATGGGGAACTTGGCTAGAAGCAGTACCGTTTTATGCGGAACATATTCATAAAATTAAAGAGGTATGTTTAGGAATAATTATGAGAACGGGATGTGAATAGAAAAATGCGGACATTATTTGTATTTTAATTTTACAGTTGATCTGGCAGCTGGATCCTAACGACGGAAAGGCTATCGCAGACGCAAGGGCAGTACTTGGACAACCTCAACTCTTTGCAGATCTCGCATACGTTAAAGCAAGTTTTGGTTTCTTGCCGGAAGTTATTAAAAAACTGGAGAAAAGAGGTCTTTTGCTCAGTGATTCTTTGGATTTGTTAAAAACAGTTGAGAAAGCAGTAGAAATGCTGAAAGGGAGAAACGCTAACATATACCGAGACAAATTAATTAATGTTTTGACGAGAAATCGTGGGTTTAAATTTATAACAAAAATTAATGATATATTGAATGGCGGGGAGGCAACTGAAATTCCTGATGTCAATCCGGATATATTTTCAAAATACATGTACGCGCCTATTACATCGCGCGATGTAGAACGATCATTCTCGGCCTATAAAATGATTTTTACGGACAAGAGGCACCGTTTAACCTCTGAAAATTGTTTACTGCGATCTTAATTATATTTAATAAAATGTATTTCTATATTGCTTAATTTTGTTCTACAATCATTTCAAATCCCTTAAAAAGTGAAAAATTCTGCATATTTTTTGCATATTTTCGGAATATTTTTTGAATATTTTTTGCATATTTTTGACATATTATCATATGCAGTGGCGGCTCTTCCTTTAGGGCTAGTGGGGCTTAGCCCCACCAGAAATATCAAGGAATTTATATTTATATATTCTTAAATATTTCCAAAAAAAATCTAAAAAAAACTTTAAATTTTCTATACATTTTATTACATTTTCTAAAAAAATATGAAGTAACACTTCACATAAAAAATTCGAAGCAGACCTGTACCTGTCATGAGAATAATATCACAAAAAAAAGAGGGGAACTCTTATGGTGGGACCACACTACGCGGTCTTGGGTCGTACGCGCTTTTGCCTTTTTTTTCATATAGAGTTTTATGACTTTTTTACGACTTTGTCCATGGTAAAGGTCGTGCGGCACAACAACGCGGACAAAAGACTGTGCTTAAAAAGGTACATTGTGCGTCCACACACTATGAGCTTTTCAAAAGCGCGTACGCCTTTGGGGGCGTCCATAAATTACGTGAGGTGTTTAGGGGGGGGGAGGGGGTCGAGCCGAATCTCACCAAATCTCACGTGGGGGAGGGGGAGGGTCTCCGCAAATCTCACGTAATTTTTTTCCGCAAGAAACAGTGTAAAATCGCGAGAAAACTGGGTTAAATTAATAGTACAGGTAAATTAAGCCGAAAAAAGCGATATAGCGGAAATAATTAGGTACAGGCTGAAAATTGGCAGAGCGCTTCTTTTTATGCTTTTTAATAAGGGGTTAAAAAGTCTACCGATTTTCTACTCCGAGAAGCCCACTTTTAAGGGGGTCTTAGCCCTCAAAATGGGTATTTTTCGATTTTTCTGTAATTTTTTTGCAATATTTCTTAATATCTTTTTGTTTTTTTCAATTTTAAGTACAATATCTGTAAATGAGAAAATCTTTAAAATCGTCTTTTCGGACCCGCACTTAGATTTCATTCACGAAAATCTTGGTGCAGTATCAGATGAACATGGTGAAAGGTTTTATCAAAACATATTGCAAATAGAGAAGGAATAATGAATCAAAAGTATACGTGATACTATTACTATATTTCGACTCAATAGCAATTGGGTATAAAAATTTTGCACTGCCGTTTACACTGTATTTGTTCACTGTTTCAAATACCATCCAACTGGAACATCCAAAAAAAAGTAAAGAAAATAATTTAAATATCTGGGAATGAAGACGTGATGAAAAATTCTATATTTTTTATACAATGGTCTGGGAAAAACTGCGAAAGTAATGTATGCATTGACTTATACCACCATTTTTGGACAGATTGCGACCCTACGATGAACTAGTGTGGGGTCTAAGCTTAAACAAAACAAAAAGGCCTAGAAGCCCAATTGAAAAATCTGGAACCTAATGCCCTCCTAAGTATCTCAAGTGCATAATGTACCCAATCCTACTGCAATCATAGAGATTATATTAAGAATCGGCTCTTTTCACATCAGTCAGAACACATGCTATCTGCGGTGCATTGTCACTACAAAAAGCAGACATTTGCACCAGGCGACATAATTAGTTATCTAAGCATCTTACGGGGCTCGAATTTTGAATCGACGACCATCTGCTCTGACATACCTACTAGAGGCCAAGATAGATTTTGAAAACCTTTTGTTATCATTATCGAGAGTTGTGAAGAATGGAAGTCTAACAGATCCGCACTTCTTGAATCTGTACCCTGGTGTACAGGCGGCTCAAACGTCAATTTGAGAAGCTGGCTGTGACTTCAGACTCCGCTTTTCTAAAGCCTCGTTCACATTGGCGAGTACAAAGGGTTAGTACGTGTTGGCTACTGGTTATTGCCAGTGACTGGTATGCCAGTACACGCCTCGTTGGAACAATGCTAGTGTACTGTCTTGGTTAGTTCACTAACCTGGTGAGTAGTGCCCTTGCTAGTAGATAGCCCAGGGGGCTATTTACTAGCCCACTATCCTCCACTTTTCTAAACTAACCACTTAACTCGCCTCGTGCGAACAATGACACGTGGGTTAGTAAACGAATATTTGACAAGTAATTTACGATTTTCTGTGAAGTGATTTCTGATTTTTTGAAAATTGTTTTGTTTTTTTTTTTACTTGAAAATAAAGTGGGCAGAAAGTGAAACAATTAAGTTTTTAGAATTATATAGGGGCTTTGAGTGTTTGTGGGACAATGATTCTGTAGATTACAGAAATACTCAAAAGCGGCAGGCAGCAGTGGAAACTTTGGTTAAGCAAATTTTGTTTTGATTGATACCCACAACTAGTACACTAACCTGTCTACACTGAACTGCGTCTGAACATCTACTCACTTATAACTAACCTCAGCCTTGCCAGTACCTACTAACCAGGGACTAACCACTAGCCCACTAGCACACGCCAATGTGAACGCTGCTTAAGGCGATACGAAAGTAGGAAGCAAACGGAAGCTTGTAGCGATGCCTGATAAATCTTCGAAAAGAAATTATTTTCAGCCAACCAACTTCATTTATTAACTTAATTTGACATTTTGATGCGAACAATAAATTGTTTCAAGAATATTTAAAGAGTTTTTAGAATATTTTAAAACAAACAAATAAATGCAGTGCATGCGGCAATGGCTTTACTCGAGGACTGAAATCCGATAACAGACGGACAAATTTAATTCGAATTCGCATTGATGGAGGATACCATTTTCTTATTTCCGAATTTCATGACTTTCGAATCGCATTCCAGGATAACCCCCCTGGGTCATTCAGTCACAGGTTTTTTACCCAACGATGACATCTATAGAAGAATGCTCCGAAGTTTGTATATCTCCAGAGTCATAAATGGCTCTACCATTACTATTCAAACAGTCAAGTCGTTACTCTCTAAAAACGAATCAGTGGATGCCAAAGCCAACCTTCGTATGTCAATATATTGTAAAATTCTAAATTTTTTTTATATTCCATATGCTTGCTCTACAAATACACGAGTTTTCTGTTCTCTTGTTAAGAAATCATTATCCCTGTAAGGCACCCTGAGGTTGGTTTCCAAATGGTAGGCAGAATCACCTGCTAAATGGTAATCCACAGGTATTGTAGTTTATATTGGGTGCATGCAGAGTTGGTGCTGTTATGTTTTTGTGGTACTGTTCTTCAACACTAATTATGATTTCTAAATGCAATCAAGCACAGATTAAGGTATTTACACTAAAAATACGCATAATAGTGTAATCCTACAAATTTTTTAAAATTTTAAAAATCTCACGTGAGATTTAGGGGGGGGGAGGGGGTCGGGCCAAATCTCACGACATCTCACCAAGGGGGGAGGGGGGGTCGAAAAATCGCCAAAATCACCTCACGTAATTTATGGATGTCCCCTTTTCAAACGAGAATTGATTTTTTCTCACTCATGACTCAGAAAATTAAAAGATCACGCGAGTTACATGCCCTTAACCCCAAACGCCAAATGCAACACCTGTGTGACCGGAGGAATCCATACATGAACCCTACACATGCCGCCAACCGATTTCCGTCATGCCACTGACCGATTTCCGTTCCCGATTCTTACCAGACGCCACCTAAGCATTAAGTTAGTTAAGTAGAAGGTTCTCTTTAATGTAGTAATTTAATATTTAAGTAAAATTCCATTTTTAATAAAATTCTTTAAGGTAAAGTAATTAATTGATTTTTGGGCCAGACACTCTTGTGCTGGCGTTCGTATAGAGCAGTTGAAATATTTAAATCCGTAATCGTTGTTAGAATTCCCAATAAGATTAGTTAAAGAATCTGTTCAGATAAAAGATTGCTTTTGATAATAAATTTATTGTAACAAAGTGTAATTAATAAACTTTAAAATAAACTTTTCCTTGTAACATATAAATCAAATTTATATTTTTTTTGTCGTTTCCGCGGTTCGGACATTTAATTGGCGCAGTCGGTAGGATTGGCAAACGGTCAATCCGGGTCTGATCCGCGAATTTAGAGAAATTTTTTGACGGTTTATCAAAGAACTCTAACGCCGACGGTTATCGGTGCAAAAGTGTTTCGAAGTGTGTTTTAGTGACTTCTGACGGTTCATCAGAACACCGGAGCAGTCACCAAGAACACTAGCGGAAGGACCGAAGGATATAATCCTGCAATACCAAGTGAAGCCGGCGGCTTACCGGAATCTCACCAGTAGACAGGACAGACCAGTTGGGTCCCTACCCTTAATTGCCAATCCGACAAGAACCATGAACCATAGGAAACATTTAATAATAATATTCATGTAAGTCGTCAAGATTTTGATTTGAAATATTTTCCTATTTTTTTTTATATATTATATATATATATGCCCCGTTCAAATAAAAGAATTAACCATCTTGGTAATAGTCCTTATCCTATACTAACAAGATTAAAAAGTAGAATCGACTTGATTAGATCGTTAGAAAATTTAAACGAAATTAGTGAAATTGAAGAACCCAATCAAAATAGTGCAAGTGTCAGTAATTTCTCAATCGGAAACTTAAGTGCAAATAGTGAAAGTAACATTCTTAACGAGAGCCATATTTTAAACGAAGATTTGAGTAATACTTCCTTGAATAATAGCCCCGAACGTTATAATTCCTCTTGTGGTTCCCCCAATATTGTTAATTATATCGAAATGACGTCCAACGAAGCGCCCCAAATTTCCCAAAATGTTACCAACACAGTGACAGTGACTTCTCTAGATATATTCAATTCTTTAAGAATCCCTGACGCTATTAAGGATTTACCACAATTCGATGGAAACCCAAGACTTCTATTTGATTTTCTCGACAACGTCGACGAAATCTTAAATACAATTGAAGACGTTTTTACAAAAACAGCACATGTCAAAAAAACAGATTTTTCAGGGTAGCTTAAAAATTGTATAACATCTAATAGGCTAGTGCCGATAGTTTTTTGGAAAAAAAAAATTAATAGCAGGGAGGGACCAGCAATGAAATGTCGTTAAGGTTATAACTAAAAGAAAAAAAAAATTTTAAACTCGAAAAAAAGGGAAATGGTAAAATGGCGATGCTATTTAGGGGTTAAAAACGATTTTTTGCGATTTGCGGTGAAACATGACGTCCTAGTGGAAAATGTTTAATAGAAAAGTTGTAGATAATAAAAAGATCTAAAACTTTTGTATTTAACATATTTTGACGTAACCTCAAATTTTCCAAGAAAATGGCGGAAAATCGATTTTTCAGTTTTTAATTTTTTTCTTCCGTACAAATAATTTAATTTACATGAAAATTTGTAAGAGTATACCTTGTGTTGCGTTAAATAAGCATGATTTCTTTTTTGTTTGGAGAACGGATAGTTTCCCAGAAATTAACATTTTTCGAAAAAAATACCCTTATCTTGCATGGACAACTTTATTGATGTTTTTTTCGAATTTTGATATTCAATAAGTGCTCATTTGACCATTGAAATGTCTAGTTTCGAATGGTCTGTAGATTTTGATACTTTATTTTCATTAAATCGCTTAAAATTAAGAAAAACCGGACACCTGATTTTTCGAATCACGTACATATTTCCCGATTTTTTCAAATTTTTTCAAATTTTTTAATTTTTTTGTTAATGAGGGATTAAATTTTAATGACAGAACTTAAATAAATTTAATTAGATAAAGGGTGGAAAAACCATCCTGAAAATTTTAAGTAAATAAGAAACAAAATAACAATTTCGTTTGAATTGAATTACGCCGTGACTAGATAAATGTTTCCAGTTTCGTAATAAAAATTTTACAGCATCATACTCAATATGGTTTTGGGAGCTTTTTTATACATTATTTATTTTAATTAATTTAAAAATTATAGATTGACAATATGGACGAACCGTATTATTTCCAAAAAATATGATCCAAATGATTTGTATGAAGTCAAAGCAGGTGGTATCAATCGTTTGGTTCGGTCGAGCAAACAAAGATTTGACCACAAATACAAAATAATGGAAAAATTAACAGCCGCTCACATTCATCGAAAATCTCAAGCTAGTTATAATACACAAAGTTCAATCGGCGAATCTATTTCTTATTTATTTAAAATTTTCAGGATGGGTTTGCTACCCTTTTATGTAATTAAATTTATTTAAGTTCTGTCATTAAAATTTAATCCCTCATTAACAAATAAATTAAAAAATTTGAAAAAATTTGAAAAAATCGAGAAATATGTACGTGATTCGAAAAATCAGGTGTCCGGTTTTTCTTAATTTTAAGCGATTTAATGAAAATAAAGTATCAAAATCTACAGACCATTCGAAACTAGACATTTCAATGGTCAAATGAGCACTTATTGAATATCAAAATTCGAAAAAAAACATCAATAAAGTTGTCCATGCAAGATAAGGGTATTTTTTTCGAAAAATGTTAATTTCTGGGAAAATATCCGTTCTCCAAACAAAAAAAAATCATGCTTATTTAACGCAACACAAGGTATACTCTTACAAATTTTCATGTAAATTGAATTATTTTTACTGGAGAAAAAAATTAAAAACTGAAAAATCGATTTCCGCCATTTTCTTGGAAAATTTGAGGTTATGTCAAAATATGTTAAATACAAAAGTTTTAGATCTTTTTATTATCTACAACTTTTCTATTAAACATTTTTCACTAGGAGGTCATGTTTCAACGCAAATCGCAAAAAATCGTTTTCAACCCCTAAATAGCATCCCCATTTTACCATTTCCATTTTTTTCGAGTTTAAAATTTTTTTTTTCTTTCAGTTATAACCTTAACGACATTTCATTGCTGGTCCCTCCCTGCTATTAATTTATTTTTTTTCCTAATTTAAATCCGCTTTGGCACTAGCCTATAAAGTATTACAATGTAATTAACTATTATTATGTATGCGATACTTGAACATATGCTTTAATATAATTATCCAAAGTTATTATGCATAACACTATTTATTTTCTCACATATCATGTGGTCTCGTTGACAAGTGTTTTTTTTGTGGAAATAGACTCGGACAAGTGCTGTTTTTGTAATCATCAAAGTTTGTTTTTGGAATTATGAATATACTCGACTTGTTTTTTTTAAATCTGATTAATAGGAAACGTGGAGGACTTTGTAAGCTATCGGTTGCCATCAAAATCTCATTTTCGTGAAAAATTGACAAGTGCGGTTTTTGGAAGAATGTCTTCAATTACCATTGTCGGTGAAACGGGCTACGGCCAGGTCCTTCTTAGAGCCATCCGTAATAAAGTTGTTGGCCCTGCCAATGAAGTCCTGAATATGTACGGGACTCCATTGGTTTGGAGCAAGATAAGAGAGCATTTAATATTACATTACGTCGACAAAAGAAATGAATCATCCCTTATCCGAGACTTACACAAACTAAAACAAGGAACTAATACCGTCGAGAAATTCTATAGTGAAGTAATAGAGTTGTTCGCGAGTTTAACCAACCATGTTAACATCCACGAGAACAATACTAGTGTTGTTGAATCTAAGAAAAGCTTGTACTACGAAATGTGCTTAAACGCCTTTCTATCAGGTATTCGAGAACCCTTAGGCTCAACAATTCGAGCCATGAAACCAAACACCTTAGCAGAAGCCTTCTCATTCTGCATTAAGGAGCAAAATATATTTTACTCAAAAGCAGAACAACCCCACAGACCGAACAACAATCTCTCCACTGCTATGAACAGAAATTTCAACCAACAATTTAGACCTAGGAGCCTCCCAAGACTCCAAAATTCCTCGCACTTCCCACGAACCAACCAATTTAACAACAATCCACAGCAGCCGAGATACATCCCTTACGCGAAACAGTACAGCGTCCCAAACTTTAGCAACAACAATTATCAAACGCGTTTCCAGAACTTCCAAAGACCTTACCCTTCTCATCCCAAAACAGAGCCCATGGATACTTCGCATGGTAACCACTCTCAAGCACAGAACAGGGAACAACCAACAAACAGTTTCCAACGGCCACCTGGAAAGCAAAATTATACAAGTAAGGAACTATTCCACATATCAGAGACCCAAGCAGAGCAACCAGGAAATGTCAATGCCCCAAGATCTGCCCGTAAACCTCATTCGTATCAACAAAGTCTAGACCAATATTATAATTACAGCGATGACACCCCCACCTTCGAAATAGATGAAAATTTTACATACAGTGCCTCACAGAACCCATCGGTTACTTAGACGTTAACAAACACGGATCAGTACTCCCTTACATCAACATTTCTTCCCCCTTCGGTCGACCTCTCAAATTTCTCATAGACACTGGCTCCTCTTCATCTTTCATAAACCCGGAATTCATACACCCTAAAGAATTAAAACGCATAGAACCTATAGCAATCACCACGATATTAACTACCCATAAAATTGATAAAGAAGTTATAATCCCAACATTCCTCGAATTCAACCAACCTGGTCTGACACGATTTTTAGCCTTTCGATTCCATGGATATTTTGACGGATTGCTTGGCTTAGACGCTCTAACATCACTCGGAGCAAACATCGATCTCCCTAACCAAAGCCTGATTACGAACAATAGCAGAATTCCACTCCTCTTTAAACCCAACTTCATGTCAGGAAAGTATAAAATTCCTCCTAATTCCAAAACTATTGCCAAATTGCCAGTTGACATCGAGCAGGGCGATGTTTATTTAAAAAATATTCGAGTTAAACCCAAACTATACATTCCCGAAGGTCTCTATTCTGCCGAGAACTGGTACAGCTATGTAGAAGTAATTAATCAAAGCAATTACGAGCAAGAACTTTTCGTAGAACAACCATTAAAGGCGGAAGCTTTCACCCTTGATAGTTATACAGAGTTTAATAACTTCAACGTAAACTATGGTAACGAATATAAGAACACAAACCCACCCATAAAAGACCTCCTTAGAACAAACCATCTTAACACGGAAGAAACTAGGGCCTTGCTGGAAGTCTGCAAGGAATTCGAAGATATCTTCTACAAAGAAGGGCAAGATCTTACCTTCACAAATGAACTAAAACACCGAATCAGGACTATAGATGACACCCCAATATACACCAAATCGTATAGATATCCCTATATTCACAGGGAAGAGGTGAAACGACAAATCGATGAGATGCTCGAACAAGGCATAATCTGCCCCAGTTATTCTCCGTGGAGCTCACCCGTTTGGATAGTGCCCAAAAAGGCCGATGCCAGTGGGAAGAAAAAATGGCGTCTAGTGATAGACTATCGGAGATTAAATGAGCAGACGATTAGTGATAAATACCCATTGCCTAATATCACCGAAATCTTAGATAAGTTAGGCAAATGCATGTATTTTTCCACCCTTGACTTGAAAAGCGGATTTCACCAAATTGAAATGGACCCTTCCGATGTTCAAAAGACGGCCTTCACAGTTGAAGGCGGACATTACGAATACGTCCGTATGCCGTTCGGACTAAAAAACGCTCCAGCAACATTCCAGAGAGTTATGGACAATGTGCTGATAGAGTTGCAGGGTTCAGCGTGTTTGGTGTACTTAGACGATATTATCGTTTACTCCACGTCACTACAAGAACACATTAACAACCTGGCGAAAGTATTCCAAGAACTCAAGGAAGCTAACCTGAAAATTCAATTGGATAAATCCGAATTTTTATACAAAGAGGTAGCTTTCCTCGGTCATGTAGTAACAACAAATGGAGTAAAGCCTAACCCGGACAAAACCAAAGTCATTAAAGAATTTCCAATCCCAAGAACAAAAAAGGAAATCAAATCCTTCCTGGGTCTCCTGGGATATTACAGGAAATTCATTAAAGACTTCGCCAGACTAACGAAGCCTCTCACTCAATGTCTCAAGAAAGGTAAAGAGATCACTTTAACAGAAAATTATGTTAGAACTTTTGAAATTTGTAAGGACATATTATCAAATGATCCAATACTCCAATACCCTGACTTTACTAAACCATTCGTCCTGACAACGGACGCTAGTAATTACGCTATCGGCGCGGTATTGTCCCAAGGACCGATCGGAAGTGACAAGCCTATTTGCTATGCAAGTAGAACCTTGACAGATTCCGAGGTCAATTATTCTACCATAGAAAAAGAGCTACTGGCAATTGTTTGGGCGACGAAATATTTCAGGCCGTATCTCTTTGGTAGAAGATTTAAGATCGTGACCGATCATAAACCTCTAGCTTGGATCATGAGTCTCAAAGACCCTAACTCCCGTCTCGTCCGCTGGAGACTAAAACTAGAGGAATATGATTATGAGATAATCTACAAAAAGGGCTCTCAGAATTCCAACGCTGACGCCCTTAGCAGAATAAGGCCAGAAACTAATAACCCTGAAGTAATAGAACTTAACATAAATGAAGACGTTGAACCATCTATCAGCGGAACAACCACTCAACTTCATTCCGAGCAACTAGGCGGTAATATCATTACTTCCAATAGACCAATTAACGAATTCGCCCTCCAATTAGTCCTAGAACAATCTGACAGGAAACCTGAAGTGTCACTTATAATGCCGTTTAAAAACAAACAGCGGAGAATAATCAGAACTGCGACAAATTCAGAAGAAGCAATAACTGGGATATTTAAAAGATTTTTAGCACCAGGTCGCTTAAATGCAATTTATACCACAAGCGATGACCTGTTTAAAACGATTCAAAGCGTTTACTCCAAATACTTTTCACGATCAAAGGTTTTCAAAGTTATTAGATGCACTAAATTATTAACCGACGTCACGGAAGGTGACGAACAAGATAAAGTCATCCGAGACTACCATACTCATAGTAACCATAGAGGTATCAATGAAAGCCTAAACCATTTAAAACGAAATTATTTCTTTCCCTCGATGAAAAATAAAATATCCCAAATCATAAATACCTGTAGTGTATGCCAGACTATGAAATACGACCGGTCTCCTCCCAAGGTCAAACATATGGTCCCTGAAACCCCATTAAAACCTTTAGATATCATCCACGTGGATATATATACCATTAACAATCAACAAATTCTCACTATAGTAGACAAATTCTCTAAATTTTCCTCTGCACATACTCTGATAGCGAGAAATAGCTTAACAATAATCAAAGCCCTAAAACAATTTATGAGTACCCATGGGGTACCGAGGAAACTAGTCTCCGATTCTGGAGCAGAATTCACCTCTCTTATTTTCCAAGACTTCTGTAAACAATTCCAAATTAGCCACCACATAACCTCATATCAACAAAGTAGCAGCAATTCCCCTGTTGAACGGTTACACTCAACACTGACTGAAATTTATAGGATCATCCACAACTTACACAAAACTAAAGATCACGATGATATTCTAGGCGAAACAGTCATAACATATAATAACGCTATACATACAGCCACCCAATTTACCCCTTTCGAAATTTTTTATGGTCGAACCTACGAGTTCAATAATAAATTACAACATCAGAACGTACATGAATATTTAGAAAATTGAAAGAATTTCAAACCCAGATATACCCAACAATAAAAGAAAGATTAGAAACTAATGCCAAGAATAATATAGAAAAAATTAATACCAATAGGGAAGAACCGGAACAATATGATGAAGGTATGAGAATATATAGGAAAGAATGTAGGCGTAATAAATTAACCCCTCGATTTAGTAAACATAAAGTAGGGAAAGATAAAGAAGTTACTCTCATAACTAATAAAAATAAAAAATTGCACAAATCCAAAATTAAAAGGAAACGTAAATTTCAGGGCAATAGGGCAGATGTTAGCAGGGAAAGTAGAAATTCACGACTTGACGAACAACAAGGGCATTCTACCACTGAAGTTGGGAATAGCCAGAACTATACAGGGACATAACAATCTACTACACATAATAAAACTTAGACAATACGAAGAAAACATAAACAGGATAAACGACTCATTAAAGACACTGAACGGTATAGACGAACTACAAAACTCGTTAGACATTACAAAAACCAAACTAGGCGAACTTAGAAACAAACTATACACTTTAATGCCATCCTTTAGAACAAGAACTAAAAGAGGACTTATTGACGGACTCGGGACACTTATTAAAGGAATCACGGGAAATATGGACGCTAACGACGCTTTGAAATTAAACACAGAAATTGACGTTCTCATGAAAAATGACCACATAGTAAAAACCGAACTTAATAAACAAACCTTAATTAATAAGAAAATGGTAAAACGCTTCGATAACATTACTAAACATATTAACAATCAACAGGAAATAATTAATTATTTTAAATTAACGCAAAATAAAATGCAAAACAAGATTAGATTCGAAAATGCACTATTTCAATATTTACAATTTCTAAATCAAATCAATTTCAATATAGATGTGCTCAACACGCACCTAACTAACATTGGAGAAGCCATTGTTTTTGCAAAACTAAATATTATACCTAAACAGATACTAAGCATTACCGAACTATTAGAAATTCATACTATAATTGAAAAACAAAATATAACGATAAAATCAAGCGAACATTTATACGAGCTACTTGGTCTTCAAGCGTACTATAATGATACTAACATAATATTCAACATTCAGATACCAAATTTTTCCGAAGACATTTATTCTATTTTTCACATTATCCCACTACCTATTAACAAAACTAACACCCTTAGACCCAAGCCATACGTTTTACTGAATTCAAATCATATTCAAAATTTTGACGACATTTGCAATAAGATAGAAGGCATATATTATTGTAGAGAAACTAATGATAGAGAACCAGTAAGTAGTTCATGTATAGGGAATTTAATTAATAACAAGCCAGCCAAATGCGAACTGCCCAAGAGGAAAACTAACGCTGAAATTTTTCAACCGGAGCCAAATTACATCATTTTAATCGAAGCTCCAGCAACTATCATCTCTACTACCTGCGGCCTAGACGAACGAAAAATCCAAGGAGCAGCACTCATCCACTTCAAAGATTGCCAAATAAAGATCAACGATGTCACCTACAGCACTCTGGAGAGCAGATATTGGGACGAGATAACCATCCACCCTACCATTTTCAACGAATTAAATACCACTTTCTTCAATAGCCCTATAAAATTGGAAAAATTACAAAACTACCAATTCGCCGAAAGGAACATCTACGAGCTGCTAGAACCTTACGTCCGCCTAGATGACTTCGTCCCTTCATACATCATACTAGTTACTGTAATACTTACCATCATCCTAATCACCTACGCAGGACTATACAGAAGACTTCGGAACCGGACATCCCTGGAACTAAAAAATGCGTCACCTACCATATCCGAATTCGCGACGCCCAGCGAACCTTCAAGGATCCAGTTCATCTGGCCGTCGCTCAACACTAAGGGGGAGGAGTTACATGCCCTTAACCCCAAACGCCAAATGCAACTCCTGTGTGACCGGAGGAATCCAGACATGAACCCTACACATGCCGCCAACCGATTTCCGTCATGCCGCTGACCGATTTCCGTTCCCGATTCTTACCAGACGCCACCTAAGCATTAAGTTAGTTAAGTAGAAGGTTCTCTTTAATGTAGTAATTTAATATTTAAGTAAAATCCCATTTTTAATAAAATTCGTTAAGGTAAAGTAATTAATTGATTTTTGGGCCAGACACTCTTGTGCTGGCGTTCGTAGAGAGCAGTTGAAATATTTAAATCCGTAATCGTTGTTAGAATTCCCAATAAGATTAGTTAAAGAATCTGTTCAGATAAAAGATTGCTTTTGATAATAAATTTATTGTAACAAAGTGTAATTAATAAACTTGAAAAGAAGTCGGTTAATAAACTTTTCCTTGTAACGTATAAATCAAATTTACATTTTTTTGTCGTTTCCGCGGTTCGGACATTTAATTCGCGCGCTTTTGGCTGGCCGTACGACCAAAAGCGCGTGGATTCTATGTCCGCGTAGTGAGGACGGGCCTTTAAACCCACTTTTCAGGCCATGTCCGAATCATGGATACATAAAATTTACATCAAATTTTGTTCTATGGCTAGCCCGGAGTCAGCCCGAAAGGCGAATCAGTTTTGTATAGAAAATATTTCCAATGAGTCAATTGGTTCTCTCATTTTTGTTCTACCAAGCCGGGCTAAAAATTTCTAGCCCGTCGTGGTTCGCCGTGACTCTGCTGGTTTATTAACTCGAGGGGAAGTTTCTCTCCCGCTGAAGGATCAGTGTTGTCGATCGATTCTTATTTTAGTTCTGTTTATTTTATTTTAAATAAATTTTGCTTCAATTTTGATACTATTTATAGCTTTAATGAGAATTTTTTTATGAACTGGAAACTCTTACGAGTTTTATTTGCCTGAAGGGCTAATTTTATTTAGCCCATGGTTGCTACATTTATATTTATATGCAGTAAATAGTGTAAAAGAGAAACTATTAATGCACATTGCAAAAAGAGAGAAGAGATTTAACTTTAACTGACAGTTACAAGTTTTCCTAAAAGTGAAGTGGTTTGTTTACGCAATTGGGGTAAATATGTATATAATTAAATAATATTTGTTATAAATTAAATTCTATTCAAATAAATTTAACTTTTTTTCTATATTATTAATATATTAATTATATTTTGTTTTTGAATATAATTATTGTTATATTTATTTTATTAATTTTTTTTGTTCAATTCAAAATGAATTTTATTGATAATTTATTAAAGGAAAATTTTTCCTCCTTGCCATTAGATGAAAAAATAGAGATTAAACGTTTAGGGCCTCATCGTTGATTTTAAATTAATTTCTTTCGATAAGTCGCAAAAAAGAAAATTTTTGGTAGATTGGTTTTTAAAAGGAAATGGCTTACGGTCAGCATAGAAAAAAAATGTTTTATTTTGTTTTTATTGCGTTTTGTTTAACGGAGAATCGGCTTGGACAGAAACTGGTATGCGTGACCTAAAACATTTGTCGGAACGAATTAAAAAACACAAGACAAGCGCTTCGCATTTGAAAAATGCATTAAATTATCAAACTTTGGGTAACGTGAATATTGTCTCAAATCAATTCGGGATACGCGAGTTATTTAATGAAAATGTAAATAAAAATCATCGTTTTAAGCCGAATTTTAGATATTTTAAAGTTTTGCGGGAGTCATAATTTAGCTCTTGGTGGACACGATGAACGGGAATCACGTAGTAATCGAGGAATATTTCTTGATATCGTTGCTTATACTACTAGATCAATAGATGTTGCATTCGACGATTACTTGAAAAATAATCAAATCACAAAAAATATTTCCAAAACAATACAAAATGAGTTACTTGAATCCTGTTTACAGGTTTATCTAAATGAATTAAAATCTGAGCTTTAAGAAAAATTTTGTATCTGTTCAAGCTGATGAAACCACGGATATTTCATGTAAAACTCAAATGGTTTTAATTTTACGTTTTGTTAAAAATAACAAACCCGTTGGACCGTTTTTGTCCTTCTTTGATCTTCATGATAGATCCGCGAAAGGTATAGTCGATGTGATGCAGAATGCTCTCCCAAACGAAAAGATTTGTTAATTGAAGCACTGTTGAAATTCGGGGGAAGTTCAATTTCCGAGCACTGCGATCTATACTTGAAAATAAAGAAAACCTTGTTCATTGTTTTGAATTGATCCAGTGCGAAGTTTGGGACCCAACTACGGTAAGTGAAGCTACTGGTCTATTAAAACTTTTAAAGGACGAGGAATTTTTATTTTTCTTGGAATTTTTTAATAAAATTTATTATCATATCGATATTTTCAGCGCAATTATTCAATCCCGTAACACTTCACTCGGTAAAAGTATAGATTTTTTTGCGAATCAATTAATAAAATTCGGAATTTCGATCTTTCTCCTCTACAGTTCCGATCTGACCACGAACCCACAACTTCGAAAAGAGTTCGTACTAATAATTTCAATTTAACGGTTTTATGCAAAGAAGTTTGCGATATTATAACTGCCCAAGTCACCAGCCGGTTTGAAAACTACGACATTATTTTAGCGTTCAATATTATGAGTCCCTCAGAATTTATAGCCTTGAAAAACAATATTCCTCTAGATAAAATTTCAATTTTAGTCAAGTATTTCCCTTTCTTAGACAAAGAAGTCCTCAAAAATGAGATAGAAGTAATTTATGAAAATTCAATGTTCCAGAATATGACTTCTGTTCTGGAGCTATATTCCTTTTTCAAAGAAAATAATCTAGATGAATCGTTTAAGCAAACATTTATGTTATTAGAAATAATTTTAACCACCCCCGTTTCAACCGCAGAATCTGAACGGTTATTTAGTACATTAAATGATATTAAAACGTACAAATCTAGTATCATGGGCCAGTCTCGTTTGAACTCATTGGCGGCATTATCAATATGTCACAAATATATTTCCGGATTTGAAAACTTTAATGAGAAAGTAATTGATCTGTTCGCGCAACAAAAAGAACGTCGGGCAGATTATCTATATAAAAACGTTTAATTTCTCTTTTTTCTTTTATTTTGTTGAACTTTTGTTTTTTTATAAACTATTGTTATTTTTTATTACTCGTTATTTTTTTTAAAGAAATATATTTTTATTAATATGGATTGAATAGACCTAAATTTAATAGCAGCGTTTTCTTGTTTCTTTTAGTAAAATATATATAGTTTTTTCTGTTTTGTTTTCCTTTTTAATCTACGCTATTAATTTTGGGGAAAACGACCACATATTTTCGGTTAACGCTCTGAATGCAGTACCTCAAATCTGAAGACTGTACTAACATGACAAGATTAAGTCAGTTTAATTTCATCAGCCACAAATTTCTAATATTATAGAGTTAGAGCAATTAACATGTTAGTTTAGGTGGAGTGGAAACTGGCATAAAAATAATTTTTGTTAATATTTTTTCAAGTCCCACCAAATTTTAGGGGCAGGAGCCGCCACTGATCATATGTCTTTATAGATCAATTCTAGAATAAACAAAACATGTTTTATGAATGGTTTCGCAGTTTTTCAATGAATAGCAAAAAGGTTGCATATAATCCGGGGTCTACAAGGTTGCCCATATTCGAACACTATAACTTTTGACAGCGATGTGAAATCGACTAATGACATACCGCGTTTGAAGCGTCATTCCAAGCAGATTTTTACCATGGCACAGTACACGCCTCGCGAACGCTCTAAAATTGTTGAAATTTACATTCAACAAAACAAGTCAATAGTGAAAACTCAACGTGCTTTTAAAAAAATAAAGAAAACAATTTATCATTTGTACGAAAGATTTACAACTGGTGATGCTCTTTCTAACCCAAAGAGGCCAAATAAAATGCGACCAAGGCGATCGGATGAGATTATTGCAGCCGTACGAGCCAGTGTTGAGCAGTCACCAAAAACATCCCAAAAACGCCGTTCTCAGCAGCTCGGCATTCCCCGATCCACTTTACAACGCATTTTACGTGTTGATTTGCATTTGTTTCCGTACAAGATTCGATTAACACAAAAACTGTTGCCAACGGATACGTCACGTCGATTGCAATGGGCCCAAAGAGTCATCGAAATGGCTGAAGAAGAGGAGCAATTTTGGCATAAAATTATCATGACCGATGAAGCTCATTTCCAGTTGAACGGAACGGTAAATAAACAAAATTGCCTTAATTATGCTACTGCAAATCCACAAGAGATTCAAGAAATACCTCTTTACGATGCAAAAGTCACTGTTTGGTGCGGCGTTTGCGCTAAAATGGTAATTGGCCATTCTTTTTCGAAGATGATAATAACCAAAGGGTCACTGTTAATCAGGAGCGTTATCGCGATATGATAACCAATTTTGTCATGCCAATTATTCGTCGAAAGCGTATAAGGCACTACTCGTTTCAACAAGACGGCGCGCCACCACACCGCCCGCACTACAATCGATTTTTTGAAGCAATTGTTCCCTGGCCGTGTGACGTCAAAAAATTGTGATTTCGATTGGCCGCCAAGATCACCAGATTTAAGGACTCCAGACTTCTTTTTATGGGGTTATTTGAAATCAAAGGTTTACATCAACAACCCAAAGACCCTAGAAGAGCTGAAAACCAACATCCGTCAAGAAATAGCCGCTATTCCGGTCGAAATGTTGAAGAAAACCATGGAAAATACTGCAAAACGGCACAATACGCCGTACAGGCCAGGGGCGGCCATTTACGAGATATCATATTCAAGAAATGATGTAAACAAATATACTTGAACCCAATTAAATGATTTTTATGACGAGCATAAAAAAAATTGTGTTTTTTTTTTATTTATTTAAAAATAAAATGGGCGCTTCGAATATGGGATACCCTGTAGTTATCATATTCTCGGAGTATATGGGTATTGATTCACAAAGAGTAACTTATTATCCTTACACGGGATATCAATATGTATGCCTGAGTAATGTTCCTTCATCTATGAAACATTCGTGCATGTGTTAGTTTTCACGCAACACAATTTGTTTAACAATTTACAACACTTCCCTCTTTTTTCTCCTGCAAACCCGGTTTATCAAGTGTGAGTGAGAGTTGATCCGTGTACGTCAGTCCATTCATGGTTGCTACTGTCATTACCATTTCTGTTCTACACACGTACGCTTTGTAATGCAGTCAAGATCATTGAATTTGATGTTGGTTCAAATGACCACCTGTAACTACCTGAGTCGGGGTTTTCCCATCTTTTAACCAGCAAATATCTACGGCATAGCCACACAATGACTCTATTAAAGCATAGAAATCGAAATGTACAAATGCCGTAGAGGAATAAATCACCTTTGTGGGGGGGGATAAATTTGCAGAAATTCAAAAATTCTTCTGGTTTCAAGTACCATTGTTTTTGTACGGCAGTAGGTTCTAGGAGCTTATTTTTTTATAATATATTAATATGAGAATTGCCGTACAAGAATGTTTTGGCCGGAAAAGCACCCCTCCGGATGGAATATTCAACTTACCTCTGTGGTCACGTGTACCGCGCAAAAGTGACGGCATAGTGCCTGAAGTTTACGTCTCATTTAGGAGTATCGATCTGCATATAATTCGTGCTGTTTCACATGACCCCCCAAAAATTGCCGTGGGCTTGTACTCTATTATTTCAAAAAAAAATTATAGTAAGTGTCATTTGCATCAAGTGCGGTATATTCAAGTTTTTTTTGGGTTTGAAAAAAATAGAAGATTTTTTCACAATATTAGTAAACCTGTATTGCCGTTTTCCGTTAGCGCTGTTCATTTTGTGTTTTAATACAATATTGCCGTTTTTTCCGTTAGCGATATTCATTTTTGTGTTTTAATAGAATTCATCTACTTCCTTCCTTGCAAATTTAAAAATTAAATTATTGGTGAAGCATTCACGCAATTGGAGGCTTACGCCCATATTTGGTTGAGCTTCTCTTGGATTTTGAATTGTGTGGGTTTCCTTTTTACATAATTTGCTTTTCATTCTTTTGAACAATGACATTTTAAGTGCGAATAATCTTTAACTTTGTTTTATTTAATCAACACGGTAGCAATTTGCGCAAAATGGTACGTAGAAGAGCGGCGCAGAGTCAAGGTATAGTTCGGACGCATCGCAGGCAAACGCATGCAAATTTGAAGCGTGCTGCGTTTAGTTATGATTCAACAGCCGATTACACTTTGCATGGATCAGTTTTGATTGGGCCAATGAATATAGTTTGCAACTACTGCAAATCATTGAGGTTCAAAAATGAACCAGCAGGTTTATGTTGTGCTAATGGAAAAGTAGATTACCTGCATGAGATCCACCTCTAGAACCATTACGCCCTTACCTGGATGGTACAACTGAATCGAAGCATTTTTTGGGAAACATTTAGGCATACAATTCATGTTTCCAAATGACTTCTTTTAGTGCTACTAATATCATTCGTGATAATTTTATCCCAACCTTCAAGGTAATTTCCATGCACGGCAAAATAATATATGTTTGTACTAAAATAATACCTTTTTCAAACTCTCCTACTGTATATTAAAATTCATATCACCTGATTACTACTATTGGCTTATGGGTGCAGCATAGGCGCACCCCCAGCTAGTCCTTTATAAATATGTTTGCTTCGCAAATGACGACAAATTTCTTCTACTTCCTATTCTTCACGATTGTGTTTAATTTAATGTAATATGTGAAATTTTAAATTAGTTAATTTATTATCACCAAGTTATTGCAGTATGGATCACTCAGAAGGCAAAGCCCCTAGCGCGCCGTCCAAAGGATGAATGCAGAAATTGGACCACGGCTTTTTGATTCTGGACCTTCCACAGCTGTAGAAACCACTCTTCATCAGGAAATTAGAGAATTAAAAAGTACAAACAATATTTATGTTTCTCATAATATTTACTTGAACAGTTAATTTAATTTTTCGACTAATTAGGTAATACTTGATATTGTGATAAATCAAAATAAAAAAATTATGGATATTCTAGCAGAACACACTGTACTTTTAACTAGATTGGCAAAAATAACAGATCAGAAACCACCTAACAGTATATTAAATATGTTTTATGAAGGAAGTAGAAGAGAAACTGTCAACATCTCAAATAGATAAGAATGATATGGTAAAATTTATAGAAAATATTAAATTGCAAAAATACAATACTTTTTTTTACACTGTTTTAACTGTTAAAAGAATAATAAAAAATGCTGGCTTAAATAAAAATTAAAGTTTGATCAGCCACAGCTTTATACTATGCTATAATTATGATGGAACGCAGGAGAAGAAGGCGTTTAAAACGTATGAGAAAATAAACGATATTTTTTATGGTAAGAATAATTATTTAGTGAATATTTATTTACAACAATTATTTTAGAAGCTGTCAAGGATGAATGCGTGACAAAAAACAATTATATCGTCCTCCTGAAAAAGGCATTCACATCCTGCAAAGGGAGGCATTACAAAAATGATTCCGTAGAAAAACCAAAAGAAGAGGACAGAAGAAACTATTTAGAGTAGGCTATTATTAGTATATAGAACAGTTTATTATTTTTGAATTTTTTTTTATTAATTTTTTTTTTAATGTCGTATCATATAATAGTATATATTATATAATCATGTTTAAATTTTTTTTATTTATGAATTTCTTTATTTTTTAATAAGCTATATTATGTTATTTTTTTAAACTTGTTTAATAAAGTATACATGTGGGAATTTTATATCCCAACCAGTAACCGATGTACTGGCTTCCTTCTTCTTGATCGGAACGTGGACGTGGACGGAGAACCAACTTGGAGTCAATCATTTTTTGAATAATAATAATTGGTTTTCGTTAATTATTAAAAACTATATCTATTTAATATAATAATAATAATTGGATTTTATTAATGACTATATATTTCAAATAATCATTGAATTGCATTAAAAACTTACATTTTGGATTACATTAACTCTTTTATTTAAGCAAATAAACTAAATTTGGCGGCTCAACCGGGATTCAGGAGCAGTTATCTTCGTTCCTGAAAGGAATCGCGAGGAAATCGTCGATAAAGGATCTTATAACTTATAAATTGAAACTAAAAAGTTTTGCTGAAAGTGGGTGAAGAATCAAAGTCATAATTCATAAAAAACTGAAAACCCATTATAAACGTTCAAAAATTAATTTTTACAATTGCGATACAATTTTCTCTATTTGTCACCACGTGGCGCATGAACAGAAGATTTTTGGTAGTGGTAGCAGTGACAATAATATAAACAGCGGCAGCCATTAATTACAACTGTGCATCTTGTGTATGTGGACGGTGCAGCACGGTG
This sequence comes from Thereva nobilitata, assembly GCA_963855945.1. Lineage (NCBI taxonomy): Eukaryota > Metazoa > Arthropoda > Insecta > Diptera > Therevidae > Thereva > Thereva nobilitata. The sequence continues at coordinate 135,757,216 of OY979694.1, forward strand.
TATAGAAGAGCATCGATGCTTTCTCGTGCTTGACGAATAAAAGTGAATAACATTTACTAAGACGTTGTAGATTTATAAACTAAGTGTGTGCACAATTAATTACTCGGACTCATTTAATTACTCGGTCATTTATCATTGGAAAATAGTTTTTATATATCGTTAGAATCATGAGCTCGCGAAGAAGACAAAATCGCCAAAACAGTAACATGTCGGTAAATTTCGAAAACGTTGGAGCGTCGTCGTCGCGAATGGATTTTAATGATGATGGTGTAGGAGTACGATGACTTAGAAAATATGATCCGTAAATTCGCCGGTGACGGAACAAATAACATAGGAAAATGGTTAACGGAATTTGAACAATACACAGTTACCTTCCGTATGAATGATCTGCAGAAATTTATTCTGTGTAAAAGGTTACTGACAGGTTCCGCTAAATTGTTCATAGATTACGAGGCAAAGCCGCTAAATTATAACGAATTAAGAAGTGCTCTGTTACGTGAATTTATCCCCAAATTTAATAGTGCCGATATTCATAACCAATTAAGAGAACGAAAAAAGAAGATCAACGAAACATTTCGTGAATATCTATATGTCATGCTCGACATAGCATCGCAATCGGAGATAGATGATCAATCGGTTATTTCGTATGTGATTGAAGGAATTAAAGATTTTTCGCACAATAAATTAATGTTGTATGGTGCAAAAAGCATAAACGAATTTAAAGAAAAACTCTTAGTGTACGAAAGCGTCAATAGTAAAATCGGTGCAAAAACAAAATACGATAACGGAGGAAAAAGTTTTGATAGTGGTCGTACGAATAGAACGAATGACACGAGAAACAATAGAGGGGACGGTATTGATGAGAAACGTCGGTATTGCTTTAATTGCGGTAGTACAGCCCATGAGTTTCACACGTGTCCTCAAAAAGATAAAGGACCAAAATGCTTTAATTGTGGTAAAAATGGACACAAACGACCAGAATGTCCGCATTTAAAGGATAGTGTTACAGATGCACGGGCGCATATGATAACAATAAATTCCAGGTATATGAGAGTAAAAATAAATAACACCGTACTTGAAGCATTAATTGATACAGGAAGTGATATTTGTGTAATAAAAGAAACTCTCTTGAAGCAAATTAGACCAGTTCACGTTTTCAGAAAATCTACACTTTCTTTATCAGGTTTAGGTGCAACCGTTGCTACAAAAGGATATTTTAAAGCCTCAGTCGAAATAAATAAAGATTTATTCAATGACGTAGAAATACACGTGGTTAACAATCGATGCATGCGCACTGGGTTAATATTAGGAATGAGTTTGTTGCAGCAAGCAGTGGTGAACATGGATGGTGGAATAATTAGGATAACCAAGAAGAAGATCCAAAACGATGAAAATAAAGGAGAGGACGAAGAAAATCCGATGTGATTCTTAGCTAATATTAACATGGACGTGGAACCTGAAAATGAAAACTATCTGCCTGCCCTAGCTTATTTAAAAGACAAAAAATTATTCAATAACGTTGTTTCTTTAATAGATAATTACTTACCTGAAGAACCAGCCCAGTCAGCAATACAGATGAAAATTGTGACAGTTGATGACGAGCCAGTCTATAGACCGCCGAGGCGATTTCCGCCTATTGAGCAAAAAATAATCGAAGATTAAGTACAAGAATGGTTGCAGAAAGGAATTGTGCGAGAAACGGTGTCAGATTACTATAGCCAAGTGCTTTTAGTGAAAAAGAAGGATGGAACCTACCGATTATGTGTGAACTACAGAGGGATTAATAAAAAAATTCATAAGATCGATATCCCCTACCGAACATAGAGGACCAAATCGACAAATTACAAGGTGCTAAATTCTTCACCACATTAGATTTGGAAAATGGGTTTTTCCACGTAACTATAGAAGAGAACAGCAGGAAATATACAGCATTCGTGACTCAAGCAGGACAATATGAATTTACTAGAGTACCGTTTGGTCTCTGCAATTCGCCCAGTGTTTTTCAAAAATATATTAATTTTATATTAAGGCCCTCGTACCGTCTCGAAAAAAACAATTTTCCAAAAAAAATTTTTTCCTAAATGGGTTTATTTAGTCCTCAAGAATGTTTTTTTTATTCTTTTTCTTTTTACTTGTTATTATTTATAATAAATATTAACAAGATAATTTTATAACTTTTTAAGTTTTATATAAGAAAAAACTTATTTTGAAACTTTAAACTCATTTAACTCGAAACATGATTTTTTAAATTGGCGGGCGTGATAACTCAAAATATAATCGCCGAATTTACCCTATATTTTTTATTTGCGTTTTTCTAACTATTTTTTAGGGAACATGGATTTTGCTGATAAAGTGACTGAAAAAAAATTTACATCTTTCTTTAGAATGAAAAATGTAGACTTTTTCGGACTTTAACTTTAATTATCTGCCATTTTCTCAAAAAAAATATTTTTTAAAAAACAACTCGTCATTCCCAAATTTCAAGTGTCTTATTTACAGTGAATTTTTCGTTTTTTTTTAGTTGCTCCAAAGTCGAGATATCACGCCCGCCAATTTTTTCATATTTTTTGCAGTGTTCCAGAATTTTATATAGGAGGCGGAAATGACGCAATAAAAAAAAATTAAAAAAAATTTTATTTTACAATTTATTATTCTTCTAAACAAATAAAAAAAGTTTTATCTCAATATCTGTTACCATTTTCTCATAATCCTTCTTTAAAAATCACCTAAAATACTCGGTCCGAGGCGGTACGAGGGCCTTAAAAGACCTAATTAATGAAAATTTCATTGTAGTATATATCGATGACATAATTATCCCCTCCGAAACTATGCAACACGGATTAGAGAAGCTAGAAAAGGTTTTACAGGTGGCAGCAAGGCATGGATTAAAAATCAAATGGAAGAAGTGCCAATTTTTGCAGAACCAGGTTGAATACTTAGGTCATTTAGTTCGAGATGGCAGTATATCACCATCGCCATGTAAAACGCAAGCGGTGCAAAAGTTTCCAATACCAACTACGATTAAACAACTTCAAAGTTTCATTGGACTTGCAAATTATTTCAGAAAGTTTATACCAAGTTTCGCTTTAAGAGCACGAGTTTTAACAGACCTTCTGAAGAAAACGTCACGCTCCCAGATAAACGAAGAACATCTGGATGCAATTAAAGATTTGCAAAATGCTCTATCATCTAAACCGCTACTGAAAATTTTTAGATATGGTGATGTAACAGAACTGCATACTGATGCGTCAATTGATGGCTACGGCACAGTCCTGCTGCAAAAAGATCCTGATGATGGTGCTCTTCACCCCGTTCAGTACATGAGTAAACGTACTACTGACGCAGAACGAATTAGAGGTCTTGGCAATAGTGGAATCATTAAAGAAATTTAGAGTTTATCTTTTGGGACAACATTTCAAACTGGTTACTGACTGCAGAGCGTTCGAGTGTACGATGAAAAAACTAGATTTGACAACACGAGTAGCTAGATGGGCTTTGCTCCTGGAAGAATTTAATTATGAGATCGAGCACCGTTCCGGTAGTAGGATGAGACACGTGGGTGCGCTGAGTAGAAACCCGATAATGATGTGTGCAAAACGACAATGATTTCCTCAAAAAACTTGCTAAAGCACAAGAAGATGACGATCAGCTGCAAGCCATCATGGAGTTAGTAAGAAACGAACCGTACAAAGATTATGTTTTAAATAATAATATACTTTGTAAAGCCGTAGATAATAATTTACTTTTTGTAGTCCCACATAGCATGAAGGCAAACATCATCTTGGCTCGATGCAGCAAACAAAGAAAGGATACAGATATATCTTCGCAGTGATTGATGCGTTCACAAAATACTGTTGGTTAGTTCCGACGAAAGCTTTAAACAGCGATGAAGTTATTCAGAAGATGGAGATCATATCTGAAACATTCGGAAACCCGAGTAGAATAATTGCAGACCGAGGAGGAGCTTTTGTGTCTAAAAATCTTAAAGAATATTGCGGAGAACGAGAAATTAAGCTACTTTATATTACACCAGGTGTTCCACCTGGCAACGGTCAAATCGAAAGGTTGCACGGAACAATAATTCCAGCACTTACGAAAATGGCTTTAGACAACCCAGATAGATGGTATATCCACATAAAAAGACTACAACAGATTTTGCATGCGACTTATCAACGAGCTATAAAAACGACTCCATTTAGATTACTAGTAGGAGTAGACATGAAACTTAAAGGAGATACGAGGCTTATGGAGATTATAGAAGAAGAGTTTACTAAACAATTCACTGATCAACGAGCAGAGGACCGCGAGCGAGCAAGGAATGAAATAGCAAAGATTCAAATGGAAAATGTAAACCAATACAATCGAAAGAGAAAACGTCCTAGAAAGTATAACATTGGAGATCTTGTGGCGATCGAAAGAGTTCAATTCGGAGTAGGATTAAAAATAAAACCCAAGTTCTTTGGACCATACAGGATCATTCCTATTCAAGCGTTTGATAGATACAAAGTAAGAAAAGAAGGAGATCACGACGGACCTAGAGAAACGGAATGCAGCGTAGACAAGATGAAACCGTGGGCAGAGGAAGAGGATGAATATGATGATGATGATGAAGATAGCGAACATAGGAAGGATTATGAAACCAGCCACGAAGAAGCAGAAACTGCCGAAGAAGCTCCAGATGAGGACATCTGAAACCCAGGATGGCCGAAATGTGGGAATTTTATATCCCAACCAGTACCGATGTACTGGCTTCCTTCTTCTTGATCGGAACGTGGACGTGGACGGAGAACCGACTTGGAGTCAATCATTTTTTGAATAATAATAATTGGTTTTCGTTAATTATTAAAAACTATATCTATTTAATATAATAATAATAATTGGATTTTATTAATGACTATATATTTCAAATAATCATTGAATTGCATTAAAAACTTACATTTTGGATTACATTAACTCTTTTATTTAAGCAAATAAACTACATACATACATATGTATATCTAAAATTTGATTTCGTTTTGCTTTTAATTTATTTCAGAACAAATTATTTTTTCCTTTTTTCACAATGTTACGCCTCCCGTTGACATTAAAAAACGCCGCATGTGAACTGTAGAAAACTTTTGTGAGGTTAGCAGTTCTGTAAGAACTGAAAAGTAAGAACTTATGTAACTGCTCAGAGATGAGCACTTCTGTAAGTACCCAAAGGTAAGTACTTATATAACTGCTCTAAGATGAGCAGTCCTGTAAGTACTCGAAGGTAAGTACTTATGTAACTACTCTAAGGAAAATAAAAAGTAAGGCCTTACCTCCTATGACATCGTGTATAAAAATAAGTATGATATGGCCTGATATGGTATGATAAGGCTTTCCCCTTACCAGTAAGTGCTCTTTGCAGCACTTCTGTAAGCTTACAAGTCCTACTGGGATCCTGTACAGGTGCATGCACACACACCCCAACATCACGAGCCCTTTCCTAAAATGTATTCTTTCCTAAAAATCATTCTGCCTCGATTTTCCCATTTAAAACTCGCGACAGATAAATTGAAAGTTACGTCAACGTGCTCTCCTGAAAGCCAGGGAAAATGCCTTGCATTCGGGTTCGTTTTAGAGAAACTTTCTTAAATATTCTTGAAAGTCTCTCTTTCGAGAATGTCTCAACTGCAGCAGCATATCAAGACGAAATCACGCCCAGCCTTACAAGCTGAAATCAATGTTTTGGCAAACGAATCAAATGAACGTCACGAATTTAATTTTGATTCATGTAAACATGAGTTGGAATTCTTTAAATAATGAAACTTTTAAAAAATTCCTTCAAAAATACACAAAATGTAATATTCCAGTCGGATCGACCGTAAGAAAAAATTATTTTCCGCAGTGCTATGATACCAAAATTGAAAAGATTCAAGCTGATATTGGTGAAAATTACATTTCAATCTCAGTAGATGAAACGACAGATATTACTGGTCGATACATAGCAAATTTAATAGTTTGCAAATTTAGTGAAAATGACAGCGGCCAACCGCATTTACTTTCCTGCCAGGAGATTGAAAGAATGAATAATCTTACAATTTGATTAATTAATTCGGCATTAGTAACATTATGGCCTTAACGAAATCATGAAAAGGTACTATTGTTTGTAAGGCGCCCATTACACGTTCATGCAACCATCAATAAATTCTATCAGTCATGATTAATGGAAATCAAAATATAGAGAATTACATCAGTCATGACCTTAGACGGTAGGTTTTCCGTCAGGCATAGGCAAAACTGTGGCAAAATTGACAGCAGAACATATCGTGTAATGGGCGCCTAACAAATGCGGCTCCGTATATGAAACGTGCAGGTCAATATCTGAAAGCAGTTTTTCCGAATATGATACACCTTACTTGTCTAGCTCATGGCCTTCACAGAGTATGCGAAACAGTTCGCGAAAACTTGACTTTAGTAAATTCGTTAATATCTTCAGTCAAAAAGGTGTTTTCCAAAGCCCCACTCCGTACTCAGGCATACAAAGATATTCAATTACCTCCAGAACCCGTAATTACGAGATGGGGTACGTGGATAGATGCTGTTTTTGTTTCGCTGTACTTCAATATTATTTTTTTGGTAAATGTATAGCATAACTATACCCACCTCCGATTTTTCTGAAATTTTCAAATTTTATGTATTTTGGTGCGTAGAATCCATTTTACAATTAATTGCCGCTAACAAACCGTTTCTGAGTTAGGTATGCAATTTCAAAGTTGCCAAATTTCGCTTATTTCGAAAGTGAAAATCGCCATATCTCACCTCCGAATTTTTTGAAGTTTACATATTTTATGTATTTTGATGCGTAGAATTCATTTTTGAAAAAAACTAATTGCCGCTGACGCACCGTTTCTGAGTTATGCAATTCCAAAGTTCCACAATTTCGTTTATTTCAAAAGTGAAAACAGCCATATTTCCCCTCCGATTTTTATGAAACTTAGGCCACACTTTAGTTCAGGCACACCACGCCTGAAGTATTCTCCTACTTCTAATGTTACTTACACTATTGTAACTTACAATAGGTTTTGTTTTCTTCAGGGTTTTCAACATTTAAACAAACGCACTAAACAATGACTTAGATAGGACAAAACAATACTAAAAAACATCTATGGATTAGTTTCGCTTTCATTTTGGGGATGTTCACTTAAAACCCGTTTTACTTCATTGATATTGTCTGTATTATGTTCTTGTACTAGTTTTTTCGTGGACCATTGACCAGTATCGCTGTAACTTCCTCAAACAGCAAAGCAATCACCTGTACTGGCCACATATACATCGTTTCCTTCTATAGCACCCACGCACGCGACTGCACCTGTTTCAAGTATTATTATACTCAGAAATAGGTTTTATTATAACAGAAATACAAAATAGCTGACATAGCAATAGACAATGTTTTTTTGTTTTTTTATAAACATATTTATTCATACATTATGGTACAACAGAAACTTACAGGCTATCCTTAAACGTATTTTTTTCGCCGATGCTTGGATTCTCTAGGACTTCGCAAGATAAGTCGGCGCCTAACCTTCAAAATGCATTTTGTATTGCCTTAATTCTTTGCTCGCACTGAATTTCAATCGCGCAAGATCTTTAATTTCTTTAACAAAATCCACCTTAAAAACAATAAAATATAACGTAATATTTTCTATTATAAAATTGAAGAATGTGCACGCACTCTATCATTATGGCACAGAAGAAATGACTTGCTGTTTCCTTTTTGAAGTAAAGTTTCTTTTAATGTTTTCCAATTAACTAAGCTACCTGCAATATAGTATCTCAGAAGACGTTAAGATATAACCTGAAAACAAGACGGTCCTCTATGACCATCCCAAGTAGCAATGAGTGCTCGCGGTGCAAAAATTTTTATAAATAAACAATCGAAATCTACTCATAATTATATTTTTTAATTTGTAAGAGTTTTAATTTATTCATATTTTTATATATTTGCTTATTAAATAGAAATTATAAGTATGTAATAGAAATTATAATTTAGTAGGTGTTTTGTAGTATAATAGAAATATGTATAAATCAATTGTCATGTCACGACAAAGTGAACAAAATTTCGAGGGATGCTGCAAAATTATTATTAGGAGAATTGTTCGGAAACGAGGCCGAGGATGATGAAGATAGGACAAAAAATATTTATGAAACAATTTTTAATAATGGAACTGATAATGATGGAGACAATAATAGTGGAGAAAAATCAATTAGAACCAATCAAATGGATATCGAGTCGAATTACCTCCAGAAACTGGCGAAAACAGTACGTCGCACATAGCAAAGATACCAGAACTGTTAAAAGGTGCAAATTTGAAAGAATTCTTACTGGAATGGTCGGTGAAACATAAAATAGTGTAGCTATGAACGATTTATTAAAAGTATTACGAGTATTTGACAATAGCCTCCCGAGTAATTGTAGAACACTAAGAGTGTTACAGCTGTAATTGAAATGGAAGGTGGCTCTTATGTATATTAAGGGTTAAAAAGTTGTCTGGCGGATTTTATGTTGTTAAACGAAAGTAGTAAGTTATTATCAGTTGACAAACTAATACTTAACTTTGGGATTGAACGTGTGGTATGACGCTCGAAACGCCCCACGTATCGAAAGAACTTGTACTTAATGTTTTTTTGGGCGCTGATCACGAAAATTGTGATCCCGGGGCTAAATGATCGGAAAACCCCCAACATCGCTTTGCCCATTTTTAGCGGTTTTTCGCAACAATTTTTATGAAAATGTTGTTGTCTCGATACGTGGGCGTTCCGAGCATCATACTCCGCGTTTTAAATGGACTGAAACCGTGCTGCTCTGGCTGTCTCGACTGCGTGTCAATGTGCGCCTGGCCAGAAGCTTGGAAACAGAAAATGAACAGAACTATTATCTACCAATCCTAATTGCCGTACGCGAAGTGAAACAGCAACATAGGAGAAATAACCCCCAAGAATCTTCGAAACATTCCAGAGGGTGCAGAGTGGTTATTCTGTAACTATGAGAAAGTGAGAACGTGAAAAGTCTTTTCATTCTCATTCTCATCGGGTCTTCTCATTTTGAGTTCTCATTTTTTGTCAGCAAAGCGATTCTATAACCTAAAGTGAGATATTCCAGTGAGAAATGAGCTGAATGTAGTACACATTGGAAATTCTCACATGTCATGCAGCTTAAGGAAAATTACAAGAGCGTTTTTTTGCTCCTCGCTCGGCCTACAACTCTTTTAAATCTCGGCATAATCCCGATATATTATTAAATCTGCAAAACACTACTTACAAATTTTATTTTCAAACCGTTAGTTTTTGAAAATTAAAAGTTTTCGCACTTCTCACTGAGAAAACGCAATACAATTTTTAAAAATTGTACAACCTGTTGATATTTGAAAATTACAAGTTCTCACAATTCTCACTAGAAAAATTTTTGTGAGAAGTCATTTTTCACCATGAAATAACTTGACACATAAACTCACGTTCTCATCGTTCCAGAATCGCATTTATTGGAATTCTCACTGAAAAGACTTTTCACTACACTTTTCACAGTTACAGAATAACCGCTCAGTTCCCCATTCCCTTAAATCCATTTTTGTGCTGTAGTGTTCCTGGGCGCTCTGGAAAATATAATTGGAAGGAAAATGCCAGCTATCCTGGGAGATCCGGCAGCATAACCTGACATGTCACAATCAGGTTTTCTTCGCCACTTGCAAGATTATGTCTGGCCGTAGAATTTCCCAGAAGTAGTATTACCACGCCCATATACTAAGGTTTAATTCCCCACATAAAAGTGGTTAATAATAGTTTAACCATTTTTAGCTGGTCTAACCGATTTCACCCGGTAAGTTACGGTCAAGAATAATGGGAATCTTAGGAATAGGGGGCATTTCCTAATAAAAAGCTGGACCCTTGGTGAAATTCTCTCTCTTTTAAGTGATCAGTGGTGTTGAAGTTTTTTTGAAGTAAGGTGTTGAAGTTGTTTTTTTGAAGAAAGGGGGAACCCGTTCGAGGAGCACGAGGAATAGGATTGGAACCGTAAGGAACGAGGAACCAGTTTAGTTGAGTTTTCCTTTATTTCTTTTATTGTATTATCTTTATTGATTACCCAGTGGAGTTTTCTTTTATTTTTATTTTTTTTAATTATATTAAGTATCTAATGAAGTTTTGTTTTATTTCTTTCATTGATTATATGAATTATCTTTATATTACATAATTATACAAATTTAACTTTGGAGGAATGGTTGAATTCCGTTTTTTTAAGTGGAACCTTGAACGGAAATGTTGTATAATAAAAACAACAGATTTAAATTGCATTAAGTGTTCTTTTTTTTTATTGTGCGTATCGTGGGTTCAAGCCTCACGTTTTTGTCCATAAAGGTTGTATAGGTTCGTAGACCTGAAAACTGCATGGCGTCCATTTTTAGATATTTGGTTTTCCCCGGTAATTTATTTTTTTTGACCACACCCTACGCTGAGCGCGACCGAGCTTTGCGTGCAAAAATTGGCACGTAATAAAATAATTAACAATTAGATATTAATTAAACATTGAATAATAATATTCCAAACACAAGTATTCAGCTTAGATAATACTGAACTCTTGAGAGAGCCCTGACAGAATTGAAAAATTCTTTTTTTAAACCAAACGTAATGAGATTAACTGACAATATATTTTCATTTTATAATATTGACCGTCGTAGCATCTATAATTTGTCATTAACAATATAAGCTAGAATTTCTCATTCTCTCTCTCTCATTTTTTCGTGTTTTTTTCATATGCATGTAATAGTGTATGTAAATTTGGAGTTGGCGTCAGTCGAGTGCTAGCCATCTTTGAAAAGTGATGTACATTTTCTTTTATTTTGAAGTTTTTTCAAGTCATATTTTAGTCCTTCGAGCCGGATCGCAATTTATCGGTGCTGTGCTCATTATAATTTCGTTGGCAGGCTTTGGTATCAAATCGTGCATTTTACCTCAAGTCAAAGGAAAAACATTTAATCAGAGTGTGTAACTTTGTTCATGTTGTTCTGGGCATACATTTATAGTCGTGCTTCAAAAATCGAATAACCAAGTTGAAATCATAGAAAGAAAAATAAAGGTGCATATTTTTGTTGGTTTGATCATCCAGGAAATATTATATGTGCGCCAACAAACACAGTCACACAAAGAATAGAGAAAAGAAGGACTAGTAATAGGGGTGATGTACTAGAAGCAAGATAAGTATTATAAAGTTCAAGTCTGTGAAGTTTAAAAAGAAGAAGAAATAAATTTGTGTTTTTTGACAAGAGGAAAATGCACGGTATACATATACAAGGTAATGAGTGCGTTCAGTTAGTGGCGCAATGTTACATTATGCGACATATTGTAACACAAAGCGTTCAGTTAAGGTTCTATGTAAAACATTTTTGACGTTCGTAGCACAAAAAGTCGTTCAGTTAGCTACGATGTTATGTCGTTTATGTAACATAACCCGATGAAGCTATTTTGCTTCTCTGAATGTTGCATAATGACAGTTGACAGTTGGTCGTTGTAAATTTGACATTTGCGGCATAAACCAACACAAATCGTTCAGTTAAGCTGCGTTGCATAATGCAACATTCTACCCTTCTCCTTTCTTTTGGCCGATTTTACAATATGTTACATTATGCCACTAACTGAACGCAGCCAATGTATTCCCGAAATGTCAATTTTATGTAACGTCACTGAAATCGTTCGTGTCTAAGCAAATTGATAAATAAATTTTACGAGTTTTGTTCAAGTGAAAAGTTGTGATTATTAAATAAAGGAAGTATTAAAATATGAAAAAAATGGTTAAATGTGCTGTTGTTAATTGTTAGAACTATGAAAACAAAAAACAATGTGTGAAGATGAAATATTTTATATTTCCGAAGGATGAAAATTTGTGTGGATCTGAGCTTTTGGAAATAAAACTGATTTAAATATTTATACTTTTTGGAGGTGGATTATAGATTAGAAGACATTATTTTGAAGACAGCAATAGTGAAGAAAACTCTTAAGTTTCTTAAAAGGATCTATTCCTAATCAAAAGAGAGAAGAAAGGGTTAATAAAAGAGACGAAGGCCCGGTTTCACCGACCTGGATAATAAAAACCGTGGATATTTCGTATTTTATTTTTTGAATTTGTGAGTGAAAATTTTGTCCAACTTTGAAAATTCGAAACTTCAGAGGTTAGAACCTGATTACCAGGTCGGAACTGATCAACTTTATCCGTGTACCGAAAATCGCCATCGGAAAATACGAAATATCAACGATATTTATTATCCAGGTCGGTGAAACCGGGCGTAAATGCAAATTCTGCTGAATAAAAAGAAAAATTGAAATAAAATACTAGGGATATTCATGATCTGTGTTATTTGTGTTAAATCGAGAAACTTTCCTTAGTAAATGACTAAGGAAAGTTTCTCGATTTAACACAAATAACACAGATTGTGAATACCCCTACTAAACTTTCTGTGTCGCTCCCTTCCAACTCCACCTGATCTATTTGATTTCTAAAAAGGAAAACACTCAAATGAAAAAAGTTGTTCGACATTTAACAGAAAAATATGTTACTGCCCATATTCTGAAATTGCATTCTGAAAAATTTGCCTTTTTCTCTTTGATTAAGCCTTTCTTCTCGTCCGGAAATTTCAGCATGAGTAACTGGCAAATTTTGACTAGGAAGAATAGCTCCTTTCTTTAGTTTTTTTCACTATTGGTGTCTTTAAAAGAATTGTCTTCTAATCTATAGTCCTGGGGCCACATTTGGTTTCTCGAGTCGATGGATAGACTCGACAAAAAAAGCTTCTCGATTTTCTCTAAGTTTCATATTTGGCATTACGACCAAATCGACAGATAAGCGCTGCCATAAAAAACCATCAAATTGTATGATATTACTCCAAGTGCAGCAAATCACGTATATTTAATTAAAATAGAAACTGTTAAAAGTTGATTGTATGCATAAATTGAGCTTTTTAATAAACGTCAAACGTCTTGATCGACACATAAAGAGACGATAGCGCTGTCGATATCGTGCTGCCAAATGCCAATTTTCATTTATCGACAGAAGTCGATATCGAGTCGAGAAACCAAATACGGCCCCTGATCTAAAAAGTGGTCAGAGCATATTTTTGCGGTATGAACATTTAAATCAGTTTTATTTCCTAGCTCGGATCCACACAAATTTTCATCCTTCGGAAATGTAAAATATTTCATCTTCACCACACAATGTTTTTTGTTTTCATAGTTCTAACAATTAACAACACATTTAACCATTTTGTTCGTATTTTATTACTTCCTTTATTTAATAATAACAACTTTCCACTTTAACAAAACTAACAAAAATTATTTATCAATTTGCTTAGACACGATTTCAGTGACGTAACGATCGAAATGACAGCTCAATGTTTGCATTCGGAATACATTACCCTATTATATGTATACCGTGGAAAATGTATCAATTCAGCGAAGTCTCAGTTGAGGATCTACTTGTGAGAGTGGAACAGTTAGAAGTGGCGTGGAGGGATTTTTGTAGTTTGGACTATCAGTTAACATTAATTTCAGAAACGCCATCGGCAATCGCTGATTAGGAAGAAGTTTATTTTTATATTAGAGTAACCTTGAGCAGGGAGATAAACAAAAGACAACCGAGATCATTGACTCCAGGAAGAACTGAGTCTAACGTCACTTTCGCAGCTGAGGCTATGACTGGAGATTTAAATGCAACCTTAACAGCGATGCTTAACAGTCAGAAGTCTTTAATATATGCTCTTAACAATTCACATTTGTCAAGACCGAGCCAGGAACAAACTGATGTTCACCTTCCGCGAATTAACATTCCCCAATTTAAGGGTGATTATAAGACATGGCCAGCCTACCAAGATTTATTTGAGACAACAATTGATAAAAAATCAAAGCTTAAAACCATGTCAGAAGCTTCAATATTTAAAAGGTTTGTTGAGTGAAAACCCCGCTTCTTTAATTAGACCTCTGGCGACTACAGATGCAAATTACTTGGAAGCTTGGAGTAAGCTCAAGGAACGATAAAACAAAAAGAGCCAAATAGTTACCTCTCTGGTTAAGCTGTTCATGGAATATATGCAATTCATCAACCCTCAGCAAGGAACTTGAGATATCTAGTTGACACCTCTGACTAATCGATTAGGGGACTGAGAGCATTAGGTAAAGAAGCAGAGGAGAGAGATCCTTGGGTAATAAGCATAGTCTTGGCAAAATTGTACCAAGAAACAAAATTGTTATGGGCTGGAGAATCGGTGAATATGGAATCTCCAACATTTGAGACATTTTTGAAGCTTTTAGTAAAAAGATCTGACACATTATAGTCATGTTCAGTCAATTCAAAAAGGTCAGCGGTAACCAAGGCAATGGTTCATGCAGTATCTGTCACACCGGCTAAATCAACAATAGAGTGTGATACACTTCAAATAAATAGATGTTTTTTTTGTAAGGGAACCCACAGTTTGTATGTCTGTCAACTTGTCAAGCCTGTAACCCAACGAAAATCTGTACTTATTATCTTAAGTTTCTGATGCACCAAACCATTCTCTAAAATAGTTCCATACACAAGAATAGAATACTTCCCCTGGTAGTGAGTATTAACGGGAACGGGGAAAATGAAAAAAACCTAAAAAACACACATTATGCCAACAGTCCATCCAACCAAATTGTCGAAGTTCCCGTTAGCACTCACCCGCACTTTCCGTTTCTTGACTCCATTTAGGAGTTTCTATTCTTTATAGCGAATACACAATTACCTAGAAAACAAGCCCAATTATGTTGCTCTACGATAATCGGTATAAGAGTTATTAACGTTTAAGTAGTAAAAAAACACTAACATAAAAGGTTGCCAGGGACTTGGGACCGGGCCAGACCTGGCACACGTGTGTTTTCTAGTATAAAAATCTTCAAACTTTAATTTGGTTATATTTTGAAACAGTTACTCGATCACGTTGCGTTCCTAAAAATTTTCCTGAAAACGCACTACCAAAGTTGTGCACCACTTCCGCCCAGGCACACCAAGATTTTTTTTATGGTCGCTATGAGGTGCGGAACGGAACCCGACAAAGATAGTGCTGGGGAAAGTACCGTCAGGAAAACGCAGACCCGGCCGGCCTAAGAAAAGATATATAGATGACGTCGAAGAAGACTTGAGGCAGTTGGGAATAAGAAACTGGAAAAGTCGAGCCAGAGATCGAGAATCATGGAGGCGAATGCTGGAGGAAGCCAAGGCCAACAATAGGCTGTGGAGCTCCTGATGATGATGATGATGATGAGTACTAACTTTACAAAAACATTTCATCCGGTTCTCGATAAATCACGTTTTTTGCAGCCAACTCTTGGAGTACAAGTGATCTTCGAGATCAAGCTTCAGATCCTTCGTCCTGATATGTAACGACACCTAAATAATAAATAAAGTCGTGCGACGTAGCACTACTTTCTAAGCATCTAAAGAAAGTGGTGCTACGTCGCACATGTGCAATAAGGAAGAATTATTCACCGACTTATCGAAAGGTTCATTTGGGTACGTTAAGTTGGCGATTGCCAAAAAACGAATAAGTACGAATGTAAATAAAAGGTTACAACTTTTTAACATTTTATTTGTTCTAGAATTAAGAGAAAATTGAATCTCGATAAATAAAGCAACCGATTTTTGAAAATAACACGGTTAAAATTTCAAATAAAGATAAGAATTTAATTTTGCAACGCAGACGCGAAAACGACCCGTTCATCGTCAAGGAATCTAACGTACCTACTTCTAAAGTGAAAAGACCAGACAGTGATTTTAATGCAAGTGATAATAATGCTAATATAAATTAATTCCCTAGAGATTTGGCATAATCGAATGGAACATTTAAATGTTTATTCATTAAAACAAATGCAGCGCGAAAATACGTTAAAAGGATTACCAAACTGCCTTTCCTTCTGCAGCCCCTCTATTTGTATTTTCAGATGAACTACTATACTACTCAGCGTTGCCGTTTTGGTACAAATGTACCATTTTGGTACTTTTTCAATTTATTTGGTACAGTGGTACGAACTGTTCGAAAATGGTACACGTCACCACTACGTTTTTACGGCAAAGGAAATTCGAAATATAAACTGGTTTTAATCCCAATTTTAAATTATTGCTGCAACGGAAAAATTGCTAGATAATTGCAAGGAATTTTCAACTCATTTATAAAAAGAAGAAGGCACAAACAAATAACCAGAACAAAACCCCTGCCTGAATGCTGAATTAAGTATTCAAGAAGAAGAAAATTTTGATATGTCATTCAAATTCAAGCAAGCGGTTCAATTTGCGCGGGTGGTTCAGTTCATATAATAAAGGAAAAATATATTGCGAATATGGAAAGGTATATTTAAAGCTTATATTTGTTTAGTTTACTAATGATTTTTTAATAGATTTTTGACACAAAAATGTGTCAGCTCCACTCCAAGTTCGGTTGCAGTACTTCCAACAGATATTTCTGATTCTGATTCTGAATTAGGAAATCTAATAAAAAATAGTATTAAAAAGAAGCAAGGGTAAGTTATTCTATATGTATTCTCGGTAAACGCTGTGAAAAAGTGGATAAATTTAAATTTTCTTTTTAAGAACTAAAAATCGAAATTTAAAACCCGAGTGGCTGCAAACATTTTCGTGGCTCATATTTAAGAATAATAAGCCGTTTTGCGTTACTTGCAGTAAGGGTATCGAAAAAAATAAAGCCCACTTGAAGAGACATGAAAATACAGAATTTCATAAAAAAAATTTTGCCATTGCTAAAAATACTCCCAATATAAAAGAGTCATTATTAAATTGTAACCGAAAAACGGGAGAAAAAACCATTTTATTGAAAAGCCTGGCATTTATAACAGAACACAATTTGCCAATTTCGATAATGGATCATCTACCCGATTTTTTGAAAAGTGTTTCTCCTGACTCAAAGGATGTTCAAGCCCTCCACTGCAAAAGGACAAAAGCCACAGAAGTGTTAGTGCAAAAAATTGAACCTTTCATAACACAAAACACTGCACTAGAACTGCAGAAAAATAAATTTTCGTTGATAGTGGATGAATCGACCGACGTGTCTTGTACAAAATGCATCGTTCTTTTGGCAAGATTTTATAACGAAAAGAAGAATAAAATTGTTGATAAATTTTTAACAATTTTGGAGATAAATGATTCTTCGGCTGAAATTATAACTAATACTATTTTGAATTTTTTGAAAAATCTTAAAATACCCCTAGAAAACCTCATTGGGTTTGGGTCGGATGGTGCGAGTGTCATGCAAGGCCATAGAAGCGGTGTGCAAGCACGCTTAAAGGAAATAAATAAATACATTTATTCTGTAACTTGCAGTTCTCACTCACTTCATATTTGTGTGTCACGAGCTTGTGAAAAGTTACCGGAAGAAGTGGAAAGCCTAGCAAAAGGAGTGTACAATTTTTTAAAGAATAGTCCCAAGAGGCAACATGAGTTAAAAATTTATCAAGAATATTTTCAAATTAAACAAAATAAAATAAAAAATATGATCTGTACCAGATGGTTATCTTTTGCAGCAGTTGTAAAATGTCTTCTTGAAAATTGGCAAGTTTTGAAACATTATTTTATAACAGCAGCTTTTGAAGACAATTTGAAAAAGGGTAAAGAAATACTCGATATGTTGAGTAATGAAAGCATTCAATTGTACTTTCATTTTCTTAATTACATTCTGCCTATAATCGAAAAATTAAATTTACATTTTCAAGCTGAATCACCTCGAATAAATACTCTTCTTTCGGATATAAGAATGTCAATTAAAATTATTTTAAACAATTTTTTAAAAGAAGAATATGTCATGAAAGATTTGAATTTAAATGAAATATCGTTTTCCCCTGAGAATTTAAAGCCATTAAAGGAAATTTTTTTCGGAATTAATGGTATAGATATAATAGCTAAATTAACAGAATTTGAAAGAGCAAACTTTTTGAAATATGTTCAGAGTTTTTATATTGAACTTTGTTCGCAAATTAAAAGAAAATTCAAGTTTGATGATCCAGTTTTAAATGCTATGCAAATTACTGATCCTCGATTTTTCAAATTAAAAAGATCACTAACGGAAATTTTACATCATTTCAAAGTTCTTATTGATAGATTTGTTAACCTTTATAATTGCGATAATGAGTTACTTTTCTCTGAATTTCGAGCTGTAGTTGAATTTAGTTTCAATGAAGAATTTTATGAAAAGGATTCTACTGCATTTTGGATTGCTGTGAAAAATCAAAAGAACGTTATTGATCAACCTATGTTTCAAAATATTGCAAATTTTTTCCTGCAAATTTTAAGTTTACCTCATGGTAGTGCCTCCGCAGAGCGCGTTTTTTCAGCATTAAATAACATTAAAACTGAAAACAAAAATCGTTTGTCCTATAAAGTAATTAACGCATTGCTGGCTTTTAAAGAATATATCAAACCAAGTACTTGCTTCAGTTTTATGCCCTCCCAAGACTTGATTCGTATAATCTAAATTTACTGTTTTGTTTATTGATTTATTTGAATTTGTTAAGTTTATTTTTGCTGTTGTTTTATGTTTTGTTGATTTTTGTTCGAGTTGAATACTCAATTTTGTTATTTTTCTTTTTGTTTATTTTATAAAACTAATTTGTATAATAAATTACTTTTTTGAC
This sequence comes from Thereva nobilitata, assembly GCA_963855945.1. Lineage (NCBI taxonomy): Eukaryota > Metazoa > Arthropoda > Insecta > Diptera > Therevidae > Thereva > Thereva nobilitata. Next base: position 135,775,882 of record OY979694.1, read on the forward strand.
GTATTTTTCTTCTTTTTTTGGTTCAAGAAATTATTTGTGATACTATTGAAGCAAATTTGGTACATTTCTATTTCGGAAATGGTACATAGAAAATATTTTTTGCGGCAACGTTGATACTACTACTATTTTCAAAAGTACTACTATGCCGCACGCCTTTGCGTTTGTAAAATTGCTTATTGAGCACTGCATACGTTCGACGAAAAATAAAACACGCTGTAGAAATAAAGCAACTTACCAAAGCAACCAACGCAAAAGTCGTTCAAGCGGCAGTTTTCTGACAGCCCTTGCACGGATCATTTTGCATAAAAAAACAAAAATAGCTACAAGCAATTATAGGCGCACCTTACTTCATGCCTTAAGCCGAAAACACACTTTTGTGTTGTGGTGTGTCGTGGCGCTCTGTGTCATGGATCTAACTCATATATTTTATATGGGGCTGATTCAAAGCCTTCTACATTCACAAGCAAAGCCTTCTATATTTACAAGCCATGCCCCAGGTGTGTGCATGTGTGTGTACGAAGAGCCAAAGAAACTTCAAAATTCGCGCGTTTTGCAAGTAAACGGAGTGATAATTTATTATTTAAAGTGGTTTAAAGTCAATTTTGAAAGGTGGAAAAGTGTTTTCGGAAACATTAAAGTGCCCAGGATAAGTACCGTCGTTGGAAAAGGATTAATTAATTGCCTGTAAGTAATTTTATTATAGAATTTGCATGCCTGTAAAAAATGTTGCAATCGTCCTTGCAAATAAAAATAAATGTACCTATTAACAATAAAAGAAATTTATTTTTGTCTTATTGTAATGTTTACGAATAAGTATAAATATTTCTTTTATTGTTTTAATAATTGGTAAATAACAACTACTTATTTCGTGGCGGTTGCAACATCAAAGGAAAATAACACCATTTCCTCCCTCTTTATTACTTTGTCTTTGGTTTTATCAATAAGAGGGAGGAAGAAATTTTTAAACAATTTTTAAAGATAAACAATTGAAGTTTAATTTTCATTTTTAATCGGACTAATTTTTGTATCAATAATGAGCGAGTTTACACGGATGCATCAAATAATTAAATTGATGCACATTGCATTAAGCCGTGTGGTTTACACGGTACATATGCAATTAGCTGTCACTTTTAGTTCGGTGATTAAAAAGTGAATCAAATTACATGCAAATCTTCCAAATTTTCAGGTTTTTCCCCACTGGCTTCTTTTTTTTATTCTTGAAGCTCTTTAAAATATTTCTGCTTCATATTCCGATATTTAATCTTAATTTGAGGATAAAAACTCGCAATTTGATGCATTCAAATGTTTACACGGCAGTTGCATTAAATAAGTTCTGCATCAAATAGTGAACTAAATTAATAAAACTTACAGTGAGACTTATATATTTTAAGTCGCAAAATAAAAGTCCCGAGGTGTTTTAATTTGAAGTCCTGATTTTCTCTTTAAAATCTTAAAATTAAATATCATTAATTAATTTCAAAATCAAAATTCTTGTAAAACGGTTCTCGGGTGCATGCTTTACTACATATCGAGTTGGCTAAACAGAAATAACCATTTTCTAGAATATTGGGAGGGTATGTGTCCCCAAAGTTGGGAAAAATTGCTCTTATTTTTCATGGGGTACCGGTTACCCAAGTAAATTGGAAAGAGCGTTGTCCACGTTATATATAATTTTAAGTGATCTCTAAACAAATCTAAACGAAAAGAATTTACTAAAAATTTGTTTGTGAAATTAAATAAAGATTACCAATTTTAAGAAAATCGTTTTAATAAGTTTTATTTCAGGGCTTCAAATTAAAAGTCACCTAATTTACGACTTAAAATATATAACTTTCATTGTAAGTATGATGACTGATACACAAATTAAAAGTCCGATTATAACTATTATAACATAATTTTCTTATTGAAAAATAAACTAAAATGCAAAAAGTCAAGCACGAAGTTTTGTTGTAATAATTTTTCTCTAATAATACTTATTTTAGGTCCCTGGTTAATTATTATAAATGAAACTTTGTATCTTTTTCTTTTAATTTTCATTTTTCATTATTAAAAATGAAACAATCTGTAATGGAAATGCCTTTGAACGCCACGCATTTAGACCTTTACATGAATGGAGTAACAATAAAATAAGACATTTATTTTACAAAATTTCTCTGGTCCCAGAAATGCCAAGTCCCCCCTAAAAATATTCCAAAGCAAAAGAAAAAAAATGACAAAAATTTCTGCCTTGTCTCGGCCTTCTTGCAGTTTTTTATACTCATGAAGGGTAACTGATGTTGGTCTTCGGTATGAATAATAAGTTCCGCTTTACTTTGGACAGAATTCAATATAAAATTTATTTTTCCGCCTCCTTTCAGTCTCTCTTTTTCGATTTTATATTTTCACCCGGGTTAAATTCAAATATGTATGTTTCTTTGATAATTAGTAACCGCCTTTGAGCACCGGCAATTTACTAAACGGAAAAATCAATGTTGACTAGTCGAGCAGACAGATGCCTCTGAGTCCGCCAAAGGGCACGGAAAAAAAGGCCGCGTGGCACGAAAAAAAAAGAAGAGGAAGAAAAAACGGAAATGAAGACAGTGAGGTTAGATTGCGGGATTTCGTGCTGGGAAGGAGAGTGTTACGAGAAGAAAGTCTGAAAAAGAAAGATAAAATTTATTAAGAAGTGTGGGAAAGTAAGAAAACGAGAGTGAAGGAAAAATCTTTTAAGCCGCCTGGCGGATATTTATATGTGGAAAAATTAAGCCTGACGCGGGAAGTGAAGAAAGGAGCAAATTGCATTGCCGGACCAGCGCGGGAGATACGAGTTGTGAAGAGCGAGATTGTGCTGCCGCCGGAGAAGATTCCGGTGGTAGCTGCTTAGTACGGAGATACATTGGAGTCCCGAGCCTCGCAGAATATTGAAGACCCGACGCATCAAGTCTTTGAGGTATTGTTGCACACGGGACCGAAACAGGTACGGTGGAATTCTTTTTCTGTTGTCTCTAATATTACCGAGCCGCGCTGCAGCCCATAAAACAAAAAAAAGGTGAAAGTAGCGGTAGGGCGCAGTTAAACAGTTAGAAGGAGCCGAAATAGCAAAACGGACGAGAAAAAATGTTCAGCTGTGAACAATTGTCTGCCAAGTAGTTAGAACATGGCATAGCGTTCCCTTCGAACCCATGCCGGCGAAATGTAGATTATCTTAATGTAATATTATATAGACAGTAGCATAGTAAGAAGATATTAACAACAACCAAAAAAACAAAAAAAAAGAGAGGAAGAAAAAAATTTATCGATAAATAGAGATTATATCTAAGTAAATTGTATATGTCGGACATTTACAGCTGGGTAAAAGTTTTGGTTCATTTATGATAGACAAGACATTAGCCAAGTTCATTGGCTTGCTTAATTGATTTGTTTAGTAGTTTTATGGATAGAAAAAGCACAAAAAGCTGAATTGGCGATTGTTATAAATATTAGTTGGTCAAACAACCTTTATCCGAGAGATTAAAATTTTTTTTTTGATTGCTATAGAGAACAGAAATAAAATAAACCTTGAACTGTATAATATTGTATAGGCGGAGTAAATTAGATTCGTAAGCTGAATTAAACAAGGACGAAATTAGTAAATGGGTACCCATGTCCTTTCCTTTCCTTTTTTGTGAATTATATTTTAGCATAATAAGATAAAAAAAAAACAAAAAAAAACAAAATTATATTTTACCATAACCAAAACATTATATTTTACTATAACAAAAAAAAAACTTATATTATTATTATTATAACCACAACATTATAGTTTACTATAACAAAAAAATTATATTTTTAGTCATTAAGATATTAATAAGATAAGAGTATTCCTGTGAGAATACTGGATTTATATATGGTAACTTCAATAAGTAAGGAATTGTCTAACTCGTATCAACGCTTCTTTTTGTGACTTAAGCTTTGGCCAGAATTATTTAGTAGGCTTTTGTTAATACTGACGGCCTGGTTGTGTAATATCCCTAGACTAGCATTGTAAGACGGAATGTAACCATTAGAAAAGAATAACGATTGATATAAACAAAAAAATTAAAAAGACTATTCGTGCACAGTAAAAGTTTTTTTCTTCCTGAGAGCTAACTCTGTTGTTGTTTCAAAATAGATATCAAATATACTCTTTAGGAGGAGATAGTGGTCCCCAGGTTGGTGACTATGGCGTTATGAAGACTTAAGCTACGGTTTCCAAGAGATTGCGCTGACGGAAAAACGCGACGGAATTCCGCCGGCGCACTTGCGTTATAATCAGACACAAGGAATATGTGTACATGGTTTCCAACAAATCTCGCGGCGGACTTGCGCGCGCATTTGCGGACGCAATTCCGCTGAAATCAAAAAGTTTTGATTCCGACGTAATTGCGTCGGCACAATTCCTTCGGCGCAAAGTAGTCGTTTTTGTTTGCTGCAGTAATAAACATGGCAAATCGAGTGTATTTTACTAAAGAGGAGGACGATGAATTAATAGATTTAATTAAGTCGAATCCTCCTCTTTATAATTTTAAATTGAAGTGTTACAAAAACCTGTCAATAAAAGAGAATATTTGGCAGGATATTGCGACAAAAATGAAGAAAAGAGGTAAGTCTAATTTTTTGAATATATTTATAATGTATTTAATTATCTCAACCTGGTAACATATTTGTTTTGCCAGGGTAAAGCACCCGTTTTACTGTTAAAATACATTTTAAGTAGTTCACGGTTTCTTTTAGCAGCAAAATTTGTTTGTTTATGCCGGGTTGCCTTTAGTCCATTCAGATTCCTTTTCGTTAAAGATGGTTGTGTTTTATTAAATATTTTTTCACCGGGAAATGGAATTTTAAAATTCCTCAACAAATTGTGAAGGATGCAGGCTGCTACAATTAATTTGTCAACAACCTCGGGTGCTAGAGAAATTGGCGTATGAAAGAAACGGAAATATTGAGCCATTATGTCAAATGCATTTTCTGTAGTCCTTCTTGCTCGCGAATGTCGATAATTATACGTAGCTTTTGTAATATCGCACGACGACTGACTTTGAGGATATGGTTTCATCATAGTTTCTCTTAAGGCAAATGCTTCATCTCCAATTAAAACATAACGCAATGTAATCGGCGTGCCTGGAATAGTCGCTGGCTCAGGAAATGGAAATTCATCATTCATTATAAGTTTTCCCATATTAGATTTTGCATAAATTCCAGCATCGCCTTCACGCCCATATGAACCAACGTCAACACTAATAAATCTATAATGGGCATCTGTAATCGCAAGCAATACAATAGAAAAATATTCTTTATAATTAAAGAATGATGATCCAGAATTTTTTGGACATTTTATCCTCACGTGCTTTCCATCAATAGCGCCACAGCAATTAGGAAAACCCCACAGCTCAAAATAATCGTCTGCTACTCTCTTCAGATTATCTTTCGTTGGCATGGGGATATAATCTTTTATCATTCTGTTGCAAATGCTTGTCAAGACTTCGCGTATAATAGTGCTGATCCAGGAATGACTTATTCGAAATTGGAAAGCCAAAGATCGCAATGATTCCCCAGTTGCCATATACCTAAAAAAATTTAAGGAAAAAATGTACTTGAAATAATTATTAATGTGTACCTAAACAATATATGTATATTCCAGTAGTTGTGATAAATGCAGGGATGAACTAAATTTGAACAAATATTTGTAACTTGTTTACGAAAATTATTATTGCAATTTTACAGTTCCTGATTGTAAGATCCGATGGAAATCATTGAGGGATTATTATCAGCGAAAAAAACGTGACAACAAGAAGTCAACAGGATCCGCCGCTTCTTCCTCAAAATTAGATCCTCGATATGAGAGCCTTATGTTCTTACATGCTATGGTAGACGAGAGAAAGTAAAATTATTAGAAAAACTTATATGTACCACCATATTTTACTATTCTTTATTTCAGGACGATTAGTAGTACTCCTATAGAACTTACGCAGGCTAATATCTCAGCTGAGGAGCATACTCGAAGTCCTCCGACAATCGAGGAAAATAGTGAATATTTTGTAGTAGAAGAAAATTCAGAGTTTGAATCGCAATGTGGCCCAATAAAAGAGGATCATATTGAAGAAATAGTTCATATTAAGCCAAGTGAACGAAAGGGTCACAATTCAGCCAAGTCCTCATCAAAACAAGACATATTTTATAAAGAAATAGTAAAAGGAAGAGAGGAAAGATTAAAGTTATTGAGAAAAATGACAGAGCAAAATACAAAAGTAGAAAAGGATGGAGTTGATTTGTTTTTTGAAAGCATCGCTTCGACAGTGAAAACATTTCCTGCTGCACAAATTGCAAAGGCAAAATTAGCAGTACTGAATGTCATTACTGAAATGGAATTAGAAGTCTTAAGTAATAGCCATTCATCTACTCCAACACCCACAACCTACTCAGATTTTGAGGACATACAGACACAACATCCAATTTCATCCTTTTACTGTATTTCCCTTCCACCTACACCAACTCAATCTGCCCAGCCCAAGCCGGAAAATGATTGCGATTTTGTGCAAAACTAATGAAACCAATTTACGCAAATGTTTTTTATTAAATGTGAAAATTATCTTATGTTATGAGTCATTCATTTTGATTTACTTTAATTCTTTGTTTTGTTGAATTTTTATAATTTAAAATATACGCACCTTAAAGTTATGCTAAGTTTTTCTTCTGGCGATATTGGTGTTTTATGTCGGTTGCATGGAAGTTTTTCAATGTCATTTTTAATGTATCCTAAAACTACTTCAAAGAGCTGAGGTGATAAACGGAAGTATTCAACGAACTTTGCATCGTTATTCCTTAAATGTCTTTTAATTAGTATTTCATAAGCCCCTTCTTCCACCTTTTTCTTAAACATTACATCTACAGGATTTCTTCTTATCAAACTCAACAACAAAATATCTTCTTCATCTGCATCTTCCTCTTGTAATAATAATAAATCCCTTTCCCAACTCATTCTGATTACTCGCCTAGACAATTGACTGTTCTTAACTGAAATATCTTTGCTTGGAAACCACACCCGACGAACTTGCGTTACGTCAATGATAACGCAAGTACGTCGGCGAAATTCCGTTGCGAATTTACGTTGGCGCAATACCTTGGAAACCGTAGCTTTAGAACGCTTTTAAGACACATCCGCGACACAATCCGAACCCTAGACCTCTCCTCTTTTAAAACAGCTTTCAGCATCCTAAATCCTGATCCACCCTTACATACATTTCAGCACCCTGGGCAAAGTGGAGCTAAGAGTAGAGTAAGTATCAATGAATCCCGACGACGAAAAGTGGAAGTAGTGCCTTCTCTGAGTGTCAGAGGATAGATTCAAAACCCACGCCCCGTGCCGACGAGCTTTGCCTGCGGTAAGATCCTCGGACGTTGATCCAATCCCGCGAGTATACAAATTTATATGTATGCGACCATCCCCGTATAGGTGAGGCCATGGTGCCATCCCTTCACCTGGATGACCGCAACAAATCTTTGTAGCTTTTTTTCTTAATTTTTATTTAACTTTCATTTTTCAGCAACCTTTCTGTCTGTTTCTGGGGTTGAGGTCTCTTTTTTCTAACTTTTGTTTTGCTTGTAGCTTAGTTATTTCTGCTCGCTTATTTATCTTTTTACTTAGTTATTTTTATTATAATTTCCTAGTGTTCCGTACAACGCGTTCAAATGCCGCTTCCTTGTTGTGTACCTAAATGCACTTTGAATTATAGAACAGATATAAGAAAAAATGGCTCCGTCTCCATTTTTCAATTTCCTAAAAATGAGGAAATGCGTGCTAAATGGGTGAGGGCAATACACCGCGAAAATTTCATACCGACCCCGTCATCAAGAGTTTGCACAAAACATTTCCGGTCGTCAGATTTTATAAAAAATGAAGGCGGCCCACCCTTGAAAGTTCCCCGGTTGCAAAATGCCGCCATACCTACGATTTTCCCAAACCTGCCAGCGTACCTGACCATTCCTGAATCCTCTAGTACTATTAGACAGGATCCTTCTTCCCGTAGAGAAAGGGAACAAGCTCGCATAGAAGTGCTAAATGAGCAATTTCTTCAAAACGATTACATCAAATCGTTTGAAGAATTTACGGAATGTTTTAAAGAAAGGCTAGATTTAGACACTTGGAATATTATTAGTAATACATCTAAAGTTGTCTTTTATAGGGTAGATATATGCAATGAAGGTGGTTGCGCTTTCTCGGTTCGCGTCATTGTATACGAAAATTTAAGATTACAAATTTTCATCGGCGAGTCGGAAATTTCGTTTAAAGATTTAAGTTGGGTGCTTCCACGAAATTCCAATCTTACCCTTTGGTCTCAAATGATTAATATTTTGTCGCGCTATAAATTCGAGACTAATTCGTCTAGGCAAGATCGAGATTTCTATCTAGAACTTGCGTCTAATCATTTGAAGCTGGCCACAGAATGTGATGAAGATTTTGATTACATAGGAAATTTAGATATTTTATGTGATCAAATAAATCTTATTCGTCTCAAACGGAAAAGGTATGACACGGCAACAATTATTGTCTTTTTTAATTTATAGCCAATCCGCTTCAACTTATGAAATTTTAAAGAAATTTCTAGTCCTCCCTTGTAAGAGATACCTGCAGCGCATTTCATCTTCGCTGCACATTTCGTCCAATTACAAGAAGCCAAGCAATGACGAGCATTATTTAGGGCATGCAGTTGATAATTTACAGGCTCGTGAAAAGTATGTCGCGCTTTTAATAGATGAAATATACGTTAGTAAAGGGATTACATACAAGGCCAATAATTTGACAGGGATGGCAGCAAACAATCCGTCACAAGAAGCCAGTACAGTAATGGCTTTCATGATCAAATCTGTATATGGTTCCTTCAAGGAAATTGTTCGCCTGCTACCAGTATCACATATAACTGGATCCCAATTGCATGACTATACTTTGGACGTTATATCTTTTGTTCAAAAATTAGGTTTTCATGTTATTGTTATTATAACAGACGATAACAGAATAAACCAATCGCTTTTTAAATTGCTAACTCAAACCGTAGAGAATAGCAATGAAAGCGACGCGCAGTATTGCAATAGCTTTATTAACCCCACCTTTCCAAACGAAAAGACATACATCCTTTTTGATAGCGTACATTTGTTTAAAATTTTTAGAAATAATTGGTTAAATTTGCATAATGTGGAGAACACATTTTTCTATCCTGATTTTGAAACAGCTGAAGTGAAAAATGCATCATTTTCCCACTTGCGGCAAATTTTCGAACAAGAATCTTGTTTGTTGGTCAAGCAGGCTTATAAACCAGGGTTCGTATATTTTTCACTCGCGAGCCAAAAAAATTTGATTCGCTCTTTTTTTTGGCTCTTCTACGAGCCAAAACAACTTTGACTCGCAAGCGAATTCAAAATTCAGCTCGAAAAAAGTTTCAGTTCAGCTCAGAGCCAAACCGAATTTGTTATTTTCGGTATGATTCACTCGTGAGCGAGCGGAATTATGTAAAACTGGTAATTTTTGATTTGTGAACGAGCAAGAACCGAAAAGAATCATTCCTTTTTCGCTCGTCTTTGAGGTAACACCTTTAATCGTTTGAAAATATTGTGTGTGAAGTTTTTCGTAGAAAATCGTTTAAGGATATTTTTTGTGAAGTTTTTCGTAGAAAACCGTTTCAGGATATTTTTTGTGAAGTTTTTCGTAGAAAATCGTTTTGGGATATTTTTTGTGAAGTTTTGTTATAAAATGGGCAGATATAAAAAATTTGATTATTCAAAATTTGTTTCGTATAACGCAGAAACAGATATTAGTGTATGTTTTTTATGTGAAAAACCTCTTAAAGGATTAAAAATAGGAAATATAAAAAGACATTACAAAGTTATACATAACAAAATTATAAAAGAGTGTGATAGTGACAACGATTTTGAAACTGAAATACCAATAAATGGTAAAATGGACACAAGTGTTAAAAGAAAGAAGAGTTTGGTGCATTTAAAAATGGACAGAAAAGAATTCTTAACGTGTTGTGTGGGATTAGTCTCTGTAAAAAATATTCCTTTCAGGATTTTTGATGACGATGATTTTTTTAAAAAAATAATAAATCCTTATGAAGAACTATTTGATTTGAATTTAAACTCAAGAAATGTCGTTCAAATAGTGGGCATAGCTGCCAACAAAATAAAACAATTAATTAAAAAAAATATTAATAAAAAAATGATAAGTTTAAAAATGGACATTGCAACTCGCATGGATAAACACATTTTGGGAATAAACGTGCAGTATATTAAAGATTATAAGATATGCGTAAACACTTTGGGTATGATCCAGATAAGGAAAAGACATACTGGAGAATTTTTGAGACAGGAGATCCTGAATTGCCTTCAACAATATGATGTTGACATATCACAGGTGTACTCTAGTACCACCGATAATGGAGCTAACGTAGTAAAAGCATCCAAATTATTACAAGAACTTCAGGATGAAATGCAAGTAAGTATACATGAAATGTAATGTAACAATTGTTTTTACAAAATTTTTGCTTTATTAGGTATTAACGGAAAACAACAATGAAGAATTAATATCAATTGAAAGTGATGATGAATTCGAAGAGATTCATAGCAGACTGACGTCAATCTTAGCAGTAGTCAAGTGTGCTGCACATACAATTCAATTGGCCGCAAATGATGTCATTAAAAAAATTGAAAAAGACTTAGAAGAAAGCAGAAAAGTAGTGAAACTACTTCGTACTGTAATCAGAGGAAACGAATTAACACAAAATATTAAAATGCCAACTTTGGACAATGCAACCCGGTGGAATTCGTCGTATGACATGATAAATTCATTATTAATCGTTAAAAATTTCGCAGAAGAAAACGAAAGGATTCCTGACATTAATTGGTATTTTGTAGAAAATTTTGTGAAAGCCTTCAAACCATTATCAGACTGCACAAAGAAATTTCAAAACGAGCAATATGTAATGGGAGACTTTTATAGAGATTGGCTTTGCTGTGAATTAAAGCTAGAGGAAATTTCAAGCGAAGAAAATCTTTACGCTGGCCAATTACTAACATCATTGAAATGCCGCAAGGAGAATTTGCTTACAAATGAAGCATTTATAACCGCAATTTATGTAGATCCCCGCTTCAATTTTGTAAATGCTCCATTTTTAAATGAAGAGCAAAAAAATATTGCTGTTGTAAGTATCTTTCGAGAATAACGAATTTCCTTTTGAAAATACGTTTTTTGAATTATTATTAACTAATTCAATATTTCTTTATTTATTAGCGGCACTTATTAGGAACAAACGAAGCAATTAAAAAATTGGCTGGACGAGTATTGATAGAAGAAGTAACAGGAAGTCAACAACCTTCAAGTTCCAGTTCACTTTTAGATGGAGAATTTTCGATATTGGAAAATAACATGTATTCATTAATAGGAGCAACCCCTACTACACCAATGACTGGCAGGAATCTTAAACAAAAATTAGAAAATTTGTGTTATAAAGAAAGAGTACCATTTGATGCCAACATTTTAGAATATTGGAAAAACCAGCATCATAAAGATCCAGAAATTGGAAAATTGATCCAAATAGTTTTAGCTGTACCATCAACACAAGTATCGGTAGAACGTGCTTTTAGTGCTTTATCAACCATACTCACTAAACTTAGGTCCAGATTATCGAAAGAAACTATAAATAATATTTTATTAGTAAAATTAAATAGTAATTTATTACAACAGATAGCAATAGATTAAACCAAAAATGTATATTTTAAAAAATAATGGCCTTTCCATAACAACGTAACATTTGCAATAAATAAAGGCAATTTTTTCACATATAATTACTTTAAAAACTGTGTACTTCAATTTTTTTTACTGCTAAAATATTGTAATAGACTCAGATATTAAAAAAATACCTTTCATGTTAAATTTTAAAATAATCAGTAACTTTTTTTTATCAAAATTAAGATAAGTGACCAATGTAACATTTTTTCCAACCTCATAAAGTACTACCTTACTTGTCAAAATTATTTTTATGAATCTTACAACTTGAAACTCTTACGCTTATAGTATATGAGTATTAATTCTGAATTTGCAGTAGTTGTCAATTTCTTTCCAAATATAAACTAAAACAAAAAAAATTATTAAGTTCATGTGGCTAACCTAACTTGACCAACGGAACACAAAAATGCCAAAAAATAATAAGATTAATTGCCATACATACCGTTCATATTTTCCAAAAGTTGTGAGTTTTCAAATTGCTTAAGATTCAATCCTTTAAAAAATCCTAACTAAAAGCTATATAAATTCTTGTATAAACGGTAAAATCAAATATTTTACATATAAAACTAGGATTCACCACCTTTTACATATGTATAACTCAGGTCGACAGTTCCATAATAAAATAATACTTTTTTTCATAAATTAATAGCTATTAAATTTAAATTTTAGTAGTAAAATTAAAGAGTAATTTATTACAACATAGATTAAGCAAAAGATGTATATTTTGAAAAATAATAAAATAATACTTTTTTTATAAATTAATGTTAAATTAACGAAACGTGTTTTGTTTTTTCAAATTTGATTTTTTACCTTTTTGTTATTGCGATGATTTAGCTCGCAAACCGTTCTTTTCAGCTCGTGCTCAAGAGCCAATCAAAATTTTGACTCTTGAAAAATTTAGCTTGTGAGCGAGCTGAGCTGGTACAGCTCAAGAGCAAAAAAGATTCAATTCTTGTAAGAGCTAAAAATTTAGCTCGTGGGAAGAATCAACTCTTCCGAGAGCCAATTTTTTTTTGGCTCTCCCTTCCCTGTTATAAACTAAATTTAAAGTCCATTCAACCAAATAGCTTGGAGCGGCAAAGCGTCCATTTGCTTGACAATATATTTCATTCTTCCACAATTTCAGCTCTGAAAACAGCGGGCGGCGAAATGATGGGAGCAGCAGAGTTTTGCGAAATTATTCGTAAATGGTGGGATATACTCAATGTTAAAAACACATTAGTAGGTGTCATAAAACGGGATGACTGGAGAAGACCCTTTTATGATAGCGTGGACAAACGATTAGACTTTTTAGAGAAGTTTATTATTTGGCCTGAGGCATGGAGCCTAACCAAAAGCAATGGCAATAACGGATTGTTCACTCGTGATACATTTCGTGCGGCACTGCTAACCACGCGTACCACTATTGATCTTATTCGTCATTCTCTCAATGTTCTACACATTGAATACGTACTTCCGGGAAAATTACAGAGTGACGATATTGAAGCACGGTTTCGACTATACCGCGGCCTTGAAGGGTATAGTTATAAGTTATCCTATACGCAAGTTGTGGAAGCTGAAAAGAAGATTCGCATCCACAATATTTTTGCTCACTATCAGAAAAATTTTGAGAAGCTTTCGCATGAAACTTCTGAAAATTCTCTGCGTGAGCCTGTAGTTGTATCGGATTTTCCCGAAATTTTAGAGTCCAATTATTTAATCAACGTAGCTGTTGATGATTCGGCAAATTTATATTCTGCTGGTTTTGCTGCCCAAGCTGTTGCGCGTAAGCTAAATTGTGTGGCTTGCAAAAGGAAAATTGTAGCAAGTAAAGGGGCTATCACCGAAGATGCCTATTTTGATCAGCTACAAAGGGGAGGGTTTTCGGTGCCCACTCCATCCGTAAAATATTTACTATTTCATATGTGCGCTATCCTTCAGCACTTTCCTAAAGTTGATACTGTTAAAGAACGGTTTTACGGGGCGGTTAATCATAAAGGTATTTTGTGTCAATTGGCACTTGTTAGTATAGCCTCTTCCGACGGTATAGAGTTAGATAGTGTATGTAAATGCGGGGCTAGGGAAATAGATATTTTTATGCTGGTGGGGTATAGATTTGCCAACTTGCTTTTAAATAATCATACAAAGCACGTTCGAGACAAAGAAAATAGTAGCCGCGAATTGAACATTAGGAAATTAGCTAATTTTAGTAAAAATTAATTAAAATTACAAATTTTTTTATATTTTATTTGTTTTTTTATTTTATTTTATTTGTAATGTTTTATTAGCGTTTTTATTATATTTTGTACATTGGAATTGTTATATTTTTTATTCCTTTTATTTGTTAGGTTTTTTTATATTATTTTGTTATGTATTTCTGAATTTATTTTATTTGTTATGTTTTTATGAATTTATTTTATTTATGTTTTTATGAATTTATTTATTTATTAAAATTTTATAGCTGCATGCAATAAATCAAAAAGGAGAACACATTTTTTATTTTTCATATTTATTTATATTTTTATATTTATTACATAATAATATATATATATTCTATTTTTTTAATTTCATGTTGCAAGAAGAGAATGGTAATAGGCCAATTGGGGAAACCAGCCATTAAAAATAATTGGTTAACGCGCCCTACCGCGAGACCTCTAGAGGTGGTGTGGAAAGTCGCTTTTTATATTTTCAGAGTCCAGAGTTTCAAGCATGAGTTACACTTACAAGCCATGCTGTAGTAAAGTTGGATCTAAAAATTTCCCCTTACTGGGACTTCAAATCGCCAAATTACACTCACAACATAACGTGACTTCACCGATTTCAAGTCCCATTAAAGGAAAATTTTTAGGGCCAATTTTTCTACAGCTTGGCTTGTAAATATAGAAGGCTTTATACGAACCCAATCACCAAGGTTAGATATTTGAAAAAGTCGTAGCCGTAAGTCGATTGAGTTTTCATCAAGGTGATGTATTTTTTGCTTCTTTTGTGAAAGAAGTTATCAGCTAGAAAAAATATCAATATAACTTATCCATCCTTATCTTTTAACTTAACACGTCCATTTGAATATGTTGTTTCTTAACTACAACAATATGTTGTTTCTTAACTAAACAACATTCACGTCCGATCTGGATATTCACGTCTTTTGAGCTTTTGTGTGAATCTCTTTTTGCCCTTAGTTTATCCATTTGGGAATTCTAAAAGTTTCCCTTGTCGTCACTTTTCCACCTTTGCCATGACCAGCCTTTATATCGATGTGCAGTTTGTCCATTTGGAAAATCTAAAATTTTATAAGTAAAGTATTTTATCACTATTTATCCTTTGTAATAATGTTGTACCATCATGATATCTCCACACTTGAACTTGACCAACTCAGTTTATCCATTTGGGAATTCTAAAAGTTTCCCTTGTCTTCACTTTTCCACCTTTGCCAGGTCCAGCCATTTGCACTTTATTTTTGGCAAATAAATAAAACACATCACCATGCACAATGAAAACACAAATTTTAAATAATTAACATTGACTTTGACATTAAATATGTATAAAATAAATTAACCGCACTTCTCACAGATAAATTGAAGTGTTCATTCAGACTGAAGTCCATTCTGACAGATTGCAAATTGAAGTCCCGTTTTCTATGAATGGGAGCGTGAGATTTCGTTGTGCATGGCTTGTAAATCCCAGTGGGAAAAATTGGGAGCGCTCCTCGGGGGAGCTTACTTTGAGCGCTGTTAAATATGCTCCCGAGGGAGCATTATCGGAGCTTTCTTCAATTTTATAGAAAAAAGAAAACGGGCGATTATCTTGTTGACCGTAAAATGTGACATTAGCATAGTCAATAGACCGACCCTCGTTCGATACGGGTGACAAGCAGCTTTGGACGTGGTTAGAATTTAGTTGGGGACCTGCTTTGGTAAAACCACAATCGCGTTTGGAAAGGAAAAGCCAATTGCATAAGATAAACAAAATAAAAGCTTTTCGATACCCGCGGGACACATATCCACAGGCGTCCATGAAAATTCTTTATTAAAAAGCTTTTTTATAATGCTCCTAGAACGCTTTTGAAGGAGCATAAAAACCTATGCTCCCCTGCAATGACATGCAATGTTAAAAAGTATATGGAACTGGAGCGGAACGGGAGCGCTGTAAGCTTTTTAATAAGTGCTCAAACAGTGCTATTGGAGCCCTCCATTTCCCGCTGGGTGTAGAAGGCTTTGGGCTGATTACATTATTATGGTGTGTTGTGGTGTGGCGCGTCCCGATTTGGCTTTACTAGTGGGAAAAATAGAATGTGCAACTCGGGCGGTGCGTAGCCGATTGCTTACGCTGGCAGGTAGACGCACGAGCAAAGCGAGCGCAATCGGCTACGCTGTGCAGCATGCGCAATCGGCTACTTTCCGCCTTTGTTACACAATACACTATTACAGTATGGGAAGCATTTTTTGACACAATTTACGGGAATATCTAAAGTTTAGATATTCCCGTAAATTGTGTCAAAAAATGCTTCCAAAGATTCTAAACCAAGAAGTCTCAACGAGAGTTATTTGTGGGAGCTACAAGTTTCTTTTGTCTAAATTATAATAAGATCGTTATTATAAGAGAAATTATATTTAGAGAATGATATTTTTTTCAGATTCCAAAGAGTTTATACAGATATTACTGTTGGCGTACTTAGTTCCTCCTCGAGCAGGCGTAACTAAAAAAATCAAGAGACGTGGAAACCAAGCATTCCGGACAGTCAGCGGGGAATGGTGACATATGTACAGGTAAAGTTGATTCATAATATTTATGTTTTTATTATTCTGTTATTGAAGATTTTGTCTAATCCTTCCAACTCTCAAGAGTAAAATAAGACCATCTCTTGTATTATTCGAGCTGTTGGGGTGGTTCTAGATTTTTTTTTAAAACGATTTCTAAACTATTTGCCTATAAGCTAGTAATTTTTCCTCGTTTTTCCAGGCATCAACTGAAATCAGCGCAACACATCATGATAAAATGCAGAAATATGGTTTAACCGCACAACCGTACTTTGTGGGCTTTGGAGCAACGCTGGAAGCAGTGAACAACTTTTACATTTTGTAATATACTGAAAGCGTAAGGTATAGGTTTGATTCGCCTCTCAAAGCCTTAGATATTTGTTTTAAATTATTTTTTACTTGTAACGCAAAATTTCCATTACAATCGCAGCAAATTTGGTATTTTTTTCAAAAGCAAATTTATAAATTTAGTACTGAATACATTAAACAGCCGAACATAATAAAATTATTGCAAAGTTTTACTAAGGCTTAGTGAAGTAAGTAGTTTATAAGAAAGTGTACCTTAGAATATAAGCAAGAATTATGTAGATATCGGTTTTTAATATTATATTGTTTCCACTCTTTGATAAAATTATATTCTTGTTCAAGTTTTAATATAAGATGGATTATTACTGTTCTTTTTGTACAGTAACTTGTAAAAATACAAACTTTTTTTCCACATTTAAAATTAAAACATAATCTTCATTTCAATGAATCAGTAACTTGTAAGCAAACATCCTGCCTCAAAACATTTACGAACATTTATCGTTTCAAGAAACATATCCTTAGCAAAAATCAATAATTGCTTGTTCCTGAAAATAATGAATCGCGTTCTTTTTTACACAAAAGTTTTAGTAATTCTAATACTGATATTTATGATGGAATGCATACTGATGTGAATTGAGATTATTTTCATCACAATGCGTCTAATGTTTCATAATATTGTTGTGACCCCCTCACAACCAACATTGTATACATTGTTTATACAACATTGTTTATACAACATTTCAAACGGCTCTGTAGCGTACCACTTCACTCTATTTGGCATCACTAAAAAATATATTTCGAAAACCATTGCCGAAAAAAGAATTCAATGTCGAAAAGAATGCACACTTCACTTCTCCTCAAGTAGTCAGACAGTGCGGTCATTTATGTCAGAATTTAATTTAGAATTTAAATAAAAATACCGAATTTTGTCAGAATTAACAACAATAAAATATAAGTAAAATAAAGACTTGCGTTTTGTTGGTAATTAATATTGTTGGGAAATATTGTGGTGCGAAACACAAAAGACACCACAGCTCTCATGCTTAGAACCCACAGGAGCTGCTGGCATAATCAAAATATCAGAAATGTTCTTTTATCAGCCAGAGGATCAAGTTACCTATAGTAAACATAAATAATTTCAAACTCATTTCCTCTTAAATTGCATTTAAGCACTGTGGCGGTCATGTGTCCACATCCGTAGCAGTTTCGAAAACATTTACGAATGTACTTTTCGCCAGCGGAAGAAGAGGACTTCTCCCTCTCTCAGACTGACCATCACCGAAGGCTGACGTGCCGTAATATTCTAGAAAAAGTTCTTAAAAACTACTAACCACAAATGTTAAATAAACTCTTAATAAATATACCAATTAGTGAGTATGTTAATTCCTAAATTAATTTCCCCTAATTTAGTAGTTTTCGTGCAAGCAAGAAACTACAATGGTGACCCCGACGAAAAAACTTGCTCTCGCAATAATATAAAATCACGTGTTGAATAAAAAACAAAAAAATTGTTCTCATAAAACACTTCAAAATAATTCCAATAAATAAACTAAAACAAAAAATACATAAAAAAATAATAATAACAAAAAGTGCTAAAAAATCGAGAAATAAAACCAAAAAAGCCGGACGCAATCGAAAAACAGTGCGTAACAAAGTCCACAGTTATTGTGCGTCATATTTCAAGAAAATGACACAATGAAAAAACCGCACGGTAAAATCCAATCGCTTCAAACACGAAAAAATTGATTTTAAAGTGATTTTTAGCGGGATTAAATTTAATGTTGTAAGAAGTTAATTCAGTGATTGTTTTAATAAGAAAACAAGATAACCAAAGGGATAGTCCTGCAGTTAACCATTCTAGGATCCAACTTTAAACAGTCCAGAATTTTCTAGGACAAACAACATATCGACAATTAAAAAAACATAAAAAATACAAAAGGGCCAGGAAAAATTAGTAAACAACATAATTAAACAAACACGTATAATTTTCTATTGATTATATTAAATAAATAAATTAGGCTTAAACTAGTGTATAATTTAACTAAAAGATGTTTATTTTTAGGAAATAAAATATATAAAAATAAGAAATAAATCACATATAAAAAGGAGGCCGACACATCAGGATGAACAATAAAATGCAAAAATTAAAGCTAAAATTAAATATATAAATTAACGCGCAGTGAGTACAAAAACAATCATTATAATAATTATCAAAATAAAATTAGTCAAGAATCATTTCACAAGAAGGCATTGAGGTTCCTTCGACAAATAAAAGTTTCAATTCCCAACTCATTTCTCTGCCGAAAGAAAAAATACATTTTTAATATCGCAGTAATTATCAAAAATTACAATTGCTAAAACTATTGAACTTAACGAACTAAGAATATTTGATTTTCTTAAATCTAACCAAGTCTGAATTCGTTGATCGCACAAAAAAAACTTGAACTGCAGTCGTGATTCTTATCCGAAAACCAATAATCAAAATACATCAGCAGCCCAGAATTAAAACCACATTGTTTAAAGAAGTAATCTTTAAGGAAGCAATTTAAATTCAACCTCTTATTAGCTAAATTTTAATAATGAAAAAAATATATACATCATGGGGGAAACATTTTTTTCTACTTTAAGACGAACCAAATTAAAAACGTGATTTAGGTCAGTTTAGGAAACTATAAAATTGAGTGCCGGAAACGTATCGTGCCCAAAATGCATTAAAATTAGAACTGGAGTCTAGCCTAGAACTAGCTTTGCGATATCATTCAATTTAAAGAAAATGTACCTTAGGGAAGCCTTATAAACCTTATTCAAATTTTGGGATATGGTTTCTTGCTCTCTAAGTCACATACTTAGCATTTCCACAAACTATGGTAAATATCACTAAATTCGTACTTGAAGTTGACTTCGCAATACACATTGCAACATTATTCGAGCAGTCGAAAGGCAACATTCACGATGGCCGTCGGTACAAAATAGCTGTTGGTACCATTTAAAATTTAAAGAAAAAGCCAAAAAATGCCTTTCTCCATGCAATTTTGCTGCATCAAACTCTAACAACAAAAACATTAGAAAGACAAATTTCGACAACCACACTCAAAAAAACTAACCTGCGCGGTTTCGACAACGGCATCGAAGCCATCAAAATATTCGCGCCGTTTCTTCGTGTTTGATAAGAACACAAAGAAACACTTTCTGGTAGATACGGGAGCAGAAATCTCGGTAATACCAAAAGGCTCATGCAAACCAAACCAAGCTTCGACAGATTTCACACTTGTCTCAGCAAACGGTACACTCATATCCACCTACGGTAGTAAACAATTGGCATTAAACCTCAGTTTGCGCTGCGTTTTCGTTCATAATTTCATAATAGCAGCCGTAGATCACCCAATCTTAGGAGCGGATTTCCTATACAAAAACTATCTATTGGTGGATCTCAGAAACAGGAAACTGATCCCAGTAGGGTAAGCAAGTAATTACCCAATCGATTCCGAAAGTAGTTCTAAGGAGTAGCAACTAGTTCTCGTTCAGATTACAGCAAGTGGAGATAAGGCATTACATTTGCATGGCGATGCCATAGGTGGTAACCAATCGCCTCCGTTCTGCATTACATTGAACTGGTACAGTCATAGGTTACAAGTAATACAGGATGAATTAAATTGCATGTTAAGTCTCTTTCGCTTTTTTAAGAGATGTGCCGCATCGGCTGCGATTGCATTACACTTTGCATTACTTTTGCATCAATGTAATCAGACAAAGAACTACTTCATTAGAATTGGAAAATTTTACAATTGTAATCTTATTTACTGTATTGTCAACGGATTACAGAACCGATTCTATCGGTAATGTGTTCCAAATTTCCTACTGGGATAGACCAACCAACTACACTTTCGGTGACATGCATCGCACGACAGATTTATTTTTTACCACCAATACTTTACGCCCTACTGGACCAATACACCCCCGTTAATTACACCCCCCAACTTTAACGACCAAGTAAAACAAAATTTCGTTCACAAAATTAACACTGAAGCTCCATTACCAGCCGCCAGACCGCGTAGACTCAACACGGAAAAATACAACGCAGCGAAAGCCGAATTTGAGTTAATGGTAAGATTAGGAATATGCCGTCTTTCAGCCTCTTCAGTAGCCTCTCCGTTACACCTTGTGCCCAAAAAAGGCTGCACTGATTTAAGACATTGTGGAGATTACAGGCAGTTAAACGCAGCAACAGTCTTCGATAAGTCGCACATCCCGAAGAAAAGTGTAATAGCTGGAAATTAATTAAATTCTGGATTATTACAAAAATCAGTTGTAAAAACGACAACCTGCTTCCAGGGAAAACCGTACTAAAGCTATGTATAAATTTTGCCGTGAGAGGGCGCGCATAATGTCTTTTCTTCGGTAGCTCTAAACTATTCATTTCCGCAGAAAATAGTACCATTTGCGGTTTTGAAGTAGTAACGTACTTTGTTTCCGCTGAAAAGCGTATTATTTGTAGTTGCTACTGTCTTGTTCGAAAATCGCCTGGAACTAGTTATCATTTTTTCCCTACAAAAGTGTATCATTTCTAATTATTACTGTTTTGTCCGATGAGTGTACGCTAATGAGTTATTTTTGTGCTATTAAAAAATGTAATATTTAGGCTTAACACTGTTTTCTTCGGGGACTTTATACATAAACCCTGAAAACAATAACATCAAGCAGCGCCGTAACTAGGCAGGTGCAACAGGTGCACCCGCACAGGGCCCAGAGATTTAGGGGGCCCTAAAACGAAATTGTTAATTGAATTTTCTTTACAAATTTGTTTTACAAAAACTTTATTCGAAATTTTAAAACTGAAATTTTTTACAAAAATTTCCATTCGAGATTTTAAAATAAAATATGTATTCTCAGTAAGACACAGAATAATCGGACGCCACTTATTATACTTAAAAACATAAATTACAGAAAAGTGGAAAAAACAAAATAATTAAAAAATTAAAAAACACGACGCCCCTGTGACAAAAAATGAGCTAAAAAGTCAAAAACAAGTTTTAAGTACTAATGCAAGACAGAAACAAGATATATAAGACATTGTTCTCTTAGTGTAGTCAATGTATGTATAATAAATATATCGTCGTTGCGACCTTAAGATCTCTATATACCATGCTATATAATTATTCCTCACACTCTCAGTATCAATTGCTTCGTGTGAGAGAAGTTTTAGCAAGTTAAAGTTAATTAAAAACTATTTAAGGTCTACTATTGGACAAGATAGATTATCCAATTTTTCCATAATATCTATTGGTGGGACCACACTACGCGGTCTTGGGTCGTACGCACTTTTGCCTTTTTTTTTCATATAGAGTTTTATGACTTTTTTACGACTTTTTTACGACTTTGTCCATGGTAAAGGCCGTGCGGCCAAACAACGCGGACAAAAGGCTGTGGTTAAAAAGGTACATTGTGCGTCCACACACTATGAGCTTTTCAAAAGCGCGTACGCCGTTTCAAATGAGAATTGATTTTTTCTCACTCATGACTCAGAAAATTAAAAGATCAAGCGCGCTTTTGGCTGGCCGTACGACCAAAAGCGCGTGGATTCTAAGTCCGCGTAGTGAGGACGGGCCTTATAGAGTTAGAGTATAACATCGCAAAGGATATTAATTATGACGATATAATTAATGACTTTGCTCAAATGAAAGCTAGAAGAGTACAATTAAATGAAAATTAAATATTCTTACAATATAAATAATGAAATATATTTTTGTGTACAATAAATTTTTTATATGATATCTATTTGAACTATAATTACTTTTTCCCAAAAAATATAGGGGCCCTAAAAAAATTGTTGCACAGGGCCCTAAAAAAGCTAGTTACGGCGTTGACATCAAGTGCAACATTGTGATTTGTGACAGTTTTCTTCGAAATTTTGCAACTTTTTCTTCATCTTGGCAACTATAGTTTTTTTAGTTGTGGCAGTTTTATCCTCAACAAGGTAAGCAAATTTTTGGTTAATAGCTATCTAATTACTTGTAACAAAAAACAAAAATTAAGATTGCCAGGACCTTTTAAGGTTGGCGCGCCTGGTCCGTACCTTTGTGTACTATTATAGGCGTTCTAGAAGAATGGTAGGGATATATTATTTTCATTGTATGTACTCTTTTTACAGATCATGAAGTCTAGAGCACAACTGATGGTGGAGGCGGCTCTTGCGGCTTCTCAAAATAAACAAGAACAGGTCTTTGGGGATAACGGGCATTCTATTTCCTACGTACAATATCAGGAAAATTCTGCAGATAACAGTATTTTGACTAGTCAAAATAACCTTTCCAGTAATGCAAAAACATTAGATTTCTCTGTTTTATCAGCACACCAAAGACAAGATAATGAGGGAAGTCATCCAGATGAGATTGAAGAGATGGAAATGTCAGGTGCGGAACATTATTCATCTTTTAGTGAAGATGATGACAACAGTGTTAAGGACAAAAACTTCGACTCTTCATCTGCATCAACATCATCTACAAGTACATCAACCAGTTCGTCCTCTGGTTGTAGAGAGCCTCAGCCAGGGACAAGTTCAAGCAATTATTTACCTCAATCAAGAAATAATGAAGCAGAATTAGACACCAACAATGTCATACTGAAATCATCTGTGAATGTAATCTAAGAAATTGCAGATGCCACAGAAACAAAGAAGACTAGGAAAAGGGTTCGCAAGGAAACTGAATGGATGAAACAAAAAACTAAGATTTTACGAAACGCGGGAATGGAATACATCTCTTGCGGAAAAACTAAAAAAAAATTTCTGCAAAAAAAATAAAACCCCATGTGGTGATAAATGCAAGTATAAATGTTGTACAAACATAACTCCAGATCAGAGATTAGAAATTTTTAATGAATTCTACTCTCTAAAGGACATTAATAGGAAAAGAGAGTTTATATCCCAGGAATATGGAGTACGTCAAACCGAAGTATAGATACCCACAACCTGGTAATCGACGATTAAATAACTCCTTCCATTTTCAAGTGGAACAGACGAAAATACGGGTATGCAAACTGTTTTTTAAAGCAACCTTAAATATAAACGACAGAACTATTGATACCGTTATAAAGAAAAGGACATCTACTGCCTCAGTCAGCGACGATAATAGAGGAAAACATGGAAAACATCGACGCTTAGGTGACGATATAAAAAATGGTATTCGGGAGCATATATATTCTATCCCAAAGATTGAAAGCCATTATTTACGAGCACAGACAAGCAAGGAATTTATAGATTTACATAGAGACTATAAGCTGCAGTGTGAGACTAATGGTAAAACTTCTGGAAATTATCACCTTTATTCGGACATTTTTAACACTGAGTACAACATATCCTTTTTTACTCCCAAAAAGGACCAGTGTAATCTTTGTTATGTTTATCATAATGCCAACGCAGACGAAAAAGAAATTAACCTGAATATGAAAGACATCAAACAGAGTAGAAATTATCCAGAATTGAAAAAGAAAACGATAAGAAGAAATGCAGTAAAAATTTCATCGTTGCTTGCTTTGATATGCAAGCTGTCTTTCAAACACCTAAAAGAGATCTTTCCATTTTTTATTATAAATCAAAACTTAATACAATGAATCTCACCGTAACGGGTTTAAGTGATGGTGATACCTCCTGTTTTGTATGGCATGAAAGTGAAGGAGGAAAAGGGGCAACAGAAATCGGTTCCTGCATTTTACTCTACTTGCAGGACAAGGCAGAAACTTGTGACTCCGATGATTTAGAGATCACCCTCTATAGCAGTGGTCTCCAAACTTTTTTGATCGCGTACCCTTCTGACGAAAATAATCATTAATTGTACCCCTTAATTATATGAGCGGCACTATTCGCACAATATACGGGTGCACGGGCATACCGTGACACGGGGCTGCGAGGATACGGAGATACCGTATCACGAGCCTACACGAGATACGGCCTAATTTTTGGGAAAAATTACCATTTATAAATGACAGTCACACTTATAATAGAATTCAAGTTGGCGTACCAAAGGTGAGGTACCATAGGGGGGATATTGTCAGAGCCAGTAGATTTATTGATGTCAAACTCTTTGAGACATTAATACACCTCGGGAGTCTTGAAGAAAACTCCGTCCATTGAGTGGGCGTTGCACTCGAGAACGGGTTGGCAATTCAGGTTTCGGGTAAAGAAGAATTTGAGGCGAACCGAGGTGTTAATTCGGCACTTGATTTGGTTTTTGGTATCACCTCCCTATTATAAATGATAGAAGGTATTGTGGAAGAGGCAAAATTCTTCTTGATGGAAGTTACCAAGGGCCGAGGGGCCTAGTGAAGAGGGATTTTTGGGGGTTCACCCTCCGGGTTTTTTGTTTATAACTCGGAAACTATCAACTTTTCCTAAATAACAACGCTATTTCTTACAAATTCCACTATTTGTTCGAAGAACCGTTCGGGGTCAAGAGCTAGTTGAAAATTGTAAAAACCCGCTTCTGTTGTGATCTCCAAGCTGTAAAATTCAAACGAAGCGAAAGAGTGCAGCTTCTTGCAATTTCGAATACATTTATGCGGATATGACAGGGCATTCAGATGAAGTGCTGCGAGAACTTTTGCGTTATGAACTTAGCCCCTACCCTCTTTTTCTCTGTGGAACAAAACCGAGCCTGCATAGGACTATTACACCTACTGAAGAGGCGAACTTGAACGATAGAAAATATTTCTTGGATGGAGGGTTTTTGTTACATTGGGTCAAATGACACCACGGCCAGGCTTATGCCGAAATTTTCACCATTTATGTATCATATGTCAAGTCAAACTAAGAATCAAATGCCGTTGTCATTTTTGATGACTTCCCTTACGAAGCTAGTGAAAAAACCATTGAGAAGAGCTCAAAGAATTTGCTGCAATAACATTTACAGAATCGATGGTGCTCACTGCCTTGCAGGATAGTTTCTTAGCAAACTTCACAAACAAGAGCCGGTGATATCTATTGTTGTGCCCTGAAACGTTGTCAAAGTGATTAAAATAATATGGATCATGTCGAACGAGGTCCGGAACGGAACCTGGGAAAGACAGTGCTGCGAAAGTACCGATAGGAAAAAGCAGACCAGGACGACCTAGTAAAGTATAGACGGCGTCGAGGAAGACATATGACAATTACGAATAAGAAACTGGAAAAGACGGGCCAGAGATCGACAATCATGGAGGCGAGCGCTAGAGGAAGTCAAGGCCAACAATAGGCTGTGAAGCTCCTGATGATGATGAAAACTCCTGTATCGGCATTTGCTGCTCGATTTTTAAACCCGTATTCCGTGTAGCCCCGTGACCCAGTATCCCCGTGCACCCGTAAAGATAGCTGATCATTTTAAAAAGGGTGTTGACGATTATTGGCCTTTTTTTGTTCCTCTTAATGTTTCTATCTGTTAGTTTAGTACAGATATAAAGAGTTTTTATTTTTTTCTTTCTTTCAAAAATAATGGTCAATAACCTCCCCTTTTTTAAAGTCGGTTAAAAACTAAAAATTCGCAACAGTATTGAATATTTGGCGTACCCTCTAGAATTTTCTGCGTACCCCTCGGGGTACGCGTACCACACTTTGGAGACCACTGCTCTATAGCGACAATTGTGTAGCTCAACAAAAAAACCGGTATTAATAAACTTAAACTGAATTCTATTAGATTGCTATTATTATTCTGTTACAGCTTCCTGATCGCAGCCTTTATGTATGCAGTACAGAACTATAAAATTAAACAAATAACCCACAAATTTCTTGTTATGGGTCATACCCAAAACGAAGGAGACTCTACTCACCCCACCATTGAAAAGCAGGTATGCACACAAGTCGTAGATTCATCAATTTCTTGCTTCATGGTTTTTTTTTTGTTGTTTTCAGGTTTCCCGATCTCTTAAATCAGGACCAATTTTTGTACCTGATCAATTTATTGCAATGATAAGAACTGCAAGAAAAAACGGAACACCTTATCATGTAAAGGAATTAACGCACGAAAATTTTTATAATGTTAAACAACTAATGACTGATTTGGGGCCGAATTTTAGCATTAACACGGACGGAGAGCAAGTAGTAATAAATGACTTACGAGTCATTAAAGTTGAAAAAGAGCAGCCTTTTAAATTCTTTTATAAGACTTCGTTTTCTGATTCACATTTTAAAACTGTAAATGTGCAACAAAAGCAACGACGTTCACGTTCAAAATCGTCTGATCTACCAATGCTACCAACACTAGTAACTGCTTATAATTCCAAACGGCCTTTAATGGTGTGGCCACACTACGCGGTCTTGGGTCGTACGCGCTTTTGCCTTTTTTTTTCATATAGAGTTTTATGACTTTTTTACGACTTTTTTATGGCTTTGTCCATGGTAAAGGCCGTGCGGCCAAACAACGCGGACAAAAGGCTGTGGTTAAAAAGGTACATTGTGCGTCCACACACTATGAGCTTTTCAAAAGCGCGTACGCCGTTTCAAATGAGAATTGATTTTTTCTCACTCATGACTCAGAAAATTAAAAGATCACGCGCGCTTTTGGCTGGCCGTACGACCAAAAGCGCGTGGATTCTAAGTCCGCGTAGTGAGGACGGGCCTTAAATGAAAACAAAATACCAGGGGCCGGTTCATGTATCTCGAACGTCGATAATCGTTCGAAACGAATTTGAATACGAAAAAAATTGTCTCGAAAAAATTGAGCGTTCACGTAACTCGAAAGAAAATTTTTCGTTTTCAGTAAGGAAACTACGTGACTGGAACACGAAATTTTTTCTCTAAGCCTACCAAGCACTCGATAACTAAAACCTTTCGAGAGCTGTCAAACGAAAATTTACAATTTTTTCGAGCTATGTAAACGCGAAACAAAAAAAAAATTTCGTTGTCGAGTTACATGAACCGGCCCCTGATCTTAAGTTCATGTTGGAGAAAAACTACATTCCTAAATACTACGCTCCTTTTTATAATTCTTTGTGGTGAATTTTTTTTACATAAAAAACCATAAATAAAAACTCTTCAGTCTTTTATTTGAACCACTCATTTTTTCTATCCTGTTATAATGCCAATTTAAATAGTAATGACAAAAACATTTTCATTTAAAGTGTGCGAAGTATTAAAATTTTATATTTTTTTTGCTAGAAAACTGTAATAACACAAAAATTGATGCTATTTAAGGGTTCAACTGGAGGGCAACATGGCATACCTAACTTTTTATAGTGATTGTCGATGTACATATGTACTGTGACACAATTGCCATTGGCCCAGTAAAAGTTTGAATCATCTAAATTCAATACAATTTGAGTTATTAACATTTAAAAATTATACAAATGTTTTTGCGTCCTCCTGTAAAATTTACTATTTTTTACGTATTGCACTTTTCTTCGGGATGTGCGAAGTATCCGCTACCAAATATACAGGGGCCGGTTCATGTATCTCGAACGTCGATAATCGTTCGAAACGAATTTGAATACGAAAAAATTTGTCTCGAGAAAACTGAGCGTTCACGTAGCTCGAAAGAAAATTTTTCGTTTTCAGTAAGGAAACTACGTTACTGAAACACAATTTAAAAATTAAAAAATTAAAATTTACAATTTTTTTCGAGCTATGTAAACGCGAAACGAAAAAAAAATTTCGTTGTCGAGTTACATGAACCGGCCCCAGGATTTTACCATAAACCTTCACGGGTGCACAATTTTCTCCAAAATAGACCTTGTCAGAGCTTATCATCAGATTTTACATTACATTTTTTACATTTATTTAAAAAACATTAGTGTACACAAGATTCTTAATCTTAAATTTGTACATAAAAAGAAACAGATATAGAACTTTACAGCTTAAATAATTACTAACTAAAATAAATAAAATAAAATAAAAGCAATGAAAAATAGCAGATAAGAATGAGGAGAAGAAATGAAATTACTAATAAATATATGTATAAAAAGAAGAAAAGGCATGTTGCAATAGAAAGAAAGAGAGAAAAAAAAAGATACACGTGCTTCAGTTTGACCTGCCAGAAATGAATTCAAAAAGACGGTTTTTGAAAGTACTCACTGATTCGATTCGCTGTATTTCTACAGGAATGGAGTTCCACAATTGAGCTGCGTGAACAAAGAAAGAACGTTGCCCCGAAAGATGACGAAAGCGGGGGATAATCACATTGTTATTTCGGCGGGATAGTGAGAGCTGGATAAACTCGCTTAGATAGGAAGGTTTTCGGTTGTTGATGATGTTGTGGTAGTACCACAAGGTCCTAAAATCGCGGTAGTCGCTTAAGGAGCATCCGAAAATTGAGTGCCGGTGGGGCGAAATGTGGTCATACCTGCGAAGGTTATGGATGAAACGTATGCAGTCGTTAAACGCTACTTCTAACTTACGGTTACAGGATGAATCCAGTGCAGGGAAGACACAGAGGCCGTGCATTATATACGGCAAGAGTATAGCTTTAACCAACTTCATACGAACAGCTTGTGACAAGAGACTACGATGAATACGAAGCCGCCTTAGAATACTATATACTTTGCCCAAAATAAAGCTAGTGTGGTCACAACACGTCATATTTCTGTTTAAGACAGTACCGAGATTTTTGACTTACCTTGACTTTTGGTTAACGCAGGTGACAAGGGTCCCATTTAAGGTAATTTGAGAGAGGTCGGATGATGACGCGTTAGAATTGGAGAAGATGATGCAT
Source organism: Thereva nobilitata (assembly GCA_963855945.1). Taxonomy (NCBI): domain Eukaryota; kingdom Metazoa; phylum Arthropoda; class Insecta; order Diptera; family Therevidae; genus Thereva; species Thereva nobilitata. The sequence continues at coordinate 135,805,368 of OY979694.1, forward strand.
TGAGATTTAGATGGGTTAAGTTTTAGTAAATTTAAGGAAGACCAATGAGTTATGTTTTGCAAATCTTCTGAGAGTTTATTTATACACTGCTCAAATTGATTCTTAGTATCACTAATATAGAGTTGTACATCATCGGCATACATATGTACGTCAGAATGCTTTACTACTAATGGAAGATCATTTATATATATACTAAACAGTAGAGGACCTAAGATAGATCCTTGGGGAACGCCAGCAAAAAGCGTGGCAGGCGAGGAAACTGCATGGGAGATCTTCACCTGTTGTGAACGACCAGCTAAGAAGCTATACATGAGCGTAAGGGCAGAAGAGGAAAAACGAAATTGTGTACAGAGTTTGCGTAAAAGGACGGAGTGATTGACGTTATCAAAAGCTTTGGAAAAGTCTAGCAACAGTAGACAACACACTTTGTTAGCATCTAAAGAGTTCCGAATGTCTGTCGTGATTTTTAGGAGGGCAGTGTCACAGCTATGGTGTTTCCGAAAGCCAGATTGACATGGATTTACAAGTAAGTGGTGCTCACAGTAAGCAATCATTTGCATTGCCATTAATTTTTCAAGACCTTTAGCCAGAAAGGGCAGGATGCTAATTGGACGAAAATCCGAGGGGCTACTAGGATTGGGACACTTGGCAATGGGGATTATAAGAGCATGTTTCCAAGCAGTAGGGAATTTTGACACAGTGAGACAAGCATTGAAAATATGAACAATAACGGGAAGTAATGACGGAAGAAGCATTTTTAAAAATTTAGGTGAAATATTATCGGTTCCAGTGGCTTCGGACTTGATGGAGTTAATGGCTAAGTTCACTTCAAAGGCGTCTACACAGCGAAAGCTAAACCCATCAATTGTTGAATCTGGCAATTGAGGTAGAGTATCAATATTGCAAGAAGAGAAATGATTATTCAGAGTATCAGGGTCACAGTTGGCGTATACATGTGAATCTTCTTTATTACGGTAGACGCTCAAGTTACGCAGGTTATTCCAAAAAGTACGAGTTGAAAGGGAGGGATCAAGTTTACGAGCATAAAAATTACGTTTAGCCTCCCTGATTTTTGCAACGACAAGATTACGAACTCGATTGTATGATTTTCTAGCATTTTCACTTCTGAATTTCAAGAAACGATGATATAGATACTCCCTTTCGGCGATAAGAGATTTGATTTCAGTACAGAACCACGGTTTAGACTTATCCCTCAGGAATTTAGTGCGCAGGGGGGCAAATTCATCATATAACCCGGTTGCCCCGGAAGATATATATAAACCTGCTGTCACGACGCCATTTGGACTTTTTGAATTTTTGCGAATGCCATTCGGAGTAAAGAACGGTGCGCAGACATTTCAACGTTTCATCAATGAAGTTTTATCCGGTATAAATTTCATTTTCACTTATGTAGATGACATATTGGTTGCTAGCAAATCGCCCCAAGGAACATTTGGCTTTACTGTTCACTAGGCTCGAACAATACCAACTTAACGTTAACCCAGCCAAATGTTTACTAGGCGTAAATCAGTTAGATTTTCTTTCCCACAAAATCACGGCAAAAGATATAGCACCTTCGGAAGACAGAATGCAGGCCATAAAGGATTTCCCAACACCAACAACTATAAAAAATTTGCAACGTTTCCTAGGCATGATAAATTTTTATCATCGTTTTCTACCCAAAATAGCAATAACTTCAAGTTCGTTATACACTCTACTCAAAGATTCAAACAAGAGAAAACGAACCAAAACCCCTTTGGAATGGTCCGCGGCTACACTTAAAAACAACACCTTTTGCCAAATATCAGATTTTTTCGTTGATTCTATTGATTTTTAAAATCGATTTTTTATTTTATGTTTTTTTCGAAGCCAAAAGTCACGATAAATGAATCTCCTTCTAAACTGGCAAATAGTGAATAGTAAAAAATGTAAAAATACACTATTCTGATAGGCTAATCGATTTATGGCATTGCCGAAGCAAAATTTTTAGATCTAATTGTCCAAAATGGCGTTTTTATGAAAAAAATCACCTTTTTTTCAACTTAAAATATCTCAAAATGAGTATACTTCAAAAAATTTAGTTTCACATGAAATCGAAAGGTTTTTAATTGAACTTTACGAATATATCATGGTGTTTTGTACTCTGGGCAAACAAAGTTGATTTTTAGGCTATTTTTGTTTAAACGTCAAAATTCCACTATAAAGCGTAAAACAAAGCTGCACTATCCACCCGAGTATAATTTATTACAACGAATGAGATGAATTGGAACACATCAGCATTTGCTTCATTTCAGATGACTTGGATCATGATACAAACGTCGTCCACTTGTTGCAAGATAAAATCATAAACAACTACATCAAGAAATTGTTGCCTCACATGCAGAAAACTCATTACATCAGTGACGGTTGCGCACCTCAATACAAAAATTGTCACAACTTCTTGCATCTTTGTCAGCATTATGAAAAATACAACATTAAAGGTAGAAACAGAATGGCACGGATACCGTGGCGGAGTCCGCCGCTCAGAGAGTTTCCCATACATTTAATTTGTCCGCGCCGCCTGGGGAGAAATTAAATGTATGGGAAACTCTCTGAGCGGCGGACTCCGCCACGGTCTCCGTGCCATTCTGTTTCTACCTTAAGGCTTGTTGGACGTTCTTCACTACATCACACGGTAAATCGCCTTGCGACGGAATAGGTGCCACAGTCAAAAGGGAAGCTGCCAATGAGAGCATACGAAGACCTTATGAAAATCAAATTATGGACATCGACGCATTGTTGGACTGCTGCAAAGCACACGCGGAAAAGATTACATGTGAGATAGTTCGAAAAGAAGAAGTCGAAAAAGCAAGACAAGCAAAGGAGAAGCTGGCCAACACAGTTCCGGGGACAAGAAGTTTTCATCAGTTTGACCCACTATCCGGTCAAATCATACAATGTAAAGTCGTCAGTCTTGATACAACACCTGCAATCAAGTTCAACTTGATTACCAAAAGAAAAATTAAATAAGTTGATACCTTTGTACAAGTTTGATAAATATAGAATTTTCGTTTGTATTATGAAAAGATTAATTAAATATTTAGAAAATGAAGTTTCAAATGCCTTTTCGTTGAAATACTTTCATTTTTTTGCAGTCTGATACAAAATGCGTAACGTTTGCATCACAAATAATACTTAATAGTACTTTTTTACTTAAATTGACCCATTGATATGTAGTAATTTTTTTGATTGACTAACAAGGGAACTCCCTTTGGTGTCAAACGCGCAGAGCTGGCTTACATTTTTTTTCTGGTTCTTCTTATCAAAACAAAGCTAAAAATGCATATCACAACCCCTACATTGTTGATATTTTTTTTATACCGATTTTTTAATTGTTTACTTTTACAATAAATCAATCGAGATGAAATCATAACATTCGGACTTCCTCGCGTACGAGCACTTTGTTTTTCGCGGAAAGAGTGCAAAGTTTTGTTTTCAAATTATGCCGTTCCTGGTCCTGATAAGTCCAAATCTCGAGCTTCAATTTGATCTGTAACTCGGCAGGTTTGGAAGAAGTTATGGAAAAATTAGAACAGTTTGAATTTTTACTTTAAAATGGCAATTTATTGTAAAAGTAAACAATTAAAAAATCGGTATAAAAAAAATATCAACAAGGTAGGGGTTGTGATATGCATTTTTAGCTTTGTTTTGATAAGAAGAACCAGAAAAAAAATGTAAGTCAGCTCTGCGCGTTTGACACCAAAGGGAGTTCCCTTGTAAGATACATATATGCTGAAAAACTGTGTGTTCAGTTAAAATGTTTGTTATTAGACATTTTTTCCCAGTATTTGCAAAATATAGTGATAGAACATATTAACAATCACTTCATTTGGTGAAAATTCAGAGTTTGAACTAAAATAGCCTGAAAAGCAACTTTGTTGGCCCAAAGTACAAAAGACCATGATATATTCGTAAAGTTCAATTAAAAACCTTGCGATTTCATGTAAAACAAAATTTTTTGAGGTATACCCAATTTGAGATATTTTAAGTTGAAAAAAAGGTGATTTTTTTCATAAAAACGCCATTTTGGACAATTAGATCTAAAAATTTCGCTTCGGCAATGCCATAAATCGATTAGTCAGAAAATTTCCTATCGGAATAGTGTATTTTTACATTTTTTTAATATTCACTATTTACCAATTTAGAAGAAAATTCATTTATCGTGACTTCTGACTTCGAAAAAAACATAAAATAAAAAATCGATTATAAAAATCAATAGAATCAACGAAAAAATCTGATATTTTGCAAAATGTGTTGTTTTTAAGTGTAGAAGACGCCTGTGAAGTCGAAATTAAAATCCGTGATGGGCGGGTGGACACTCATGCTGAGTTGGCATGGAATTACCCATATCCAAGTTACAAGTCTCAAGATGAACTCAACCACTGAATGCAAAAAGTATTATGAATCACTGAATCCAAAGAGTATTCTTGACACTAAAACATTTAAGAACGAGATATCTACCAAAATATCTGAACCCTTTCTGACCACAATCTCTTACTCCTAGACACAGGATCTTCATTTAGCTTGATTAAAATTAGCGAACTTCAGGACGAAGTCCTAGTTTATACAAGTAAAATTGTCCAAATCACAGGTGTAACTAAAGATAGTATCCTCACAAAGGGAATAGTATACCTAAGCATAGTACTCGGTAATAGTAAGACTCTAATACACCCCTTTCACGTAGTCCCATCTGACTTTCCAATTACGGCTTACGGCTTATTAGGGAAGGATTTCTTCCTGACAACAAAGGCCAAAGATGATTACGGGACTCTAACATTCAGCTTCTACTATTTAGGGAAGCGGCACACTTCTAAGTTCAAGATGAAGGGAGAGGCGATACCTCCAAGATGCGAAAAGATAGTGCAATTGGGACCAAGCGGCAGGTGAAGTTATCTGCCACCCACAAGAAGTTTTGCCTCAAGTTTACTTATGCGGAACTATTGCTCAACCAATTAATGGCTATATCAATGTAGCTGTCTTAAACACTACCGATAAGGAAGTAACTCTTCAAGATACACGAAAATTCCACTATGATTCAGTATCTAACTATCATATCTTAACACCTTCCACTTTACAAATTGAGCACAAAATCCAGAAGCGACTAGAAGTCCTAATTGCTTCGCTAGATTTGTCCCATCTAAATAAAGAGGAACAGGAATCAATTTTAACTCTCTGTAGAGAATACAATCAGTTGTTCTATATTGAAGGAGATAAGTTAACCTTCACCGACGCAATAAGCATACTCTTACCATTCCACCAGGAAAATCTCCTGTCAACACTAAACCTTACCGTCTTCCTGAAGTACACAAAGCCGAGATAAACTCTCAAACAGCAAAGTTGCTTGAAGAAGGCATTATACGTCCTAGCTCTAGTCCGTGGAATTCCCCACTACTGATAGTCCCCAAGAAGGCTGATCCCGATGGTAAAAAGAAGTGGAGAATGGTCGTGGATTTTCGTAAAATTAACGAATAACTGTGCGCGACGCATACCCGCTTCCGAATATAGAGGACATTTTAGACCAACTTGGGAACTCTCGCAACTTCAGCACACTAGACCTGGCTAATGACTTCTATCAAATCGGAGTCACTGACAAAGACATGCCTAAAACTGCATTTAGCACTCCTCAAGGACATTACGAATTTACTCGTATGCCCTTCGCGTTGCGAAATGCATCAGCCACATTCCAAAGGCTGATGAATGTGGTGTTAGCCGGACTCCAAAGAATGCGTTGTTTCCTTTACCTCGACGACATCGTAGTCTACGCACATGATCTAGTAGACCACAATAGAAAGCTCAGGGAAGTATTCAATTGTCTGAGGAGATACAACTTGAAGCTGCCACCCTCAAAGTGCAAATTTTTAAATAAAGAAGTAATATATTTGGGACACATTATCACTGATCAAGGTATTAAACCTGATCCGCAGAAGATATCCGCTATCCAACTCATAAAGGCTCCGCAAAATCCTAAACAAGTTAAGTCGTTTGTAGGACTTGTAGGATTTTACCGGAAATTTATTTCCAATTTCGCTGGTACAGCAAAACCACTCACTAACCTTCTGAAAAAGGACGTTCCCTTCGTATAGGACGCCCTGTGCGATGAATCATTCGAACTACTAAAAAATGCATTTTCCAAGTCTCCAATCCTCCAATATTTAGATTTTACAAAGAAATTCTTCATAACTACTGACGCGAGTAACACTGCTATTGGAGCCGTGCTCTCCCAATGAACCGATGTCGAAAACGGTGAGCTACCCATAGCTCATAGTCGAACTCTCAATAAAGCAGAGAAAAACTATTCCACCATTGAGAAGGAAGCTCTAGCTGTAGTGTGGGCAGTAAACCGTGTCCGTCCGTACGTCTACGGAAGAAAAATCACTATTAAGGTAAGTGTACACAATTCCGTGGTAGTACATAATTCCGTGGTAATTCGATTTATTAATTAAAACAAGAAATAATAATAGAATTAATATTCCAGTAGAAGTTAAAAGTAGTGTTTTTCATTTGTTCTCGATTTTTGATAATAACTTATTCCGTGTGGCCGGAGTTAAGTTATGTTAAAATAATTTAATCTTTTAAGTTAAATAAAAAATCTATTATACAAGTGATTTATTCTAAATCTTATTTCCAACTGATTGATTCAAAACTAAAACTAATTGATGAAAGCTTGATTTAGTATGGGAAATAGAATGCAGGTGGATGCAGGTGTTGTTCGGGGAATTTTGTCTGTGTGAAAGGAAATGACTTTTGTTGTGGGAAAGATGTTGCGATAGAAATGTTGAGGGAAAGAAGATGTTGCGATAGAAATGTTTATGGGAATGGAATTTGTGCAATATTTACTTATAACTAACCGGGCTCGTAACTACGGCGAGGCTCAACAATATTAGTATAGGCAAAATTACGATTCGTGTCCATTCTGCTGCAGTTTATTGTTTGATAGTACTGTCCATGTTGATGTAATTTGTTCGAAGGCTAGTAGGATTGAATCGGTTCAAAGAAGGTTTTCTCAGTATGCTTTGCGCAAATTGCTTAGAACTTATACGGTTCCTTCTTATAATGCTCGTTGCCAACTTCTTGGTCTAGAATCTCTTCAGAACAGGCGTATTGTTGCTTCGATTATGTTTGTTAGAGATATCTTGTGTTACAGAATATGCTCATCATCTTTGCTTGCTTTGTTTAATATCTATGCTCAGGAGTTGTGTCTTAGAACTAGACCATTCCTTAAAATACCATCGCATAGAACATTGTATGGGTCAAATGAGCCTATTACTTTCTCAGCATCGTGTTTCAACTCTATATGTGATCATCTTGATCTAATTATGGAAAGAGATGAATTTAAACTAATAGTGAAATCTCACCTACTTCCTACTACATAGTCTGCTTTTGGTGATTTGGCTAGATAGACCTGTTCTACTGTCTATTTAAATTTTTATTAGTTTTAAGCTTGACTTCTTAAGCAAAATCTTCCTTTATGTCCTAATTCCAATAGTTCTTCTGTTAAATAAGCAACCAATTTGCATTTAATATTAATTATTGTAATTTATTAATATTGTACTCTTTGCTTGGTTTTTAGTTTTAGTATTTGTTAATTAACGTTAGTTTTAGTAGATAACTAAATAAATATTTGTATTATATAGATATAGTTTCTTATACATTTCTAATAGTCTGTAAGTTCACATAAACTGTAGACTAAATAAATAAATAAATAAATAAATAAATAAATAAATAAATAAATAAATAAATAAATAAATAAATAAATAAATAAATAAATCTAAATTTCAAAACAATCCGAATATACCACGATATGTTGTGCAAACGATTGTTGGACATGTTACGTAAAAATTCCATAACCAAAACAACAACAACAAAAACCAAAAGACTCGCACCGAGCGAAATAGACGAAAATCCAACACTTTTTCGCAAAGGTATCGGATTACGTCTATCTTCCCTAGGTGCGAAACTTTAATTTGATTTTGGTCCCCATGGGACGGTAATTGTCGTCGCGTTTTCACGGTATCAAAAAACGGTGACTCCGAGAAAAAGCCACCGCGGCCGGTGTTGTAGGAAAACGTGTGTTTTTTCTAACCTTGATCCCGGTGTGGGAACCGTTTTCCCTGTTTGAAAGATCCACGGCTCAGCGGTTGGCGGAAAATGTTAAAATGGAGAGTGTTGTTTAACCCATGGCCGCGAGCGGGCGTTCTCAGATCGTGACAAATACGTTTGAAGAAATAATAAATAAATAATTATCTAGGATTGATGTGAATTGTGACAAAACCGTTTGAAGAAATAGTAAATAAATACAAATCTATAATTGGTTTAAATTGTTACTGTTAGGAATCAAACATTCCTGAACACAAAAACAAAAACAAAATTTTCATCACAAAAACAACAAAAACAAAAACAAAATTTCATATCATTAAAATAAAAACAACGTACAACAAAATTCTTCAAATATCATGATACAAAAGCTCAAGACAATAGACAAGTCCAACAATTGGAATGCACCTGAAAAACAAGGTGTCAAGTTGCAGCCGTAATCACTTTGCTCATGTGAAGTCCGGCAAGAAAATCTTCACCCGAAGGAAGTGAAGTCAGCAAATTTCATCTAAATTCTCAGACATCAAAAATTATTACACAAAACAAAAATTGCAGTAGATTTAAATTTTTAGAAGATAAGAAATTCATATATAAAGAAAATTAACGTAAAATAAAGTTCAGTATTCATACTCAAGTAAACAAGACTTCTTATTTTTTTCTTCCACTTGTGAGTCTGCAAGTGACAACTTTCAACCTTTTATTAATACATTGTGTATTGGTTTACGAGCCTGTGCACTAACAACGGGGTCTAGGCTTATGTGCCATAGACCATCTAATTTCAGCCAAATTGATTACTGTTACCTAGTGTATTGGTTTAAGAGCCTGTGCACCACCAACAAGGCCTACGCTTATGTGCCATAGACCAAGCAGAACATCATCACTGCATCAACAAGAGAAATTATCAGTTTTGGTCTAGTAGACTAAAAGAAGTCTGCTACATAAAATTCTGGTGACCCCGACGTGATCAAACAAAATCATTTTGTTTGATCACAAATCACAAATAGCGTTTGTATACCAACAACATCCACCATGGAGGAACTGACGAGGCGGCAAAAGGAAATTGGAAGTGAAATAGAGCGCATTGCTCTCAACTATTCCAAAACCCCTAAAGCTCGGAGAACAGCATCGTACATCCAAAACACTTTGGACTCGTTAGATCAGCTGTGGAATAATTTTGAGACAACAAATAACTCCATACATCAAAAATACGATGATCATCTCGATCATCTATACTTTGTCCAAGGATATTACCAGCAAATAAAGGCTGGATTCGACAAGGCGTGCGTTAACATGAGCACACAATTAGCAGCTCAACAGATCTCATCGGAGATCAGTGATGACCCCGCAGTTATGGGAGAACATCAGAGGACTCCTCAACCCATTATTCCCACAACAACAGCTCAAGACGAGGCCACTAATCAACCCATACTTAGTGAAGAAGGAGAAACTGGCAACAAGCTGACCACAACCAATACGATTAAGCAAATCCTTCCAAAGGCCACAGGGGCTATTCCTAAACAAGGTACTTGAAGAACTGAACGTTCAAATGAACGAAATATAAAAATTTTTTTTAACTGCGTGAGAGTTAAAACACCCCGCTGAAAATCTCACTTTTTACTAATTTGGGTATGGCGAATTCAATAAAAATAGAACCAACCCTCTAGCTTGATCGGAAACTACCCCCAGGACAACCCTTATTACTAAAATTGAGTGTTTCGCACGTACTTATGAAATCACCCCGCCAATTTTTTGTGCAGTAATAGCCTTTAGGGTAAGCTATTTTTTGAGACCAAAGTCAACCCTATCGGTGAATCGGAAGCCACCCCCACAGCAACCCCTAAACTTCAATTCATACCTAAACTTCAATTCACCCCGCCAATTTTTTGTGCACAAATAGCCCTTACTGTAAGCTATTTTTGGAGACCAAAGTCAACCATATCGGTGAATCGGAAGCCACCCCCACAGCCACCCCTAAACTTAAATTATTTTTTTTATGCCCAAAATAAAGTTTCACCCCGCCAATTTTTTGTGAACATCCATCTAATAGATATAACACAATTTTTAGACATCATAACTACCCCCTTCGGGCATCGGAAACCACCCCCGCCACAAGGGGTGAAAACTAAATTATTTAATTTCATACCTAAACTTCAATTCACCCCGCCAATTTTTTGTGCAGTAATAGCCCTTAGGGTAAGCTATTTTTTGAGACCAAAGTCAACCATATCGGTGAATCGGAAGCCACCCCCCCAGCCACCACTAAACTTAAATTTTTTTTTTTATGCCCAAAATAAAATTTCACCCCACCAATTTTTTGTGAACATCCATCTAATAGATATAACACAATTTTTAGACACCATAACTACCCCCTTCGGGCATCGGAAACCACCCCCGCAACAAGGGGTGAAAACTAAATTATTTAATTTCATACCTAAACTTCAATTCACCCCGCCAATTTTTTGTGCACAAATAGCCCTTACTGTAAGCTATTTTTGGAGACCAAAGTCAACCATATCGGTGAATCGGAAGCCACCCCCACAGCCACCCCTAAACTTAAATTATTTTTTTTATGCCCAAAATAAAGTTTCACCCCGCAAATTTTTTGTGAACATCCATCTAATAGATATAACACAATTTTTAGACATCATAACTACCCCCTTCGGGCATCGGAAACCACCCCCGCCACAAGGGGTGAAAACTAAATTATTTAATTTCATACCTAAACTTCAATTCACCCCGCCAATTTTTTGTGCAGTAATAGCCCTTAGGGTAAGCTATTTTTTGAGACCAAAGTCAACCATATCGGTGAATCGGAAGCCACCCCCCCAGCCACCCCTAAACTTAAATTATTTTTTTTATGCCCAAAATAAAATTTCACCCCGCCAATTTTTTGTGAACATCCATCTAATAGATATAACACAATTTTTAGACATCATAACTACCCCCTTCGGGCATCGGAAACCACCCCCGCAACAAGGGGTGAAAACTAAATTATTTAATTTCATACCTAAACTTCAATTCACCCCGCCAATTTTTTGTGCACAAATAGCCCTTACTGTAAGCTATTTTTGGAGACCAAAGTCAACCATATCGGTGAATCGGAAGCCACCCCCACAGCCACCCCTAAACTTAAATTATTTTTTTTATGCCCAAAATAAAGTTTCACCCCGCCAATTTTTTGTGAACATCCATCTAATAGATATAACACAATTTTTAGACATCATAACTACCCCCTTCGGGCATCGGAAACCACCCCCGCCACAAGGGGTGAAAACTAAATTATTTAATTTCATACCTAAACTTCAATTCACCCCGCCAATTTTTTGTGCAGTAATAGCCTTTAGGGTAAGCTATTTTTTGAGACCAAAGTCAACCCTATCGGTGAATCGGAAGCCACCCCCACAGCAACCCCTAAACTTAAATTATTTTTTTTATGCCCAAAATAAAGTTTCACTCCGCCAATTTTTTGTGAACATCCATCTAATAGATATAACACAATTTTTAGACATCATAACTACCCCCTTCGGGCATCGGAAACCACCCCCGCCACAAGAGGTGAAAACTAAATTATTTAATTTCATACCTAAACTTCAATTCACCCCGCCAATTTTTTGTGCACAAATAGCCCTTACTGTAAGCTATTTTTGGAGACCAAAGTCAACCATATCGGTGAATCGGAAGCCACCCCCACAGCCACCCCTAAACTTAAATTATTTTTTTTATGCCCAAAATAAAGTTTCACCCCGCCAATTTTTTGTGAACATCCATCTAATAGATATAACACAATTTTTAGACATCATAACTACCCCCTTCGGGCATCGGAAACCACCCCCGCCACAAGGGGTGAAAACTAAATTATTTAATTTCATACCTAAACTTCAATTCACCCCGCCAATTTTTTGTGCAGTAATAGCCCTTAGGGTAAGCTATTTTTTGAGACCAAAGTCAACCATATCGGTGAATCGGAAGCCACCCCCCCAGCCACCACTAAACTTAAATTTTTTTTTTTATGCCCAAAATAAAATTTCACCCCACCAATTTTTTGTGAACATCCATCTAATAGATATAACACAATTTTTAGACACCATAACTACCCCCTTCGGGCATCGGAAACCACCCCCGCAACAAGGGGTGAAAACTAAATTATTTAATTTCATACCTAAACTTCAATTCACCCCGCCAATTTTTTGTGCACAAATAGCCCTTACTGTAAGCTATTTTTGGAGACCAAAGTCAACCATATCGGTGAATCGGAAGCCACCCCCACAGCCACCCCTAAACTTAAATTATTTTTTTTATGCCCAAAATAAAGTTTCACCCCGCCAATTTTTTGTGAACATCCATCTAATAGATATAACACAATTTTTAGACATCATAACTACCCCCTTCGGGCATCGGAAACCACCCCCGCCACAAGGGGTGAAAACTAAATTATTTAATTTCATACCTAAACTCAATTCACCCCGCCAATTTTTTGTGCAGTAATAGCCTTTAGGGTAAGCTATTTTTTGAGACCAAAGTCAACCCTATCGGTGAATCGGAAGCCACCCCCACAGCAACCCCTAAACTTAAATTATTTTTTTTATGCCCAAAATAAAGTTTCACTCCGCCAATTTTTTGTGAACATCCATCTAATAGATATAACACAATTTTTAGACATCATAACTACCCCCTTCGGGCATCGGAAACCACCCCCGCCACAAGAGGTGAAAACTAAATTATTTAATTTCATACCTAAACTTCAATTCACCCCGCCAATTTTTTGTGCACAAATAGCCCTCACTGTAAGCTATTTTTGGAGACCAAAGTCAACCATATCGGTGAATCGGAAGCCACCCCCACAGCCACCCCTAAACTTAAATTATTTTTTTTATGCCCAAAATAAAGTTTCACCCCGCCAATTTTTTGTGAACATCCATCTAATAGATATAACACAATTTTTAGACATCATAACTACCCCCTTCGGGCATCGGAAACCACCCCCGCAACAAGGGGTGAAAACTAAATTATTTAATTTCATACCTAAACTTCAATTCACCCCGCCAATTTTTTGTGCACAAATAGCCCTTACTGTAAGCTATTTTTGGAGACCAAAGTCAACCATATCGGTGAATCGGAAGCCACCCCCACAGCCACCCCTAAACTTAAATTATTTTTTTTATGCCCAAAATAAAGTTTCACCCCGCCAATTTTTTGTGAACATCCATCTAATAGATATAACACAATTTTTAGACATCATAACTACCCCCTTCGGGCATCGGAAACCACCCCCGCCACAAGGGGTGAAAACTAAATTATTTAATTTCATACCTAAACTTCAATTCACCCCGCCAATTTTTTGTGCAGTAATAGCCCTTAGGGTAAGCTATTTTTGGAGACCAAAGTCAACCATATCGGTGAATCGGAAGCCACCCCCACAGCCACCCCTAAACTTAAATTATTTTTTTTATGCCCAAAATAAAGTTTCACCCCGCCAATTTTTTGTGAACATCCATCTAATAGATATAACACAATTTTTAGACATCATAACTACCCCCTTCGGGCATCGGAAACCACCCCCGCCACAAGGGGTGAAAACTAAATTATTTAATTTCATACCTAAACTTCAATTCACCCCGCCAATTTTTTGTGCACAAATAGCCCTTACTGTAAGCTATTTTTGGAGACCAAAGTCAACCATATCGGTGAATCGGAAGCCACCCCCACAGCCACCCCTAAACTTAAATTATTTTTTTTATGCCCAAAATAAAGTTTCACCCCGCCAATTTTTTGTGAACATCCATCTAATAGATATAACACAATTTTTAGACATCATAACTACCCCCTTCGGGCATCGGAAACCACCCCCGCAACAAGGGGTGAAAACTAAATTATTTAATTTCATACCTAAACTTCAATTCACCCCGCCAATTTTTTGTGCACAAATAGCCCTTACTGTAAGCTATTTTTGGAGAACAAAGTCAACCATATCGGTGAATCGGAAGCCACCCCCACAGCCACCCCTAAACTTAAATTATTTTTTTTATGCCCAAAATAAAGTTTCACCCCGCCAATTTTTTGTGAACATCCATCTAATAGATATAACACAATTTTTAGACATCATAACTACCCCCTTCGGGCATCGGAAACCACCCCCGCAACAAGGGGTGAAAACTAAATTATTTAATTTCATACCTAAACTTCAATTCACCCCGCCAATTTTTTGTGCACAAATAGCCCTTACTGTAAGCTATTTTTGGAGACCAAAGTCAACCATATCGGTGAATCGGAAGCCACCCCCACAGCCACCCCTAAACTTAAATTATTTTTTTTATGCCCAAAATAAAGTTTCACCCCGCCAATTTTTTGTGAACATCCATCTAATAGATATAACACAATTTTTAGACATCATAACTACCCCCTTCGGGCATCGGAAACCACCCCCGCCACAAGGGGTGAAAACTAAATTATTTAATTTCATACCTAAACTTCAATTCACCCCGCCAATTTTTTGTGCAGTAATAGCCCTTAGGGTAAGCTATTTTTTGAGACCAAAGTCAACCATATCGGTGAATCGGAAGCCACCCCCCCAGCCACCCCTAAACTTAAATTATTTTTTTTATGCCCAAAATAAAATTTCACCCCGCCAATTTTTTGTGAACATCCATCTAATAGATATAACACAATTTTTAGACATCATAACTACCCCCTTCGGGCATCGGAAACCACCCCCGCAACAAGGGGTGAAAACTAAATTATTTAATTTCATACCTAAACTTCAATTCACCCCGCCAATTTTTTGTGCACAAATAGCCCTTACTGTAAGCTATTTTTGGAGACCAAAATCAACTTAATCGGACCTGCGGAACCCACCCCCACTGTTTAATTATTATTTTTATCCTCAAAATGGAGGTTCACCCCGCCAATTAGATATACAATTTTTATGGCAATAGTACCGCAATTTATTCAAATTCACCATTCTTCGAACACATCTGGAAAATTTTTCAAAAACAAAAACCAAAAGAACTTGTAGACGATACAGTGTCGCGTGTATCAAATGCGTACGCTGAATCGTTTATGAAACAGTACAAAATTGGCATTCTTAATGGGATAAAAACGTTTCATCAGGCGATGCATTTCGTGAATTAAAAACTTTCAACAAATAGTGGAAGAGCTAGTGGCCTCGACAACATACTCTTTCTTGGGGCGCTGATTACGAAAATCGGCGTTCCGTAGTCCTAAAATATGGGCGTCACCCTTAAAAATGCAAAAATAACACCACTTTTTACGAGTTTCAATGAAATACACTATTTCACTATTTATTTGCGAAGGTGGTTGATTTATACCAAACCAAGCCAAATTTTATGATATGGGATAATCCTAAAATGTTAAAACCACGCCTAAATCGACTGAAAATAGAAAAATTTGTAAACAATTTTTGTTCCAATTTTATGCTTCAAATTCGATTAAATGCGCATCAATTATTTTCATCAACCGTTAAGAGGTTAAAACTACTCCTACAAATTTAAAAATGAACTTTAAGTAAAAAAACACTTTGCAAATATATACTTTGTAAATTTTTTTTTGCTTTTTGCTTGAAATTTGGATAAATAAGTATTATCACCCAAAAAATAATTTATTATCAACCCTTAAGCGGGTAAAACTAATCCTAGATTAAAATTAAATTTGAAAAAAGATTGAAATTTTTTTTGCATTCAAATTTTATTTGCAACTACGAAAGAAATTTTATTTCAATGTATTTTTTATTCTGTTTCGATTTAGGGGGAGAGAATAAATTTCCCAAATTTTTTAATAAAATTTTCTTAAAAATAAAATTTATATGGAAAAAAGGAATTTCAATCAATTCAATTTTTCATATTCAGCTTCCGATGCACGAAAGAATAGGTTTTGACTGGAAAAATTTTGTTATATCTAGGAGTATGTGCAACAAAAATTGGCAGTTTCTTTGAAGGTGGTGGATTTGGCGGGGAGGAGGGGGTGTTAATTTTGGTCTCAAGAGTAGAGGCTATTCATTTTGCGCATTGTTTTGCAATACAGGTATGCAATTAAATATTTTAGTTTACACGCTCTATTCGATGCATGAAAGGGTTACGTTGTGTCTCTAAAGATTGTCTTATATTTAGTACGTGTATGTTCATTGAAAATTAGCGGGCGAATCTTTATTTGGGCATTTAAAAAATTATTTAACTTCAAACGAGGGGTAGGGGTGGTTTCCGATGCACGGAGAGAAATGATATTGGTCCTATTGCCGGTCCCAAGCCAGAAAAACAAGGAGGGTTAATATAGCAATCCCTACTAAAATCAATAGACGTGAATTCTAGTTTAGGTATAAAATAACATAATTCAGTTCTCACCCCCTATTGGGGGGGGGGGGGGGGGGTGGTTCCGATGCCCTAACGGGATAGTTATGGTTTCTAAAAATTGTCTTTTATTTAATAGGTGCATGTTCATTAAAAAAATAATTATACTTTAGGGTTGGCTGTGGGGGTGGGTTCCGCAGATTCGATTAAGGTAATTTTGGTCTCAATAAATAGCTTACAGTAGTGGCTATTTGTGCACAAAAAATTGGCGGGGTGAATTGAAGTTTAGGTATGAAATTAAATAATTTAGTTTTCACCCCCTGTTGCGGGGGTGGTTTCCGATGCCCGAAGGGGGTAGTTATGATGTCTAAAAATTGTGTTATATCTATTAGATGGATGTTCACAAAAAATTGGCGGGGTGAAATTTTATTTTGGGCATAAAAAAAATAATTTAAGTTTAGGGGTGGCTGGGGGGGTGGCTTCCGATTCACCGATATGGTTGACTTTGGTCTCAAAAAATAGCTTACCCTAAGGGCTATTACTGCACAAAAAATTGGCGGGGTGAATTGAAGTTTAGGTATGAAATTAAATAATTTAGTTTTCACCCCTTGTGGCGGGGGTGGTTTCCGATGCCCGAAGGGGGTAGTTATGATGTCTAAAAATTGTGTTATATCTATTAGATGGATGTTCACAAAAAATTGGCGGGGTGAAATTTTATTTTGGGCATAAAAAAAATAATTTAAGTTTAGGGGTGGCTGGGGGGGTGGCTTCCGATTCACCGATATGGTTGACTTTGGTCTCAAAAAATAGCTTACAGTAAGGGCTATTTGTGCACAAAAAATTGGCGGGGTGAATTGAAGTTTAGGTATGAAATTAAATAATTTAGTTTTCACCCCTTGTTGCGGGGGTGGTTTCCGATGCCCGAAGGGGGTAGTTATGATGTCTAAAAATTGTGTTATATCTATTAGATGGATGTTCACAAAAAATTGGCGGGGTGAAACTTTATTTTGGGCATAAAAAAAATAATTTAAGTTTAGGGGTGGCTGTGGGGGTGGCTTCCGATTCACCGATATGGTTGACTTTGGTCTCCAAAAATAGCTTACAGTAAGGGCTATTTGTGCACAAAAAATTGGCGGGGTGAATTGAAGTTTAGGTATGAAATTAAATAATTTAGTTTTCACCCCTTGTGGCGGGGGTGGTTTCCGATGCCCGAAGGGGGTAGTTATGATGTCTAAAAATTGTGTTATATCTATTAGATGGATGTTCACAAAAAATTGGCGGGGTGAAATTTTATTTTGGGCATAAAAAAAATAATTTAAGTTTAGGGGTGGCTGGGGGGGTGGCTTCCGATTCACCGATATGGTTGACTTTGGTCTCAAAAAATAGCTTACCCTAAGGGCTATTACTGCACAAAAAATTGGCGGGGTGAATTGAAGTTTAGGTATGAAATTAAATAATTTAGTTTTCACCCCTTGTGGCGGGGGTGGTTTCCGATGCCCGAAGGGGGTAGTTATGATGTCTAAAAATTGTGTTATATCTATTAGATGGATGTTCACAAAAAATTGGCGGGGTGAAATTTTATTTTGGGCATAAAAAAAATAATTTAAGTTTAGGGGTGGCTGGGGGGGTGGCTTCCGATTCACCGATATGGTTGACTTTGGTCTCAAAAAATAGCTTACCCTAAGGGCTATTACTGCACAAAAAATTGGCGGGGTGAATTGAAGTTTAGGTATGAAATTAAATAATTTAGTTTTCACCCCTTGTTGCGGGGGTGGTTTCCGATGCCCGAAGGGGGTAGTTATGATGTCTAAAAATTGTGTTATATCTATTAGATGGATGTTCACAAAAAATTGGCGGGGTGAAACTTTATTTTGGGCATAAAAAAAATAATTTAAGTTTAGGGGTGGCTGTGGGGGTGGCTTCCGATTCACCGATATGGTTGACTTTGGTCTCAAAAAATAGCTTACCCTAAGGGCTATTACTGCACAAAAAATTGGCGGGGTGAATTGAAGTTTAGGTATGAAATTAAATAATTTAGTTTTCACCCCTTGTGGCGGGGGTGGTTTCCGATGCCCGAAGGGGGTAGTTATGATGTCTAAAAATTGTGTTATATCTATTAGATGGATGTTCACAAAAAATTGGCGGGGTGAAACTTTATTTTGGGCATAAAAAAAATAATTTAAGTTTAGGGGTGGCTGTGGGGGTGGCTTCCGATTCACCGATATGGTTGACTTTGGTCTCCAAAAATAGCTTACCCTAAGGGCTATTACTGCACAAAAAATTGGCGGGGTGAATTGAAGTTTAGGTATGAAATTAAATAATTTAGTTTTCACCCCTTGTGGCGGGGGTGGTTTCCGATGCCCGAAGGGGGTAGTTATGATGTCTAAAAATTGTGTTATATCTATTAGATGGATGTTCACAAAAAATTGGCGGGGTGAAACTTTATTTTGGGCATAAAAAAAATAATTTAAGTTTAGGGGTGGCTGTGGGGGTGGCTTCCGATTCACCGATATGGTTGACTTTGGTCTCCAAAAATAGCTTACAGTAAGGGCTATTTGTGCACAAAAAATTGGCGGGGTGAATTGAAGTTTAGGTATGAAATTAAATAATTTAGTTTTCACCCCTTGTTGCGGGGGTGGTTTCCGATGCCCGAAGGGGGTAGTTATGATGTCTAAAAATTGTGTTATATCTATTAGATGGATGTTCACAAAAAATTGGCGGGGTGAAACTTTATTTTGGGCATAAAAAAATAATTTAAGTTTAGGGGTGGCTGTGGGGGTGGCTTCCGATTCACCGATATGGTTGACTTTGGTCTCCAAAAATAGCTTACAGTAAGGGCTATTTGTGCACAAAAAATTGGCGGGGTGAATTGAAGTTTAGGTATGAAATTAAATAATTTAGTTTTCACCCCTTGTGGCGGGGGTGGTTTCCGATGCCCGAAGGGGGTAGTTATGATGTCTAAAAATTGTGTTATATCTATTAGATGGATGTTCACAAAAAATTGGCGGGGTGAAACTTTATTTTGGGCATAAAAAAAATAATTTAAGTTTAGGGGTGGCTGTGGGGGTGGCTTCCGATTCACCGATATGGTTGACTTTGGTCTCCAAAAATAGCTTACCCTAAAGGCTATTACTGCACAAAAAATTGGCGGGGTGAATTGAAGTTTAGGTATGAAATTAAATAATTTAGTTTTCACCTCTTGTGGCGGGGGTGGTTTCCGATGCCCGAAGGGGGTAGTTATGATGTCTAAAAATTGTGTTATATCTATTAGATGGATGTTCACAAAAAATTGGCGGAGTGAAACTTTATTTTGGGCATAAAAAAAATAATTTAAGTTTAGGGGTTGCTGTGGGGGTGGCTTCCGATTCACCGATCGGGATGATTTTGGTCTCCAAAAATAGCTTACAGTAAGGGCTATTTGTGCACAAAAAATTGGCGGGGTGAATTGAAGTTTAGGTATGAAATTAAATAATTTAGTTTTCACCCCTTGTTGCGGGGGTGGTTTCCGATGCCCGAAGGGGGTAGTTATGATGTCTAAAAATTGTGTTATATCTATTAGATGGATGTTCACAAAAAATTGGCGGGGTGAAACTTTATTTTGGGCATAAAAAAAATAATTTAAATTTAGGGGTTGCTGTGGGGGTGGCTTCCGATTCACCGATAGGGTTGACTTTGGTCTCAAAAAATAGCTTACCCTAAAGACTATTACTGCACAAAAAATTGGCGGGGTGATTTCATAAGTACGTGCGAAACACTCAATTTTAGTAATAAGGGTTGTCCTGGGGGTAGTTTCCGATCAAGCTAGAGGGTTGGTTCTATTTTTATTGAATTCGCCATACCCAAATTAGTAAAAAGTGAGATTTTCAGCGGGGTGTTTTAACTGTCACGCAGTTAAAAATTTTTTTTATATTTCGTTCATTTGAACGTTCAGTTCTTCAAGTACCTCCTAAACAAACAACCAATATCAAGGCGAAAGCAGCACAAACTATGCATTCCACATTGATAAATAGAGCGAGATTGATGACTAGGTCATTGGAAAACTCTCTACAGGGCGAGCTCCCAGGAAGAAGCGTGCAGACACGTCGATTTTATCAGTTTAAAATCGAGATGATAGAACGTCAATGGAAGGAACTGCAGCAACTACAATACAACATTTGGGAACAGGCTGCAGAAATCGCAAGTGATGAAGAAAATGCAGACTGGTTCTTTGATTTAGAAAGGCGAGTACAACAACACTTACTCTACTTGTACGAAGGCATGGACTCCTGCAAACAGCAATCTTTGGAATCAGGACCAACTCCGGATCAAGGCACCAGTCGAGCATCAGCTGTAAAATTACCGAAAGTGACGTTACCCAGATTTGAAGGAGATTATCTCAAGTGGCGTCAGTTCCGTGATTTATACAGCGAACTAGTTCACAAACAAGACATCGCTGACTGCCATAAAATGTGGTATTTAAAAAACAGCCTTCAAGGAGAGGCTGAGAAACTAATACGCCACTTTACAACTTCCGATAGCAACTACCAAGCAGCATGGAGAGTCATTAACGAACGCTACGAAAACCAAAGGTTACTAGTTAATGCATTGATCAACAAACTCCTTTCTCAGCCAGTTCACAGTGTGGAGAGTGCTTCAGCCATCAAGGCAATCCATGATACAACCCAAGAGTGTCTGTTGGGCTTACAGAATCTATCCATACAAACTTCGCAATGGGATGCACTGCTGTTGCACATCCTAATAAAGAAATTAGATAGAAGCACACACACGTTAAGCTACTGACAGAATCAGGCGCAAACGCCGTGCGGACATTGGCTTCGCGGTATGTGGCGACTTTTCACTGACATGATGTTGCGGTGTCGGCGGCGCGCTCCGGCTTTGAACACAACAACGAAATCAAAGTGACAAGTGGACGTGATTGGGAAAAAAATTGAAAAACCTGAATGATTTACATATCATTTTTCTATCCTACAGGGTTTGTCTTTTTTTAGGTGCTAATTTAATTACCCCAATTTGGAAAAATAAAGAATTTCATTAAAAAATATAAAAATCAACAAATTTGCTATCACAGCCAACACCAACACACGACTCCAAACATATGCCCACCACCACCAAAACACGACTCAAAACACAAACATCTCTTGACACACGCGGCGGCAACGCGCAGAAAGTAGAAAGTAAAGCAACTTGCGCGGTGTGTGCGTAGCGTAAATCAGCATTTCGTTAGTGCGCATTTGAATACACTACTTCTATTCTCTCTGTCATTGCCCGCACGGCGTTTGCGCCTGTTTCTGGGTGCCTTCCATTTAGACACAGAAAGACAATTGTGTCCGACACAGCGTGTCGCTCTGTGTCGTTCTGTGTAAGCCCAAATGGAACACATAAGTTCATGAAAAATCCGCCACGGCGCACTTTCCTCGTTTTTATTTTTGTTTGGCAAGTAAATCGTAAATTTTATGTTGATAATTTCTTTAAATTAATTACCCGACATCTTATAAATGCTGGGAATCTTAAAAATGAAACAATATTGTTGTAATTATAAATTAACGATCACATTTCAATTGGCGAGGGTTGGTAGCATTGTCTTAGTTGTGCCCGGCTGTGTCTAGCTGTGTCGTTGATGGAACACTTCTGTGTCGGACACAGTGTAACACTGTGTCTCTCTGTGTCTAAATGGAAGGCACCCTCTGTCAGCAGCTTTATGGGAACAATCCCTTTCCGAGCCTAGGTCATTACCTTCTACGACAGAATTTCTTAAGTTCTTAGAAACTCGGTTCCAGTCACTGGAAGCTGTTGGAGGAAGACCGAAGACATCCGAGGAAACTCCAAGGAGGCATACAGCATCAAAGGCTTTATCATTAACTACTTCGCTCAGCCAGAGCTGTCCCCACTGCAAGGGACAACATAAATTATACAACTGCGAACGATTCTTAAAACTATCATCACAAGATCGTCGAGCAATCGTAAAAGGTGCTCAATTGTGTATGAACTGTTTCAAACCAGGACACAATTACATCAATTGTGCCTCCGGCAGTTGCAGAAAGTGTTCACTTAAACACAACACACTTCTTCATACGTAGGCTGGCCAGAGGGTCTCTTTTAAAGAGAACATGTTATCTTTTTTGAAAAAGATCTTTTTTTCTCTTTTTCTCTATCAAAATTCTCTCTTTTGTTCTCTTTTTCTAATTTTAGTTCATTACATTATAGAAATTGTCTTTTAAAATATATTTTACTATCTTGTGATGTGGCAAGATTGCATGAACTTTATTTTATTAACTTGTTATATGGCAACAAGCCTGCAAGAGAATTTTTTGTTGACTATTCTAACTCTAACCCCTTCTAGTTTGTTGTTGGTTGTCAGTTGTCAGTTATTTAATTGTGTTGTGTCGATTTACTTGCCGCCGTGACCGTGGACCGTGTTATTTGCAATAAAAAGGTTAGTTATTTGTTAATTATTTTAATTCCGATACCAGTCCTTTCAGTTTTTATTTTTTTTTAGTCTAAAATTATTCTGAAAATGAGTAAAAGAAAATGCATTTTTAATTCTGAATTACAAAATAAATTTCCATGTTTTAAGCCAAGAACAGGAAAACATGAAGCATATTGCACAGTTTGCGAAACAACTGTATCTTTAGCTAATAAAGAAAAATATGATTTGGAGCAACATATTAATTCAAAGAAGCATTCATCAATAATGAAAGCAGGTGGTACTTCTAAAAGCGTGTGTGATTTTTTTACAAAGAAATATTCGAAACTAGACGAAGATGTGTTAGCTGTTGAAGCTACATTGGCTTATCACACTGTTGTGTACCAAAAAAAGGGCCTAACTTTCCCAAAAATGATTGGCCCTTTTCCTAAAACAATGAAATTTCCCAATGTTCAACCATTTCAAGGTTGAACAAAAACCTCAGGGAAAATAAATTAAATTTGCCAAAAAAAACTTCTAAAACTCATATTGTACCGGTTTTATTACACCCATGCACATTTTCCCTGCACGGGAACGTCGAATCGGCGCCGGTAATATGAGTCCTTTTGTCTGATAAGATAATTTGCGCGCTCACCTCAGTGTGAAAAACGCAAAATAAGCACTTAACGTTCGACCAGAAGTTAACTGAATCGAAGGTCAAAGCTAACCGTGAGAAATGCAAAACCTGCAGTTTTCCGAGTTTTGGTTTAAATCGCGAAATGTTCGCGATTTTTGTTTTAAAAAACAGTTTTTTTTCTCTCGAATTTATGAACCACGGCGGGTGGTTTCCGCGTTTCAAAAAGCGAGTTGGTTTTTATCTTTGATCGGTTCCGGGCGTTACGGAAAATTCGGGAGAACGGAAATTTGTTCGTGAGTTTAAATTAAAAGATTGTGGAAAACAGAGATTTAATCGATACTTAAGAATTTAAAAGATTGTGGAAAAGCAGAGATTCGATAATCGATAGTTTAAAGAAAGATTGTGGAAAACGGTGATTTGTCTGTTAGTTAAGTATTAAAAGATTGTGGAAAACAGAGATTTAATCGATACTTAAGAATTTAAAAGATTGTGGAAAAGCAGAGATTCGATAATCGATAGTTTAAAGAAAGATTGTGGAAAACGGAGATTTGTCTGTTAGTTAAGTATTAAAAGATTGTGGAAAACAGAGATTTATTCGATACTTAAGAATTTAAAAGATTGTGGAAAAGCAGAGATTCGATAATCGTAAGTTTAAAGAAAGATTGTGGAAAACGGAGATTTGTCTGTTAGTTAAGTATTAAAAGATTGTGGAAAACAGAGATTTAATCGATACTTAAGAATTTAAAAGATTGTGGAAAAGCAGAGATTCGATAATCGATAGTTTAAAGAAAGATTGTGGAAAACGGTGATTTGTCTGTTAGTTAAGTATTAAAAGATTGTGGAAAACGAGATTTGTTTGTTAACTTAAATTGAACGATTGTGGAAAAGCAGAGATTCATTAATCGATAGTTTAAAGAAAGATTGTGGAAAACGGAGATTTGTTTGTTAGTTAAGTATTAAAAGATTGTGGAAAACGGAGATTTGTTTGTTAGTTTAAATTGAAAGATTGTGGAAAACCAGAGATTCATTAATCGATATTTTAAAATTCGAAAGATTGTGGAAAATGAAGATTTGATTGTTAGTTAAGCATTAAAAGATTGTGGAAAAAAGGAGAGTTGATTAACAGTGAAGATTTAAAAGATTGTGGATAAAAGAAGTATAAATAAATTTTAAAGATAGTGGAAAATTGAAGTTTTATTACATCAAAGACTGGGATTTTAAAATTATTGTGGAACAATTTTGTTTGGACGTAAAGAGGATAAAGTCCGCAAACGTTGTGGTGAGGAAGATAAAAAAGCTGTAACACAATTAAATTTCCAACCGTAACGATCTAAATGTAATACACAAAACTATATAAATACATATATATCATTCGACAAAATATATATATATTACACTGGCGCAGCCGGTAGGATCTGGGTGAGTTTAGAGTAAAGTTAACAAGTACTGGGTACGGCTCCAACACCCTTAAACCCAAGGCCGAGCCGGGCTTCTGGGGCCCTAGTTAACTGTCACTAACGTCTCAGATCCTACAAGAACCATCGCTCGGGGGTGTACATCAATGGTGCCTCTGTTCCAGGTGAGCAAGCACACACCCCCCAATTAGTATCTTCGTGGGACTTTCGCGGGCTTCATCCCTGCCCATAATTGATGTCCACCAACTCACATCAGGAGCAAGACCAGGAAGAGATAACCAGCCATCCCGAATCACCAGCTGTTGGACAGAACGGATCCCATGCCACCTCGACGCCGTCCGCAGTACCAACAACATCACACCATCCAGGAGCAGCGCTCACTACTCCCCCATCAATCAACACACCCTTATCTCCAAGAAGACTTCGTAGCGGAAGAACCCTCCGCCAAGCTAGCCAAGTAAGTTTGCAAAACTATTTGAAATTGTTATATATTAAGGCAAGTGAAGACCAAAAATTCTCGATCTCCCAATGTGAAGAGCTTGACCGAGCATTAACAGAAAGTCGCGAGCAAAGACTCGCCCAAATAAGTAAATTTCGAGAGGCAACTGCCAAATTCGCCCAGGAGATCAAGAATTTTAAGAGGTCTTCAAGCCATCAACTACTAGATATTAAGGGAAAAGAAGACAGTAGAAATATATCGCAAGTAGAAAACCCACCGGGTAGTGTCGCGGAAACTAGTAGGGGTGAGGTATTGTTAAATTGGGTGAGCGTATCTCTTACAGACTCCGAGCAGGAGCTGATACTAGACGATCGCGATCCCAGGCCCACTAAATTTTTAAATATGGCGGATTACACCAGAGTGGCTAGACTAACCTCGGAGTTAGTCCCAATATTCTCTGGTGGACAGTCCCCAAATGTAGTTGTTGAATTACAAACCTTCATAGGTTGCTGCAAAAGGGCACTTCAGTGTCTCAGTGAGCATGATAAACCTGCGTTCGTTCAAATATATCCCACACGGTTACGCGGTGAAGCATACCAACTAATAGCGTCTACCCAGCCGGCGACCTTTGAGGACGCCGAAAAACTATTAAACCAGACATATTTACCCAGGGAAACCTACCAAGAAGTGGTCAATAAATTGATCACCACCAGACAGTACCCCCTGGAGACCCTCATTGCCTTCACGGCAAGAATCAAACAAATGCTGCAAGTCTGCAAGGAGGCAGCTGCAACCAAATATGGAGCGCTAGCGGCACCGGCAGTCCAATCTCAATTAGAGGACTTCGCCAAAAATGCCTTACGGAGTGGGGTTACCAACCCCACCTATGTCAGTACCTCCTAACCGTAGGAGAAGAAACTCTCGACAATCTAGTTCAAAAGGCTCTAGACATGGAACGCCTACAACAAACTGCCCTAAACCTACAGCCCAGTGCCTCTGCTTTAATATACCCCGACATCACGCCCCAAAGTAACCAAAACTCCACAATCAACCCGTTTCAACATGCCACATATTATCTGCCGCAAAATGCCACAAACCTTCCATCGCCAACCAACAATTCCCCGCCTCAAAATGGGATATATAATATGACGACTCAGTGCCCGAACAAACACAGTGGGCCCACCACGTATCCACCAACCTGGAACCCACCCACACAAACTCCCCCTTACGATAAACCGACTCCAATGGCCGCGGGTTACCCACAGAGCACACAGTCGCCCACTAAGGGCTGGCCCCAACCACAAAACTTGCCGCCCAACAGACCGAGAACAACAACAGCGGCTGTGATCTGTAACTTCTGCCGCAGGAAGGGACATACTTATAGCGAGTGTATAACTCGAAAAAATACCCCCTTCTGTAACCATTGTCAAGAGTATAATCACGATATTCGGGACTGTCGGCGATTAAGAAACAGCAATCAATATAACCAACGCCCCAGTAGCAGATATACACCGCCCCCGAATAACACCCATCACCCGAATCCTAATTTTAGGAATTTGTCCCAAAGAAACGAAGAGACCAAGACTTCAAACACACCTAGAGTATATAATTTCACCAAAAAGTGTGACTTCTGTAACAGACGAGGCCACACAGTGAGTGAGTGTCAGCAAAGGATGAAGTGGGAATCCCAAAATTCGGGAAACGCCAAGCCGTCGGGTCAGAAATCCCGAATCGACAACATTAAGTAGAAATAAAAAGGGAAAAACTCGGAAGCCCCAAGTCCAAATTCCACTTGTAACGCTACCACTAGATATTAGCCGCGACGGAAAGGTAGAGTTACTAGTGGACTCGGGCTCCGAGGTAAGTATAATAAAACAGAACAAACTGCGTGAAGGGACAAAGGTGGATGAACGCAAAAGATGCACCTTAGAGACACCATGCGGAACCACCAAAACCATGGGAAGCTGCGAAGGAAATTTCCACCTCCAAAACAAAATGCCCAACACTTTTCAGGTAGTACCCGACACGCCGGGCTTCTTAAACGATGGATTGTTAGGTTACGATTTTATCACCAAAAACTGCAATGTGGAAGGACCTAAAAAACGGTTGAAATTTCCGCGTACGGAAACCAATCCAACAGCGTTCAGCGTCCCCCTAATTGTCAGGGGGCAGCCAAAACCAAAGAGGTCAGTCGATGAGAGCCACTGTTTAAGGAAAGCGTCAATAGAGACTAAATGCGCTAACCACAGTGTCTCCAAGGTCCCTACACAGGAGGCTGACTGCATAACCTCTGAGGCAACTGAAGGTCGCCAAAAAACTTCACCACTGCAGAAAACTGTGGAACTGGAAAAGCCGACATGTGTGCCAGGTCGTACCCAAAAGCTAGTCACGATCCCGTTAAGACTACAGGAAGAGATGTTTCTCGCAAGAAATAGACAACGGAGTCTTCCTATCTAACGGTATTCTACCTATGGGTTCAGATAACGTCCTGGTAAGTATACTAAACAGCACCAATGCCCCGATTGAGCTCACCAAACTTGATCTAAAAATGGTTCCAGCCCACAATTTTCAAATAATTCCACTAGATAAGGCAATCTGTCCAAATCTCAAGGAGTCTCAGCCACCCAAGGACCCGAAAAATAACGAACTTCAAAAGCCTTCACACAAGGCAATAATGGCGTTTCTAACCACAGTAGCGCTATTTATATTAAATCACCTGCTGAACATATGGAACCCCGGTGAAACACCAAAAGGGACTACAGAGTCCTCGAACCAGAATCTTAAGCTACCGCATACTAAAACCACGCCTCCAGAAAAATCAAAAAAAACACTAAACGGGCGAGCAATTAGGTATAAAAATACCAGTAAAACATCCTGGGTCCATTACATACAACACGCACCTACAGGCAGCGGAAGACAGGATCAAACCGAATGTCCTAACCGCCTAGAAAAACTCGAAGAAGAGCTAAAGTTGGACAGCGGTCTAAGTGCTGAAGAGAAGCAATCAATCATAGAGCTATGTCATGAATATAACGATATTTTCCATCTGAAAGGAGACCTACTCACTTTTACTACCGCGATAAGTCACGAAATCCCGCTGATGCAGGATGAAGCACCTGTAAATCAAAAAATGTATCGATTGCCCGAGTCCCAGAGGCAAATTATAAATGAACAGATGAAGGAAATGCTGGAGAATGACATTGTCCAGCCCAGCAAAAGCCCGTGGAACTCCCCCTTACTACTAGTTCCAAAAAAGCGGGTCCTGACAATGAAAAAAGGTGGCGAGTCGTCGTCGATTTTCGCAAATTGAACGAAAAAACTATCGGCGACGCCTACCCCCTACCCCGTATAGAGGATATTCTGGACCAATTAGGCCATTCTCGCTACTTCACTACTCTCGATCTAGCCAGCGGCTATCATCAAGTCCTGGTCGACCCCAAAGATCGAGCCAAAACTGCATTCAGCACTAACTACGGACATTACGAGTTTAAGCGAATGCCATTTGGACTCAAAGGTGCACCAGCGACTTTTCAGAGGTTAATGAACTATGTCGTCACTGGCCTACAAGGGCTCGAATGCTTTGTGTACCTGGACGACATAGTCATCTATGGAAAGAACCAGTGGCGTAGGTAGCTTTTTACGATGGGAGGGGATATGACTTGTATATTTTGATTGATCGGATTTTAAGAATTTAATGCATCAGAACGGGGTGTTTTCGCGGTTGTTTCTACAGATGATTCTGCATTTCTATGGTTTTCACCGTCTCAAGACTTGCCGAATGGTTTTATTGGCAGTAAAAATTTCTTCATTCCGAGATAATAAACATAACAATTTTAACACACTTTTGCAATTATAAACTAGAATAAATTTGACAATTGAGGAGTGTCTGTTCAAAAGGGCGTATTTCCAACATAAACAAACTGCCTGTTCCTATAAATAAAATGCTAAAATATATTTAAATGCTCATTCATGTGAAGGTTAAGACTAAAATATGATATGGGTTTTTTATTTAAAAAAATACACATTAAAACTATATTTTTTTAATTATTTGTTTAGAAATAGGCCTTTTTGATCGGGATTGTGAGAAATACGACCTTTTGATTAGTCACTTCCAGAAATAATCCTTTTTGAGTAGAATTTTTGGAAATACTTGCAGTGAAGTATTTTGGGGTTCTGTCAAAAGCAAAAATCCTTTTAGCAAGATTTTTATGTCCACATATCCAATACTTGTATAACTTTGAGCTAAAATTAAATTTTCTATTGTGTTAGGGCTCTAATACCAATGTGCCAAAGTACCAAACTACCAAATAAAGCCAACTTTAACATCAAAATTTGCTAATACATACGCCCTTTTGATTGGAATCCTAATTTTTTGGAATTTTTTATATGGAAAGTACGCTCCATTTGAATAAGTTTTTAGGCTCGATCGATGAACTTTTATGCCATATTTTCAAAATAATTTTAAAATAAAAAAAAGTTGAAAACGGAAATACGCCCTTTTGAACAGACACTCCTCAATTATAAACTGGAGTAAATTAATGTTAACGCTCCAAGGAACGCCTTCGAGTTCTTGATCCGCCAGAGACTGTACTGTACTGTGTATTGTGTTCGATAAAATTGTATCGAGTTAGAACAATCTATGAAGTGCGAAGCTTCCCCGAACTTATAACGTAAAGTTTATCATAATTTTGCCCGTAGAATCTTTTCTTGAACTTTAATATTTTTACTGACTCGGCAATTTTTATAAACTTCAAAATATTAAGGAGGAAATAAATTGACAATCAAAGCCAAAAGTTAGTCCTATTTTTTAGGAAGTTCATATTTTGACACTCTACTACATTAAAAAATTTTCGAAATATTAAATATTGAATAAAATATGCTCATAGTTACTAGTTATTTCACCCAAAATTGGAAAAACGATTAAATTTCTTGATTTATTATTAGGTTAAAAATTTGAGTATTTGGCCACTATTGGCTCATTGTATTTACTTTACATGTGCTCGATGTGTCCACAATTATAGTAAGCGTCCTTTTCGTGGCTCTTGATTGGTCGGCCTGCTCGAAGCGCGGAAATTATACAATACTTAAATGCACAGCCGCCACAAAAACATATCTAGATGATTTTTATATAATTGCGCAAAACCAAAATTGCACATTACATAATGCCAAAAGAGGTGCTGGTGCTTATGAAATTTCACGTATACTTAAATACGTAGATACGAAGACTTTTATTCAATTCTATTATAATTTTCGTAGGCTCATGGGGGGGGGGGATTGATCCCCTTGATCCCCCCCCTATCTACGCCACTGGCAAGAACCTCGTAGATCATAATCAGAAACTAAGAAAAGTTTTTGACAAACTACGAGAGCACAACCTCAAGCTGCAGGTCGAAAAATGTCAGTTCCTAAGAAAGGAGGTCGTATACTTAGGGCACATCTGCTCCGAAAAAGGGGCCCTACCAGACCCAAGGAAAACGACGTGTGTCCAAGAATTTCCCAGGCCCCGCACGGTACGCCAAGTACAATCCTTCCTAGGGCTAGCCAATTATTACCGGAAGTTTATACCGGATTTTTCAAAAACGGTGCGCCCCATAACCAACCTTCTTAAGAAGGGAGCAAAATTTTCCTGGACCGACAAATGCCAGGAAGCGTTTGAAAGTATAAAGGCCTCGTCAGTCGCACCCCCCTTGCTGGTGTACCCAGATTTCACAAAACCATTCAACCTCACAACGGATGCCAGCAGTAAAGCTGTAGGGGCCGTCCTCTCACAAGGCGAGGTAGGAAAAGACCAACCCATAGCTTACGCCAGCCGGACCTTAAACAAGGCCGAACGTAATTATTCTACCATAGAGAAAGAGTTACTGGCTATTGTATGGGCGGTAAAAAATTTCAGGTGTTACCTGCAAGGTCGTAAATTTACAGTCTACACAGACCACAAACCGCTAAAAGGAGTTTTCAATGTAAAGGACCCTACGACTCGCCTCGTACGTTTTCACCATAAGCTTTCGGAGTTCGACTACAAAATCGAATATAAGCCGGGTAAATATAATACCAACGCCGATGCCCTCAGCCGCATCCCACAGGAGCCTGACAACACGAATAATCATACTTTCATAGTAGAAGCCGTCGTCCACGCACCTATGGACCACCAAACCCAAAGTGATCATATGACATGCAACGCTGTCACACGGAGCCAAGCCAAAAAAATCAGAACACCATCACCCACAGATCTGACTGATGTGCCAACAGAAGAGCCCGACATAACATGCGCTTCTGGAACACAAGGCGACACAAATGATGTCAGCCCGCAACTACAAGGCCAAACCACGCCGCAATCAGCCTCACCACAGCCCCAGTCGGGCAAAGCTGAAAGGCCACCATCAGACAACCAGGAAACGGATCCTCCCTCCAAACGCAAGATAGAGGTTATAACCAATCCTGAAGAGATTTCAACCATCCTAAGGGATTACCATGACTCCCCTTTGGCGGGCATCAAGGCGTTATTAAAACTTACGGACGGATCCGAAGGAAATACTGGTGGCGCCACATGCTAGCAGATATCAGAAGATATATAAAGAAATGCAAAAGGTGTCAAACGATGAAGGCGACACTGCCCATTAAGATGCCGATGGTGATCACTGACATAGCCGAGAGACCATTTGACAAGGTTTATCTGGATGTTGTAGGACCTTTGGAAGCTACGCATACGGGAACCTGTACATCCTAACATTCCAGGATAACCTAACAAAGTTAATCGACTGCTATGCTATGCCGAACGCAGAGGCCGATACTGTAGCCCGAATCGTTTTCGATCAAATAATCACACGCTACGGTATACCCAAACAAATAGTGACAGATCAAGGCACTAATTTTCTTAGCGCCCTATTCAAAGGGCTATGTAAGCTACTTAGAATTAAGAAACTACAGACCTCGGCCTACCACCCTCAGTCGAACGGAGCCTTGGAGAGAGCCCACCGACCGCTCGTAGAATATTTGCGTAGTATCACGGACCAAAATCCCAAATCATGGGATCAGTACTTACGCACAGCGGCATTTGTATACAATACCAGCGTCCATGACGGTACGAAACTTACGCCCATGGACTGCCTATACGGATTCTCACCCGATGTCCCTTCTAACCTAAAAAGGGACCCAGACCCAGTGTATAACCACGAAAGCTATTAGCGCTGCGTTCCATTGGGTAATATTTTCTACTATCGAGTACTCCGGAGTACTCCCAACTACCCCTGCACTTTTACGTTTTACTCGTATTTACTTCTGACATCAAAAAATCGCGTTCCATTGGTGATGTACTCCGGAGTACTCCGGATCGCCCAATGGAACGCAGCTATTATTACTTACTAAAATACAAGTTACAACGCACCTACTCCATAGCCCGACAGAACCTATTAGCCAGCAAACAAAAATCTAAAGTAGCATACGACCAGAGAATAAGGCCACACACTTTCCATGTCGGCGATAGAATTCTAATAAAAAGTGAAAACCGGAAAGGCAAATTGGCCCCCATCTGGAAAGGACCATTTTCGGTAATAGCCGTCCCCGGCCCGGTAAACACAACTGTCAAAATCGAGAACAGACAAACCACGGTACACAGCAACCGCTTAAAGCTTTTTTACGAATAAATCATCTGAGCCTCAAAGGCACTTAATCCAAATGAAGAGATTTCCAAGCCCATGATACAACTCACCCGCTACGGCAAACCGAGCCACTACACAGAATTAAAGACGAAAGCGATTCTAACAAAGCCTCCTTTACCAGTGGTCACTGACTTCAATATCTCTCAGTAGCCTGATCCTCCTTCTATTCCTACTGTACGCACTGTTCCGGATATTGCAGGTGACACATAAAATGTTCAGAGAGAAAGCAACCGTACAAACCGCAGGGACGGTCGACCAACAGGTAACCCCACAAACCCGGGACATTACCCCAAGTCTACCTAGAAGACCCCGAACTCGCTCCATGACACTACCTAGGGCCGTCCAATTAGTAGGGGAAAGAATTTAATAAACCTATAACACAAAAATCAGGAAGAGTCCACAATTCCACAACAATAATAAACTTAGAGAAAAATAAATTTAAGAGAAAGAAAAAACATAGCAATATACAAAAAAAAATATAAACATAAAGAGAAATAAATAATAAACTAAACGAAAATATAGTAATATTAATTAACAAGAAATATGTAAGTAATATATCAATAAAAAACAAAAAATTATACATATACATATAACAATGATAGAATAAACAAAACATAATATCCTAAGAAAAATTAGATGTCAGGAAAATGTAAAATGAAAAAAAAAGAGAGAAAAATTCCACAAATATTTTAAATAATAAAAATAAAATAAATATACACATCTTTCCGCAAAAACTCAATTTTTCTTGCCAAATAAGGCCTAAACCAAAAAAAAGGTTACAGAAAGCCTAAATAAGAAAGCCCCTCATAAACTTGAATAACCAAAAAGAAAAAAAAAATTTTTTGTTATTATATGTTAAGATAATAGACTTTCTTACTGTTGTAATGTTGTTGCAAAATAAAAATGAAAAAAAAAGATGGTAATGATTTTAAGAAATAAAGAAAAAAGAAACTATATTTTAAATTAAATAATAAACGTTATTAAGGAAATTATATAAGAAAAATCATTAAAGAAAGAATGTAAGAAAAACAATACATACGCACTTTAGAGAAAGAATTTTTAGTAGAGTAACAAGGCGAAAATAATAAACAAAAAAGCCATATTAACAAAAAAAATAACAATAATAACGTAAACCAAAAAAAAAATATACACAAAAATGTATCTATAAACATAACAAAACGCTTCTTCCACATATCTCTCATATAAGCAACACCTAATTTTGGTTCGAAGAACAAATTTTACTCTTCTTTTTTACATGTTACCAGTTAACGATTGTCCTTTAAGTTTACCCCTCAACTTCCACCGCCCAATAGCCATCGAGTACGAGAATCGCCTTACTTCGTAGCGATTCTCTTATTTCAGGGGGGAAGGAATGTTGTGTACCAAAAAAAGGGCCTAACTTTCCCAAAAATGATTGGCCCTTTTCCTAAAACAATGAAATTTCCCAATGTTCAACCATTTCAAGGTTGAACAAAAACCTCAGGGAAAATAAATTAAATTTGCCAAAAAAAACTTCTAAAACTCATATTGTACCGGTTTTATTACACCCATGCACATTTTCCCTGCACGGGAACGTCGAATCGGCGCCGGTAATATGAGTCCTTTTGTCTGATAAGATAATTTGCGCGCTCACCTCAGTGTGAAAAACGCAAAATAAGCACTTAACGTGCGACCAGAAGTTAACTGAAGCGAAGGTCAAAGCTAACCGTGAGAAATGCAAAACCTGCAGTTTTCCGAGTTTTGGTTTAAATCGCGAAATGTTCGCGATTTTTGTTTTAAAAAACAGTTTTTTTTCTCTCGAATTTATGAACCACGGCGGGTGGTTTCCGCGTTTCAAAAAGCGAGTTGGTTTTTATCTTTGATCGGTTCCGGGCGTTACGGAAAATTCGGGAGAACGGAAATTTGTTCGTGAGTTTAAATTAAAAGATTGTGGAAAACAGAGATTTAATCGATACTTAAGAATTTAAAAGATTGTCGAAAAGCAGAGATGCGATAATCGATAGTTTAAAGAAAGATTGTGGAAAACGGAGATTTGTCTGTTAGTTAAGTATTAAAAGATTGTGGAAAACAGAGATTTAATCGATACTTAAGAATTTAAAAGATTGTGGAAAAGCAGAGATTCGATAATCGTAAGTTTAAAGAAAGATTGTGGAAAACGGTGATTTGTCTGTTAGTTAAGTATTAAAAGATTGTGGAAAACAGAGATTTAATCGATACTTAAGAATTTAAAAGATTGTGGAAAAGCAGAGATTCGATAATCGATAGTTTAAAGAAAGATTGTGGACAACGGAGATTTGTCTGTAAGTTAAGTATTAAAAGATTGTGGAAAACAGAGATTTAATCGATACTTAAGAATTTAAAAGATTGTGGAAAAGCAGAGATTCGATAATCGATAGTTTAAAGTAAGATTGTGGAAAACGGAGATTTGTCTGTTAGTTAAGTATTAAAAGATTGTGGAAAACAGAGATTTAATCGATACTTAAGAATTTAAAAGATTGTGGAAAAGCAGAGATTCGATAATCGTAAGTTTAAAGAAAGATTGTGGAAAACGGAGATTTGTCTGTTAGTTAAGTATTAAAAGATTGTGGAAAACAGAGATTTATTCGATACTTAAGAATTTAAAAGATTGTGGAAAAGCAGAGATTCGATAATCGATAGTTTAAAGAAAGATTGTGGAAAACGGAGATTTGTCTGTTAGTTAAGTATTAAAAGATTGTGGAAAACAGAGATTTAATCGATACTTAAGAATTTAAAAGATTGTGGAAAAGCAGAGATTCGATAATCGCAAGTTTAAAGAAAGATTGTGGAAAACGGTGATTTGTCTGTTAGTTAAGTATTAAAAGATTGTGGAAAACGAGATTTGTTTGTTAACTTAAATTGAACGATTGTGGAAAAGCAGAGATTCATTAATCGATAGTTTAAAGAAAGATTGTGGAAAACGGAGATTTGTTTGTTAGTTAAGTATTAAAAGATTGTGGAAAACGGAGATTTGTTTGTTAGTTTAAATTGAAAGATTGTGGAAAACCAGAGATTCATTAATCGATATTTTAAAATTCGAAAGATTGTGGAAAATGAAGATTTGATTGTTAGTTAAGCATTAAAAGATTGTGGAAAAAAGGAGAGTTGATTAACAGTGAAGATTTAAAAGATTGTGGATAAAAGAAGTATAAATAAATTTTAAAGATAGTGGAAAATTGAAGTTTTATTACATCAAAGACTGGGATTTTAAAATTATTGTGGAATAATTTTGTTTGGACGTAAAGAGGATAAAGTCCGCAAACGTTGTGGTGAGTAAGATAAAAAAGCTGTAACACAATTAAATTTCCAACCGTAACGATCTAAATGTAATACACAAAACTATATAAATACATATATATCATTCGACAAAAAATATATATATTACAACACTTTGAAACATCACTTAAGCTTCAGATCCACAGATTGTACAACAAAATTATTAAAGAACATCGTAATAGATTCTGAAATCGCAAAACATTTGTCCTCCGCTAAAACAAAAACTAAAGCAATTGCATGAAATGTAATTAGTCCATACTGCATTGATAACGTAATTAATGCTTTGGTTGACATTCCATTTATATCTGTTTCTACTGATGGTAGCAACCATGGAGCCCAGAAAATGTTCCCAATAATTATTAAGTATTTTGATATAAAAAATGACGGAATAGTTACGAAAATAATTAATTTAGAGTGCCTAAACAATGAAACAGCCGAAACAATTTCTGAATATGTTTTTTTGTGTTTAGCAAAATTGAATTTATTAAATAAGTGCATTGCATTCTCCGGCGATAATTGCAATACAAATTTGGGAGGTATAAAAAGGGCAGGGGAAAAAAACGTGTTTAAAAATTTAAAAACAAAAATTAACAAAGATTTAATTGTCATTGGTTGTGTAACGGTCGGCCTTAATTAGAAAAAAAAAAAATATATTCCTACTCTCCCCAAACAATTGCATATCAGCATTTGAAATTAACCGCGTCTCCATACAATAATCTTAACATAATTTCTCAGCCCACCAAAAACATTTTTTTGTAATAATTATTCACAATTTCCATACAAAAACTTTTGCTAAAATATGCACGCCTCTGCGCATATTATTTCTTGCCTATCCCAATTCTACGGCATAATGCACGCACACAAAAGTTTTCGCGCAACAGAATTGCCGGCGGCGAACGCCCAGCCAATCACTTTGCATTAATTTAAATGAAAACCGAACGATTCTCGGAATTTTTATTCTTGCCCATGTAATGGAAGGGATTTATACGGGAGAATGAAGGAACACCGATTATCAATCCGCTTGGTTGTTCCCTTCCGTGTGAATTCCTTCATTTCATTTCCCCATCCTCTATTTTTCCAAGGACACGACCATATAAGGGAATAACGCTGTTCGATAGCGATTTCCTTTGGTCTTTTTCTGCCCTCACCCCCCCAACACTGTTGCGCCAAGGGCTAATTTCTGGCTTGGCGTCGGAGTTAGATTCATTCGGGAAGTAGATTCGATAGAAGCCGGTCGGGAAGAAAAATTAATTAGAAAAAAAATAAAATGGAGAGATCGAAACTAGGACAGCGTTTTTAGTTTCGGCGTTTAATTAATGTTAAATAGTTTTGGCGACATTCGCTATTGGAATCGAAATCGAGATCAAAAAAAAAAAACAAACGAAAACGGTGACTATAACCATGTAAAAAAAAAAAGAAGAAAAAAAAAACTGTGAGAATAGTGCAGAACCAAAACGTTATTATTGCGAAAGTTTTTTTTTATGTTACGGTAGTGATTGACTAGTTTTTTTTACCCAAAACCAAGAAAAAAAGAAAAGAATTACGAGGCCATTCCTGTGAACGAAGTTACCTTTTTGTTTGTAGATGCAGTTTCTTTTAATTTTCAAAAAGGAAAACAAAAGAATAAATTTTCTTTTCAAGCGGAAATTGTTGCTCGAATTTAATGTTCATTTTCATTTTTTTTAAAGTTAAAACCAAGTTTTTTTATGCTTTACGGTAGTCGGTTAGTGGAAATTACGGAAGATGGTCGCGTAGATCGATGTGCGTACACGCGGAAGTTGTTTCACTCAAAAAAGTAAAGAAAAAAAAAAGGGAAAGGAAAATTTCTTCTTCCATCAGAAAGAAAAATAAAAAACAAAACAAAAAAAAAAAAAAAAGAAGAAAAAAAAAATTTTAATTCAAATGTCTAATAAGGAAATAATAATAAGTGGATAAAACAACAAAACAATTGTTTTTAACATATAATATGAATGCGATAATATATAGATAAAAAAGCGAAAACAGAAATAAAATGTATAATAATACCTATGTAAATAAAAAAACAAAAAAAAGTGTTTCCGAATCAGCAGAACTCAAGTATCGTGAGGAAAAAGGTATACTATAAAAGAACAAGCTTTAAGCCGACATGTACAATTTATTTGTTGGGCATTTATATGTTACCTAACCAAAATTATTGTTTTATAAAAAGAGAAAATAATTGAAACAAAGAGAAACTTTGATTGAAGGATCGAGAGGACATATTTTAATCATTAGTGAATTTTTTTTATCAAGAACAAAAAAAAAAACAATATATTTAAATAAAAATAAAATGTTTTGACTATTAGACGTATTTTAAGAAATTTAAATTTATTTCTTTTACGGAAAGAAAACAAAATAATTTCTTTTTATTGAGAACAAAGCTTTTAAATACAATCGATTTTTTTGAAGATATTTTTTTGAAATACATGGAGATTTCTTTTTTTTTTGAAAGAAAAAGACAAACCAACCATTTAAAATAAATAAAAATTTTTATTGAAGACAAAATATCGAAATACATATGATTTTTTTTGAAGGAATTTTTTTAAATAAATATAAACTTTTTGGTATTGAAAAAAAAAAAGAAAAAAATAAACATTTAGATGGATAAGACTTTTCTCGTTTGAAAGAAAAAAAAAATTTATGTGAATATCCGATGTTACTATGGTTGATGAACAAAATGTTTTGAAATAGAAAATAAATAAGCGCTTTTGATGACATATTTATAAATAAGTACAACTCTTGATTGAATACCTGAAACATATAAAAAATTTTAAAAAAAAAAAAAATATATATATATATTTAAAATAAATGATTTTTGTTTTGAGAAAATATTTAAACTAGATAAGCTAAATTTTTTTAAGAAATATATTTAAAATGAATAACCTTTTTATTGGAGAGGAAATATTTAAACTGAATAAAAAACCTTTTTATTGAATTTTAAAGTCAATAATTGTTTTTCGTTTGATGGAGGAAGAAAGAAAAAAAATTTATTTTGGGTTGTTTTTTTTTTGGTCATTCTGTATAGATTGGACGATCTGGAATCGGTGCATTCGTTGGTAGAGTTGGTTTTTTTTGTTGTTGTCTTCTCTGCAACATGATGGCTCGTGAGTAGACGCATCGAAGGATGTGGTGTTCTAGGGGAGGTTTTGGCCCTCCAAATGTGGTAAGAAGCCCATAGTTTTTTTTTGATCCCCCTCATATCCCCTTGAATGAGTAAGCATGGCTGTATAACGTCGTTACCCCCTCTCGTAAGGCTACCCAACCCTATTTAGTCCCTATCTCGACGATCCACTATATATATTTTTTTTGGTCATTTTGACACGCGAAAGTTTAATCTGTTTTTTTATATGAATATCAAGTAACTGTCTTTAGTGACAAGCCCTTGCACAACGAACCCCCCCAACGGCGAGCTAGCCGCAGCACCGCCAGGCGTGTCCTTATTTCTAGTGCAGAGGGTGCGAATTTCGCGAGATAGGTTTTCAATTGCCTTCTTTGTTAATATCAGCTGTTCAGCAAAGGCCCTCAGCCTTCTGGACCTTTTAGTAGTATCTTTGAAAATATTTTTTTTTGTACTGTCTGTTGACCCCTATGGTATTCAATCCTGTATTTTGGTGTATGACAGTTACAGATATGGCGCCTCGAGTGTCATGTGTGTATCCTGCATGTATCAGTTTAGAATTTAATTTAACTTTTTTTTATTGACAGTTACAAAAATGGCGCCCAACGTTCGGTAAAACGGACTTTAAAATTTTTTATGTTAGACTAGAGTCCTAGTATATTTTTTTAAATGTTGAACAGTTGTTGTCACTAGTTGACAAATTAATTCTTTTTACGTATCCAGTCTCATTCTTTTTACTTTTTAACTCGATTTAATTGCTAGTATTAAAACCCTACCTTTATTAAATGATTTTCTTTGGAAAAAAAGCCATCGAGAGGGGCCACAGGTCCTTTTTCCAATTTTTTTTAGAAACCTTAACGGTTTCAAGTAAATGAATTTTTTTATTTACTTTCGGTTATGTTTCGGTGGTAGCTTCCACTTTTTATTGATGTTGCTCATGCACATGTTAGGATGCCCTCATCTTGGGTTCAAGCGCTTCGCTTGCCCTTGTGACATCCTATGTTGGCCAACCTAGTCATGCCCTACTGCTGTCG
Organism: Thereva nobilitata; assembly: GCA_963855945.1. Classification (NCBI taxonomy): domain Eukaryota; kingdom Metazoa; phylum Arthropoda; class Insecta; order Diptera; family Therevidae; genus Thereva; species Thereva nobilitata. The sequence goes on from OY979694.1 coordinate 135,845,817, forward strand.
GTTTACAGGTGGCTTATGTTCATCTGGCTTTGCGCAGAGGTGCCCCTGGCTTTGGTTGTCCTTCCCTTGTCTTAGAGTACAATGCTCAAATTTTTTTTCTGATCCTTTTAGTATGGCCAAAATGTTTGTTGGACGGTGAACTTGCTTTCTGGTTACCAGGCGCTTCGCCTGACTCTGCGGTAAGTTCAGTGTTCCTCAACCATTGCGGTCCCGTTTAATAATCCTCTGGTTGTACCTGCCTTCCGGAATTTCAGCATTTCAGTCGTTGCTGATCCGTTGTGGCGGTCGTCCAAGATTAAAATTAGTAATTCCTTTGGAAGCTTCCACAATGTCTTCGTCACGTTAATCACAGCCATGCGGACTGCTTTTGGGATATGGGGTATCTGTCAAGGTTCTTTTGGGGAGGATGGTGTTACACCTGGTCTAGCACCACCCCCTCCAACGAGCCTTGTATAATTTTGGGGTGCTCATTGGTGCCACTGACACCAATACATTTTGGGGGAGCATTCCTCTCTCTGGGGTATCCATACTCGCTTCTATATATTTTTTTTGGGAGGTAGCTCTCTTTATTTTTTTCATGACTTAATTTTTTTATTACGTATCCTAAACAAGACCATTATTTTATCTTCTAAAAAAAAAAAAAAAAAAAAAAAAAATTTATCCTAGTAGTCTATATGTTAGGTAATATGTTTTTCTTCTGAGCCTGATTTTGCTTCAGTTTATCATTACTATGATACCTTTTACTATTATAACCCTCACCAAGAATTTTTGAATAATCGTATCCGAATTCTTATTAACCTATATATCTTATCTGAATTTTAATAACATATATACCCGACTTAAATTTTAATAACCTACATATCTTATCGGAAATTTTAGTAACTATATATCCCATCTGAATTCTAATAACCTATATCTTTATATACTCGTTCAGCATGAACGCCTTATGTTAACAATTTTTTTGGTCACCGACTATAGGAAGCAACTCCCCGAGTAGCCCTAATAAGGTATCTCGCCGGCTTCACCGGTTAACTGACAGGGTGCCTTAAACCGCTTAGGTAGCTTCCCTAGCGGTGGTACACCTCCTTGTTTTCCTTGTTCGTCTGGGGACAGGGTTTTCATGCTAGATGCCTAGCAGGGGCTGCCAGACCAGACCCCCCGAGACACGGTCCTCTCGGTCATTTTTATCGCGCCCGCCTGTTCGCGTGGAAGCTAGCCTTTGCTTCTCAGTCCTTTGTGTCGTGAAGCCCGGACAGTGCGAGGTTCTAGGAGATGCGACCTAGCGCCTCAGAAAGTGGTAGCGTCCTGCTGCATAATCCGTCCTTTACCAGTTTTATTCTCCCCTAGGCCAGAGTAGATCTCTGCGGGCGGGAGAGGAATATATTTCCCAGGGCTCAGGCCAGCGACTTGGTCGACGCTGATCCCCTGGGGCATTTACTCTTCCCCGTAGGATGACTTAAGAGTTCTCTGACGAATGTACCGGCGGTGCCTCGTTCATCATCATTGGACTTCGAGGTCATCCCCCCCGCAGGATTAACCGCGGTCACGGGTACCCTATGGACCACTTCAACCCCTTTCAATAGCCTACAAACACACACTTTTACACCCGTCACCAACCTTCTCCTTTGTGGGAGCCAACACACGAACATTCTGAATTTTCTAAATACTCTAATTATCCGTATGTAACCTCTGTGCTCGGCTACTCAGTCGGTAGAGCATGACACTCTTAATCTCAGGGTTGTGGGTCGAAGCCACACGTTTAATAGCCCATCACTGTACTAGTCTTCTGCATGGGCATGCACCCATCTTTATATCCATTCCCTATTCTTTTCAAAATTTCATCACATAGAAATTTTTAGCCCGGCTGACTCAGTCGGTAGAATGAGACTCTTTATCTCAGGGTCGTGGGTCGAGCCACACGTTGAAGACCTACCACGCACCACGGTACTCTCTTTCTTAGATACCTTTCTTCCTAATATATAATCACTGTTAAGGACCAATTAGTCATTATGTTGTGCCCGGCAACTAGCCGATGAGCATGAGACTCAATGGGCCGCCTCGTCTTTCGGTTCCCCTCTCCTTGCCTGTTCTAGCGTAACCGCCTTGTAACGGTCGGCCTTAATTAGAAAAAAAAAATATATTCCTACTCTCCCCAAACAATTGCATATCAGCATTTGAAATTAACCGCGTCTCCATACAATAATCTTAACATAATTTCTCAGCCCACCAAAAACATTTTTTTGTAATAATTATTCACAATTTCCATACAAAAACTTTTGCTAAAATATGCACGCCTCTGCGCATATTATTTCTTGCCTATCCCAATTCTACGGCATAATGCACGCACACAAAAGTTTTCGCGCAACAGAATTGCCGGCGGCGAACGCCCAGCCAATCACTTTGCATTAATTTAAATGAAAACCGAACGATTCTCGGAATTTTTATTCTTGCCCATGTAATGGAAGGGATTTATACGGGAGAATGAAGGAACACCGATTATCAATCCGCTTGGTTGTTCCCTTCCGTGTGAATTCCTTCATTTCATTTCCCCATCCTCTATTTTTCCAAGGACACGACCATATAAGGGAATAACGCTGTTCGATAGCGATTTCCTTTGGTCTTTTTCTGCCCTCACCCCCCCAACACTGTTGCGCCAAGGGCTAATTTCTGGCTTGGCGTCGGAGTTAGATTCATTCGGGAAGTAGATTCGATAGAAGTCGGTCGGGAAGAAAAATTAATTAGAAAAAAAATAAAATGGAGAGATCGAAACTAGGACAGCGTTTTTAGTTTCGGCGTTTAATTAATGTTAAATAGTTTTGGCGACATTCGCTATTGGAATCGAAATCGAGATCAAAAAAAAAAAAAACAAACGAAAACGGTGACTATAACCATTTAAAAAAAAAAGAAGAAAAAAAAAACTGTGAGAATAGTGCAGAACCAAAACGTTATTATTGCGAAAGTTTTTTTTTATGTTACGGTAGTGATTGACTAGTTTTTTTTACCCAAAACCAAGAAAAAAAGAAAAGAATTACGAGGCCATTCCTGTGAACGAAGTTACCTTTTTGTTTGTAGATGCAGTTTCTTTTAATTTTCAAAAAGGAAAACAAAAGAATAAATTTTCTTTTCAAGCGGAAATTGTTGCTCGAATTTAATGTTCATTTTCATTTTTTTTAAAGTTAAAACCAAGTTTTTTTATGCTTTACGGTAGTCGGTTAGTGGAAATTACGGAAGATGGTCGCGTAGATCGATGTGCGTACACGCGGAAGTTGTTTCACTCAAAAAAGTAAAGAAAAAAAAGGGAAAGGAAAATTTCTTCTTCCATCAGAAAGAAAAATAAAAAACAAAACAAAAAAAAAAAAAAAAAAGAAGAAAAAAAAAATTTTAATTCAAATGTCTAATAAGGAAATAATAATAAGTGGATAAAACAACAAAACAATTGTTTTTAACATATAATATGAATGCGATAATATATAGATAAAAAAGCGAAAACAGAAATAAAATGTATAATAATACCTATGTAAATAAAAAAACAAAAAAAAGTGTTTCCGAATCAGCAGAACTCAAGTATCGTGAGGAAAAAGGTATACTATAAAAGAACAAGCTTTAAGCCGACATGTACAATTTATTTGTTGGGCATTTATATGTTACCTAACCAAAATTATTGTTTTATAAAAAGAGAAAATAATTGAAACAAAGAGAAACTTTGATTGAAGGATCGAGAGGACATATTTTAATCATTAGTGAATTTTTTTTATCAAGAACAAAAAAAAAAAAACAATATATTTAAATAAAAATAAAATGTTTTGACTATTAGACGTATTTTAAGAAATTTAAATTTATTTCTTTTACGGAAAGAAAACAAAATAATTTCTTTTTATTGAGAACAAAGCTTTTAAATACAATCGATTTTTTTGAAGATATTTTTTTGAAATACATGGAGATTTCTTTTTTTTTTGAAAGAAAAAGACAAACCAACCATTTAAAATAAATAAAAATTTTTATTGAAGACAAAATATCGAAATACATATGATTTTTTTTGAAGGAATTTTTTTAAATAAATATAAACTTTTTGGTATTGAAAAAAAAAAAGAAAAAAATAAACATTTAGATGGATAAGACTTTTCTCGTTTGAAAGAAAAAAAAATTTATGTGAATATCCGATGTTACTATGGTTGATGAACAAAATGTTTTGAAATAGAAAATAAATAAGCGCTTTTGATGACATATTTATAAATAAGTACAACTCTTGATTGAATACCTGAAACATATAAAAAATTTAAAAAAAAAAAAAAATATATATATATTTAAAATAAATGATTTTTGTTTTGAGAAAATATTTAAACTAGATAAGCTAAATTTTTTTAAGAAATATATTTAAAATGAATAACCTTTTTATTGGAGAGGAAATATTTAAACTGAATAAAAAACCTTTTTATTGAATTTTAAAGTCAATAATTGTTTTTCGTTTGATGGAGGAAGAAAGAAAAAAAATTTTTTTTGGGTTGTTTTTTTTTTGGTCATTCTGTATAGATTGGACGATCTGGAATCGGTGCATTCGTTGGTAGAGTTGGTTTTTTTTGTTGTTGTCTTCTCTGCAACATGATGGCTCGTGAGTAGACGCATCGAAGGATGTGGTGTTCTAGGGGAGGTTTTGGCCCTCCAAATGTGGTAAGAAGCCCATAGTTTTTTTTGATCCCCCTCATATCCCCTTGAATGAGTAAGCATGGCTGTATAACGTCGTTACCCCCTCTCGTAAGGCTACCCAACCCTATTTAGTCCCTATCTCGACGATCCACTATATATATTTTTTTGGGTCATTTTGACACGCGAAAGTTTAATCTGTTTTTTTATATGAATATCAAGTAACTGTCTTTAGTGACAAGCCCTTGCACAACGAACCCCCCCAACGGCGAGCTAGCCGCAGCACCGCCAGGCGTGTCCTTATTTCTAGTGCAGAGGGTGCGAATTTCGCGAGATAGGTTTTCAATTGCCTTCTTTGTTAATATCAGCTGTTCAGCAAAGGCCCTCAGCCTTCTGGACCTTTTAGTAGTATCTTTGAAAATATTTTTTTTTGTACTGTCTGTTGACCCCTATGGTATTCAATCCTGTATTTTGGTGTATGACAGTTACAGATATGGCGCCTCGAGTGTCATGTGTGTATCCTGCATGTATCAGTTTAGAATTTAATTTAACTTTTTTTAATTGACAGTTACAGTTGTCCCGCTCATATTATTCACAATTCTGCAAAACATGGACTTGATTCTTTAAATTTTGATATAGAGTCAATTGTTTTGAAAATATATAATTACTTTTCGATATATACAATTCGAACAGAAGCATTAAAAGAATTTTGCCGTTTTGTTGACATTGAATTTAGAGATTTATTGAAACACACAAAAACCAGATGGTTATCTTTATATCCAATAATTAACCGAATTTTGCAAATGTATCCGGCTTTAAAAGCTTACTTTTTATCTCTTGACTCATGCCCCGTCATTTTACTAACATTTTTTCAATCAAAACTAAGTGAAGCTCTTTTATATTTCGTCCATTCGTTAATGTACATTTTCCACGAGAAAGCAAAAGAAATAGAAGCTGAAACAAATTCGATTGTGGAAGTTGTTATGGTAATTACTTCTTTAGAACAAATTTTAGAAGAACGATATGAAAATCTTTTTTGCCCATGAAAGTTAAGTCGATAATTCAACAAAATATTATTGAGGGATTCGAAGACGAAGCTAATGCTTTTAAAATAAATTTAGTTAATTGCTACAAAAAAGCACATGATTATTTAAAAATGTGGTCACATCAATTTACAGAATTTAATTGCTTTCAGTGGATGAAACTAGATAACATACCAGAATGGAATGATGTAGAAACAACTTTACAATATATAAGTTCTAAAGGGATACTTATTGATGATATAAAATTTTTTGATCAATTTATTAATTTTAAAATATTTCTTAAAAAAAATATTACTAATGTTCAGTTTCAAAAAAATATGTCTTGTAAAAAATGGTCTATTTATTTCAACAATACAGATAATTATGAATTTTATTCTGAATTATTGAAATTATGTTCATTTTTCTTTGCTATACCAAGCCATAATGCTGACGTAGAAAGAATCTTTTCAATGTTAGGTATACAGTGGACAAAAGGAAGATCAAAATTAAAACTATCTACAGTTAAAGCAATTTTGTCAGTTGTTTATAATTTTAAAAATATCTCTTGCCATGATTTTTATTTAAAAATAAAAAATGATAAGACGTTTTTAAGTAAAGTACGGAGCTCTGAAAAATACAAAAACCAAACTTCCGAAGATGATCAGAGTGATTAAGGACCGGTGTTATAAACTAAAGTTATTTGCTAGTATATTGTAATTTTTTGCCGGATTACAGAAAACACTTCTTCTGTCTGATTGGTGACTAACCAATGAAATTTGGCATAAATATATTTCTGTGCTAATATATATATGTATGTATATAGATATATTTGTTCCTATTGAAAAAAAATATATTAATAATTGCCACGTATAAAACTGTTCTCTTTTTTTAATCCTATCATATGGCCACCCTATTCATACGGATCCACAACGAGCCCGTTGCACCCTGACACCAGCCAAGCCAAAAAACCAGCAGCCACACACTTCTCAACAACGACCATGCCGTCAATAGACAAAAGTGAATCCACAGCAGATTCAGCTACGCTTGCAGCCAAAACAACTCAACAAAACAATGGATATGTGATCCTTAGTACAGCCCTCGTCAACTTAGTAAACCAAGAAGGGACCAAATTTCAGTGTCGAGCGGTCCTTGACTCAGGGTCGCAACTCAACTTTGTGACAGAAGAATTGGCGAAGAAACTCCAACTGAAGAATCAAGTGGGACTCCGTAACTTCGAAGGAGTTTGTCAGATGAAGCATAAAACAAATGGACAATCCACTGTTACAGTTCAATCCAGAATTAGTGGTTTCAAAACAGACATGACAGTAAACATATACTGCCTGAAATAGTGTCACCACAGCCATCCCGGTTAATAAACAGTAACAAATGGCCAATTCCAAAGAACATACCTCTAGCTGACCCGTTTTTCAACAAGCCCGGCCCAATCGACATTCTCATTGAAGCAGAGTTCTATCACTCATTATTATCGATCGGACAAATTAAATTAGGAACTGAGCTGCCCATATTGCAGAACACCGTCTTTGGCTGGATAGTTGGTGGAAAAGTGCAGCATTTGTCACAAAGTCATTCTACATGCGCCATCTGCTCAGAAGAAGAGCACCTCAGCAATCAAATCCAAAAATTCTGGCAACTCGAGGATTTTGAAGGTAGAAATGCGAACTTCACTTCGACTGAACAGCAGTGTGAGGATCACTTTCATCACACTCATCAGAGAGATAGCAATGGCCGATTTCAAGTTCGATTGCCAATGTTGGAAGATGCAGAATCATTGGGAGAATCAAAGGACGTGGCATATAAGAGATTCCTATCCGTGGAACGCAGACTTAGCGCTAATCCTGAATTAAGAGAGCAATACGCTTCATTCATTCACGAACATGAAGCTTTGGGACACATGGAGTTGGTGAACTTCAATAACATCAGGAGGCCTTCCTTCTTCTTACCGCATCATGCAGTTGTAAAACCAGAAAGCACTACAACAAAAGTCCGGGTGGTATTCGACGGTTCCGCTCGCACCTCCTCCGGAAAATCATTGAATGACATTCTTCACACCGGACCGGTCATCCAAGACGATGTATTTTCAATACTATACCGGTCCGCCCAGGTACACATTCACAGCGGATATAGAAAAGATGTACCGCCAAATTCAAGTTGACGATCGAGATCAAAATCTTCAACTAATATGGTGGCGCGATAGTCCTGTCGAAAAGCTGAAATGTTACAAACTTACGACCGTAACCTACGGCACAGCATGTGCACCTTATTTAGCTGTTAAATGCCTACAACATCTGGCTGAAGAGCGAGCTGAAGCTTACCCAGTAGCACTAAAGGTAGTAAAGAGAAATTGTTATGTGGATGATGTGTTAGCTGGGTCAGATAAACTAAGTGAGGCCATTGAAACGCGATGTCAGATAGAATCCCTGTTAAAGGAAGGAGGATTCATGCTCAGAAAATGGTGTTCAATCATCCACAGCTCCTACAAGGCATTCCGTATGATCAACAAGAAATACAGTTAGATCTAAATAATGGATCTGATGAGCACATTAAAACCATGGGTCTTATCTGGTACCCTAAAAATGATATATTCAAAATAAGATACAACAGAATGGATCACAAAAAGGTCACAAAGCGTACTGTGGCGTCCGACATTGCACATCTATTTGATCCATTAGGCCTAATGAGTCCAGTTGTAATCAAGGCGAAAATATTCTCACAAACCTTATGGTCCATAAAGCTGGATTGGGATGCTGCACTACCCCAGGAATACCACACCTTCTGGACCAACTTTAAGAAGGAACTTGATCTTCTCAATGAGATTTCAATACCTACGCACATATTTTCGCACAATATTCCAGAGAGGATACAACTTCACATTTTCACTGACGCCTCAGAAAAGGCTTTCAGGGCAGCTGCATACCTTCGAGCAGTGTATAAATCAAAACTCATAACTGTACAATTACTATGTGCCAAGTCAAAAGTAGCACCACTCAAACAACACACCTTACCTCGGCTTGAATTATGTGCTCCCAAGCCTTTATCCGAGCTTGCAGATAGAATCCGGAAAGATCTTCAGCTGTTAAGAGAGAACATCTATTTCTGGTCTGACTCAGAGATTGCACTGTCATGGATCCATTCGAAGTCATCATCCTTCCACACCTTCGTGGCAAACCGAGTCTCCAGCATTCAGCGACTATCCAAGCCGACCCGTTTCGTCTAAACAGAATCCACACCTTCGTGGCAAACAGGGTTTCCAGCATTCAGCGACTATCCAAGCCGACACGTTTCATCTAAACAGAATCCAGCAGATCTCATTTCTAGAGGTCTTTCACCAGACCACCTTAGATCTAACGCTTTCTGGTTTCAAGGCCCATTTTATCTTCATGGAGCAGAATCAGTCTGGCCACCGCCATTCCAGCAAAAAAACCGAATGCACACAGGAACGTAGGAAGGTTGCAATGGCAACCACTACAAATGAACATATCATAGACACCATAGACCATAGGAATTCATTTAAAAGGCTAGTACGAATTATAGCCTACGTCAGAAGATTTAAGTATAATGTCAGTAACCACAAGGCATGCTCAGAAAGGCTTGAAGCTACGGAATTACATGAAGCAAGAACAATCATTTTGAAGCACATGCAGTTGCAGGAATTCAAGGATGACGCTCTACATTTACAGCGTTATCACGAAGGCCCAATTGGTAGTTTAACGCCTTTTCTTGACCAAGAAGGTGTTATAAGGGTTGGTGGCCGCCTGCAGTTCGATTCCAAACATCCCATTTTATTACCGTATTCACACCCATTAACGAAGGTGCTAATGACAGAACTCCTTAGGGACAATCATCATCTTGGTCCACAGGCATTATTATCGATGGCAAGGCAAACCTATTGACCCGTAAAAGGAAAAACACTATCAAGATCGATAGTGCAGCATTGTGTTTTCTGCTCAAGAGTGAAACCGAAGACTCTCAATCAACTAATGGGGAATCCAGCTCGCATCCAGCAGTCAAGGCCCTTCATAAACTCTGGAGTGGACTTCTGTGGGCCAATATGGGTCCATTATAAATTACGGGGAAAACGTCCCCATAAGGCATATATTGCAGTGTTCTGCTGCTTCGCTACTAAGGCAGTACACTTAGAAATTGTAAGTGACCTTACATCTGAAGGATTTATAGGTGCTCTTAAGCGCTTTACTTCAAGAAGAGGGCATTCTCGCCACATCTATTGCGACAATGCCACCAACTTTGTTGGTGCTAAGAGACAGCTTGAGGAGGTCAGACAACTTCTTGACTCAAAAGCTGCTCTTGACAAGATATCCACAACCTGCAGTTCGAAAGGTACTGATTTCCACTTGATACCTCCGAGGGCCCCCCATTTTGGTGGTCATTGGGAAGCTGCAGTGAAGTCAGCCAAACACTTACTACAATGCGCACTGGCCGCAGCTTCCATGACATATGAAGAAATGGAGACAGTGGTGACCGAGGTCGAAGCTATACTCAACTCAAGACCCATTACCCCAATTTCAGATGATCCCAAGGATCTAACTGCCCTGACGCCAAGCCATTTTTTGATTGGTGAACCGCTGACTGCGCCAATTAACGCTCATGTAGAGCCCGACAAAGCTACACTAGTCACAAGATGGAAGTTAGTCACAAAATTAAAGAATGAATTTTGGCGGCGATGGCACAAAGAATATTTAAACCACCTCCAGCTAAGATCCAAGTGGAAACACCCAGCTCAAAACATTGAACGTGGAACTATGGTAATCATTAAAGAGGAGAACACTCCTCCACTCAAATCGACATTAGGGCGAATAGTTGAAACCTTCTCAGGAGATGATGGACTGGTTCGTGTGGCTGACGTCAAAACATCCACTGGGACTTTTCGTCGTCCCATCCATAAACTAGCGCCACTTCCTATTGAAAAGCTAGAAGACGAAAACAGTGAGTTGCCAATTACAGAGGAAGAACCGCCAACCGGATCAGGATCACCTATAGCATCAACAAGCTCAACAAACCAACAGCAACTGTCCCAAGAACAAAATCAACATTCCAAAAGAAGAAAAATCTCAATGGGATCAGCCATTGTCTCATTACTCCTCACCTGCCTATTTATTCCCGGCGTCCCTTGTTCACCTGTAAACACAACAAAATTTGAGAATCAACCTGGAATATATTTTGAATACCTAGGACCAGCCAATATAATTGCAAGTGAATGGAACTTAGTGGTATATTATGACATGGAATCCTATTGGAGAGAAGTTCAGCTACTTCAGGACCATCATCAGGATTTGGAAGCAGTTTGTAACTTGATGGAAAATACTGACGCTTGCACTCACACTTCAGTTCAACTCGCATATCATATTAACAAGCTCGAAACAATCAACAAATATCTTGTCAAAGATACTAATCCTAGCAGATCAAAAAGAGGCGCAGTCAACATAATAGGGAATTTGGCGAACGCGCTATTTGGAGTGCTAGATTCCACCTATGCAGACGAGATGTCGAAGACCATTGAAAACATAGAGCAAAATGAAGAACAACTTCAAGATCTACTAAAAAACCAGACGTCCTTACTAGATGCCACACTGAACGTCATCACGAGAGATGAGCAGGAAATAAGTGCGCACTTGAATCAATTAAAGGATCAAATAGCAAATGTAACCAATAGTATAAATGGAATAAGACAGGAAAATCACCAGCAAAACATGTTGCAGATATTCACAAACATTGCTATTCAGACGTCTTTTCTTGCTTCAAATCTCCATCGAATTCAAGATACCATAGCTGATGTAATAGTCAATGCTCAACATGGAAAATTAAGCCCTCAGTTAATTCTCCCAGACTAACTCGAAAGGGAAATAGGAAACATTAAAAAACATCTTCCATCTTCTACAATATTCACATTCTACAATATTACAATCTGCTATCTATAAAGGGCAGAATTCGGACCAAGCATGCTATTTTCAGAATCACAATTCCACTGGCAGCGGCTGACAACTTTGAACTTCTCCACATTCTTCCGGTTCCAGTACCACTCAACAATACATTTGTTGTCATACAGCCAACATATCCCTATCGTGACCACTACTACCCACTGACAGAACATGAGTTAGCATCCTGTATATTGACAATGAATAATCAATATTCATGCAAACAGAACCATCCATTATATAAACTAGGATCAACCATATGCCAATGTGAGGTTACTTTTCTCAATCAGGCGAAGCAGTCCTCGTCATGTCGGATAGTTACAGTAGAAGATGGTCCTCATTGGATCCAACTGCAATCAGGAAACCAGTGGATATTTTCATTAACCAACAAAACTACTATCAACGTGGAATGTGGGGAGGTTATGACTCAACTAGCCATTGAAAATAGTGGCTTACTAAGTCTGCCAGATGGTTGTGTAGTCAATCAACCACTTCTAACGCTGTAAGGTCGGAAAAACCTATTTTCAACAAAAACAAAGCAGTTCTCCCAGCCAGTAATATAACCGAGAAACTACAATCAGGTCAATTAACTCCAGCGGTTTTCCAGACACGCCATTACGTTCCACATCTGGAAGAAATATCAAGGATTAAGAAGCAGCTCCATGAATTGGATGGCAATCTTCCCAAACTACACCATCTCAACACTCATCATTTCGCAGCATCATGCATTATTGTCGTCATCATCATAATAGGTTACCTCATATACAAATGCTACAAGGATCGACTAACAACACCAGGAAAGCAACCACCCATCGAGGTGGAAGCATCACCACCACCTATTGAATTTACAGCCAATTTCGGGCCCACGTCCTGTTGAATGTAACATTCAACCGTGGGGGAAGATGTTAGGAATCTAACATTCCTGAACACAAAAACAAAAACAAAATTTTCATCACAAAAACAACAAAAACAAAAACAAAATTTCATATCATTAAAATAAAAACAACGTACAACAAAATTCTTCAAATATCATGATACAAAAGCTCAAGACAATAGACAAGTCCAACAATTGGAATGCACCTGAAAAACAAGGTGTCAAGTTGCAGCCGTAATCACTTTGCTCATGTGAAGTCCGGCAAGAAAATCTTCACACGAAGGAAGTGAAGTCAGCAAATTTCATCTAAATTCTCAGACATCAAAAATTATTACACAAAACAAAAATTGCAGTAGATTTAAATTTTTAGAAGATAAGAAATTCATATATAAAGAAAATTAACGTAAAATAAAGTATTCATACTCAAGTCAGTATTCATACTCAAGTAAACAAGACTTCTTATTTTTTTCTTCCACTTGTGAGTCTGCAAGTGACAACTTTCAACCTTTTATTAATACATTGTGTATTGGTTTACGAGCCTGTGCACTAACAACAGGGTCTAGGCTTATGTGCCATAGACCATCTAATTTCAGCCAAATTGATTATTGTTACCTAGTGTATTGGTTTAAAAGCCTGTGAACCACCAACAAGGCCTAGGCTTATGTGCCATAGACCAAGCAGAACATCATCACTGCACATCAACAAGAGAAATTATCAGTTTTGGTCTAGTAGACTAAAAGAAGTCTGCTACAGTTACAAGGAAAGTGAACTGGAACAGGAAAAGGTGGCCTTCTTACAGATATTTCCCACTAGGCTCCGAGGAGAGGCCTACCAATTGGTTGACACCTCCCAACCCGCCACTTTTGAGGAGGCAGAAAACCTCCTAAACAGGACATACCTCCCCAGGGAAACTTACCAGGAATTGGTAAATAAACTAATTCAATTACTGAAAAATTTCCTCTTATTTCGCCCTTATATTAATTTGAGTCGGTGTTTATAGCTGGTATAGGCCAATGTAATTAGTTAAATTGTAATTAAATAAAAAACAATCCTGTTTTATGCCGACGTTTCGCGTTTATTTTTCCGCTTCCTCAGGGCTAACAATTAGAAGAAACATGAAACCATTATCAAATTAAACAATAAAATTATTACCTCAGGATACTTAATCTTAATCTTAATGTCTACAGCACAATATTATTTTCATTTTTTGTACAACACTACATTTTAAAAAATAAATAATAATAGCAAAACAACACGTTAAAAATCGAAAAATATCGGAAAAAACATCCACGTAATCATATGGCTGGTGGTTAACTATTAAAGGGTTATCTACATACTATGACAATCGTCTATGGTTGTAAGCATGTATCAATGTCGTATACAACGGACTTAATTTCAAGGTGTCTGTGCGAAAATTGATGCTGTTATCATTTAATTTAATATGGATCATCTCACTAATATTGCGTTTGAACCAATTGGACTCATAGTCTACGATTTTAGTGTTGTCAAAGTCAAACATATGATTTTGCTCGTCGAAATGATGTCTGGTCAACGCTGTTTTTTCTTTTTTGTTAATATTGGTACTTTTACATTCATATTTATGTTGATACAATCTATTTTTCAAAAGTTGTCTTGTTTGACCAATATAACAGGCATCACACATTTTACACTGTATTTTGTAAACTATATTAGAACGTATTTCTGGTGGGTCAGGGTCTTTTAGTTTTGTAAAAAGGTTATGTACTTTTTTAATATTATAAAAAATGACTTTAGAGTTCTTGGAGTAGGTTGATATCAAACCTTTTAATTTATATGCGACGGGTGTACCAATATTAACAAAAAAGAAAAAACAGCGTTGACCAGACATCATTTCGACGAGCAAAATCATATGTTTGACTTTGACAACACTAAAATCGTAGACTATGAGTCCAATTGGTTCAAACGCAATATTAGTGAGATGATCCATATTAAATTAAATGATAACAGCATCAATTTTCGCACAGACACCTTGAAATTAAGTCCGTTGTATACGACATTGATACATGCTTACAACCATAGACGATTGTCATAGTATGTAGATAACCCTTTAATAGTTAACCACCAGCCATATGATTACGTGGATGTTTTTTCCGATATTTTTCGATTTTTAACGTGTTGTTTTGCTATTATTATTTATTTTTTAAAATGTAGTGTTGTACAAAAAATGAAAATAATATTGTGCTGTAGACATTAAGATTAAGATTAAGTATCCTGAGGTAATAATTTTATTGTTTAATTTGATAATGGTTTCATGTTTCTTCTAATTGTTAGCCCTGAGGAAGCGGAAAAATAAACGCGAAACGTCGGCATAAAACAGGATTGTTTTTTATTTAATTACAATTTAACTAATTACATTGGCCTATACCAGCTATAAACACCGACTCTAATTCAATTACGACAATTCCCACTAGAGCCCCTCACCACGTATACAACGCGAATTAAGCAACAGTTGTCCTGTGTGAAGAGGCGGCCACTACCAAATATGGCGCCCTAGCAGCTCCGGCCGTTAAGAGCCAATTGCAGGACTTCGCTAAAAATGCCCTGCGGAGTGGGGTTACTAACCCCCCACCTCTGCCAATACCTTTTAACCCTGGAGAAGACACCCTTGAGAGCCTGACTCAAAAGGCACTGGACATGGAGAAGCTTCAACAGAACTCCATGTATGCTCCCAACCAAATGTCAGTGCCCCTCCCAACCTTCAACCCCTACGGGCAACCAGCTCCAGTAACCCAATTTGAAAATAATTACAAAACGACCCCCTCGACACACCACCAAAACACCAACACTCCATACACCGCCCCGCCAATAACAACAACGCTGCAAACAACACTCCACAATCAGATAAACGCTCAGGTAATGTACACCACGTACGCCCCACTATCAGAAACCCCGCAAACTACACCGCAGGCGCCATTACAGAGCGTCCAACAGGTAACTGCTACGAGCCCCTCTCCTAAACCCGTAACCAACCCCTTGGCAAACATCACTTGTAGCTACTGTCGGAATAGAGGGCATACTTATGCAGATTGTCTGAAACGGAAAAACACCCCTTTCTGCATAATTTGTAGGGCCAACTCACACGATGCTAGGGACTGCCGTCGACCAGTAGAGTCGGACAGGTCCCACTTCAATAATACCAACAGGTATCCACAACAAGGCCCATCATTTAGTAATAATAGTCGTTACCCCAAACAAAGGTCTCAATTCCAAGGTAATAACCGTTACCCAGACCAGAGGCCACAACCAGTAGGTAACTACCGTTACCCTGACCAAAGACCTCCCAATCAGGGCGTTAATCGTCAACCAAACAATCGACACACAAGTAATGTTAATTGCCTTCCAAATGACCGTCAACAACCGGCCAACAACACCAGATCTGTGTTCAATATTAGATATAGGTGTGATTTCTGCCATAGACGTGGCCACACAGTAGACGACTGCCGTCAAAGGCAGCGTTGGGAGTCGCAGCAAGCGGCAAACTCCCCGCAGTCGGACCAAGAAACCCCGGCAATACGACAATAACTTCGCAAAGTCCTACTAAAGGGGAACCTCAAGAGGCCGCACCAAGTGTCCCACTCGTCACCCTTCCACTAGACATAAGCCTTAACGGCAAAGCTAACCTAGCAGTGGACACCGGCTCTGAGGTCAGTATACTAAAACACAAAAAACTCAAGGATCCCAACCTATTGGATCCCGCTAAAAAATGCACATTACAAACGCCATACGGCCAAGGAAAAACCCTAGGGAGCTGTCAGCGGAATGTTCTTCTCAATACCCCCTCCAATGCACCTTTCAAATTGTGCAAAACACGCCAAAAATTCCCAGCGATGGCCTATTAGGATACGATTTTGTTACCAAACACTGTAACGTTGAGGGCCCAAACCAAACACTACGATTTCCTCGCACGGAAATCAATCCGGTAGAAATAGCTATTCCACTACATAATGGAGCCATCAAGTCGAAACCCAAAGAGCAGCAGGAGCAAATCCAAACCAGGGAATCCCCGGTGGTGTCTCCCCAGTATTCTCAGAAAAGAATACCAGTTGCATAACTCAAGTTGGGTCAAGGTTGGAAGACAGCCTCAACGACTTTGAGACCACCAAGGTCACAAGACATAAGGTAGCATGGGATAAACCCCTCTGCCTCCCAAGTCGGTCTCAAATGGTGGTCCCTATTTCACTAAGGCTAGAGGAAGAAATGCTCTGTGAGTCATACGAGCCGAGCGAAGGAGTATTCCTCGCTAATGCACTCTTGCCATCAGGAACAAGAACAGTATCTGTCGGCCTCCTCAATGTTAACACCCAACCGGTAGCCCTGGCGAGCCTAACTCTTACGCTCGCCCCAGCAAAAGACTACCACACCATTCAACTAGCCCCAACCATCAACCCTAAGCCGCTAACGAATGCTAAAGACGAAGGAGGGTACCCTTCAGGCTCTGAACCAGTCGGTCTCAGGAACGCCAGTGCCCCATCGTCTCCAAACGCAAGGCTCCCAGGTATGCCCAAACAAGGTGCAATCCCGCAAGGTATACCCAAGGGTAAACGGGCAAAATTGAAGTAGAAAAAGGGAAAGGGCATCCCCCTCTGCCAGCTGAGATATCTATTCCCGGACTTTGAAGATCCGGACCCCGAGCGCCACTCGCGCCTCAAGCAACTGGACGAGGAGCTCAGCCTCAACCACCCCCTAACGGCCGAAGAGGAGCAATCCATTAGAGACCTGTGTTACGAGTATGCCGATATCTTTTACTTAAAAGGGGACAAGCTAACCTACACGGAAGCTCTGAGGCACGAGATCCCTATGGTCTACGACCAGTATATTAACCAAAAAACGTACAGGCTGCCTGAAACCCAAAGGCAGGTCATAAACGACCAATTAAAAGAAATGTTGGACAACGACGTTGTCCAACCAAGTAAAAGCCCATGGAACTCACCCCTTCTAGTGGTTCCTAAGAAACCGGACCCCGATGGTGAGAAAAAATGGCGGGTAGTGGTCGATTTCCGAAAGATCAATGAAAAGACCATAGGCGACGCCTATCCGCTGCCACGGATCGAGAACATTCTAGACCAGCTCGGTCACTCGAGATATTTCTCTACCCTCGACTTGGCCAGTGGTTACCACCAGGTATTGGTGGAACCACAAGACCGCCCCAAGACGGCCTTTAGCACGAATTATGGGCACTATGAATTTAAACGTATGCCTATTGGGTTAAAAGGAGCCCCGGCTACGTTTCAGAGACTAATGAATTATGTCCTCACAGGCCTACAATGTCTCGAATGCTTCATGTACCTAGATGATATACTCATCTACGGGAAGAACCTTGAGGACCATAATTCAAAACTCCAAAGGGTATTCGACCGGTTGAGGGAGAACAACCTCAAATTACAACCGGAGAAATGCCAGTTCCTAAAGAAGGAAGTAGTCTATCTGGGTCACGTATGCTCCGAAGAAGGAGCCCTTCCCGACCCCAGAAAAACAGAGTGTGTCCAAAACTTCCCGGCACCCCGAACAATCAGGCCGCTAACGAATTTGTTGCGAAAGGGCGTGAAATTTTCTTGGACGCCGAAATGCCAGGAAGCATTTCGAACAGTAAACCGTTCCTTAGTCTCCCCACCACTGCTGATCTACCCTGACTTCGATAAACCGTTCAATCTAACAACGGATGCCAGCAGTGAGGCACTCGAAGCAGTGCTCTCTCAAGGAGATGTAGGCAAAGATCAGCCCATAGCATATGCGAGCCGCACCCTAAATAAGGCGGAGCGCAACTACTCCACCGTTGAAAAGGAGTTGCTAGCCATAGTATGGGCTGTTAAGGGGGGAGCCTCCTCAAGAAATATTTTTTTTGCATTTTTTTGTATTGCTTAGAAAATTCATTTACTATCTGAAGAATATGCCTGTAAAATTTCAAAGCCTAAAAAAAATTCTAAGGGTACCAAATTAGCCCTTGAACTCATATGCTCCGACAGTACGAAAAGCAGGTATACGAACGCGCGTACTCTCGGGTCTCCGGCCTTTACCTTTCGATTTCTTTTTCTCCAAAATTTAGTAGCTTGCTTTCTGAGCACTAGATAGCACTGTTTAAAAGTAATTCTGTAGCTTATTCAATCTTTTTAGTTTGTGTTACCATCGTTTCTCTTACGAAAAGCTGAGACAGTTAGAAACCGTCTACCGTTCGTGCTAGCGTCGTACTACAGTATCTTCTTTGTTTTATATTTGTTTTTTACCTTATATTCGTGAAAATGATGCGTAAAACTGGAAAGGACGACCCAAACTTTCGTCCTAATCATCCCCGTCGTCGGCATTTTTCTGGTAATAAATTTACTGCTGACGAAAGCATGGAAGTACATGACGATGAGGCGAGCGAGGAAAGTAGCGCGTTGGCCAAGAAATTGAAGGCGTCCACGGAAGACGTGATTATAAACCCGATTATTTGCTATCGAATAATCGAATTCATAAGTGTTTTCTCAGCTCTTGCTGATTTACTCGTTTGTAGAGTGTGTAAGCAAAAAGTTAAGCTTGGACAATCAGGAGACAAAGGACTTGGATTTAAAATTTCTGTGCAGTGTAAATGCGGGGCAAACCTCATTCAATCTGGACCTTATATTCATAACGGTTACGAAATAAACAGACGCGTTGTGTTAGCTATGCGCTTACTCGGTGTAGCTCGGGAAGGCATCAACATATTTTGCGGAGTAATGGACATAGGCGGTGGTTTATCCAAACAGATGCATGTAAATGCACTAGTATGCGATCGTAAGCATATGCTTACGGTCGCATACTAGTGCATTTACATGCATCTGTTAAAAAACTCTTCGAATTAAGTTGCCAAAAAGCTGTTGAAGAAGAGAAAAGTTTGAATGAAGAAAAAGAAACGCCCTTGCTAAATTTCACTGTAAGCGGCGACGGCTCGTGGAAAAGCGGGGCTTCTCCTACGGCGTGACGACACTTATAGCATCCCAGTAGGAATTCTAGGTAGCACTTACCGATGGAGCACTGATATAAGTAGTCATCTGGTAAGGGGTACCCTTATTTTCATAGGTGTTAGAAGAGCCCTTATATAACGCATTGCAAGAGAAGGCAGATGGTAAGGGGTAATCCAGAATTTCACCCAAACAAGTTAGAATTTGCCGCTGACTCATTTGTTTTCATATTGTTGTAACTGTTCGGGAGGGGTTTGTTTACTGGGTTTTTTAGTTTGGGTTTATCCTTTGCAATTTGTTTTTGTTATTTTTTCACACTCCATCGTTAAGGGTTTTCAGTTCAGTTTACCGCCTTTGAAATGTTTGTTTTTTTTCATCCTTTCGGGGAATTGACCGTTACGGGTTTTCTCAGTTCAGGTAGCGATTTTGCATTTGTTTTTGGTACTTTTCCACTTTCTGAAAATTTTCGTTTACTGTGATCCTTTTTAGCTTATAGTGATCCTTTTTAGTTTGAACACGGTTCTCGGTGCGAAAAGATCGCGACTTTGAAAAACGAAAAGTGAAAGTATTTAGTGAGAGGAGAAAAATTCAGAAAAATATTAATAAATATTGTGTGAAGTTTTGTGTATACAAAGATTAGTGAAATAACACAAATAGTGAAAAAAACTTAAAAGTTTAGTGAAATTGAGTGAATTTAAACTTAAAGTGTTGAAAATATTGGATATCACAACGGCAAGCAAAATTTAAAAGGAGAGTAGTGTAAGTAAGTGAGGAAGTTTTTGTACATTTATTTTTAAGTATAAATTATACCGTATATAATGATAAGTAAAAGGCATTTATCTCGTTTAATAAAAAAAGAAAGAGAAAAATTGGCTGCAAGTTTGGCGCAGTGTTCCGAAAGTGTTATTGATGACGAAGAAGGAAATTCAAATGTTGATATGAATCAACCTGAAAATAGCACTGAAAATATTGATTGCAGCAACGATATAGAAGGAAATATGTTACATACAGAATTTCTAATGGTCTCGGTGAAAAACGAAATCCTTGGATAAATTCTCATACCCCTTCATACAGGGAGCCTTTTCATGAAATTCACACTTAATGAATTTGATGCAATATGAGCTCCCTGCGAAGAACAAATCCTAAACGGAAAATTATTATCCAATTTCCATTTTCAAATGTACAAAAATCCTTAACGGAAAAAATATTCAATGTACAAAAATCCACATCAACGGAAAATGTAACATTCCCAGACGCAACCTGATCCGCGCGCATTTTGTGGAAAAACTTCCACCGTGAGATTTGCAAGGTGTGCATTTACCTTTGCACAAGCCCAAACTTTTCTGGCGGTCGAAATGATAAAAACTTCTAACGTGGAATGATCTTAACCTTGACCGCGCAGTGTGGGAACCGTTCCCCGTGGTCTTTGTTTTGGTGGGAAATCCACGGCCCATCGGCGGTGAAAAATTCAAAAAGATGTTGAGTGTTGTTTTAACTCTTACCGGCGGCGGGTGAAAAGTTTTAAAAAAAACAAAAGAAGGTCGATCACAGGTGCGGGCACAGGTTCGTTTTCAGAATCCGGGAGTGTGGCTTAAGTCGTGAAACAAGCGGGTGCATTTGATTTTCCTAAAACTTGGAAATTGCGTTAAAATAAATAATTGGAAACTTTTAAAGCTTTCCTAAAAAAGTACAGTAAAGATAGTTGAAAATTGTCAATCTTTCATAAGTTACTTTCTTAAAAAATTATGCGTAAAAATAAATAATTGGAAACTTTTAAAGCTTTCTTAAAAAAGTGCAGTGAAGATAGTTGAAAATTGTCAATCTTTCATAAGTTAGTGCGTAAAAATAAATAATTGGAAACTTTTAAAGCTTTCCTAAAAAACTTTCTTAAAAAAGTGCAGTAAAGATAGTTGAAAATTGTCAATCTTTCATAAGTTAGTGCGTAAAAATAAATAATTGGAAACTTTTAAAGCTTTCCTAAAAAACTTTCTTAAAAAAGTGCAGTAAAGATAGTTGAAAATTGTCAATCTTTCATAAGTTTATAATGAACTAAATCAGGGAAAAGCCCACCTTGAGTTCACGGGTAGCGGTAATAAGACAATCGTCTTCTCTCGGCGGTGAGTGACAGAGACAATCAGGAAAAACCCAGAAGTAATTAGGAAATATAGCCTTAGTTTTAAACAAAACAGAAGAGCAAGGGTTTATTGAGGGCCGACAAGTAGGCGACAGACACCATAAAGACGAAAGGACTTCACAGACGACACCGACAGAACCAAAGCAGAATAATAAAGACTTGGTAATTAGTAGTTCCAGGAAAACTTTTAAAAATGCATATTAGGGTTATATGTAGATAGTGAAGGAGTAGGTATATACAGAAGGGAAGTAACCAATGTTAGGAACTAGAAATAGGAACCTGAGAGTTCAGTTCACTTTTGGGCATCGCCGCGAGTTGATGAACTTCAATTTTTACCGCGAGTTTGACGTAAGTGTGAGAACTATTCGATTTTCTTTTTTTTTAGTGCTTCTTCCGTATTGTGTGTTATAGTTCAGGTGTGGGGTAAAAAACCTGCAAGCCTAAATTACAAAAGGAT
This sequence comes from Thereva nobilitata, assembly GCA_963855945.1. NCBI lineage: Eukaryota > Metazoa > Arthropoda > Insecta > Diptera > Therevidae > Thereva > Thereva nobilitata. The sequence continues at coordinate 135,867,852 of OY979694.1, forward strand.
TGGAGAAAAGTGAAGTTTGAACAAATTTGTGGTGTTAAAAAAAAAAAAAAAATAATAATAAATTAAATTGATTGTGAAGTGTTCATAAGATTAAAAATTATTTATTATATATACAAAGAGGTTGTGAAAAAGTGAACTGAGGAAAAATGGCACAAGATTCACCAACTGCTGCTAGTCTGGATCAAGGTAGGGAAGACAATATATTTATTAATAATATTGAAAATGATCACCTGAAACGCGAAAATGAATTGTTAAAAAGGGAAATGGAAATATTAAAACGAGAAAAAGAATTACTGATAAGAGAAAAAAGCATGAGTTGCTCCAATAGCGAATTAGAACTGGAAACGCGATCGGTTACCAAGTTCGGAATACAAGAAATTAGCCATTTAATTCGTGAATTTAACCCATCTCAAAATCAAGAGAGTGCGGCTAGTTGGACTGCTACAGTTGAGGGGTTGAGAAATTTATACGAGTGGAGCGACATGGATACGCTGTTCTATGCAAGCCTAAGATTGAGGGGTGCAGCTTCGAATTGGTTCCAGGCCAAACAGGATATTATTAAAACGTTCTCAATATTTAAGGAAGAGCTTTTGAAGAGTTTTCCAACGAGCCAGGATGACTCTTCAATCCATAGAAAAATCATGGAAAGGAAAAGGAAACCCGGGGAACCAATCGAAGATTACGTGTATGATATTGCGGCCTTAGCGAAACGAATTAATTTAGGGGAAGTCTCGACAATTAGATATATTATATCAGGGTTGGGAAACCCAAATTTAATTAATGTTTTGACAGCGGCGAGTTGCGAGAACATTCCCAGCTTATTGCTAAAAATTAAAAATTATGAAGAAATTCGCGACCAGGAGCACTCGAGGAAGAATTTCGGCCAGATAAAGGAATCCGGTTCAACCAGCAGACCTGGGTTTGGACAGAATCATACCCATCACGTCCAATTTCAACCCAAGCACGACAGAACAACGCAATGGAAGCGAGACTCCCAAAATAGACATCCCTATAAACAAGAAAGGTTGGATCACAATCATCGTTCAAACATTACTTGCTTCAAGTGCAACAAACCGGGGCATTACGCGAGAAATTGTCAAGGAAATAGTGAACTTAAATGTTACCGATGCAACCAAAGGGGCCATATTGCAAAAAATTGCAACGTGAAGCAAGTCGCAACACTTGACGTGAACCCAAGTACCAGAGATATGGATGAATACCACAAAATAATTAAAATTGAAGGAAAACCATTTTTAGCGTTTCTCGATTTGGGCAGTATGTGTAGCACAATCAAAGAGAAGGAAGTGTTAAAATGCAATTGGGAAATGGCACCGTGCGACACAACATTAAAGGGGTTCGGAAATTATCGTACTAATCCTTTGGGGCGGATTCAAAAAGCGGTGCAAATATCTGGCATTAAGCGTTGATAGACTTTATGGTTGTCGAAAATGAGGCCCAAGACACCGCAGTAATTATTGGTAAGAATTTTTTGGATAATCCCGACATTGAAATTAGTAAACGTTGGGGTGTTTTTGAAATTCGTTCGGTGCTTAGCAACAAGCAAGGAAGGCGAGAACTCAGCCCCATTAACTTAGAAGAAGTGAATGTGGGGGAACAAGTTACGAAACATGACAAAATAATGTTAATAAAGGTGGTCGAAGACTATCGAGACTGCTTTGCTCGCGATATTAGTGAATTGGGGAAAACGGACCTTATTAAGATGTCAATCAGGCTGAAGGAAACGAAAATTATTAAATATCAGCCGTACAAAGTGGCATATGGACTCAAAGCTACATTGAGAGAACAAATAAAAGAATTATTGAGAATGGACGTAATTCAACCATCTGTGTCAGAATATGCGAGTCCGGTGTTATTGGTACCCAAGAAGAACGGCGAACATAGAATGTGTGTGGACTATAGGAAAATCAATGCCATTACGCAACGAGAGGTCTTCCCTATGCCGAATATTGAAGAAACATTGAATCTTCTCACGAATAAACGATTGTTCACATCCCTGGACCTAATGAGCGGTTATCATCAAATTCCTCTGGAAGAGGAAAGTCGACACCTTACGGCATTTGTAACTCCCGAAGGACACTACGAATTTAAGCGGGTACCCTTTGGACTGACGAATGCACCAGCAGTTTTCATGAGGTTAATGGCGAAATTAACCCAATCTTTAGAACCAAACACAGTAATAACCTTCATGGATGACATTTTAATTGCTTCAACGACGGTGGAGGACAATTTAAGGGATATGAAAGCGTTCTTAGAAGAGGTAAGGAAAGCCGGCGTAACCTTAAATTTAAAAAAATGCGAATTCCTCAAAGACAGCCTAAAATTCCTCGGGCACGAAATTTCGGCTTTAGGTATTAGACCTGGACCTGACAAAACATTAGCTATCGACAACTTCAAGAGACCAGAAAATGCACGGGAAATCAAACAGTTCCTAGGCCTGGCGGGGTATTTTCGACGATTTATAAAGGGGTTTTCGCTAATTGCTAGACCCATGAATGTGCTACTACGCAAGGACACCGAGTTTAAGTGGACCGATGAAGCGGAGAGATCGTTCCAGAAACTAAAACAACTTTTAGTGCAGAGACCAGTACTTACGTTATTTAATGAAAACGCCTCTCACGAGGTACACACGGATGCCAGCAGCCATGGCATAGCCGGGATATTGATGCAGAATGAGGAAAATGGAACGAAACCAGTCTCATACTTCAGCCGAGCCACTACTGAAACCGAGTCTAAGTACCATAGTTATGAATTGGAATCGCTAGCCGTAGTAGAGTCATTAGAACGTTTTAAGCATTATTTGCTTCAAAGGAAATTCAAAGTAGTTACAGATTGCAACTCGCTACGACAGACCCACGAAAAGAAAGACCTGGTGCCCAGAATAGCAAGATGGTGGCTTAAGATTTCAGAGTATGACTTTGAATTGGAATTTCGACCAGGGACTAAACTTTGCCACGCAGACGCTTTGAGCCGAGCACCCGCACAGGAAGGAGTGGAACAAGAAAACGTAGCTATGAAAATTTTAGTTGTTGGAGGCATCGAAGATGATTGGATGGCAGTTTTGCAAAGAGGAGATCCTTACATTGCCGGAATTAAAGGCACCCTTCAAGGGGATCACCCGGACAGTCGAGGAAAGGACGGCATCAAAGGAAATTTCACTCTAAAAGAGGGGAAGGTGTTCAAAGTAACTGATAAAGGGTTTCGGTTTATAATACCAAAAGGCATCAGGTGGAGAGTAATCAAAGATGCTCATGACAATCGTGGACATCCAGGAATAGATAGAACAATAGAGACGTTAAGGAAATATGTCTGGTTTCCCCAAATGAAGCCGGTAGTGAGGAAATACATAGCTTCCTGTGTGGAGTGTCTCTACAATAAAAGAGGTCAAGATGAACAAAGATACTTGCTTCATGCTCCAGAACGTCAACCAATCCCGTTCCATACTCTACACATCGATCATTTGAGTCCATATCCAAAGAGTAAGGCAGGAAATAGTTATGTGCTAGGAATTATTGATTCTTTTTCGAAATACCTTATTATTCGTGGTGTAAAAACAACAAAGAGTAAAGAGGTAATAAAAACACTTGATGATATCAGTCAATATTTCGGGGTTGCTAGTAGGATTATTAGCGATCGTGGTACAGCATTTACTTCTAAAGAATTTGGGAAATATTGCGAGGAAAATTCTATCCAACACATCTCTACAACCGTCAAAACACCGAGATCAAATGGCCAAATAGAAAGATATTTCCGTACTATTAAAACCTCAATTACGACAATGACTGAAGATGAAAATGGCAGAGATTGGGATAGGAACGTGAAGGCCATACAATGGGCTATCAATAGTTTAAAAAATGCAACAACGAATGTTACCCCTCATGAACTGGTACTGACTTACAAACCCAGAGATATTCTGAGAAACAAATTACTCTTAGCTCTTCACAACACACTAGAACAGGAAGAAGAGGACAACACACCGCTTGTCGAAGTTAGGGAAAGAATCCTGAAGAAAATGAGGGATAAACAACTTAAACACGTTGAAAGGTTCAATGAAAACCGGGAAGCTCCACGAAAATACAAGGAGGGAGACTTAGTTCTTATTAAACACGAACCAGCCGCAACTGGACAATCTAGAAAGGTTCAACCACGGTTCAAAGGACCTTATATCATCAAGGCAGCATTGGACCATGATCGTTACATTGTCAGCGATTCCGAGGAACTGCAGGTAACGAGGAAACCGTACGAATCGTTGCAGTCAGCAGAGAGAATGAAACCTTGGGGCAGCTTAATGGATTTCGATTTCGATGATGAAATAATGGACGAACCAGATTCAGAAGAAAAAGAGGAAGCTAGTCCACGCAAGAAAAGAAGAAAAAATTAATAAATAAGGGTGAAAGAAGAGATTCAAAAAATAAGTAGATAAAATTGTTTCAATTAGTTTTTTTTTTCTCCTTTTTTTTCCCAATACAGTTATCTATAACTTGTTCTGCGTTGTCGTTCAGTAAGGCTTGAGATGAGCATGAACGATGGTTCTGCGTTGTCGTTCAGTAAGGCTTGAGATGAGCATGAACGATGGTTCTGCGTTGTATGATTCAGTAAGACTTGGGACGAGCATGAATCAGAATTCTGCGTTGAATGATTCAGTAAGGCTTGAGATAAGCATGAACCAGAGACTGCGTTGTCGTTCAGTAAGGCTTGAGATGAGCATGAACGATGGTTCTGCGTTGTATGGTTCAGTAAGGCTTGAGATGAGCATGAGCTAGAGTCTGCGTTGTCGTTCAGTAAGGCTTGAGATGAGCATGAACGATGGTTCTGCGTTATACGATTCAGTAAGACTTGGGATGAGCATGAATCGGAGTTCTGCGTTGAATGGTTCAGTAAGGCTTGAGATGAGCATGAACCAGAGTATGAGTTTGCCTAGTTGTTCGGGAAGGATCAACAGCGCTGCGTGAGCTATAGTCACTGAGGGCAGTGACAATGCAGATTGGCCGAACTATAATGAACTAAATCAGGGAAAAGCCCACCTTGAGTTCACGGGTAGCGGTAATAAGACAATCGTCTTCTCGCGGCGGTGAGTGACAGAGACAATCAGGAAAAACCCAGAAGTAATTAGGAAATATAGCCTTAGTTTTAAACAAAACAGAAGAGCAAGGGTTTATTGAGGGCCGACAAGTAGGCGACAGACACCATAAAGACGAAAGGACTTCACAGACGACACCGACAGAACCAAAGCAGAATAATAAAGACTTGGTAATTAGTAGTTCCAGGAAAACTTTTAAAAATGCATATTAGGGTTACATGTAGGTAGTGAAGGAGTAGGTATATACAGAAGGGAAGTAACCAATGTTAGGAACTAGAAATAGGAACCTGAGAGTTCAGTTCCCTTTTGGGCATCGCCGCGAGTTGATGAACTTCAATTTTTACCGCGAGTTTGAAGTAAGTGTGAGAACTATTCGATTTTCTTTTTTTTTAGTGCTTCTTCCGTATTGTGTGTTATAAGTTAGTGCGTAAAAATAAATAATTGGAAACTTTTAAAGCTTTCCTAAAAAAGTACAGTAAAGATAGTTGAAAATTGTCAATCTTTCATAAGTTACTTTCTTAAAAAATTAGTGCGTAAAAATAAATAATTGGAAACTTTTAAAGCTTTCTGTTAAAACTGGCGCAATTTTTATACATGCACAGCGGCAGCGCACACAGTAAAGTTCAAAGTCCACTCTCCACATTTCATTTAACTTGATGCATGCTTTTTACTGCCTTCTTCTTCTTCTCGTTTTCGTCTTTTGATGCTGAAGCAACGTGCTGCCGCGCTGTATATTAATTTATCGTTTTATGGTGAACCAGTCTTATATTTCTGATATTTAAAACAAAATAAATTTTCGAGCAATCTTGTTGCTGTTTAGTTACGTTTTGTATATACTCCACACATTGGAAAATAAATTGGATTTAAAACATTTCTTTGTTTTTACATAACCTTTTAACAGGTTATGGGCCCAGGCGCGTGGTAAAATTTTCTGATTTCCAATTCCATTGTAATTTTTTTGTTTTATGGAAGAGGTTAAAAACAGTGATACTGAGGACTGTGAATTAAATGACATCTGGTCGATTTTTCTTGATTATAAAGAGAATACTAGTGAAATAAAAATGTCAGAATCTAGGATATATCACATACATCGCTTTAATGGCAGAGATTATCACTTATGGCGCAGACAAATGGAAATTTACATGACGGAAAATAAACTGAAACCGTATATATTAGGCACGGTGGCACGCCCTGCTGTTGACGCTAATCATTGGGACGACAAGGATGCAGAAGCACAAGCTTTCATAATGCGAGGACTGGAACTAGAGCAGTTAAAGTATTTGACAGATTGTACAACGGCTGCCCAAATGTGGTCAAGATTGAAGACAGTTCATTCTGAGAAAAGTGAACAATCTGCCCAAGTTCTCTTGGAACGTTTTATAAACTGCAAAATGGAAGCTGATGAGCCCATGGCTGATTACGTTGCAAAGGTAGTATCTCTTGCACAAAGGCTGAAAGATATGAACCTCGAGCAAAAGGAGCCTATGATTATCGCAAAAATTATCGGGAGTCTTCCCTCAAAATATGATAATGTTAGAACAGCATGGTATGCTGTATCGCGAGCTGACCAGACAATTGAAAAACTTACAGATCATTTGGTGAATGAAGAGGCATTAATCAAAGCAAGGTCTATTAGTAGTGAAGTCAAATCGTCTGAAGCTGCTTATACTGTTGACAACCGTAGGAACAAATATAGGGGTAATAGAAATTCAAATTATCAACAACAGAAGTTAAACAACAATAATACAGCACCTAAGAGGAAAGGCAAATGTAACTATTGTGGAATTCAAGGACATTGGCCCCGTGAATGCCGTAAGAAAAATAAAGATCGTTTAGCTGCCAATGGAAATGAATCCCTAATTGCACAAAAGGAAGGAGCGTCAGGCAATAGTGGTGTTCAGTCTAGTTCCCGATTCGCAGACAATCCTGAACTACTTATTACTGAGAGAGCTGAGAGCTCTGATAAAATTAAGGACTCCTGGTTAGCTGATTCTGGAGCGACCGAACACATGTCATTCCAGAGGGAGTACTTTAAAAATTTTGTACCATTCACTGACAAAACATGCACGGTTCGAGTTGGTAATGGGCAACGCATTCATGTGACTGGTGCTGGAGATATTGATGTACAGGTAATAAATCACCAAGGACCACCTCTAATTCATACACTTAAAGGGGTATTGCATGTCCCCAACTTGGAGAAGAACCTAATCTCGGTCCGAAAAATTACGAAGAGAGGAATAAGAGTTATTTTCGAGGATGATGGTGATAGAGTTATTTTTGAAAAACAAGGAAGGAAGATTGCAGACGGTATTAAGGAGAATGAATTGTTCAAGATGAATTTGAAGTCAGTGAATATAGCGTATTCAAATTTAGTGACGTCAGATTTAATGTTGTGGCATGAGCGTTTAGGTCACGTCAATATTGAAACCTTAAGAGAAATGCATAGAAAAGAATTAGTCAATGACCTCAAAATAAAGGATGTAAGTGAGAAACCATCTTTTTGTCATGGGTGTATTTATGGAAAACAACATAGACTTCCGTTTCCTACATCAGGAGTGAGGCGATCCAAACTTCCGGGTGAGATCATACATGTTGACTTATGCGGTAAAATGCGAACTCCATCTATAGGTGGGGCTAATTATTTTATGTTATTAAAAGATGATTTTTCCAGATATTGTCACATATTTTTCTTAAAAAGCAAGACTGATGTATTACGTAACATAATGCAATTTGTAATGAATCCCATCATTACCTCTACATCATTCCTTAATCCTCATTACACATCTCGTGTCATCCCCCAGTCTCGTCTCAATTCCACAGCCAAGCCCCAATAAATTCTCAAGTTACTATAACTTATATGTAACTCTATCCAGGGCTAATTAGATCACCGCTTCGAAATAAGTTTACACTTATTTCCATATCCCCAACAGCTGAAAAGCATAAATAACATTTCATCTCACAAAAGGTCCAGGCACTCAAATCCCTGAACCTTTCAAAAGATCCTAAATCTTAGAATCAAAATAAAGATTCTCAGTGCACATATGCAGTGCAAAGAAAAAAAACAATGGTCAATGCCATTGTTCACATTTACTTGACGTCAATGCAAGTATATTTCAAAACATACTTTCCGGCCACACAAGCGACCACCGGGGTAATTAACCGACGGGAACATGTGTGGAGAACATATGCACAGCCTGACCCATTTCTTCGATCGCGTACGATCACCCTCGGCGAGAGTGTTTAACCTGTGCAGAAGTTCCCTCTGCACTTGCTCGCTCACAGAGAGGCTTTGCAGAAATTTCCCTCTGCACTTGTCCATGCACAAGAGCGAGAAATACATTCATTAGCTCCTCCCCCCAATGCATTTGAATGCAATTAAGTAAATAACCGCGGCAACCAATTAGGGACCGCAAAGAAATTATTAAGAAAAGTAAATAATAACGGTATCTGAGGGAAGTTGTAATGCGAAAGTGATTCGAAGTGAACATTCATTCAGTTTCGTCCATCGAAACAGTTAACAAGTATTTTTAAAGCGAGGGCAAACTTTCCACTTCTAATCAGGCATTTTTATAATAAGTCCGTGGGAGCCTACACGGACAAGTGGAAAAGTTTTGCGCCAAGCTAAGTTGAAAGAATAATTATATGAGAAAAGAACAGAGTACTAAATTCAAAGTGTCAAATTATTTTATAGTAAAACTAAATAAGTGTTTGAAAATAAAATATCCAACAAACTATCAGTGAGAGTTTTCCTAAGCAAATATAAAGAAAACATTTAATCAAAAGGGCCAGTGTTCATCTCGCGAAAGCGAATGCACGACACAGTCCTTGTAACGAGAAGTACAAGTCGTTACAAATTCTATGCTGAGGTGCAGGCAGATGGACATAAAATTTTGAAACTTAGAAGTGATGGAGGCTTAGAATTCTGCAATGACGACGTCAGGCAATTTTTGGTTTCAAAAGGTATAAAACATGAAATATCTACTCCTCGAGCTCCTGAGCAAAATGGTTTCATTGAGCGTCAGAATAGGACAATTCTTGAATGCGCAAAGGCAATGCTACACGCTCGTAATTTGCCAGAATACTTATGGGCAGAAGCAAGCAATACAGCCGTCTACTTAAAGAATCGCACAGCAAACGTTGATGGTGTGACGCCCTTTGAAAAATGGTATGGCTCTAAACCATCCGTAAAACATTTGAGAATTTTTGGTAGCGAATGCTATGTTCATGTACCTAAAGAACAGCGCACAAAATGGGAAGTCAATTCAATAAAGTGCCTAATGATAGGCTACAGCGAAGGCAATAAAGCCTACCGAGTGTTTGATCCTATAAAAAGAAGTATTATGATTAGGAGAGATGTAATCTTTAATGAATATCCAAATGAACCTCATATCGTGGTACATGAAGTCAATCAAGATCAGGAAACAATATCAGAAAACAATGATATCGACGATGTCTTTGAATCAGCAGATGAAAATGAGAAGGCAGATAATATGGAAAAGACACCAAAGAAAGCCAAAAATCCTAGATTGCCACTGAGCAGATCACCTTATGCTTTAAGGAAAAATCCCAAAGAAAGACAAGAAAGTGGGAACAGCGCGGAAGCCACAGTAGCTGAAGTCTTCATGGCACAAGTGGAGCCAGTTAATCTAGAAGAGGCATTAGCAGCAGATGATTCAGCTAGTTGGTTAGATGCAATTCATGATGAACTTGATTCGTTGATAAAGAATGATACCTGGGAGTTAGTTCCAAGATCAAAAGGTCAAAATATTATTAGCAATCGCTGGGTATTCAAGAGAAAATTTGATGGCAATGGACAAATTGAAAAATATAAAGCGAGACTTGTTGCAAGAGGTTGTTCTCAAAGGAAAGGTGTAGACTATGGAGAAACGTTTGCACCAGTAGTTCGGTACGAGTCGGTACGAGCATTAATATCAATCGCTGCAGCATTCAATCAGATGATTTATCAATTCGATGTCAAGACAGCCTTTTTACACGGTGAAGTGTCAGAAGAGATCTTCATGGAGCAACCCTATGGTTTTGAAATAGACAACAGAGTGTGTAAATTAAAACGAAGTTTATATGGACTCAAGCAATCCTCACGAGAATGGAACAAAAGAATTGTAAGCTTTCTCCTTAAATTAAATTTTGAACAATCACGTTCAGATCCCTGTATTTTTACGTATTCTATCAACCAACAGAAACTATTTTTAGCGCTGTACGTTGATGATGGTCTAATTTGTGGAAGCAATGAGTCAACCATTGAAGTTTTGTTAAAGAAATTACACAAAGAATTTGATATAACTTATAAAATAGCAGAATTTTTCGTTGGAATGCAAATCGAACGGGATCAAAATAGAATAAAAATTCATCAGAAGATTTATACGGAAAAAGTTTTGAAACGTTTTAATCATTTTGATTGTATACCTACGTCCACGCCTTCTGATCCTAGTATGAAATTTACTAAAAGTGACAATAATGTTAAAGATTGTAAACGTTTTCCTTATAGAGAGGCGATAGGATCTTTAATGTATTTAATGATATGCACACGGCCAGATATAGCATATATAGTAGGTATATTAAGCAGATACATGGAGCAGCCGAATGAAGTACACTGGTTGGGAGTAAAGAAAGTACTGACATACCTGAAGGGAACTGTAGATCTTGGAGTAACTTTTAGGTGTGATACAAACGACTCGAGATTGAGTGTTTATTGCGATGCTGATTGGGCAGGAGACTTGGACAGGAGACGAAGTACAACTGGATGGGTGTGTTTTCTAAATGGAGGTCCAATTGCTTGGAGTTCAAAGAAGCAAACTATCACTGCAACATCAACTACAGAGGCTGAATTCATAGCACTTTGTGCTGCAACAAAGGGCACTGTATGCTTGAGACGATTGCTGAAGGATTTAAAACATGAACAAACTGAAGCAACAGCAGTTATGTGTGACAACCAAAGAGCCATCACAATCGTAAAGAATCCTGATTCGTCGAAAAGAACCAAACATGTTGAAGTTCAATTTTTTTACACATGTGATAAGCAAGAGGATGGGGAAATTGATGTTCGATTCATTTCAACTCAAGAGCAATTGGCTGATCCATTAACCAAAGCACTCAGTAAAGATAAGTTCATATGTTTCAGAGAACAATACGGCCTTGCATAGTAATTATTTAAGGCATCATCAAAATTGCGAGAGGGAGTGTTAAAACTGGCGCAATTTTTATACATGCACAGCGGCAGCGCACACAGTAAAGTTCAAAGTCCACTCTCCACATTTCATTTAACTTGATGCATGCTTTTTACTGCCTTCTTCTTCTTCTCGTTTTCGTCTTTTGATGCTGAAGCAACGTGCTGCCGCGCTGTATATTAATTTATCGTTTTATGGTGAACCAGTCTTATATTTCTGATATTTAAAACAAAATAAATTTTCGAGCAATCTTGTTGCTGTTTAGTTACGTTTTGTATATACTCCACACATTGGAAAATAAATTGGATTTAAAACATTTCTTTGTTTTTACATAACCTTTTAACACTTTCCTAAAAAACTTTCTTAAAAAAGTGCAGTAAAGATAGTTGAAAATTGTCAATCTTTCATAAGTTAGTGCGTAAAAATAAATAATTGGAAACTTTTAAAACTTTCTTAAAAAAGTGCAGTAAAGATAGTTGAAAATTGTCAATCTTTCATAAGTTAGTGCGTAAAAATAAATAATTGGAAACTTTTAAAGCTTTCCTAAAAAAGTACAGTAAGGATAGTTGAAAATTGTCAATCTTTCATAAGTTAGTGCTTAAAAATAAATAATTGGAAATTACATTAAAATAAATAATTGGAAACTTTTAAAACTTTCTTAAAAAAGTGCAGTAACGATAGTTGAAAATTGTCAATCTTTCATAAGTTAGTGCGTAAAAATAAATAATTGGAAACTTTTAAAGCTTTCCTAAAAAAGTACAGTAAAGATAGTTGAAAATTGTCAATCTTTCATAAGTTAGTGCGTAAAAATAAATAATTGGAAACTTTTAAAGCTTTCTTAAAAAAGTACAGTAAAAATAGTTGAAAATTGTCAATCTTTCAGACGTTAGTGCGTAAAAATAAATAATTGGAAACTTTTAAAGCTTTCTTAAAAAAGTACAGTAAAAATAGTTGAAAATTCACCAAGTTTATAGCAGCAAAATTAAATCGATTTAACTTAAACTTACGCCAAAATTTCGAATTAACGTATAAACGGCTAACTTACATTCTTCTATCTTTGGCTTAAGCCGAAAAATTTCGGTTTAAGCCATAATTCGAATTATCCCGTTTATACGACAAAAAATTTTGGATGATCCATAATTCGAATTATTTTTGGATTAGCTATAAACTAGGTAATTGTCAATCTTTCAGACGTTAGTGCGTAAAAATAAATAATTGGAAACTTTTAAAGCTTTCTTAAAAAAGTACAGTAAAAATAGTTGAAAATTGTCAATCTTTCAGACGTTAGTGCGTAAAAATAAATAATTGGAAACTTTTAAAGCTTTCTTAAAAAAGTACAGTAAAAATAGTTGAAAATTGTCAATCTTCCATAAAATAGTGCATTAAAAAAATAAACAATAGAAAAGGTGAGTTTTTCATTCATAACAATCCCATTTAGTACGAAGTACAACAATAAATTATACAACGGAGTAAATTATAAATAAATGAATGGAAAGGTGAGACAAAAAATATATATATAACAAATACTACAAATAGGCCCGGAATTGCTGAAAAAGTGAAAAAATGGTATTTAATGTATAACCCTTCTCGGGAAAGTTGTGAAGCCATGTTGAAAATACTCCATGATGAACATTTAGATGTACCATTGAGTTTGAAGGCGCTATCGGGAAACCCCAAACAAATAACCATAAGAACGGTACAACCCGGCTCATATTATCATTTGGGTTTAGAAAATCAATTAAAAAAAATAAATAATATAGAACAATATAAGGAAATAATTTTAGACATAAATGTTGACGGGTTGCCTTAAGAGTTCACGAAAACACCTGTGGCCGATTTTAGGAAAAACGGTTAATATTAATAATGTTGATGTATTTATAATAGGGGTTTATGTTGGTGAAAAAAAACCCCTTCATCCTGATATTTATCTCCATGATTTCGTGTCAGAAATAAGGACATTACAGCAAAATAGATTATTTAATATTAAAATAAGAGCATTTATCTGCGATACACCTGCCCGTTCATTTTTATGTGGCATAGTAGGTCATAATTCCTTAATAGGATGCTGCAAGTGCTACCAAGTGGGAAGAACAGTTGATAATGTTGTAACTTTTAGTACTAAGGTTGAGGAGCTAAGAACAGATGACGATTATAATGCACGAAGGCAGTTGGAGTTTCACAAACCAATTTTCAGAGAAACTTGCAGTGGCCTCGAAAACATGGGGGTGAAGATGATTACCCAATTCCCATTGGATCCCATGCACCTAATCGATTTAGGTGTGATAAGAAAAGTGATTTTAAGAATTTGTAGTGGAAAAACAGTTCAAAAAATAATTCGTCTAAACAAAGAATTGATGTCTCAAAGATTACAGGATTTGAAGCCATTTATCCCAAGGGAATTTGCAAGAACCCCTAGAAGTTTAGATGAAATTTTACGGTGGAAATCAGTTGAGATTCGGCAATTTGGTTTATACACTGGAATAATTGTCTTGAAAGGTTTAGTTCATGAAGATGTTTACTACGAGTTTTTAGAGACAATTTTTGTTGTGTAAAACCAGGATTCCCAATTAAAATTACCGGTTTCAATGAGCTTGAACAATGTGTTAGCGGAATCAAATTGCAAGGAGCCGAAAATTTTTTCGCTGAACCTCTGGAATCAATGTCAGGACTAGGAACACTTCTCTGCCAAAGAAACTGCGAAGGAAATTCTGAAGTTTTTAATATTCAGGATATCCTTTATAAATATGTTTGCTTCCCAAATGACGGGAAACTTCTTCTACTTCCTATTCTTCACGAGTGTGTTTAATTTAATGTAATATATGAAATTATAAATTAGTTAATTTATTATCACCATGTTATTGCAGTATGGATCACTCAGAAGCCAAAGCCCCTAGCGCCGTCCGAAGGATGAATGCCCAAATTGGACCACCGCTTTTTGGTGCTGGACCTTCCACAGCTGTAGAAACCACACTTCATCAAGAAATTAGAGAATTAAAAAGTACAAACAATATTTATGTTTCTCATAATATTTACTTCAGATATTGTGATAAATCAAAATAAACAAATTATGGATATTCTAGCAGAACACACTGTACTTTTAACTAGATTGGCAAAAATAACAGAGCAGAAACCACCTGACAGTATATTAAAAATGTTTCCTTTGGAAACAGATGAAGAAATGAAGGAAGTAGAAGAGAAACTGTCAACATTTCAAATAGATAAGGATGATATGGTAAAATGTTTACAAAATATTAAATTCCAAAAATACAATAATTTTTTTTTACAGATTATAACTGTTAAACGAATTATCAAAAATGGTGGCTTAAATAAAAATTTAGAAGGTTTGATCAGCCACAGCATTATACTAGCCTATAATTATGACGGAACGCAGGAGAAGAAGGCGTTTAAAACGTATGAGAAAATAAACGATATTTTTTATGGTAAGAATAATTATTTAGTAAATATTTATTTACAACTGAAATGTTTATTATTTTAGAAGCTGTCAGGGATGAATGCGTGACAAAAAAAAATTATATCGTCCTGCTGAAAAAGGCATTCACATCCTACAAAGGGAGGCATTACAAAAATGTTTCAGTAGAAAAAACCAAACGAAGGAGGACAGAAGAAACTGATTAGAATAGCGTGTTATTAGTATATAGAAAAGTTTATTATTTTTGAATTTTTCTTAATAATTTTATTTTCTAATGTCGTTTTTGAGTTTAGTTTATTTATTTTGTAATAAGTAATTTTTGAATTTTTTTTTATTAATATTATGTAATCATGTTTGAATTTTTTTTTATTTATGAATTTCTTTATTTTTTAATAAGCTATATTTTCTTATTTTTTTAAACTTGTAATGCCGTTTTTGAGTTTAGTTTATTTATTTTGTAATAAGACATTTTTGAATTTTTTTTTATTTATATTATATAATCATGTTTGAATTTTTTTTATTTATGAATTTATTTATTAAAAACTATATTTTGTAATTTTTTCAAACTTGTTGTAATGTCGTTTTTGAATTTAGTTTATTTATTTTGAAAATTTTTGGATTTTTTTTATTTATATTATACAGGCTGTTCCAGACTAAGATGCTAATCCGATAAGGGGTGATTCCTGGGTATATTTGGAGAAAACAATTGTTCTACAGAATGGGGCTATCGGCCCTATCCAGTGAGGTACAGAGTGTTTAATAAAAGACGTTTGGACAATTTTTAATTTACTTAAACTTTAATAATTTACTTTAACTTTAGCAAGGTAGTTAGCCTCATTATTTAGAGAAATGAGAAACTTTATTTTGATATCAATGGGCTGGCGTACACGGATCATAAAGCCAACACTAAAAACCCGGTTTTATGGACAGAGGGGCAAAGGGAAGAGAGAAAGTTGTTGTAACTTTTTGAACGGAAATTTTCGGTGTGAAAACTAACACATGCACAGATGTATCTTCTTATCTTCTTCTTTTTTGCGTCTGATGTTGATATATCTGTCTACTGTTTGTTATTCGCGTTCGAGGTGTGCATGCCACAAAATAATTAAAATTTATTAAAACTTAATAAAAAGCGGTTAAAAGGTAGTGCGTTGTGCAGTTTATTTAGTTAACAATAAAAACAATTCAATTTAGTTTTTTGAGATTAAAAACATGACAGACAATTGGTCAAAAGATCAAACTCGCGCGTTGATTAATTTGTATCGGCAGTGCGAATGCCTTTACAATGTAAGGCATCCGGATTACTTAAAAAAAAACAAAAGAAATCAAGAATTTCTTAAAATAGAAAATGGATTAAAATCCATAAAACCAGATATATCAATACCTTTAGTTAAATCTAAAATAAGGACTTTGTCAACTCAAATATCCAAGGAAAGACAGAAAATGCGGAACTCGGCAAGAAGTGGTGCTGGTGCCGACGAGGTATATACATCAAGATTATGGTGTTTCAAAGAGTTGGAATTTTTGTTTTATCAGAACGATGAAAAAAGGGGAATTTCGAGTATTCAATTTTTGGAGGTATAAAAGCAACATTATTTTTGTACATATTACAAATTGTAATTTTCGTTTCATTATAGGAAGATCTTACAACATCTAATGATCTAGAAGAAGCTGAAGAGGCTGCAGAAATTCACATTTCGGTAAGTCGTTTTATCTTTGTTATGATTAAAAGGCATTCATATGTTTATTTTCTAGAAAAAAACTAGAGTGACGTCGAAGCAGGACGATCTGCGTGTCCATGCTCGAAAATCAATCGATGCTGTGAACAAACTTATTAACAGCCGCACAGAAAAGACAAAAGAAGATACATTCGGCGACTTAGTGGCAGCGGAATTAAAAAATTTGAAATTGGAAGAAACCTATGACGAAGTTAAAATAGATATTTTACGCCTGATAAGCGAGGCTAAAAAAAAAGAAAAAGAAAAGCTTCACTGCCAAGATACGTTGGCTGGTTGGAGGTACACACCGTCTGCCTCGTCGACGCCGATAAATACTTCATCGTCATCGGGAAATGATTCCACATCCTCATCGGCGACTTCTTCCTTTACCAACAAAGAATTGGAAACAATATGGAAAAATAAAAGCGTGAGGATTCAAAAAGTGGAAATCGTAAAGAGGGCTGAACCAGAACTGACCAACGGCCAGGATATTTTGGGAATAGACTACAGCAATTTATTCGAATGAGATATGGGATATGGATTTCTATTATTATTTCTTAATATATTTCATTGAATTTTTTTAGTTTATTTACATTGTTAAAGAAATATATTTTTGTTTTGGATAAGAAATGTTATTTATTAATATATTTCATTAAAAAGTTTCAGTTTAATTACATAGTTAAAGATATATTGTTTTATTATGGATAAGAAATGTTAAGTAGTATTAATATTACATTAAAAAAATTGCTGTTTAATTACATATTTTTTGTTAATTCAAATTTTCCCCTCATTGCAAAAATATTCCTTAAATGAAGACCGTACATCTTCATTTCTTCTTATTGATATCTCGAGCGTATCTTGCTCTATTTCAGCTGATCCTTCCATATAAGATGGTGTGTTTTCCTCGAATCTAGTGGTGTTCTCAATATACCAATTGCTGTTCGTTATCAGAAAATTGTGTAATACACAGCAAGCTTGCACAATTTTTGTAGTTTTTATTTCGTCCAGCTTTATTTGTTTCTGTAGAATTTGGAAACGGTTAGACAATATTCCAAAGGCTCTTTCAATGTTCTGCCGGGCTCGACTTAAGCGGTAATTGAATGTTATTTTTTGAGGGTCGCTTGTAGTAAATGGATATGGTGTCATTAAGTGTTTCAAAAGGGGGAATGCGTTGTCTCCAAGAAATACAAATGGAGCAATTCTATTATTGCCAATTTTACCCAAGGGGGGAAGGTATTGATCGCCTTTTTGTAGGATTTCCATAAATGTTGATCGATTAAGGACTCCGCCATCGCTAATTCTGCCATTGCAACCAATGTCGACAAATGTAAATTTGGCAAACGCGTCTGCAACTGCTAGAAGCACAATGCTTTTAAACCCTTTATAATTATGAAATAATTGGGCATTGTGCTTTCTTGGCGTAAAAGCAATATGTTTACCGTCAAGAGCACCCAAGCACTGTGGAAATTGCCAACGGCCTTCAAATTCTTTCGCAATTTGCATCCATTCGCCTTCCGTGTCTGGAAACTGAAAAAATTGTTATAATGGTAAATTCAAGTCTTGATGATTTATAGCATACCTTTAAAAACAAATCTCTGCCGTTCCTGTAAATGGACTCACAGACCTCAATAACAGCTTTGCCAATGTAATTTTCTGATAACTTCGTGTTCTCATCAAGTTCTTTAAAAGTTTCTCCTGTAGCCAGAAACCTGAGAACGACGGCTAATTTTTCTGCAGCGGGTACGCAAGCTCGCATGCTCGTGTTCTGTTTCGAAATATCTTGTTCAATAAGGGACAAGAGCCTGCGGAAACAAATTTCGTCCATTCTTAAATAGGACTTAAACTTATCACCATCAAAAGATAATTTGTATTCATTTAATAAAAATTGGATGTTTCCACAGTCTGCCCTAGTTTCACGCCATTTCTTAACCCAGCATCTTTTTGTAACTTCAATATCTTCCTCGCTATTATCATCTGCAGCTCCCTGGAGATCCAAAGATGTTGCAAGCAAATCTAATGCGACCTTCGCTTCCTCCAAATCCATTTAATCAATTATGATAAAACTAAAAGAAAAACAACATTAACATTTATTTATGTACAAAGTTTAACAACTTGATTACAAAAAAGCGAAACATTTTTAAAAATAAGTACGCTTTGCTATTCCATTTTTATTTCAATGTATACTTTAAATATTTTATTACTGTTACTGCTTACCTGATTTTGCTTTAAATGTTTAATTAAACACTGATATTTCACTATTTCCAAAAAACAAGACAATTTCCTAGACACCTAAACGTTTCCGCTTCTTTTTTCTAAATGACTACTGCTCTGAAAAAAGAAAAAGAAACATTACCCTACACACACATTGATATCCCGTGTAAAGATAATAAAGTTACTATCGGTGAAGGGAATACCCATGTACGCCGAGAGCATCATAAAAAACCGGTTTTTTAGTGTTGACGTTATGATCCGTGTACGCCAGCCCAATAGCATTGTTACATACAGAATTTCTAAGGGTCTCGGTGAAAAACGAAATCCTTGGATAAATTCTCATATCCCTTCATACAGGGAGCCTTTACATGAAATTCACACTTAATGAATTTGATGCAATATGAGCTCCCTGCGAACAACAAATCCTAAACGGAAAATTATTATCCAATTTCCATTTTCAAATGTACAAAAATCCTTAACGGAAAAAATATTCAATGTACAAAAATCCACATCAACGGAAAATGTAACATTCCCAGACGCAACCTGATCCGCGCGCATTTTGTGGAAAAACTTCCACCGTGAGATTTGCAAGGTGTGCATTTACCTTTGCACAAGCCCAAACTTTTCTGGCGGTCGAAATGATAAAAACTTCTAACGTGGAATGATCTTAACCTTGACCGCGCGGCGTGGAAACCGTTTTTTTTCCCCCTATTTGTTTTTGAAGATCCACGGCCCATCGGCGGTGAAAAATATGGATTGAGGAGAGTGTTGTTTTAAACTTAACCCGAGGCGGACGGGGTTTATAGAGTGTTGTTTAAAACCTAGCGGGCGGCAGTCGATTTCCTTTTAATTTGAAATTGTAGTTTGAAAATTTGGGTGCTAATTAAGTGATAAAAAGCTGTAAAAGGAGTTCGAAAATTTGGATGTTAGTTATATAAGTGTTAAAAATCTGTCAAAGGACAGTTGATGTTCTGATTTTGATTTTAGTTAATTGTTAAAAAAGTAATTCCGGATTCCGTGAAATAATAGTTCGAAAATTTGGATGTTAGTTATATAAGTGTTAAAAATCTGTCAAAGGACAGTTGATGTTCTGATTTTGATTTTAGTTAATTACTAAAAAAGTAACTCCGGATTCCGTGAAATAATAGTTCGAAAAATTGGATTGTTAAAAACCTGGAAAATCAGTTCGCAAATTTGAATTATACTTAGTTAAGTGTTTAGGCCTTGTTAGAGGACGTTTGGTGTCCCGAGTTTAGTTACCTAAGTGTAAAATATTGATGAAGAAACTTATATCTGAATTCCGAAAATAAAAATTGTCAAAGAACTCAAAGAGTTTTGTAATTACACAAGAAGAAAGGAAACAAGCAGGAGACCAGTGAGGATTAACCAGGTTAGTACACTTTAAAGACAAACAGAAATATAACAGCATCAACCTCAGTAACTCCGTTTAGCAAATATTCTAGTTCAAAGTGAACATCTTGTTTTTTTAATTAAAATTTCAACTAAAACCACCTTTTTCTCCAAAAAATACGTAATTAACCCATAATTGTTTTTCCAAAATTAGAAAGCTTGCAGTATTTGCTATGAATAATGTGCAAACAATTTTTATACTGCGGTCTTTACTTTTGAAGTTATAAGCAATTATGATGTTAAAATTGGCCCGAAACGAAGTGACTGAGGTTGATGCTATTAATATCAAAATAAAGAATGTACATTTCTCTAAAAAGTTAGGCTAATTACCTTGCTCTACGATGAATAGTCGAGGAGTTATTAAAGTTTAAGTATCTTCAAAATTGTCCAAAGGTCTTTTATTAAACACTGTATCTCAGTAGATAGGGCCGATAGCCCCATTCTGTAAAACAATTGTTTTCTCCAAATATACCCAGGAACACCCCTTAACGGATTAGCATCTTAGTCTGGAACACCCTGTATAATCATGTTTGATTTTTTTTATTATTTATGAATTTCTTTATTTTTTAATAAGCTATATTATGTTATTTTTTTGTTTAATAAAGTATACATTATGTATATTTAAATTTTGATTTCGTTTTGCTTTTAATTTATTTCAAAACAAATTACACAGCCAACGAAAAAGTGCTTTGTGAAAACTTTTTAAACGAATGCAGCTCAATCTCATGTATTTTTGGGTGCTGAAATCGTATCTGGCATCAGTTTTTTTGTATCACCCAAAGTTTTTGCTAAATATGACCTTGATTGTATTTAAAATGGGCAAATCGGCTCTATTCACCATCTTTAGACAAGGCTTTTACGAACTATTTCATTAAACTTAGTTTAATGTGAAGGGGTGGCAGAAGGACCTTTTCTGGATTTACTACTAATTTTACGCAAAATGTTCTTCTCTCCAGGTGTCCAGGTTCTTTTCCTTGCAGGCCCTTGCACTCACATATAAAACATGGGAACTTAGTAAACCCCTTTTGTTGTACAAGGAGCATGCAAATTACTCTGAAATCTCCACGTATCATCCAATCGTGAGCAGGATAGTTGAATTACTCCTATTTCGTCTATTCAATAAATGTGAAAAAATGGTTGGTGATACGACTTTTTTACTATTGTTTTCGGACTCAGCACACCCAAAAACATAAGGATCAGGCAAAACCATTAAAAAAGTTTTTTCATCATTGGCCTGTGTTATTTTTTCATTTTTCACTATGGTACGCCACCCGTTGACATCAAAAACACGCCGCATATGAACTGTAGAAAACTTTTGAGAGGTTAGTAGTTCTGTAAGTACTGAAAAGTAAGAGCTTATGTAACTGCTCAGAGATGAGTACTTCTGCAAGTACTGAAAGGTAAGAACTTATGTAACTGCTCAGAGATGAGCACTTCTGTAAGTACTCAAAGGTAAGTACTTATTTAACTGCTCAGAGATGAGCACTTCTGTAAGTACTGAAAGGTAAGAACTTATGTAACTACTATAAGGAAAGTAAAAAGTAAGGCCTTACCTCCTATGACATCGTGTGTAAAAATAAGCACTTCTGTAAAGGGGATGGTAAGGCCTTCCCCTTACCAGTAAGTGCTCTTTTCAGTACTTCTGTAAGCTTACAAGTCCTACTGGGATACTATTCAGGAAAAGTCATCGATGTAGTTGTGAAAAGCACCCAGTAGGAATTCTAGGTAGCACTTACCGATGGAGCACTGATATAAGTAGTCATCTGGTAAGGGGTACTCATATTTTCATAGGTGTTAGAAGAGCCCTTATATAACGCATTACAAGAGAAGGCAGATGGTAAGGGGTAATCCAGAATTAGACCCACGGAAGTTAGAAATTTGCCCGATGACTCAAATACCATTACACAAATACGAAAACAAATGAGTCATCGGGTAAATTTCTAACTTCGTTGGGTCGAATTCGGTAATCCAGAATTCGACCCAACGAAGTTAGAAATTTACCCGATGACTCATTTGTTTTCGTATTTGTGTAATGGTATTTGAGTCATCGGGCAAATTTCTAACTTCTGTCTGCCTTCTCTTGTAATGCCTTATATAAGGGCTTATCGATGTAGTAAAAAGTAAGGTCTTACCTCCTATGACATCGTGTGTAAAAATAAGTACTAAGGGGTATGGTAAGGCCTACCCCTTACTAGTGAGGGCTCATTTCAGTACTACCGTAAGCTTACAAGTCCTACTGGGCAGACTGTCAAGCATGCACGTACTTTCAAAGTCATCCCGACGACGAGCAAAGCGAAGAGCATATCGATAATTGTACCGTAACCCATAAAGGATCAGCAGGAAAAATGGAAGTTGACTCGATGCTTGAAATGTTTCGTCGTTCCGACGAGAAGTACGGCGTGCGTTATACGAATTACGTCGGCGACGGCGACGCAAAAACTTTCAAAGCAATTTTTGATATGAAACCATATGAAGATGTAGATGTAAAAAAAAGTGAGTGTGTCGGTCATGTGGAAAAAAGAATGGGAAGCAGACTCAGGAGTGTAAAAAAAGCGCTAAGCTTGGTGGGAAGGGAAAACTTACCGATGCGCTTATAAAAAAATTGACCAAATATTACGGTCTTGCCATTCGTCGCAATGTACACTCCCAAGAAGATATGAAAAAAACATTATGGCTACTTTTCATCACCTCTCTTCGACCGACAAAAATCCTAAACATCAGAACTGTCCTACTGGCGCTAACTCGTGGTGTGGCTATAACTCCGCCAAAGCCACGAAAGGGACCTTTGAACACCCTCCTCCACTACACGAAGATGTGCAAAAACACATTTTACCGATTTACAAAGATTTGTCTCGAGATGACTTACTAGAAAGATGTATCGGCGGTTTTACTCAAAATGCCAACGAGTCCTTCAACGCAACTGTGCGGCGTTTAGCTCCGAAGCACCTGAACTGTGGATTAAAAATCATTGAAATCGCTGCATACTTGGCTGGCGGCATGTTTGACGACGGTTATATGTTTGTACTCAAAGTTATGAACGACTTTAAAGTGGAGATCGGCCCAAACTGCAAACAATTTGCCGATAGTTACGATGTAAACAGAGTCAAGCGTCAAAATCGTCGATCGAGAAATTCTTCAAAAGCAGCTAGAACAGCTCGAAAACAAGAAACAGCCGACCAGTTGGATGCTTTTCTAGAGTAGGAAGGATTATTATACGGCCCTGGAATCGCAGACTAGACTTAGGTATATATAAATATCATTAAAATCACTTTAAAGTTCATTTTTCGATACCAAAAACTTTAAACTCGTTTTTCTCGAAATGCGTTTTTTTTCGCGCCGGAATTTATAACTCAAGCTAGAAATGTTCGATTGACTTGAAATTTTACATGAATATTCGTGTAGGTATATTATACTTCATGAACCTAAAATTTTTTAAAAATAATAAAAATTTATATTGTTTTTAACCAATTGTTTATAATAAAAAAGGTGATTTTTGCTTAAAAACGTTCTCTATTTTTTTATTATTTATTTTTTTTAGTAATTTTAGGTTCATGAAGTACAATTAAGCTTCGTTTAAAGAAATTTTTTTGAATTTTTGATTTTAGTTGATTCTACGGACCTCTGCAAATTCCGGCGCAAAGTCGAGGAGCGAAGTTCAAGCAGCTGTGGCGCCGCCATTTTTTTTTTAATTAAAAAATTTTTTCGTGTACCGTAAAGTGTGAATTAAATGATGTGTTTCATTTGAAAACCATAAATATCTTCTTCTTTGAAAAAAAAAATCATGAAAAAAGTGCTCTCCAGAGGAGGCTCCCCCCTTAAGAACTTCAGGTGTTACTTAATGGGTCGAAAGTTTACGGTCTGCACAGATCACAAACCGCACAAGGGGGTCTTTAACGTCAAAGACCCCACCACTCGACTCGTTAGGTGTCACCACAAATTGTCGGAATACGACTACCATATAGAGTATAAACCGGGTAAATACAACACGAATGCTGATGCTCTCAGCCGGATTCCCCAAAGAGCAGAAGAGCCCAATACCTTCACGGTGGAAGCTCTAATTCACCAACCCGGTGAGCCCCTACCCGTAACCCTCGCGGAAACTGGGGCTGTTGCGCCTCCTACAGAAAGACCGAAACAATGTAACGCGGTCACAAGGGCTCAGGCACAAAAACTCCAGGAGGATGAAAAGGACGAACACGTCCCAACTCTCAAAGCCGCCGATATCGAGGAAGGGCCTGAAGAAATGGACCTGATGAAGGAAATAGGGAAGCCTCTCGAAGCCTCAGCGGAAGACTCCATCAAACAACAAAGAAAAGTGGAATTAATAACCAGCCCCGAAGAAATTCAAGTAATTTTAAAGGACTACCACGACTCCCCTTTCGGTGGACACCAGGGAGTCGTCAAAACCTATAATAGAATTCGCCAAAAGTATTGGTGGAGACGAATGTTCCGCGACATAAGTTGGTATGTCCGGAAGTGTAAAAAGTGTCAAACCATGAAGGCATCGAGACAATTCCGAATGCCCATGGTTATAACAGACATAGCGGAAAACCCGTTCGACAAGGTTTATTTTGACATCGTAGGTCCACTGGAAGAAACTATTTCGGGAAACAAGTATATCCTAACCTTCCAGTATGCCATTCCCAATGCGGAAGCTCAATCGATAGCTCAAATTTTTTTCGACGAAATCGTCACGCGCTATCGCATACCTAAACAAATAGTCACCGACCAAGGGTCGAATTTCCTAAGTGACTTGTTCAAAGGCGTGTGTAGGCTGCTAAAGATTAAGAAGCTCCAGACTTCAGCGTACCACCCCCAGTCCAATGGTGCACTTGAACGGGCCCATAGGCCACTGATCGAGTATCTACGCACCATTCTAGATGAAAGCCCAAATGGTTGGGACCAATTCTTACGTACGGCAGCGTTCGTGTACAACAATAGCGTACACGAGGGAACGAATCTCACACCCATGGACTGCCTCTACGGTTTCACCGCGGACGTCCCGTCCAACCTAAAGCGCAACCCGGAGCCACTTTATAACAACGAAAGTTATTATCACCAATTGCGGTACAAACTGCAAAAGTCCTACGCCCTAGCAAGGAGAAACTTGCTAGCCAGCAAGACTCGCTCCAAAGCATATTATGACGGGAACGTCCGTCCACTAACCCTCCACGTGGGCGACAAGGTTCTCTTGCGCAACGAGGCCCGTAAGCACAAATTGTCCCAAATCTGGGTCGGGCCCTACACCGTAGTAGCAGTCCCGAGCGCTGTGAACACCACCATCAAAATAAATAGGAGATTGGTTACTGTCCACAATAACCGCTTGAAGCCCTTTTATGAAAATAAAACGCAGCTTTAAGCCCCTAGAGCCAGTCCTGCCTACTAACGCCTAACGGTGTTTTACGATATAAAAAACCGACTTAGACGGATGGCATTCGGGCAAAATACACCTGTCCACTAATCTTATTAGTTCAACCGGCTACAAGTAAACGAAAACTAACCTCCTATTTATCATCTCGTTGCAGCGCAAAATGTGGACGCTAGTATTCCTCCTAGCCCTGCAGATGGCCGCGAGTGAGCCCGGGCCCGTACCTTATACCCTCATCCCTATAGCCACGCATGGAGTACTCTATGAATTATTAGGAGACCTATGGCTCTATAACCATGAGTGGAACCTGCTAACGGAGTTGGACCTCCAGGAACTGGAAGTACACACTGAGTTAGCAGAACAGGCCGAGGAAGCGGTGCGCCGATTATGCAAGGATGGCGGTTCGGCAACATGCCAGGCCCAACAGATAAGTATTCACTCGGTTATCACCCACATAAAGCAGCGTACCCAAACAATTCGTGAACTAGTTCCCAACGGGCGGTCTAAAGGTCGATTCACACATTACCGGGACGAGTCAGGGACGTGTCAGGGCCGGGATAGTGACATCCGGGCCCCGTCTAAAGAAAGCATTCACACATCTCAGGGAACTCAAATGCGTGCTTTCAGTATATAGTTTCATTCCAAACGATACGTTAACTTAAAGTTTTTAGCAAGTTCGATGGCAACATTTAATACCGAAGAACTGGCAATAATTGCGATAGCCTTGGATGAAGAGGAGCAAAGTGCTATAAAAAAACGTAATTGGTTCATGAGGCGTGGAAAAAAAGGCAAACTGAGGGAGAATTCCATACTCTATATAAGGAACTTATAAGTGACGAAAGAAAGTGAATATTTCAGAATGTCGGAAAACTGTTTCAATACATTTTTACATAAGTTAGAAAACTATTTAAAAAAGACAGATACCCACTGGAGAAAAGCCATATCACCAAGGGAACGTTTATCAATTTGCTTGAGGTAAGTATGTTTTAAAAAGAAACTACATTTTTAATTCACAAGTAATTAATATTTATTGTAAAAGTTTAAGTTTCCGGAAAATTGGAAATTATTGTTATGTTTGACGATGAATCTTGACTGTTGCTTGACGGAAGAGTCGAATATTCATTTTGTACGATAAAAGTAGCATTATTCCCATCCTTGAACATCTCCATCTCATATTTTTGGGCAACAGCAAATATTTCGGTCTTAGCTAAATTTTGGTAAATTGGAGCCAGGTTTTTTCAAGTCGCACCAATACCAGCTAAAAATGCGTCAATCGGATGTTGTTGCGATTCTTCTTTTTTCTTTAAAATGTATTCCATCAAAGATGAAGCTGCAGGTTTTGGTGCCCTATTTCTCCTGCATGTAGGTGGTGTTGGCTTCGGCGGAAGCGGAGTGAGTGGTAACTGGAGTAGGAGGTGGTCCTGCCGATGGAGATGGCGTACAATCTAAAGATGGAAATGGCTCAGGACCTGGGGATGAAGTTGCAACGGCATATGGAGAGTCATCTGATATCGGATTACTAAGCCTTGTTCCGTCATCCTCTAACATGGTTTCGCCTTCTTGGTTATTGAGGTTTCCACTTGTCTTTCGCTCTTGAAAATATCGTTTCAAAAACGATAGTTGTTCATTATATTTGTACGGCTTTATTTTCTTCGCACTTTTACCACTTTTAGGAACCGACTTTTTTAGGCTTTTGCGGTATTGGTCTCTTATATTGTTCGACCTTGATCTGCATGTTAAACCTGCAAATTATAAGAGCATTTTATAATTTTTTACAGATATCTATCAACAGGAGATTCCTTGAAAACAATTTCTTTCAGTTACCGTATAGGCCATAGCACAGCGCATGAAATTGTGACGGAAACATGTAAAATGATAACCGAGAATTTGATGAGTGAGATGTTACCAAGGCCGACCGAAGAAAAGTGGAAATCGATTGCCAGTGACTTTAACACTGGAACTTCCCCAATTGTTTAGGAGGTCTAGATGGCAAGCATATTACAATTCAAGCTCCTCCGAATAGCGGATCGTTATACCATAACTATAAAAAAACATTTTCCATTGTTTTACTAGCACTTGTTGACGCGAATTATAATTTTGTTGTTGTCGATGTTGGTTCCTATGGAAAGACTAGTGATGGTGGAATTTTTGCAAATTCGGGCCTAATGAAAGAACTTGAACGAGGAACCTTATCTATTCCAAAAGACTCAGCACTACCAGGCACATCGACTGAAGTTCCTTATGTTATTGTTGGAGACGAAGCTTTTCCTCTAAAAACATATTTAATGCGACCATACCCAGGGCAAAATTTAGATACTTCTAAACATATTTTTAATTATCGTTTATCAAGAGCTAGAAGAATTGTGGAAAACACATTTGGAATTTTGTCGCAAAAATTTAGAATATACAATAGGCGCACTCAAGCCCTACCAAAAAACGTGGATAATATAGTACTTGCAACTTGTATCCTTCATAATTTCATAAAAAAATATGATTCATGCACCTTTATGAATACAAGCACAAATGAAATAATGGAAACAAACGAAGATATAAGCCCAAACCTTAATGATCTACCTGCTCAGGGTGGAAATGCCACAAGCGAAGCTTTCCGTATTAGAGAATTATTTAAAACATATTTTAATTCCGAAGTTGGCTCCGTTCCATGGCAATAATTGAAAAAAAATATACTTTTTATAATCGAAAATTGAAATAATAATTCCATAAAAATTAAAAATGGCAACTAAAATTAATGAAATAAATTAAAAACTTACTATTACTGTTTAATTTTTCCCCTATTTCCTTCCAAATTCCTTCCTCAAATTGCGCATCTACATATTTTGGATGCGATAAATCGTATAAAATTTTATTTTCGCGTACTAATTCAATTAGCATTTCATCATTCAAACGTGCCATCGCAACGGTGTCCGGGTTTTTCTAAAAAATATCGTCGACAACGATCGGTCTGGCCCCGGCCCGGACATTGAATCCCGGCATTGGCACTGCCACGGTGAAGTGCAGCGATGAAATTTTTTCCCGTCCCTGACCCGTCCCGTTAATGTGTGAATCGACCTTAAACGATCCCTGTTCGACGGCATCGGACATGCCCTACACCTACTTTTCGGGACCATGGACGATAATAACCAGAAGAAGTCTATAGCCGGTTAGGAGAGCTGGAAACTAACCAAAAGGCTCTTAACCCATTTCAATCCTCTGTTCGATTTTTCGAACAGTAAAATAGACCAACATTCCATCATTTTCCTACCTAAGTTAACAATAGATTTTGGGAGTATGTTTGGTGGTGGTAAGTACCTTGATATTTTAACTATTAAAAAAATAAAAATAAAATCCCCCTCCCACTACCTCCTTGTTTCCCGAGGGCGGTCTGAAAACCCCTATAATTTTTAGATGTTTCTTGTATTTTTTTAAATATAGAGACAAAAAAGTAAAAATAAAATGTTGATGAGATTTTATAGCCAAATGTCCAAACTATCGAAAACAATTATTCCCTGCCTATCTGGAAACACGTTGGCTGCAGGTGTGCTAAAAGTTTGCTGTTCGAAATTTCGAACACTGACGTTTATTTTGTATGGGAATATTTCATATACATAAATCGGGAAACAATGTAAAATGTGACGTTTGAGCGCCAATTTTTTCATTTAGTGGCTCACTTTCATCGTAGACAGACAGTATTCTGACAATTGTTATTCTGGTTTTATTTGGTAAGAATACTGTGAAACTTTTATTTTGAATATGTAAATTGTATGTTGTAGATTGCAAATATGTCGCGTCATAAGAAATTATCAATGAGAGATGTCGAGGAAATTATAGAAAATTGGAGCGATGATGAGATTGATATTGACACAGTTATAGTTAACGTGTTGCCATCCAACGTTGATGAACAAACGGACGAGGAGGCGATTGATGAGGACTTCATTGCCATTAATTCAGATCCCACAGCCTTACAAGACGTTGCCGGGTATGTTGAAATTGAAACGGAGCGCAATGCATCTGAGGATGTTCGAGAAGATGATTTTGCAGATGATTATAGCGTTGAAGGTGCAATAGCCGGGCCATCGACGAAAAAAACAAAGTTCAGTTATAAACCCTTAAGTGCTTTCGGCAAACCCAGATGGTCCAGAAACCGTAATCGTAGGGAATTTGAGTACGATATTGGCCCTAACCCTGCTCCGTTGGCTGATATGCAAAAAGAACTAGGCGAATCGTTAATGAATCTGTCGCCAGTTGAGCTGTTTCAGAAGTTTTATGATGACGAGATCCTTAATCACATTATTACGGAAACAAATAGACATGCAGGGCAAAAAAAACTCGAACTTTTCTTTGGATGTCGTTCATTTAAAGAGATTCCTGGGTATTTTGCTGCTTTCTGGATATCACACTTTGCCTTCTGTTCCTGATTACTGGTCAACAAAGCAATCTTTGGGTATTCCTATCGTGAAACAAGCGATGACCCGATCAAGTTTTATGCACATCAAGAAGTTCATACATTTTGCAGATAACGATAATTTGGATAAGATGGATAAAATGGCTAAGGTAATTGCCGGTTGACATTAAATTAAGGTAAATATGATTTTGTTTTAATTTCAGCTCCGGCCCTTTTTCGATATAATTAACAAAAAGTTCTTGCAATTTGGCGTCTGGGCTGAGTTACTGTCAATTGATGAGCAAATGATTCCTTACTTCGGTCGTCATTCCTGCAAAATGTTTATAAGAGGAAAGCCGATTCGTTTCGGGTACAAGCTGTGGTGCCTCTGCTCATCCACTGGCTACTTGTTTTCCTTTATGCCTTATTGTGGAATGAGCGATGAATACAGTCATGTTACTGGCTTAGGGGCGGATGTAGTTCTTAGATTGCTGGCTAATATTGAGTTTCCGATGAGACACGAGGTATATTTTGACAACTTTTTCACCTCGTACCATTTAATGTGTTTGTTGGCTGAGCGAGGTTTTTGCGCAACTGGTACTGTTCGTTGCAATCGTGTAGCCGGTGGCTCCGATAAAATGAAAACAAAGAAAGATCTACCTCGAGGAGAGTATGATTATATGTTTGACTCCACCAATAAAATTGCTTTATGTCGCTGGCAAGACAATAAAGAAGTAACGATAGCTTCGAATTACGACCAGATACTGCCTTTGCATACAGTGAAACGTTGGAAAAAAGCTGTAAAAGGGCAAAAGGCTGAGTCAGGCAAGTATGCTAACTACGAGCAACCAGCAATGTTGCGAAATTATAACCGAGGCATGGGAGGGGTGGACCTGCACGATAATGCTGTTCAAAACTACCGAGTTAATATTCGCGGCAAAAAGTGGTACTGGCCTTTGTGAGTTAGTACTTTAAATTCGTCTGTCGTCAATGCTTGGAAGCTACACTGTTTGATCGCCAAAAATAAAAACGAAAAGTCAATGAGTCAAAAGGAGTTCAAGCTACATATCACAGAGGCTCTATTGTTAACCGACGATAAGCAACCGGATTATGATGATGTAGAGTTTGAAAGACCAGTTAATCTACGTAAAGTGAGTGGGGAACATGTTGTAGTCAAGCAACCTCAAGGGAAATATCGTCGTTGCCAGTTAAAAGGATGTGGTAAACCCACGATCTTCATGTGCGATAAGTGCAATAAGCATGTTCATACAGCTTGCTTCGCAAAATTCCACGAATTTTGAACCTTGGTTCTATATACTTAATAAATAAATACATATGTAATTAAAACAAAAAACCAGCGCATTTTCATTGAAACAATAATGTTTTTAATGTCTATGGTAAGTAGTTATACAGACTAAGGGCCAGTGTTCGATTTTTCGAACAGGCTTTTCCGGGACAACAGCGCACCTGAGAAAATTTTTGCGCATGGATTGTGATTCAGGATGTTCTAATTATCCTAAAAATATGTTTTTTCCTAAAATCTAAAAAAAAAATATTTCCTGGCTTGAAATGGGTTAATGAACTGAAGAAACTGCAAATAACGGTAGTAAACAACACCCTGCGAGAAATTCAAAAACCCCTAGCCGTCCTACTAGACCAACAACGAAATATTACGAGTCAGGTGAGAACCTTAGACAACGCAATCGAAGGAGTGGCAAAGACCCAAGTGAGACAGGGGATAGTTAGCAACATCCTATTCCTGGTGATAGAAATGAAGTCCCGGCAAAAGACGATTTTAGATATTATAATAGCTAGTAGAAACAATAAAATACATCCCTTATTAGTATCTGAGACCTCTCTAGCGAAGATTTACCGCAAGACTCATCCGGAGTGCGAAGACTGTCTGACTCTTTTACAACAGACCTGCATCTCATATCATTAATGATAAATTAGTAGTAAAAATAATCCTACCCATTTTGGATATACCTAAAATGTCATATCACCAAATCAGATGCTTCCCCGTCCTTACCGAGTCAGGACATTCCGTAGTACCGGACATTCCCTATTCATACCTGGCGTCGGACTTTAAATCCCAGCAATTCGCACTTTTCGTCCAGTCGGACACAAGAAATATCAACAAAATTACGGGAAATCTGGAAAGCAATACGTACGTAGGGCCATTACGGGTCCCTTTCAGACAGTACCCCGCAACCAAAGAGTGGGCTATCAAACTCCTCCACAATCCCCTAGAGGAGGAATTTACCTGTCCAACAAAGATACAGGACCCACCACATAACGTGCTGACTAAGTTAGCGCCCCCAACACCTGGCTGTTTTCGCTCGTCACCCCGACCAAGTTCACAATCACTTGCAATAAGATGGCGCATGAAGTTCTAGCAACCAAACAAAGAATGCTCAAACTGAACGAACCTTGTCAAGTAGCAGTGGGAGACAGAACGATACTGTACAACGGCCTTTCAACCCAAACCAGTCGAGTGGTGCACGCACCCTACTTTCCAGAACTGAAGAAAACCAACTTCAGCACCCCCGACCTCGGAGTACCAACAATAAAGCCCAATACTCCAATAAAGTTGTTCACGGGTGACGATACAAATAAGATCATCCAGGACGGCACCAAGCCCCTGCAAGAGATCTATTCCCAGTTAAATCACCTGACCTGGGAACGTACTCACACCCACTCAACAGTCGCCATTTCATTCAGCGGCACCCTATTACTGGGCCTCATAGGCTACACGGCCTACAAATGCACCCCGTTATTAGTGGCTATCGTCCGCTCTAAATGTACCAAAAGGCCCGGGAATGCATGTCCTCCGGAGGAGAGAACCGCCTCCGAGGACCAAACGGCCCAAAGAGGGGTCCCGATGCAATCCGAACCCGCATACGCCACAGTAACGGTAGAGACAATACCTAGGCCCCTAAGTAGATTTCACACATTACCAAGGGCCTCCTCCATCCAATTAGTTCAACCGGGTGAAGGGCCCCAATAAGTTTTTTTTGTTGTTGTTTTATTTAGTTTGACACCCCCTTTACCGCGCCCCCCGGAAGTAAAGCCCGGACTTAGTCCGTATTTTCTTAACATGGCGAACGTCATCCGGAGTATACTCCGACGGGCTGGTGTCCCCAGTTCGGGGGGTTTTCCTTAAGGCCCCCCACAGTGGGCTCGAACTCGGCAAAACGCGCGCATACGCATTTACGGACGCAGAAATCATATTAAAATTGCTATACAATCACTTCTTTATGTTTTTGAGGTCGCTGATTTGGAATTTGAGGTCAAAAACGTGTTTTAACCAATTATAGGTGGCGCCACCGTCGATTTTTTATATTAATTAAAATATATTGTGCTGTTTGATGTGGTTATATAGGTTTTTGAGGTCGCTGATTCCAAATATGAGGTCAAAAACGTGTTTTGGACAATTATAGGTGGCGCCACCGTCGATTTTTATATTAATTCAAGTAGAATGTGCTATTTTATGTGATTATATGGGTTTTTGAGGTCGCTGATTTTAAATTTGAGGTCAATAACAAATTTTGAACAATTATAGGTGTCGCCACTGTCGAGTTCTGTTGAATTTTATTACTCGAAGCAATTTGGTATGTTTCTACAGGTTTTTCGAACTATATTCATTCTAAATTTTAAAGAAAAACAGCAATATAGTAAAAATATTTTTTTTTATTCTATATCCAGCAATATTTAATAAATAATTAACTGTTCGATCTATAAATTAACAAGTAAGAAGACAAAATATTAACGTTCAAAGTGTACTTTTTGAATCATTTGAGAGTTTCAACAGTAATTCTAAAATTTCAGTTAAAATAGTGAAATTTGTACTTTCATTAGTACCTACAAGACTTGCTTTATATTTCATCCTCACTATCTATCACTACAAAACATCAATTAACAACAATATAAAATAGGAAAACCATAATGTAACCTGTTTTCTCCATTTTTTAGATGTACAACTTCAAATTTTAACTATTAGACATTTCTTCGACAAATCGGTGCGAAAAAAGTTGATGCTAACTTCCTATGAATGCATAAACAAACTTAAACTTTGAGAGCCACAGCACTGGCATTTAAAAAACAAGGGATGAGACTGTGAACACTACTTACCGACAGATGGTAACTTAGTAGATGAAAAATCATATATGGTGCAAGAAAAAAGCATTTCAATACGTATATATTTTCCTTTTAACACGTTCGAATATTTTATTTTACCAGAAACAAAAAGGATGAATATTTGATTTTCGGTATTTTATAAAAATGAAAATGTTTGGACCTCCACCAAGGCCAATCTTGCAGGTCTTTGCAGCTGGAAATTTGATGACATGTTTTTGAATGTTAGAACTTTTTTTTCGTACAAATCTCATCGCTGCACTCCACTGCACAAAAAAGTTCTGATCTTTTTAATTGTAAAAAAACATTTTTCTTTACAATAATCAGTTTAATGCAGCCAATTATATCCATGCAAATATTGGCTCATGAAACTTTATGGAATTATAAAGCAAAGATAGACCCTTATTTTCCTCAAAAAATCATTACCGCACATCATTGCATACAAAAAATACAGTATTTTTTCGAATTTTCAAAACTAAGAAAAAACGAAAAAAATTAAAAACTGTAGAATTGACGTTAATTTTACACATCACACCATAGTCAAATGACCTTGATGTGACAATTTCTGATCTTCATAATAACTGATCTTAAAGAATTCAACATTATAACCCGAAAAAATCGAAAGTAAGTTTTTTACTGTATGCGCGCCTTTTGCCGAGATCGAGCCCTCAGGGGCCACTGCTGGCTGGACCGCAAGGGGATTCCAGGCCTGGAGTGGGGGGGATGGGCGGCGCGTGGGGTCTCGCCGTCTCCTGACCGCGAACTCGCCGCAACTAATTCCTCGCTGGTGTTGGGGTCACGGCGTGGGGAGTGGGGCCTGGACAAGCCCCGTCTGCCACGTCTGGACCCCGCGTTGAGAATGGCCAAGGCTTTTTGGGCCTGAGACAATAGTTCCATGTGGTGCGCCACCGCCTTGTTGTGGCTCGCCAGCTCCCGTTGGTGGTGCGCAACTGCCTTGTTGTGGCGCGCCAGCTCACGTTGGTGGTGCGCCTCCTGGCGCACTAATTCTCCTCGCAAAAAACTAACAAAATTATTTTATTTTAGTAATTACCCAAAAAAAAATTATAAAGGATCATACTTACTTCATGGTCAAGTAAGTCCTGAATTAGAAATGAACCGTAAAATAATCACATATAAAACCCGAAGGCCTAATCTGGCACCATAAGTGCAAGATCAGCCAAAACCACGATTTGTATACGAACAAGGCGCCTTTGTTTCACGACGACGCCTTGTTCTTATCGGTGCCCCCAAGGAGTTGTTACGTAAAAATTCCATAACCAAAACAACAACAACAAAAACCAAAAGACTCGCACCGAGCGAAATAGACGAAAATCCAACACCTTATCGCAAAGGTATCGGATTACGTCTATCTTCCCTAGGTGCGAAACTTTAATTTGATTTTGGTCCCCATTGGACGGTAATTGTCGTCGCGGTTTCACGGTATCAAAAAACGGTGACACCGCGAAAAAGCCACCGCGGCCGGTGTTGTAGGAAAACGTGTGTTTTTTCTAACCTTGACCGCGGTGTGGGAACCGTTTTCCCTGTTTGAAAAATCCATGGCTCGGCCGCGGTGTGGGAACCGTCTTCAATGTTTGTTTTTAGATCCACGGCTCAGCGGCGGTGGAAAATGGAAAAGTCAAGTGTTGTTTCATTTCTTACCGGCGG
This sequence comes from Thereva nobilitata, assembly GCA_963855945.1. Taxonomy (NCBI): domain Eukaryota; kingdom Metazoa; phylum Arthropoda; class Insecta; order Diptera; family Therevidae; genus Thereva; species Thereva nobilitata. The sequence goes on from OY979694.1 coordinate 135,903,449, forward strand.
CGGGTGTGTTTTCTGGTCGGGCGCTTTTCGGAAAAATAATTGTTGATCACTGAAAATAATTTTAGTTAAGAATTAGTTGTTGTGAAAAATAAAGTAGTTTTTACTAGTTCACACAATAAATGAGAATCGATGGTTAAAATTAAATCAACATTGGAACTTTGTAACGTTTAACTAGGAAAAATAATTGTTGATCACTGAAAATAATTTTAGTTAAGAATTAGTTGTTGTGAAAAATAAAGTAGTTTTTACAAGATTCACACAATAAAAAAGAATCGATCAGTGAAAATACCTTTAATTAAGAATTAGTTGTTGCGAAAAATAAAGTAGTTTTTAGAAGTTCACATAATAAAAAAGAATCGATGTGAAAATAACTTTAATCAAGAATTAGTTGTTGTGAAAATAAAGTCACTTGTGCAAGTTAAAATAAAGTAGCTTTCACAAATTTACACACATAGTTTTTCAATTAAATAAAGAGAAGAACGGCATACACAAGTGCACCTAAATAACGGACTTTGTGGACCACCGAAAAGGCAAGTTTTCTCTTTTACCAAATAAATAAAAATATATGTTTGTGAGCCCTAACGCCTGAAAGGGTGGCACCACCCTACGACATAAAATCAACGATAACAGCAGAGTGGGACAGAGTCCCAAAAAGCTGGCCAAAACCCCTAAAATGAAGATTCTATTTCGGGACTTTCTCTTTGCGAAATTTTAAGTAGGGGGCCCCGAGGGTCACAGAACATCTGTCCTCGGGGTACAGGTACGTTTTCTCCCTTTGTAGGATCAGTTCGAAAGTGGCAGTTACACGAGACGCAGCTATCGAAGTTTCTAACACATACAGGGTACTCTATAACCTAAACAAAGTAACCCCATAATCAAGTTATAACGTATTCGTTCCTGAATACTACATACTCCACTTCAATAGTGTACACAAAGTACTCTAATTACTAATCACGAAAGGAAATAATATAATATTCCTAGAACAAAGAAGTAATTGTTCTCACGATCAAATGCAGACGTAATATGATCTCCACAGTAGGTCTCATCTTTTTGTAAACTAAAGAGTACAATTAAATGCAGACTTGTATTTTAATAAAAGTCACTCTTAAAGTTCTTATCAGTAGCACGATAAATCGTACTTCAAAAATGCTAACCCGAAAGATTTTCAAGACTTTTGTGGGTTCTTGAGACAAAAATGAAGAACAATCGGGACTCGGAATTAAGATGCCAAACAGGCAACACGTTTTTTTTAAGTTCGCCGCGAAAAGTATAAAATTATAAAAGTCTCGTTGAAACATAAAAAGATTCAAGTAATCTACAATTATAAAGGTTTTGTTGGAATATAAAAAGATTCAAAGTAATCTAAAATTATAAATGTTACGTTGAAACATAAAAAGATTCAAGTAATCTATAATTATAAAAGTTTTGCTGAAATATAAAAGATTCAAAGTAATCTAAAATTATAAAAGTTTTGTTGAAACATAAAGTATATAAAAGGGGCGGAAATAGTGCCGCGTAAATAAACAAAGTATTTAAAATTGAAGTGTTTTAATTCGACGTAAACTTAAAAATTACCGGCTCCCGTTACTCCTTCTTCTCCCTAGTGGAAAGCACGAGGGGTAACGTTAACATTGTGCATTGAAAATAACTATTTGTTAAATAGTGCCAATTAGTGCTTTTGAAAAGTTTAAAAATGGATTCTGTTCATGAAGGTGAGTGGAATTAAATCGAATATGTATAATCGTAAAATATTCATTGCAGAATTATTGATACTAGTAGGGACATAAGTTTATTAGTCGTCCTCGCTCGTTTTCTAAATTTTTTTTTCACTTGTCATAGTCTAAAGAAAAAAACAAGAAATAAATTGTGCGAATTTGGAGATACAATTTTTTTTCTGAAATCGCGCAAAAATCGTTGCACAGCAGGGGGTAATGAAACCGACAAAAAGTTCCGAAATGGCAAGGAATCTCTTGAAAACTTTATAACAGGGGGTTTTCGAGGTCGCTGATTACGAATTTGACATTATTTTTTCAAAAACCAAAATGGCGGATCCAACATGGCAGACGACCACATGAAAAAATGCATATTCGCGGATAAAATTCAGTACCCGGGGGTTTTCGAGGTCGCTGATCACGAATTTAATATTATTTTTTTAATAAACAAAATGGCGGATCCAATATGGCGGACGGCCACATGATAAAATGCATATTTGCGAATGAAACTCGTTACTCTGGGGTTTTCGAGGTCGCTGATTACGAATATGATATTATTTTTTCGAAAAACAAAATGGCGGATCCCATATGTCGGACGGTCACATGAATAAATGCATATTCGCGGATGAAATTCGATACCCGGGGGTTTCGAGGTTGCTGATTACGAATTAAATATTATTTTTAAAATTTTTTTGTATTTGCCTGGGTATATCGAGTATCGGTTTTTTCCTGCGTTTTAATGCTTTTCTTTGTTGTTAAATTGTAGTCGAAGCGACTAAATTTAACGTTTTTTTATGTTTTCAGGAACCCAAAGAGTACTTCAATTAACACGAAAAAAGATCTTCTGCCTAAATAAAGATGCTCTTTATACTGAATCTGCTGACAGAATTTCATCCGCTCTGGGTACAGAATTTCATCCGCGAATATGCATTTTTTCATGTGGTCGTCCGCCATATTGGATCCGCCATCTTGTTTTTTGAAAAAAGAATGTCAAATTCGTAATCAGCGACCTCGAAAACCCCCGGGTACAGAATTTCATCCGCGAATATGCATTTTTTCATGTGGTCGTCCGCCATATTGGATCCGCCATCTTGTTTTTTGAAAAAATAATATCAAATTCGTAATCAGCCACCTCGAAAACCCCCGGGTACAGAATTTCATCCGCGAATATGCATTTTTTCATGTGGTCGTCCGACATATTGGATCCGCCATCTTGTTTTTTGAAAAAATAATGTCAAAATCGTAATCAGCGACCTCGAAAACCCGCAAGTAAGAAATTTCAAAGCGATTATTGCACGTTTTGAGGTTTTGGCCAGCTTTTTGGGATTCTGTCCCACTGTGCGTCGGTGCAGTGTCTAGTGTGCAATAAAGCGGTACAGTAGTTAAATTCGATGAAAAAGGTAACCATTAGTTTATTGATGTTTCGTTTAAGGTTATCTGTGAAAGAAAATCTGAATTGGCTCAACATTTGGAAACGAATTTGCACAAAGAGAATTTCAAACAGCAGAACAAAGATTCGGAACCAACAACATCTGCAGGATTAACGTCGAGGAAAAATAGTTTCTCCATGGATTTATGCGAAGCTATGATAGCTGTAAACTTGCCATGGCGCAGTATCGATAACCCAATATTTCGACAATTTTTCCAAAAATATACTGCTAGGGCTATTCCAAATGAGTCTACTTTAAGAAAGTCTCATCTTCCCGATTATTACGCTGACGTCATAAATAAAATTCGCAATGATATTGGCGATAATTATATCTGGATAAGTGTAGACGAGACTACTGACTCAGTCGGACGTTATGTGGCAAACATGGTCGTTGGAAAACTAAGCGAAAACCCTTACACGCCGCATTTGTTAACATGTCGTGAACTCAGTGCCACAAACCATAGCTTTGTTCGCGTACTTTTCTGGCTAAAACTTCAGGCACTTTCTGGCTGTAGAAATAAAAATTTCCACGCTTTTTTAGCCCGAAAAAGGAAACGAACAGAAATCTGGCGGTTTCGGGCGCTTTCTGTCGGCCGAGGGATCCCGTGGGCGAAGTACGCGAACACACTTCATGATACGATTGTTCGATTTGTTAATTCTGCACTCCTAACACTTTTCTCAAACGGATCGGAGGAAAAATTATTGCTGTTCGTCACAGATGCAGCAAAGTACATGATAAAAGCAAGAAACACTTTAAAAATCTTGTTTCCGAACATGTTGCATGTTACCTGTACGGCCCACGGATTACACAGAATTGCAGAAACGATTAGGGATAGTTTTCCTCGAGTAAATAATCTGATAGCCGCTGAGAAAAAGGTGTTTAAAAAAGCCCCAAGCCGCATCCAGAAGTATCGGGAAAATTTAGACGATCTTCAGTTACCACCAGAACCAATTCTTACGAGATGGGGAACGTGGTTGTCGGCTGCATGCTTTTATGCTGACAATTTTGAAGTAATCAAACAGCTGGTGGATTTATTTGACGCACAAGACGCAGCATGCATTGGCACAGCACAGGAATTATTCGCAGATGAAGAAACTCAAGCTGACTTGTTATACATTAAGACTCATTTCCATGACCTGCCATCCACCATAAAAAAAGTTGGAGAAGATAGGAATGATGCTAACGCAGTCAGTTACCTTAATGTCTGACTGCATGGACGCATTGAAACAAGTTCTAGGACCCGTTGGTAAAGTTATTTCGACTAAAGTAGATTACGTGTTCAATAATAATCACGATTTGACTACTTTATTTGACATAAGCAGAATTTTATCTGGTGTGAGTTCAAAAATGCCCGAAAATGTAAAACGCGAATCCATATCGAAGTTCAAGTATGCACCTATAACTTCATGCGATGTCGAACATTCTTTTTCAGCGTATAAATTAATTTTAACTGATAAGCGCCATAATTTGACCATTGAAAATATGGAAAAGACCGTTGTATCTTATTGCTACTTAAATTACTCTAGTGAATAAAGAATAAAAAATGAAAATTGTTTCTCTTTTCCCCTCACACTGTAAAAACAAGAGTCTTAATTTCAAACACTTGGTAATCATTTTTTAAACGTTTACACATGCTTTTTTAAACACGTGCAATTATTTAGAATGTCGAGCAACTTCAATTAATTTTCCGATGAAAATATCTCTTCACATAAACTAATACCAATAAAATGATTAAATACACTTAGAATTAAAATATATGCTTCAAACACATTAAATGTTTAATTTTTAAATGTTTCAAACTTTGAAATGTCAGTTGAACACGTTTTTACGGTGCAAACAGGGTATATCAAGTCAGTAGAATATGATTTTGCGTACGGCAAATGACATGACTTATTTAAATATGTATAATGCGACTCATGCAAATTGCATATGCATTTGCATATGTGACATATACATTTGCATATGCGACATATGCTTTTGCATATGTTATGCATATAAAATGCATATTACGATATGCATGCATAAATAAACTTAGAATTTGTCAATTCTTGTAAATATACCACATTACCTGTTCTCTAACCATAAACAAATAAGTGTAGTCTAGTCATAACTAAACTATTGCGGTCTATTATTTATTTTCATCACCATTCACATAAACCTATTAAAACGTCCTTTCAAAAGTATTTTAATTTGCATGATATTTTTCCAAAACTTATCGAAAGATAAAAACATTCAAATTAAATTCCGGCGGATTTCTCCCAATTCCTCACGGAATTGACACCATTGCCTTGTCAACTACGCCAGGTAGTTGAGTTAACCCCTATGCGAATTTCGCTGTATCCAAGTCAGTGGCGGAGTTGGGTCAAGCGAGAATGGTTTGAATGAACATATTCTTTTTCTCAGTGTGTGCAGTTGTGCACCCAGGGCCGAAGTGTCTATTCTATGGTCGGTGGACATTCCCCTTTTGATTGGGAAGAATGGAAGTGGAAATTAAAGAACGCTTTTCCAGAGAAGTTAGATTTCTGCCAGCATTTGCAGCAAATGCGACAACGGAAAAAAGAAATGAATGAGAGTTATACAGAATATTACTACAACAAATTAGCTATTTTGGATAGTTGTAGATAGTTGTAGGCCTCAGCAATGCACGTTATTATACACCATATCAACTCGAAAATGCAAAATTTACAAATTCACATTCATGCGAAAATGCAAGATTAGCAAATTCAGCCAAATCCAATTTTACCTAAACACGTGCATTGCTGAGACCGCATAAATGAATCCCAAAAAGGGGCACTGAGCTTCGATTAAAAATTGTAAAAATCAGTCGATATCTGAACGCTGAAGTAATACATACTAAAAAAAATTAATAATAATCGGTTAAGTCCACCAGAGCTTTTGGTTTTTTTTTTGAGTTCTTATTTTTTTATAGTTGTACAGCGGTCGATTCAACATTAGTGCCAGAAGTGGGGTCTACAAGAATTTGTATAACCAAAATTAGAATTTGTATACCCAAAATTGTTTTGCCGGGGCTAAAACCGATTTCAAAAAAAAAATTATAAAAAAAAAATAGTTTTTTGTTCGCAAGTTAACACCATTAAAGGTTAAAGGCCTTCACAGACCAACGCAAAACCGCGTGACCGGGAACGGGGAGCGAATTTTGGCTGGAGCGAGAAATTATGAACCAATCACACCCAGCGAAATTCGTCTTCAATTTCATCCCAAACTTTATTTTTCTTCTGAAAATTTTTATAACCAGGGTAGGAAAAATCATATAAAAATGGGTTCACTTTTACTAAAATTCATTAAGTTTTTCAATATTCATCTTTTCTTCTTGCGGGAACTACGCGAATCACGGGAAAAATGGTGCATGCTGCGAACCCAAAATGAAACCGTGCAATCCCGCGTTCGCTACCTAGAACTGACGCGTCAGTGCGAATGGTTCCATATCCCGCCATATGTAGTTTCACGTCCCGAAAAAATTTCGCTCCCGCTCCCGCGGTTTCGCGTTGATCTGTGAAGGCCTTAAATCCGTATTGTATGTCGCGGCAAAACTCTGCATTTCCAAAAACTTACTTATGTCTAAAGATTAAAAAACATACCTACGCGTCGAATTGATAACCTCCTCTTTTTTGAAGTCGGTTAAAAAAGGGAGATATATATAATAAATAGCCTTTTTCGGAATAAGTTAAAAAGAAATTAAACTATACAATTCATTGTGGGTATCTAAACTAGTATTCATTCAGCAGCAGCGAAACCGTTTTTGGAAGTTAATCTAGTCTACACTGGAATTTTTTCATCGCGAGTGTAGCAGTCGCTACTTGTTATTAAAGCATGTTCGTTATGTTAGCAAGTTTTTATTCAATACTTAATTCAGTTTCTGTACTAGCAATTTTGTTTTTTAATACGTCATAAATTATATTTTCACTACTACTTAGAAATTCGCTTTAGGAATTTCGGAATCGCATATCACGTACGTAGACACTGAACACACAAATAATTTTCAAAAAACATAGCCACACAAAAAGTTGTTCTATGAAATAAGCTATTAGAAATTGTATCAATATTAGTTAGAAGTTTCCGGAAGAAGGAACTCCTTGTATTAGAATTTTAAAAGACCGTTATTAAATTAAATTCGGTTTTAATAGAAAGTTTAAATTAACTTTAAAATAAATGTTGGAAAAGTTTTAATTAAAAATAAATGTTATAAAAGTTTTAAATAAACACAAAATATGTGCAACAATAATTTATACATATTAAATTATTAATTTAAAATGAAGTGGCTCATTCGACCTGATTGTCATAATTAATCTCAGGCGAATGATCTGAAAGACCCAGTTCAGCGAGTAACTTTCTTGTCTTTACACGGAGATATCTGTGTGCGTGTCGATAATTATTATACTTCCCAGTAGGAAATCGAGGGAGATCTCCTTAAAGGAGGTATAAGAGAGATTAGAATTTAAAAGGGAAAAATTATATACCTCTCTTGTAAAGAAAACGGGAGCTATTCTGAATGAATCATCGCCGTAACACGAACGAACATGCAAAGCCACGCGCAAAGTGTAGGGAATGCGTAATGGAGCTTTTACACGAATGACACACTTGTCATTTTTTCTGTCATAATTTTTCATTATCGTCATACACGGTCATAATTTGTGTCATTCTTTCTGTCATAAAAAATAAACAACAACAATTCCATTAATTATGACCAGAGATTATGACAATTGTCATTTTTTGTCATTCGTGTAACTGGGGCATAAGTCATTTTAGTTCGATGCGTTAAAGTGCGTAGTTGAAACCTCTGAATGGCAGTATTAAAGAAATTTGTTTGCAAAGGTGAAAAGTGAGTAAATTTGTGCCAATTTAAAAAAGATTTTTTGCAAAGGTGAGGTGACAATAAGAAAGATTTGTTTTACAAAAGGTAAAAAAAGTATATTTATGCATTATTATTATTATATTAATTTTATATGAAAACATTATCGTGTATTTGTTTTTAATTATATTGAAAATTATGGAATTTCAAAACGCCATTTCCGACGACTTGTTAATTTAAATATTAAAAAATTTTCAAGCAGGAATGAGGGTACCAGCAGTTCATCAAATGTAGATTTAGCTATTAACAGAAATACCGAAACAATAAATTCAAATAACAGTAACGAAGATACAATATCTGATGAAATTGTAGAAGAAAACCAAGAAAGAATTAATATAGTTGACAAAGCAAATAAGTATAGTTTAACGGATAAGTTAGCTGCTTGGATTGTTAAACATAAAATTTCAAGAGAAGCATCGGATGATCTTCTAAATATTCAGTTGAAGGACTGCAGGTTCCGTTAAGTACAAAGACTGTACTTCAAACAAAGAAAACTTGTATTGAAAGAATACCCATTCCACCTGGAGACTATTTTCACTTCGGAATTGAAAAAGCAATTTCAGTGCTAAATTTAAATATAGACGGATTAGTTGAAACTCTGTTAATTGATATAGGAATAGATGGCATCCCTTTATATAAAAGTTCGTTAACCTCGCTATGGCCAATCTTAGGGTGAGTGCAATACGCAGCGTAGATGATAGAATAGAGCATAGCTGCGCATACTCGCTTATAGAACTCTCAATGGGTTTTAAATGGGTGTGTGAATAACGCAGCTCGCTTTTTCTGCGAGCGGAAAGCGAGCTGCGTTATGCACACACCCATTTAAAACCCATTGAGAGTTCTATAAGCGAGTATGCGCAGCTATGCTCTACTCTACCATCTACGCTGCGTACTGCACTCACCCTTAGGCGCCCTTCCGGCATATAGGGAGATAGCTCCATTTGTTATTGGTATATATACCGGTCCTTCTAAGCCAAAAGATGTGAACAAATATCTGGAAAAATTTGTAGAGGAATGTTCAAATCTTCAAAGCAATAGAATGGAAATTAACGGAAGAAGTATTAAATTAGAAATAAGACTGTTTACTTGCGACACAGCAGCACGCGCTTTTGTAACTGGGACTGTTGGCCATACTTCAGCAAGTGGCTGCCCTAAATGCTATCAAAAAGGGAAAAAAATTAACAATAGATTGGCTTATAGCACGGAGGCTGGCACTACAAGAAAAGATGAGGATTATGCAAATCGGACAGATCTATGTTATCACCAGAAAACATTTCACTCCACTGAGAGCCATATTTTAGAAAAACTTAATATTAGAATGATCACGCAATTTCCCTTAGACGTCTTACACCTAATAGATTTAGGCGTAGTAAAGAAAATTATTATGAACATATTAAAAGGAAAACATAATCGAAGAAAATTATCTGACAGTGAAAGGGAGAAGCTAGACGAAGAGATATTATGTTTCAGGAAATTTATACCTAAGGAATTTAGCAGAAAACCGCGAAATTTTCAAGAAATACATCGATGGAAAGCTACCGAATTTCGCCAACTGATTCTTTATACTGGTGTTGTTTTATTTAAAAAGATCCTTGATCAAGATTTATACTATAATTTTTTACTACTCCATACCAGTTATCGATTGATTTCTGCTCCCGAAAAATACCAGAATAACTTAGCTTGTGTACAAGAAATGTTTAAAACATTCGTTCATGATTTTGCAATCTTGTACGGATTTGACAAAGTCAGCTATAATGTTCATAATCTGCTTCACCTTACTGAATGTGTCAAAAATTTTGGGAATGTTGATAGTTTTTCTTCCTATAAATTTGAAAATCATATGCAAGTTTTGAAAAAAGACCTCAGAAAACCGACACAAATCTTGGAACCGTTACATAATAGAATTACCGAAAGAATCAAAATAGAAGAAAAATTCAGGAAAGAAAGAATAACATTACGAAAGATAACCGCAAAATCATCTATGCGCAAAAACTATAATTTCGATCTTTTCTATTTAAGCGGATTCGAACCAAATAATTTTTGTTATTTAAACAGTTTTATTCCAATTAAAGTGGAAGGATTTACCTCAGATGCAGATGGAAAAGATTATGTGTTTGGTAAAAGAGTTTTGAATGCGAAAAGCTTTTTTACAGAGCCAGTAGATTCCATGGAAGCTTTGGGAATTTGCATTGCTGGTCAAATTAGTAATAGTCAAGAAAAATTCCCCATTGAAAATGTGTATTGCAAAGTTATGTGCTTACCTTATAATGAAGAATTTGTACTTATACCAATATTACATCATTGCTACACATAGAATATTAGGGATGTTCCATTACCAATTTCACATATTGTTTCAATCTTTCAAAGGAACTGTTTTTAATCAAAGCTAAAAAATGGATCATGGTAGAAAAATATTTTCTGTAAAAGAACCATACCAACCCACACCAGTCCATAGGTGCAATGCGACGTTCGGTCAAATGATGTCACCATCAAATAAAGAAAATAGGGGTAGGTCCAAAACACTATTTTAAATTAAATATTTCAAAACAATTTAATTTTTTCATTTATAGAAGATACAACAGAAGAATTATCAAATCGTGTTCTAAAAAAGTTAACGGAAATTTCTGACCAAGTTAGTAAAATATCAGAGCACTATGACAATGTACAAACAATTCTGTCCACTCATACGGTAATGTTAGAAAAAATGTGTGGAAAAATGTTCCCTCAAAGTAATAGGTATAACATTTTCCCCATCAAAAGCGTAATGGATCTTCAAAACAGCGAGGAATTAATAAAGAAGGAACCTCATGATGAAATAGTACGCTTTTTTTGCTAATATTGTTTGTTTTTATTTTTCTAATTAGTAATTTTACAGATACTTTACATTCAAGAGTTTGTGGGTAAAGCATCTTTATCTGCTACATTCCCCAAGCTATTCTCGGAAGAAATATTATTGAAGCTTAATTGGGATGGAAGGAAAAAGAAAACTGCAATTAAAGATTACAAGCTGTTCAATACAATGGTTATTGGTAAAGTTGTTATTTATTTATTCAATAATGCGTTAATTAGAGTATTTTATTTGCAGAAGCCATAAAAAATCCGTCTTTTGGATATGATCAATACCAGGAAGAAATGAAAAAGGGGTTTAAAATTGCCAAAAATCGGTTCTATCGGAAAACGTACAAATTAAAAACAACAAAATAGTAAAAATAACAAAATATTGATTTTGTCACTTTTTTTTTAACTTTAGTTACTTTGTTTTTTGCATCTTTTTGTTTGTGGAATATATTTTTTGTTTTTAAAATTAATAGAAAATGTTTATTTTTAATACAATTGTTAAAGAATTATATTTTATATGAGAATATTTGAGGAGCTGGGGAACAAAACCGGACTTGTCCACGATAACGGTTTTTTTTTTAAATTTTCTTTTTTACTCTCTAAGCCCACCTCTATAGACCCCTGAAATATTTCCATCCAAAAGTGTTGCAAACCCACAAAAAAAAATTTTTAAAAATACTGATTTGGTTCATAAGTGGACTTGTCCTGTTAAAAAATGAAAAAATTCAAAGGAATTTGTTTCATAACTAGACTTGTCCATGACGGTTTTGAATCAAAACCGGAGATGTCCCATACATATCCATCGTTGCGAAACAAAACCGGACTTGTCCATTCAAAAAAAATTAAAAAAAAATAGAAAACATGAATTTTTGTGCCCAAAAATTAAGCTATTGATTATTTATACAATAAGCTATAATTATATTCAAACGCAAAAATTTTAACTAATGTGCAACTATCGAATTCAGTATTTTTGCTCTAGTGTAAAAATCAATTTTTGGGACAAGTCCGGTTTTGTTCCCCAGCTCCTCATTTATAAACAAAATTTAGACTGTTTTTTGCTTATTTCTTTTTTTGTGGAACACACCTTTGCTTTTTATAATTAATAAAAAAATTGTACTTTTAATAAATTTGTTAAAGAAATATATATTTTGTTATAATTTAGAAGCAACATTCGGAACCCCGATTTCACCTCCCCAAAATTATAAACAGAGAGTAATCGAGGCGAGTACAAACGGAGCATTCCCTTTTTTTTCTAAACCTCTATTTTTGCTCCCCAGATAATAAACAGAGTGTATTCAAGGCGAGTACAAACAGAGCCCTCCTTTTCCGGACATGCTTATGTAAAAAGAGCAAAAAAGATAACGTAGAGGGAGGCCTCCTACACTCCCAAGGGAGGCCTCTTTTATTCATTTGGGATGCTCTCTTTTCCTGCTGGGTTGCTTCGCGATTAAGCAAAGTAGGCCAAGCCGAATTGTGTATGTGTTAAGTTTTCACGCCAAAATTTTCCCGTGAACAGCCCAGTAGGAAAAGGGAGCATCCCAAATGAATAAAGGAGGCCTCCCTTGGGAGTTAGGGAGACCTCCCTCTACGTTCCTTTTATTGCTCCTTTTCCCATAAGCATGTCCGGAAAAGGGAGTACTCCATTTGTACTCTCCTGGAGAGTAAAAGTGGAGTTTTCTATATTTGTACTCTCTTGGATTACTCTTCGTTTGAAAGGTTTTCAAAAGAGGCAGATAATTGTTTACTCATCACTAGGACGAAATGGAGCGATATCACCTTAAGGGAGATATATGGGAAATTAGAATATTATAAGGAAATAACAAATAAAAGAAATAAATAGTAATTCAACATAAATTATATTTATAAAACACATAAATTATATTCAACATAAATTATTCATATTATTCGTAATAGCAGTGCACTTAACTTCGAATTTTCACTCCGCACAAAACTAAAATGGCGACTTTACTTGCCAAGAATCACTAACTTTTAAAATCATTTTGTTTAAAATCTCCCATATAGCTCCCTTAAGGAGATCTTGCCCCGCGTTTCGTACTAGGAACTCCCTAAAACATCCTTTTTAGTTCGCCAGAGAGATTTGCTTGTAAAATTCTAATCTCCCATGTACCTCCCTCGAGGAGATCTCGCTCCATTTCCTACTGGGAGGTTACTACATTTCCCGCTTACCCTCTCTATACCTCTCTCCTAAAAGCCCGGTTCTACCGCTGCTGAAGCAATACTAGTTTAGATAGGCCATAACCTTCTATATTTACAAGCCATGAACAATAATCTCAATTGAGAGAATCGGACTACCAAATTCTCCCAAATTCTCCAAATTACACAAACAACATAACGTGATATTCGCTCTCAATATTTTCCTTGTTCATGGCTTGTAACATAGAAGGTTATGCCCTATATTGAGAGCGAATTTCCGCTCATTGGGACTACAACTCGGTGAAGTCACGTTATGTTGTTAGTGTAATTTGGAGAATTTGGGAGAATTTGGTAGTTCGATTCTCTCAATTGAGATTCTTGTTCATGGCTTGTAAATATAGAAGGTTATGGATAGGGCCATTACATGTACTTCCACAGTTTCAATATTTATGTGTTGTTTAAAAAATTGTTGGAAGTAATATATTAAATAATTAAAATATCTGGTTACTACATGTTTCTTCTAGTAACATCTTCAAATAAGATAAATTCGTTATTTCAACGGATTAGCCTGAAGAGAATATGATAAGAGAAGATTCATATTTACAAAACATCTTTTTCACATAGTTTTGCAATGCTATGGAGAAACCAAGTACAAGCAGCAATACCGACGATACTGGCATAAATTTATGTAGAATTTGCACTTTAGATACTAACGAAAGACTTGTTAATGTCTGCTGAGAAGCGTGATAACTTGTTTGCAGCACTAAAAACTTCAGATACATTGTTTGTTCGTGCTTCCTGTAGAAATAATTATATAAATAGAATAAATGTAGAAACTGCTAAGAGAAAGGCTGAGGTCAACAAGACAAGCAATATTAGTCCTATTAAGAGAAAATTGAGAAGATCTAGTTCATGTACCAGTACAGAAGCACTTAATGTTAGCGATACCTTCAATTGAGAAAATAATCGTTTCATATGCGAAGATGAAGGAAATATTGAAAATCGAAAAAACTTCCCGACCGAAGAAAGACATGCGTTATTGAATCTTCTGATTTTGTATCAAACACATTGAAAATTCATTTCAAACAATTAAAATGCTAAATATTCCTGCACCAGAAGAATTTCTAAAGATGATATTTTGTAATTACAAAAAAGTATGCCGCTCAACCTGTAGCTATTGAAAAGTTGAACGGTTTTGTAATACAACATGCGGCACATGCTCCGGTGGCAGTTGTCAAAATGTTCCTCAAGAAGGGAAGTGTTCTGATGATGTATAGATTTTTCTTAGTAAAGCATGCTATTTCTTTCGTGAAGTGTCTGATGCCGCTATCTGACACCGGAAAACAAATTTGCGTTTTCCACAAGAGTGCATCGATCACCTCATTTCGGATTGTAAATCATTTGCAATAACACATAAATGGTGATTCAGCGATTTTGCGCGATCGCGGATTGAGGAGCGCATGCGTTGCACTGGAAATCAATAACCACTCTTTATGTAGAAAGCGCGTGAAAAAGATACATCGATGGACTTACCAGTTGTCACCGCCGGGTCTATAATATATTCAGTTGTTCATTTTGTTAGTAAAGTTGTTATATCTAAATTTCGGGTCATAGTTGCTAAATTTTCCAGTTGTTGTTAAAATTCTAAATTATTGTTAGTGTTTGAAATCGGTTGTTTTAATTAGACTTGGGAAAATCCCATTATTAATTTCACTATTATAATGTACTGTTTGAGATCGACATCGACAATGTTCGAGATCGACCTCAACGACAATCCCACATGTTGACGTTCAACACAAGTAATAAGAACCTGATAAAATATTATATGCATAAAAGGGGGAAATGGAGTAGTCCTTATCCTATGGTCCAGAGGGAAGAAATGAAGCATCGAAAAAATTAGAAGTTCATCAGACGCTAGCGAGGAAAGTCATCTTACCACAAGGGGTCCCCGAAATTTGTTTTCTTTTTACATTTTTTATTATCATACTTGATCTAACTAACTAAACGAATTGCTCCTTTAATCCCTCATGGGACATAGGGCGGAAACAGTTGCCCTCCAGCGGACTCTGTTTTGCGCGACAGCTCTCAGCTCTGACCAGGATCTCCCGGTTGTTGCGGCCTCTACTAATAGCGTTCTCCTCCACGTTGTTCTAGGTCTTCCGACTCGACGGGTTCCTTGCGGATTCCAGTCGAGGGCCTGTTTGGCAAGATTCTCGTTTTCGCGTCGCAAGGTGTGGCCAATCCAATTCCATTTCCTTCGCCTGATTTGGTCGTCTATCCTTTCTTGGCCGGCACGGCGCCATAGTTCTTCATTTGAAATTCTATCTTGCCAGCGGATTTTTAGGATACGACGTAGGCATCTTTTGATGAAAACTTGTAGGCGCCTCGTGATGAATTGGGTGACTTTCCATGTTTCGCAACCGTACAAAAGAACTGCCTTTACGTTGGAGTTGAACAGCCGCAATTTGGTGTTAATGGAGGTCTCGGTCAATCTCCATATGTGAAACAGGCATGCATATGCGCTTCTTGCTTTATTTATTCTGGAACTGACGTCTTCTTCTGTACCGCCGTTTTGGGTAATAATACTACCGAGGTAACAGAATTTATCTACCAGTTCCACGTCGCGGTTATTTAGCGCTGTTCGTTCAAGGGTGTTTGCATTTATCCGCATTTCTTTGGTTTTAGTCGGATTTAACCTTAAGCCTGCCGAGCTACTTTCTGTTGCCAAATTGTTTACCATGTTTTTGAGGTCCTGGTGTCTGTGGGCCAGCAAACAGATATCATCCGCATAGTCGAGGTCCTTAAGGCGGTCTAACAGTCCCCATTGTATGCCACCTGTTCTAGTATCTAGAGTGCTGACAAGAATGTCGTTTATTACTATAAGAAAGAGTAATGGCGAAAGTAGGCATCCTTGCCGTACTCCTGAGCTCACTTCAAAGCTGTCGGATAGTTTTCCATTGTGAAGAACTCTGCATTTGGAATTGTTGTATAGAGCTTTTATCAATTCTATTATTTTATCCGGCAGTCCACGTTTCCGTAGAGCTCGCCATATAAAACTCCTATTAACCGAGTCGAACGCTTTCTCATAGTCTACGAAAGCAAGGTAAAGGGGGGATCGGAATTCAGTAGACTGCTCCAATATGATTCTCAAGGTGTTAATGTGGTCTATGCAGGAGCGGCCTTTTCTGAATCCAGCCTGCTGCCTTCTAAGCGTTCGATCTACTGCCTCTCTTACCCTTGATAGTAATATGTGGGACAAGATTTTGCCCACAGTAGATAATAGACAGATGCCTCTCCAGTTGTCACATATTGTTAGGTCTCCCTTTTTTGGTATTTTGACTATGATACCTTCCGTCCAATCCTCCGGAAATATACAGGTGTTCCATGCTATTTCCAGGATTGGCTGTAGCGCATCTGCTATGAGGCTTGAGTCGGCTTTCAACAATTCTGGCGGGATGCCATCTTTTCCTCGTTAATTATATACTGCATATTGAATTGAAATAAATTGTACAACTGGAGTCGTGTATTTTAAACAGAAAAGCAATAATTGCCGTATTTTGCATTTTTTTGCCACAGTGGATTGACTTGTGAATGCACTTTTTTCTTTTATTGGTTTTTTTATTGTTAAGGTTAACAATTTGCACTCATGCAACAGCATCTTCATCGTACGACGACCACATTTTGATTGAAAATAGCATGTGGTAAATCAATGTTGCGAAGTGGTGCCTGTCACTTCGGTGCTCATTAAACCACTTCGTTGCCATTCCGCCGCCATTCCTCTAGCACACCTCTTACAACTACATCACCATGTCAAAGCCACTACACCGATACCCCATTTCAGTGCGCGCACGGCGGCGAAGTACATCAGTATGGAACCCCACTAACGAGAGGAAGGTCGCTGAAACCGAAAAATTTTTTAGCTAAAGGGTTTCATATAATAGTAAGGGCCGTGTTACAATTGAGGCTTTGGCTTCGACTTCAACTCCGACTGCAAAGAAAGTCCCCGGAGACTTCGACTTCAAAATTAAATTGTAGCTTTGACTGCAATCAGCTGTTTCCTTTCAAAGCAGAAGCAAAGTAGAAAAATCAAAATTTTAAAATGTCTGAAAAGGAATTGGAATTTTTTTTAATGTTGTTCGCAGTCTATAAAAAATAATCGGAATTCAAAACCGTTCCTTTCCCTTTAAAAAGTTGTTTTCAGTTTTTTCAGATAAAGTGAAGTTGGCTGCAGGCGGACGAAACTTTGAATTTTCTTAAAGCCGGACTGCAGTCGAAATACATTCGCAGACAAAGTTCAGTCGAAGCTTTTATTTAATCTGCTTTAATGACATTACATGTTATCAAAGCCCGAAGTTAAGTCAAAGTAAAGTCAAAGCCCCAATTGTAACATCGGCCTAAAAGGAGAATGCAGAGTTAGATGTAAGCAGTGCCCTTCACACACAGTCTACAAGTGAAAAATTTGCAATATTGCTCTGCATGGAGAGTGCTTTGAAGCCTTTCATAACAAATTACAATAGAATTGATGTTGAACAAGGCAAGTAAAATGCGAGTATTTAATTTTTTTAATTGTTTTTTTATTTTATGCTGATAGAATTTATGGGGAATTTATATTTTTGTTATTTAGTTTAACAAATTGAATTCCTTCCTAAATATCCCTTTGGTGCGTTTAAGTACCAACCCTTTACTCTACTATATCTGACAAAAAAATTGTTTTCTTCATTTCTACTTAATTTGTAACATATTTAAATAAAATAAACACACTCGAAACCAAACCAACGGTAAAAAAAACTCTAAATGGGTTAAAAAATTACTTTGTTCAATAAACATTACCATACCATACCATAGCATTTTATAAATAAATAATAATTCTTCTATTAAAACAAAATAAATCAAAGTGGGAACCTAGATCCCAAGGTAAGGAAACTTTAATAATAAAAAGATATATCGTCCGCTTCGAGTGTAAACGTGCTAACTAACTTTAATGAAATTTTACAGCGCGGACAAAAAACTTCTAATAATTTATATTTGTAGCTTAGAAAACCCAAAATATAGTTGGTTTATGTTGTAATATTGTATAGTAAATACTATGGTTGCGACTACTACTACTTTCTAAGCTACAAATATAAATTATTAGAAGTTTTTTGTCCGCGCTGTAATATTTCATTAAAGTTAGTTAGCAGGTTTACACTCTAAGCGGACGATATAATACCCCTTGTGGGCCCTATAGGGCAATCCACATAGGACCCACATAAGGCAGTAGGGCTAGCCTCATAGGAGCCCATCTGCACCCCCTCAAAATGCTAGTCGGGATTTAGAGACAGATCAATGTTCTGCCAATATATGACAAGCAAGCCCGCTAAATATGGAATCAAAACATTCTGGACATGTGACCCATCAACTGGGTATCCATTGCGGGGTATACTTTATACTGGCAGAGAATCAAAGCAGTTAGACAAGGAGAAACAGTTGTGGAGTTGATAAAAAAATAACAAGGGTCTGGCAGAACGATTGTAACAGATTAATTTCTCCACATCCTTAAATCTTGCAGGAAGAAAAACCTCCTTTTGTCGGTACTGTTAGAAAGAAAAAGGCATTCATTCCAGTAAATTTACAAGCAAATCGAAATTGTGAGCCATTGTCTTGTATTTTCGTGTACCACAATAAAGAAAAATAAATCTGTTGTCCTTTTATAAACAGAAAGTGCAGCAAATTTGAAATACTGCAGGTAATTTGGAATACTCGGATTTCTCAGTTAATGTAAACACCATCTGTGTTTTCTTGCTATAATCATAACGTCACATGACATATGAAGTCAATGAGTACTAAAAACAGAACACCCTCTTGACATTTCTGTTGACAGCCACAAGGACAACCAAACGTCTACTTTAAAAACTTTTTCGGTAAGAAAGCAATCCTTGATAATCATTTACTATTATATTTTCATATCTTCATTGTAATTGTTTAAACTGTTAAGTGATCTTATTAGTTTATGATTTTGTTTTGATTTGGTGAATATTTCTAGAATTGAAAATGTGACATGGAGTTTTATGTTAGGATGCCATGTTGTAAATTTGGAATACCGACAGTGAAGATAATTTGGAATATTCCATTTTTATGCACATTTTTTTTCTTCTGATTTTTTTAGAAATGACAACATCCTACAAATTCAAGAAAAGAAGAAGGTGGGACAGCGATGTTATGAACGGAAAATCCCCCTTCAATAATTTTATTACAAATAAATCTAAATTCCCTTAAAACTCTAAAATTTTGAAAAATATTGAATCATATAAAATAAATAAAAACCTTTTGTAACCATACAAAAAAACCCCCGCCACAAGAACTCCGTGCGAAGGTTTAAGAAGCTTATCAACAGATATCAGGTTTCACATACATTTTCCCGGCCAAAATGCGAAAAATCTTCCAAGACCTATGTTATCAGACTCAGGAGTCTGGTTTCGTCTGGGATCTTTCCGGCGACCAAATGCATAATTGCGTTTCGGGCATTTTGGCTTTGGTGAAACCGTGATTTTTTCTTGGAGTTGTTTTTCTTTTTCGCGGCGTGATGTTTTGTTAGTTCCCTAAGAAATGAATTTGACATTTACAAGAAAACGGGCAAGAGAACTGTAATTCTTAATCAATTATATGATGCAATTTTAACGATACGCCCAACGTCCACCGAAGCTGAAAGAGTATTTTCAGTTTCAGCAAATTTCAGCCGGAAATTAAGATCTCGCCTTAGCGATTACTCATTGAATTCTTTAATATTTTTAAAATATTTTAGCATAAATAATTCCTAAACGTATGAATTTGTTCCTTTTATTTTATATTCTCTTTGAATTTTGTAAAGTTTTGTTTTTGTTTTGACGTGATAACGTCTTATAAATCGATGCGGTTGGAAGGCATTCACGAAAAAGTTGTAACGAAGCCACTAAAGTCCAGTAACGTTACGATGCTCGCGCAACATTCGAGAAAAAGGCTCGCGTTCTTAGCGTCGGAACAAAAGAAAGAAAGCGTCTCAATGGGGGGTGCTACACACGAGACTAATTCGGACGGGTGAGGCTTTAAGGGTTCCAAATGACGAATTTGTGGTTAAAATTTGAAAATTCAAAATGGCGGACTAATTTTGGCAATTGTGTTCCGATTATACTGAAAATCAGTATGGGGGGACTTTAAGGGTTCCAAATGACGAATTTGTGGTTAAAATTTGAAAATTCAAAATGGCGGACTAATTTTGGCAATTGTGTTCCGATTATACTGAAAATCAGTATGGGGGACTTGAAGGGTTCCAAATGACGAATTTGTGGTTAAAATTTGAAAATTCAAAATGGCGGACTAATTTTGGCAATTGTGTTCCGATTATACTGAAAATCAGTATGGGGGGACTTTAAGGGTTCCAAATGACGAATTTGTGGTTAAAATTTGAAAATTCAAAATGGCGGACTAATTTTGGCAATTGTGTTCCGATTGTACTGAAAATCAGTATCAGGGGGCTTTAAGGGTTCCAAATGACGAATTTGTGGTTAAAATTTGAAAATTCAAAATGGCGGACTAATTTTGGCAATTGTGTTCCGATTGTACTGAAAATCAGTATGGAGGGGGCTTTAAGGATTTCAAATGACGAATTTGTGGTTAAAATTTGAAAATTCGAAATGGCGGACTAATTTTGGCAATTGTGTTCCGATTGTACTGAAAATCAGTATCGGGGGGCTTTAAGGGTTCCAAATGACGAATTTGTGGTTAAAATTTGAAAATTCAAAATGGCGGACTAATTTTGGCAATTGTGTTCCGATTATACTGAAAATCAGTATGGGGGGACTTTAAGGGTTCCAAATGACGAATTTGTGGTTAAAATTTGAAAATTCAAAATGGCGGACTAATTTTGGCAATTGTGTTCCGATTGTACTGAAAATCAGTATGGAGGGGGCTTTAAGGATTTCAAATGACGAATTTGTGGTTAAAATTTGAAAATTCGAAATGGCGGACTAATTTTGGCAATTGTGTTCCGATTGTACTGAAAATCAGTATCGGGGGGCTTTAAGGGTTCCAAATGACGAATTTGTGGTTAAAATTTGAAAATTCAAAATGGCGGACTAATTTTGGCAATTGTGTTCCGATTGGACTGAAAATCAGTATCGGGGGGCTTTAAGGGTTCCAAATGACGAATTTGTGGTTAAAATTTGACAATTCAAAATGGCGGACTAATTTTGGCAATTGTGTTCCGATTGGACTGAAAATCAGTTTCGGAGGGGGGGTTTCAAATGACGAAAAGTGTAAATAAAACTGAAAAATAAAACTGAAAAACTAAATAAAACGAAACATGTCAGTGATTTATGAATTAAAAAGTGTAATCTTCATTTAATCCTTGGTTCCAAAAAACTTATAACACAAAAAAGACGTTATCACGTAAAAAATTCGCCCGTATCGGTCTTTACAGGAACCCATATTTTTGGTTTATACTTTGATTTTTTTATTCTTTTTGAATTTTTTACGTTTTTGTTATGTTTAATTTTAATATTCAAAATATTATATTAATTTATGTGTCTAACTGTCTTATTATTTAATTTTTCATATATATTAGTATTACAAAAACTGAAATACTTGTCTTTTAATTAGTATAAATCAATGTATATATTTGATCAAATTACGCAATAAAAATTTAAAATCTGAAAACCGAAAACCGAACCGGAACCGCCGGTTTTGAAAAATTGCAAAGCGCAAACCGCGGTTTGCAAGAACACGGTTTGTTTGCAAACTCTAGTGTGGTGCGGTTCGGGCTCATCCGTGGACGTCGGCCGTGCGTGATAATCCGCAAAATCGCGCACCGTGGGAAGCCAGATTAAGCTAGCTAATATATCGATGGGATGCAAATAACTTCGCGAAAAGCTAACTTTATTTTTAGTTCCGACAAGTGCCCTGTCTCGCCTGATATCGACGGGAAAACAATGAATCCTGCATATTTTATTATTATTTCTTTTTATTATTATTATTTTATGATCGATATTCTCCATTAAGTATGTATCGTTTGTACGCTAGATTGAAATCATCAGGAGATTAATACGCCAGGTGAATATGATCTAGCCCCCTTTTTTTAACTAGTGTACAATTTTTTTGGAAAGTTGAAAAAAGACCAAGGAATAAAAATACCAGAAATATAACAAAAGCCACACATTTCGTTTTTTTCTTTATGATTCATCTTATCACTCAAGGTAAGACTTTTAAAAATTTTTTATATGTACAGTAATAAATCTATTCAGTTTTGAATTTGTGAAACAATTTTACTAAAATTATTCCGTGTTCAAGGGAAATTGCATAGATCTGCACCATTACGCGTTACCAATACATATTTTATATTTTTATTTACAGAATAAGTCGTCTGTGTAATGGGCAGATAGGGACATTGTTCATAATTAGAATAATTCTCCCACAATTCTTGCAGTTAGCTGATAACACAGTTATGCAGGAAATAATAAACAACAAAAAAAACCTAGAAATTATATCAAATTCACCACCAAGTCAGCCAGCCGCTCTCACGGAAAGTTGACACTTTGTTTTGGTCGCGACAATTTTCTCAGGCAAATATGCTTGATATGCGTCTGGTCAGTTTTTCATATTTTTGGAAGCATTTTTATTGTTATCAGCTAAAAGTGCAAAATTACCGTTAGAAAGATTCTAAAGTTGTATTTTGTATAAGTATAAATGTTATGTATTTTATGTCAATGTATTGCAGCTAATATAAGCCAAAATTATGGTAAAATAAAGTCAGTATAATTTTGAACTAAGAAGCATTTTTTGTAATAACTCAACGTTATACTAGCTAAGGAAGAAACTTCTTTAGCTCCCAAACTTATTCAGATTTTGGCTATCGGAGAATCTCCTGTAGTCGATTTAGAGCTAGACCTGAACTCATCTCTCTTCAAGTCTGTTCACCTAGATTAACGGAGAAACTCCTTTAATCTAGTTACAAAGAAGATAAAAGCATCTTTTTCATTTCTAGTGACCCCGACGTGATTACTCGGTAAAATACCCAGTAATCACAAAAATGGACCAGCTACTCAAGGACCAAGCCGCATCTGGAGAGAACATCGGAAAAAACTTCAGTAATTTCCAGAAGGATGGCCCGAAACGTAGGACAAAAGATTACCTCGAGACATGGCTAGCACGGCTTGATTTCGAATGGAGTCAGTTCGAGAGTCGGGACATAAAATTACAACAGTGCAAGACTGAAAAGCCCGACTGCAGTTACTTCATCAAGAACTACCACCAACAAATGGAAGATTTGGTCAACACTTATAGAACTAAATTAGTCGAGGCTTTAGCGAGTCTTGAAGCGGATAACGACGGCTCCACAACCCATAGATCAGGCGATTGAGGTCCAACAACGGTCCATACGTCAACAGATGGCAGCAATCAACCATCTAAATCGCCTCTTAGAGTCAACACAAGTGAACATGACAGATCAATCGCGAGCCTTTTACGCCCACAAGTCTGCCAGCATTAATGATCTTTGGTCCATCATTTCCAACAGACATTTTGAGATCATGGCAGACGACAATATCATTGACTATAGTGCGGAAGACATTCAACCTCTTCAAGAGAAATGCCATACTGTCCTGATCTCGTCGCAAGAACAGATGGATAAAGTTACTCCAGCGATATTGCCAACGTCTAATTCAACCTCTGGAACGCCCCATCTAAAATTGCCGAAAATTATTTTGCCCAGCTTTGATGGCAGCTACTTAAAGTGGACCGAATTCCACGATCTCTACCTTCAATTGATTCATCAGCAATCGTTGAGTCAATCGGAAAAGATGTTTTACTTAAAAGCTCACCTCACTGGAGAAGCCAGCAAACTTATTAAACATCTCCAAGTTTCCGAAGATAACTATTCTTCAGCGTGGAGCATCCTGGAGAATCGCTACAATAAAAAGCGATTACTATTGTCAGCACTCCTCAACAAATTGTTGGGGCAACCTGTCATTAACAATGATTCTCATGTCTCCCTCAAACGGTTACATGACATTACAAATGAGTGTCTACTAGGCATCAGCAATTTAGGAGTGCCCACAGCTGAATGGGACCCATTGCTCTTACATTTGCTATTGCAAAAATTAGATAAGGAATCTCATAGGCTATATGAACAGTCCCTAACATCAGCTAAGGACCTTCAACCAGTGAAAGGTTTACTAACGTTTTTGGAGAGCCGATGCCAAATGCTGGAAACCCTGGGTGGTGTCAAGGAAAGAGCTGAACAGAGGAAACCTGGTCCACAGAAGGTATCGCTTGTCACATCAAATACATCCGGCATCTGGTGGATATGCAAAACGCCAAGCCATACTATCTACAACTGTTCAAAGTTCCTTCAGCAATCCGTCCCCGATCGACTTAAAACTATTCGAAACATGCAGCGATGCATTAACTGCTTAGGATGTGGCCATAGTCTGCAAAATTGTAAATCTCGACACTGTGGAAAATGCAACACGTTCCACCACACGCTCTTGCATCCAGTTGTTTCCAGACCACCATTAAAGAGCCCAGATGATACAGTTCCTGCAGCTCACACTTCAAAAGACAGCTCTATCACGAGCTTAACTGCACAGACAATAAAACCCACATCAGGCTATGTCTTTCTCGCTACCGCAGTGGTGAATATTGTGGACCAATATCATAAATTAACCAGAGTAAGAGCAGTACTGGACTCAGGGTCGCAACTTAACTTCATCTCAGAAAACCTGATGAGAAAATTTCAGCTTCCATCAACGGTAGAACTTCTCCAAATATCAAGTATCGGAGACAATACAGTGAAGCTTCACAAACGAGTAAATCTGCGCATGCACTCAATGACTACTGGTTACAATACGCGACTTGAAGCATTCA
Source organism: Thereva nobilitata (assembly GCA_963855945.1). Classification (NCBI taxonomy): domain Eukaryota; kingdom Metazoa; phylum Arthropoda; class Insecta; order Diptera; family Therevidae; genus Thereva; species Thereva nobilitata. The sequence continues at coordinate 135,928,327 of OY979694.1, forward strand.
TCTTGCCTAGGATTACCTCCAGTCAACCCAGCCAATTAATAAGTACTCAAGACTGGCACATACCAAAGAACATAACATTATCGGACGATAAATTCGATCAACCTCAAGAAGTAGACCTATTGATTGGTGCTGAACTATATCCAGAACTCTTAGCCGTTGGACAAATAAAGTTAGGCAAACGCTTGCCGAGACTCCAAAACACAACTCTAGGCTGGGTAGTGATGGGAAAATGTAGAGACAACTCTCAACATCAACCATTTTGTGGCATCGGAGTTGACAATTCCACAATCGAGACACAGTTGCAGCGTTTCTGGGCCATTGAAGAAGTTCCTGAAACCCATTGCAATGTAACCAAAACCTCACGATTGCAGAAAGGCAATGCGAAGAATTCTTCAAAGCAACCACCAAAAGAACGTCGTCTGGGCGCTACATTGTTGGATTACCCTTTGCTCATGATCCAGTTAACCTAGGAGATTCAGAGGAAATAGCCACACGACGATTTCTAAGTTTAGAACGTAGACTGGCGAAAAATCCTGACATTAAGCACCAGTATATCAACTTCATGCGAGACTACATATCACTGAACCACATGAATGAAGTTACGACATTGTCTCCAGACAGACCTCACTATTTCCTCCCGCATCACTGTGTGCTGCGGCCAGACAGCAGCTCCACAAAACTTCGTGTGGTGTTCGATGGATCATCGAAAACATCAACAAATGTAAGCTTGAACGATATCCTTCATGCAGGCCCAGCATTACAAAACGATCTCCTATCCATCCTCCTACGATTTAGGGTCCATAAATATGTGTTCACCAGCGATATATCCAAAATGTATCGCCAAATCATCGTCGATAAGGATGATAGACGGTTCCAGACGATTCTTTGGAGGGAATCCGCTGAGGAGCCACTCAAAACATACCAGCTAAATACAGTGACATATGGGACGAAATCTGCACCTTATCTGGCTATAAGGTGTCTTCAAGATTTGGCAGAAGTAGAACATAATTTTCAACTTGGAGCACAGATCAGCAACCAAGACATTTATGTCGACGACATTCTCACTGGGAGCAATGATCTTCAGGAAGCTATAAAGATGCGAGATGAAATTATCAGCGTGCTGAAACAAGGACAATTCCCACTGAAAAAATGGTGCGCAAATTCCCCAAAATTGTTGATTGGAATTCCGGAAGAAGATTGTGAGACGGAGACTGTAATAGCTGGAGAACATGAAAATCCTGTGAAAACACTTGGTCTTACTTGGCTACCAGCATCAGACCAACTTATGATAAAAACCAACTGGCAGAGCATCCACAAGGTTACTAAACGATCGATATTATCAGACACGGCTCATATCTTCGATCCCCTAGGAATTATAAGCCCTGTGGTTACTCTGGCAAAAATTTTCCTGCAAGAATTGTGGACACTTGTGGACCAATGGATATGCATACCAAGTGGATCACCTTTCGTGAAGCACTGCAGACGCTCAACGAGTTACGAATACCACGTCACATGATTCTTCCTTCTACTATCAATATTCAACTCGACGCATTCTCGGATGCTTCGGAACGTGCCTACGGAGCAGTAATTTACCTAAGATCTACAAATTCACAAGGAGTCGTGAACATTCATTTAGTGTGTGCAAAATCCAAGGTAGCACCAAAGAAAATCTTAACAGTCCCTCGCTTAGAGCTCTGTGCTGCCAAGTTAATGACAGAACTTGTACAGTTTGTGCACAAGTGTCTATCCATTAAAATTCACGAGACCACCTACTGGACCGACTCCCAAATAGTGCTCGCCTGGTTACACACTCAGTCGACCCTGAAGACTTGCGTTGCAAATAGAATTGCAAGCATTCAGGACAAAACCGACATAAATCAATGGAGATTTGTAAACTCCGAATTAAACCCTGCAGACATTCTGTCAAGAGGCGCATTCCCACAGCAACTTATCGACTCAACAACGTGGTTCAAAGGACCGATCTTTCTCCAAAAGCCGAAATCCGAATGGCCTGTTCAGCCAGCTTCACTTCAGCAACGGGATCTTACAGACGTAAAAATCATTAAGACAGTCCTTACGGCAGGTCAACCGGATTCACATTTCCTGGAAACCATCAATCATAGGAATTCTTTTCCTCTATTACAGCGAGTTACTGCCTACATCCTCAGGTTTGTTAGCAATCTGAAACAAGCCAAAATCTACAGACTAAGCTCAAACACATTAAGTCCTCAAGAACTAAAAGCAGCATTAATGGTACTCATAAAGCACGCGCAATCAACAGATTTTGCAGACGAAATGAAGTCCCTGAAAAAATGTGGCGAAGTCAGCATGAAAAGCCGGTTAAGTTCGCTCTCACCTTTTATTGACGACACAGGAGTACTCCGAGTTGGAGGAAGGCTGGAAGCGGCAGCACTACCGAATGAGGCAAAGCATCAAATAATTTTATCCTCATCACATGCCTACACAAAAATGTTGATGACACACCTTCATTCCGAACATTTACATGTCGGACCTCAAGCACTGTTGGCCACAACCCGGCAAACCTACTGGCCATTAAGAGGAAAACAGCTGGCTCAAACAATAGTACATCACTGCATCAAATGTTTTAAGACGAAACCGAGGAGCATTGAACAAATTATGGGAAATCTACCAGCTGAAAGGGTGCAGCCAACCAGGCCTTTTCTTCACGTGGGCGTTGATTTCTTCGGACCAGTTTATATCCGATACCACATACGCGGCAAACAGCCAACTAAGGCATATGTATCCGTATTCATATGTTTCGCAACCAAAGCCGTACATTTAGAATTGGTTACGGACTTAACAACCAACGCATTTATCGGCGCCTTGAAACGGTTTGTGGCACGAAGAGGATGCCCAGCGAAAATTTTTTCCGACAATGCGACCAACTTTATTGAAGCTAGGAACGAGTTGCAGGAACTACAAGCTGCGTTTCTTGCAGAAGACAACCAGCAAAAACTAAGTAATCATCGGGGGCCTTTGGGAGGCTGCAGTGAAGTCAGCTAAACATCACCTGCGGCGGGTACTTGATAAAAGTCCTCTAACACAAGAAGAATTCTGCACAGTGCTCTGCCAAGTAGAGGCCGTACTCAATTCCCGGCCATTAACTCCTCTTTCTTCGGATCCCAATGATCTTCAAGTCCTTACGCCAGGACACTTTCTGATCGGGGAACCACTAACGACCGTAGCTGATCTAGACGCAAAATCAATGAACCTCACATCATTAGCCAGATGGAACCTCGTAACCGCTATACAACGTGAATTTTGGCGTCGATGGTCGCTAGAACAGAGGTTCCCAATTTTTTTTGCCACGGAACCCTAATTGATTATACTTTTCCCAGCGGAACCCTAGCAGCTAGGGCCTCGCTAGTTTGATAACAAAAAAATATTACCTTGTTTTTTGTATATTTTTATGTTTGATTTGAAAAGAAAGAACAAATATACATGAAAAACAATTATTTTATGTATTAAAAAACATTTATTGAATAAAGAAATACAATGTAACTAGGTAAGTACGAGTACCTAAGTGTTTTTATGAATTTAATGAGAAGAATGAAATTTTTTAACGTATTTTCTTAAAATAGCACTAAAATTGGGCTTAATGTCTGACAGTTGAATGCGAAAATGTGGAGCTGCATCCAGTCTATTTCTGTACTTGTTTTTGGTGTAAGCGTAATCCTCAGAACACAATGAGGCCGACAACTTCCACGGAAAAACAACAAAAATTTATATGAGAATTGTCGTTGTCGGCCTCATTGTGTCCCAGGGGTAAGACGAAAAGCCAGGGGTGGTAGCACGTAAGTTGTTTCAATCCACCTTTTCATACAAAAATTCTGAATTTTTGTATGAAGACGTCGATTGAAACAAGTTGCGTACTACCACCCCTGCCTCGCATCGATAAGTCGTCACAAACGGAAGCAGAACTGTGATAGCCTTCTCAACAATTGCAGGGTATTCATCTTTAAGGCCAATCCAAAAATCACTTGATCGAAATCTGTTGTGGTTTTTTTTCGACGAATGTTTTGTTAATTTTTGGACGGAACACGGAACCCTTGTGGTCCTTCCACGGAACCCCAGGGTTCCGCGGACCACCTTTCGGGAAACCCTGCGGCTAGAATACCTTCAAGAATTACAAAACCGCTATAAATGGAAGTATCCCAGGGAAGATATACAACCGGGCATGTTAGTATTGTTAAAAGAAGGCAATGTACCACCCTTAAAATGGCACATGGGAAGAATTTTAAGAACAATCCCTCGAGACGATCAACGAGTTCGAGTAGTTGCCATAAAAACCGCAGGAGGGGAAGTGCGACGCTCCATTTATAAGGTATGTCCACTGCCGGTAGAAACTAACGAGGACCCTGATAGTCTATTTTAATTTATCCAACTACTGGATTGAGCATCATGGATTAATAAGTTGCGTAAGCAAAATGAAAGGCGAATGTTCAACAATCAAGAATCGTCATAACACTCTCTGCGAAGCCATCGTTGTTCAACTTGAACAAAGACTTTTGGAAATAGAAGGTTTAAATGAGATTCTAAAAACGAGACACGGGAAACCTCATCGCAGGAAGAGATCTCCGTTCGACATCATAGGCAATGTTGCGAATAAACTCTTCGGAGTACATTGATCAGGAATACGCCACACATATGGAAGAAACCATCCAGAGGATAAGCAACAATGAAGAACATCTATTAAAACTCAGCCAAAATCAAACCTCAATAATTGAATCCACAGTCAATATACTTAACAAATCCACCACAGCAATAAACCAGCAATTTAAAATATTCCAACAACAGTTAACAAGAATGCATACAACCGTTAATGACATTAACAAATTAGTAAATGAAACAGAAGTATTTAACATACTGGCAGTATATACTTCACTACTACTGGCCAGTTTTCAACGCACTCAGCTCGCCATACTAGAAGTGATTACAGATACTCATCAAGGAAGAATCAATTCTCTTCTCTTATCACCACACCAATTGTCAGCGGAACTCAGCATAATTCGAAAGCATTTACCATCAACACTAAACCTCCCAGGACAAAGTGAGCATGATTTACCAACAATCTACGAGTTACTACGAGTGAAAGCCCGAGTTACTGAAACTAACGTTCTGTTTAGCATCAAGTTGCCGTTACTAAACAACCAGATTTTTCAACTCTTCAAGCTGATTCCACTCCCTACAAAATTGAATAACTCATTTGTTTTCATCCAACCATCAACACAATACATCGCTATAAGCCCATACCGAGATCAATATTTTCCACTTTGTCAAGACGAAATCCGTTCCTGCATGCTCATCGAGGATCGCAAGTACCTGTGCAAGCAACGACATCCGATCTTTAACACACACTCAACTGAAAACCAGTGTGAAGTTCAGCTACTTAACCATAAACACAAATTGTCACCTCATTGCATTCTGAAAACAACAGACACCAGAAAAATTTGAATACAGCTTCATCACCCAAATCATTGGATCTTCGCCTTTGAACATGAAGAAACTTTCTCCATTGTTTGTGGAACCAAAATAGTCGATACTAAGCTGAACAAAGTAGGCGTCTTGAAGCTTAACCAAAATTGTGCCATCAAACAACCAACTATGACGATCAATGCACACAATTTCTGTAAAACACGGTCTGCTTTCGCATTTGTGCCTGCATTAAACCTAAGCAGCTTGGTAGATCCATTCTCACCTACAGCTCTCGAGCCTCCTAAAGTCAAAGACTTTATCATACGTGGAGACGAAGAACTTACCGCATTAACCAAATCAATCGCAGATTTGAAACAACAGGAGCAGTTGCCTCAAAAATTACTCCCCATGACATTCATCAATACTCAATCGGATATTTGGCATTAGGCATTCTCTTAATCATACTTATGGTGAAAGGACTCAAATATTTAGCCATACTAAAAGCAAGACGTAAGTCGAAACCTGCAACTCAAGGATCAGATTTTGAGCTCCCAGACCTCAACGCCGGGGAAGATGTTCATAATTAGAATAATTCTCCCACAATTCTTGCAGTTAGCTGATAACACAGTTATGCAGGAAATAATAAACAACAAAAAAAACCTAGAAATTATATCAAATTCACCACCAAGTCAGCCAGCCGCTCTCACGGAAAGTTGACACTTTGTTTTGGTCGCGACAATTTTCTCAGGCAAATATGCTTGATATGCGTCTGGTCAGTTTTTCATATTTTTGGAAGCATTTTTATTGTTATCAGCTAAAAGTGCAAAATTACCGTTAGAAAGATAGAAAAATCTAAAGTTGTATTTTGTATAAGTATAAATGTTATGTATTTTATGTCAATGTATTGCAGCTAATATAAGCCAAAATTATGGTAAAATAAAGTCAGTATAATTTTGAACTAAGAAGCATTTTTTGCAATAACTCAACGTTATACTAGCTAAGGAAGAAACTTCTTTAGCTCCCAAACTTATTCAGATTTTGGCTATCGGAGAATCTCCTGTAGTCGATTTAGAGCTAGACCTGAACTCATCTCTCTTCAAGTCTGTTCACCTAGATTAACGGAGAAACTCCTTTAATCTAGTTACAAAGAAGATAAAAGCATCTTTTTCAGATATATTTAAGTCGTTTAGAAGCAAAAGATGTTTCTGAGGATGGTTCAGAAGAGTCTGGCAGTGTAAATAATGATGAGCAACCAACATTTTTGGAAAATTCTGAAGCAGTGGCGCGAGATCTTCAAGAGAGTGATGAAGAGCAGCAACATTATGATGATTCTGAGACACACTCGCTGATAGAGATAGATATATGTATCTATTTTGAACGAACTTATCCCAAGTACATCTGCAGCAACACAAGATAAATCGGAAGCTGGTTTGGAGAAAACAAAGCTTTGAAATGCCCTCAACTAGTTTGGAGTTTATTGGTAATACTGAATATTCTTCTGATGTTCTGTCTTTGGATACAAGTTTTTTCATACTTTTTCGATGATGACATACAATCTAAAATTGTTGCAGAAAGTAATTTGTATTCAACACAAAACAGGTATGTAATCCGCTTACTATAACCAAATTAGACCGCAGAAAAGATGTAGGTTTTCTTACCCACATGTCTGTCATCATTTATCCAAGTGTCGGTCTATACTCGTCTGATAAATATGGCTATATTCATATAAAAAATACTATGACAAATAAACAGTTTGAAAAGATAAAATCAGTTATACATTTCAATGGTAACACTAAGCATTTTCCCCAAAAACATCCACAACATGAGAGATTGTATAAAATTAGGCCAATGACATCTCATTTGAATAATAGATTTGCTACTATACCCATGCCACAACGTTTCGCAGTAGATGAACAAGTTTGTGCTATAAAAATACATCATTTTATGAAGCAATACCTTCCAAATAAACCCCATAAGTGGGGATTCAAACTTTATATTATTTGTAGCATTTATGGATTTGCACAGAGATTTGAAGTGTATTGTGGAGAAGAAAAAAAATATATACTCTCTGGAGAAACTAACTTGGGTGTCATTGGAAATAGTGTTATCCGTTTAGCACGTATTGTGCCTAGACGAGTAAATTATATCATATATTTTGATAATTATTACACCTCATTGCCATTGGTGTCGTGTTTGTACAAAGAGGGAGTTTACAGCCTAAGCACAGTACTGCTGAATCGACTTCCAAAAGTCAAATTATCAGACAAAAAGAAAATTATGAATAGAAATGCAACTAGAGGAATTTATGAAGAAAATATGACGACAAATGATATCTCCTACAATTTGTAAGGATAACAAACTTGTAACCTTACTTTCTACCAATGAAGGAGCACAACGGAACTGATAGTACCGACAGAACGGCCTGAAAGCACCGTGGAAAAGAAAGTGGTTGCAGCTGCACCAAAAGCCGGATTTACCATACCAAAAAAGGGCCACTGCACAAAATCTGTGAACTTAATTAAGGAACTTACCCTGTATTACAGGTAAACCACTCGAAGACATCCTCATTCCTGTGAAAATATGAAAAACGAAATTTGGGCGACTTTTTTATCACAAAAGTTCGACGGACGAAAAGCCGCAGCACGAACACTGTCCTCCAGGAGCAAACAGTTGGTGTAAGTGGCGCGTTGCTGAAGCTAACCGTGCAACTGGGATCATTCGTGCATCCCGCGATAAAAAAAACTGAAGAACTCATTCGTCCAGTTTAGGAGGCACTGTCAGAGGATGAATTACTTAAACGATGCACCGGCGGGAACACACAAAACGACAACGAAAGCCTCAATGCTTGTATTTGGAGGTTTGCTCCGAAGCACTTGCATTCAGGTTTTAAAACAGTTGAAATTGCTGCGTACCTGGCAGCAAGCATTTTTAATGAAAGCTATATGTACATCTGTTTTGAGGATTATGAATGTGTTGGGCAGTGTCGTCGGGACGCACGCTCAAAAGGGCGCAGGAGAAATCGACAGAAAGCGCATCGAGCAGGCAGAGACTAATATGACGGACATTGTGAGGTTGGCCCAACTCCAAAAACACCAGCTAACATTGCAGCAGGAGGAGTTGTACAAAACCGAGGAAAGGATATTTTACGGACCTGGCATAGCTGATTAACCGTAAGTAACAAAAACTTACAAAAATTTAACAAAAAGTACACTTTTTTTCGCATAAATACCTCTCCTTTAAACGCGTTTTTCAACCGGATCAACCGGACATCCTCAATATTCCATTAAAACCAAGCCATAATGTAAGTACTTCAATTTAAATTAATTTATGGTGAGTTTACACGAATGACACACTTGTCATTTTTTCGATCATAATTTGTCATTATCGTTTACATGGTCATAATTTGTGCCATTATTTCTGTCAAAAAAAATGACAAAAATTCGTGTCATAAAAGTTGTCAGAAATAATGACACAAATTATGACCGAGTAAACGATAATGATAAATTATGACAAGTTATGACAAGTCGTCATAAAAGAATGAGCTTGGTCACTCTTTTATGGCAGATTGTCATAATTCAAATCCTGTTGTGTTCTGTTTTTCGCAATAATTTCAATAATAATCAAAAATAATGCAATGAAATACACTTTTTTCAATATTTATTTACGAAGGTGGTTGATTTATATCAAATTAAGCCAAATTTTATGATAACGGATAATCCTAAAGGGTTAAAACCACCGATAAATCCACTGGAAATTAAAAAAATTGTAATAAATTGATTGTCTAACTTTATGCTTCAAATTCGATTGAGTGCGTGTTGTCAGGTACAAATAAATTGTTTCCAACCCTTAAGGAGTTTAACAACCCCTTCAATTTTCAAAATCAACTTTAAACAAAAAAAAATTGGAAACCATTAATTTGTACAAGTTTTTTTCCTTTGGCGGTTTAATAGATATTATCAGCCAAAAATAAATTATTTTTAACCCCTAAGGGATAAACTACCCCTAGATTAAACGGGCGGACCCCGTAATCAATGTCCCAAAAAACATACATATACGAAAGAGTTACGGGTGTGATGTTATGCATATACCCCAACGCGCGTTTTGAATAGACTATAATAGCGGCAATACACAACCGCAATTTATGTTCATATTCTTTATGATCATTTTTATTTATCTTAACAAGGCAAATCTCATATCATATCGTGTGATCGCAAGACGTTCTCCGGAAGAAATTGGTTGACGCATGTTTTTTGGTTTGCTTTTCGATCAATGGAGCCACTCTATCAAGGGCGAAATCGAAGTCATCGGCGGGCATCCTTAAAAAATTTTTGAAGAGTTCTGGATCCTTTTGCCGGAGTTGCAATCGCAATGTCTCGTAAAAACCAGTTTCCAAGAACATTGGACGATTGCGATTTCTGTTTTCTTCTCCTTTTATTGTTATTAGCATAGCATGTCTCTTCATCCTCCTCCTCTTCAATTAAAAGGACAGCAATAAAACATGCTGCAACTAACCTTTTGTCCTCTTCCATGCTCCTTTTGGTTGTTTTTTTTATAAATTTCAGTCCTTCTTTAGCCCCAACACAAATAAATTCAACTCTATCATAATTCGGCTTGCCATTATTGGGCATATTCACACAGTGCGCATTCATGGCGCCTAAAACCGGTTTTATAGATGAGAGAGGGAAGGGAGCGGAAGAACTTAACGAAACATTTTTCACGCAAAAGCAAACGCGTGAAAACTGGCACACATATAAAAAGTTACTTCTATCTCTTGCATTCTTTAGCTCTGTTTTTCTCTAACAAGTAAATTTCATCTGCAATACATTTAAAGGTTCCTGTATAGCATTCAAATTGACTACACTCATTTACGCCCCGTCTGAGTTGCTAGGAGTTTAATAAAACCGGTTTTACTCACCACAATTATGGCAGCGTGTGAATATGCCCATTTGTCATTCGAGTAAATTCAACTCTTGCCATTATTTATGGCAACTGGGCAATTCACACGTGGCCATAAGTGTGGTGAGTAAAACCGGTTTTATTCAATTCCTAGCAATTCACACGGGGCGTAAATTATCGATAGTAAATTTGAATGTTTACAGGAACATTTAAATGTATTGCAGATGAAATTTACTTGTTAGAGAAAAACAGAGCTAAAGAATGCAAGAGATAGAAGTAACTTTTTATATGTGTGCTAGTTTTCACGCGTTTGATTTTGCGTGAAAAATGTTTCGTTAAGTTCTTCCGCTCCCTTCCCTCTCTCATCTATAAAACCGGTTTTAGGCGCCATGAATATGCACTGTGTGAATAGGCCCACTGGTCATAATTTAATGACATGTTATGACAAAGCTCCACACATGTCATTATTTGTCATTTTTTCCGTCGTGTAAACAGCAATGTCATTAATTATGACCAGAGATTATGACAATTGTCATTTTTTGTCATTCGTGTAACCGGGGCATTAGTCTGTCGCATATCTTTAATTCGTCTAATCGTTTTGGTTAATAAATAAAATTAAAGTTTTTTATTGTCAATAAAGATTTTTTGATTATATTTGTTTTATTTTGGTGCTACATTCCATGGTCTTAAATCGCTTTTAGGCCCGGTTTCACCGACCTGGATAGTAAATATCTTGGTGTGGGCGGTCATTTAGTATAAGGGTGCCATCGATCTGGAGCGCGTTCAAAAACCTTACTATGGTAAACCACGAGGTAAGCTGTGGTTATGCTGCATCACTTCACTTAACCACGAAAGTTTATGTTTAACCATGGAGGTTTTTGAACGCACTATGGTTAACTACAGGTTAAAGCAAAATAAAAAAAATAAAAATAAAATTTTCCATAAAATAGTCCCCGCTAATTGCTTCAATTATTTCATTTATTATTTATTTGCAATAATCCCACAAACCCCACTTTAATTTGTTCATGTTTTTAACATTAAAACAACTGTCAGAGAGTTGTTTTTATTCTTCTTCTTCTTAACTATCGCTAACCATGCTCCCGAGCAGGGTTAAAATTTAACTACACCATGGTTAACCACGGGAGTTTTTGAACGCCAAAAAGTTATGCTCGTGGTTATGTTGTAGTTAACCACGGAATTTTTGAACGACAAAAGTTTACCATAGTTAACCATGGTTAACCATAGTAAGGTTTTTGAACGCGCTCCTGATCGTTTTAGAAGATCGACAGAGCTAGTTCGACTACATCAATCTTTTGGAAGTTCAAAAAATTAATTTTGATGAAAAGTTCGAGGGGCGGAGGTGGATACTTCAACAAGATAACGCGCTTATTCACATACCAAGAATGTGTAAGCATGGTTTGCTGACAACAATGTGGAAGTTCTAGATTGGCCAGCATTTTCTCCCGACTTGAACATCCCTGAGAATCTTTGGGGATGGTTTACAAGAAAAATCTTTGCATAAGGAAGGCAGTTTGATCATAGGCAAGCCTTAATAATTGTCATTTATAATGCCTTCGGGCTAAAGCAACTATAAGATAAGAAACTTGTGAAGTGTTATGGGATGTTCTAAGCGAATTTTATGTGTCCACCGCCAATGAAATAGAATTTGAATCAATAGCAAATGATCTCAATTCAAAATGGGATCTTCCTTAATGTGTCGGTGGATTTAATTTCTACAATAATTATAAGAAATATTTTAGCCTAGTGCTTATGGCCATTTGCGAGGCCAAATATATATTCAGGTAAATAATAAATTTGGCCATTCTATATAAACAATTAAATAATAATAATTTCCGTAAGAATGCTTCAATATTCTAATTTTGAATAGACAACGACAATTTCCTGAACAATCGCCACTACCAAATTCATTAATAATGTTTCCATAGTTTGTTGTTGGGGATCCTGAATTTACACTTAAGACAAAATTAATGAAATGGTACTCGGAACACAATTCATCGCGTGCAACAAGAATATTCAATTACCGAATATTAAGAGCGAAAGTTGTAATTGAAAATACTTTTGGAATCCTTGTTGCTCGTTGGAGAGTAAGTATTAATTTGTATAACAGTTTCAATTCTTACTTTATTATTGGTGTTTTTGCAAGTGTTACAACGGTTCGAACCGAAACTGAACCGAAAACCGAAAAAACTGATATTTATTCTTAAAACGAAAACCGGTTCTGAACCGAAAAAAGTATCGTTTTCTTCCGGTTCGCTCCCTATGGACCGTGGAGGCGTGGACCCATGGCCGTTCGCTTGTGTGCGGGACCCATTCACGAGCTATATAATGCGACCAAAAAGCACTTCTGGCAATTCTGGTTCAAGGCTGCACGCCCAGGTGCAGGGGTCTCTTCCTTCAGTTGCTTAGGCAGCGTCAGCGTATTTTGATTTATGCTGCAAACATAATTGGGGCGACCGACGTAACTACTTTCGCAATAACTGTCAAAAACCAATATAATATACGTCTGTATATGAGGGTGCACATAAATTCGACCACGGCTACGGCCACGTCGCTGACCACGGCGGCTCAATCAGTCTAATTTCTATTTTGTAGCTATCGCCAGCCAAAGAAGTTTATTTACTGAGGTTATGTTTTCATAATTTGTGTGTATTTTTTATTTTGAGGTTTGATTAAACAAACCCATTGTTATATAATTGATGCAATATTTTTTATATTGTTTATTTTTTTCATATTTTTCATGATTATATGAAAAAATATTTCTTCACAGATAACAATAAAAAAACAAAAATTAAGTCGCCGTGGCTCCAATTATGTTTTTCACACAACGAATGTCAGCCCGGAAATCGTTGTTGCCGTCGTCGCCGCCGTGGTCGTGGTTCCAATTATGTTTACAGCATTACTGATAAATAACGTAAGTATTAATTTTTAAAATTATTTATTTCTTTTATTAATATAATATTTGTTTCTTTCAAGTACTTTTTTCAATTTCTTTTCGTTTCCATTATCCGTTATATAAATTTCAATTATTAAAACTTTTTGTTTTTTTTCCTTCGTTGAATCTAGAATGGGCAGAAATAAAACAAACACTAGCAGAGATTTTTTCATATAACAAAACAGAAAATAAACACAATTGTAATATATGCGATACTTCTATAAAGGGAAATCATTCTGCAAATTGCAGAATCTGCTGCAGTGCAGCGAAAACAAAAGACAAAAATACGTATGAAAGATGAACCTACTTCAAGTACCAGCGGTATAGAAAAAGAAAATCGTTCACAAGCTGCTTTTTGTTAATACTATGTGTATGAGTGTATCAAGCTGTCAGATGTAGCTAGAAAGTCAGTTGTTTTTTTAAAACTTTAGGAAATATTACAAATAAAAAAAACTATGGAAAAGGAAAGTTATGTATTTTATGGTGACGATGGGATGCACTACGTACTACGGAAAATGAATGTAAGCCTTATTTCTGCAAATAACAATAGTTTTGTAATATTTGCATTTTTCAGTTATACCTGTAACTGTTAACGCAACGGCAAGTGTTGAAACTAGCAATAAAAATAGTACCGAGCCCACTTTCAAATTGTCCTACTGCAATGAAATTAAATGATAAATTAATTTAAAAAAGAAAGTGACACGCAATAAAACTTTTCCTCCAAACTTCATATCATCAAAACGTATAAATTGGATCAAAAATGTAACTGTGCACAAGAATAAAGCATTGATTAAGATCGTTGTCGAACAAACACAAAATGTAATTGGTACAGTGCCTTTTTTATACACCTGAATCACCTTAACGTAACTGGAAAGAAAACATTATGAATATTATGATTATTATAATTAATTTTTTTAAATTAATTTATCATTTAATTGCATTGCAGTAGGACAATTTGAAATTTCATCCAAACATTTCACTGAAAATATCTAATTTATTGATTATAATCATCAATTGTTTATTGTAATTTTTGTTTAAAACAAAAGTAATTACTAAGTTTAATTGTTAATCAGTCGAAACAAGCATGTTATATCACTTGTGGGCAACGTACCAAACGTCACCGTACTTAGGCTTTGTACAAAAGTACAATTTTCATACCTCGGTAAGCTGTAGCGGTGTAACGGTGAGCCGAAAGAAAAAAATTTTTGAATAAATGTTGTTTGTATTTTGAAGAGCAACAACTTTTCCATATAAATTATAACGGAAAAAAATGTTTTTTGTGTGAAAAAGCGAAAAAACACTTTTTTTGATACTTTAACGCCACCTACTTATTGCATTTCAAGTCGTACGGAATTGTCTCAATGACATTAATTGTAGACGTCAATGTCCTCTACTATATTGTTTGTTTAAAAACTTTTTCTCTAAAGTGCACATATTCAGAGAAAAAAGCATTCAAAAAACTTTTTGAGTTTTCCAAAAACCTGCAAAGAGTGGGAGGTCACAAATCTGGATTTAAGCTTCTTTCATGGCCCCCTAACCATGTATGAAAAAAAATTCGGCGGTGTAATTTTTTCCAAAAACAGCCATTTTTCACGACAGATTGACTGTACTAAATTCTTTGTATGGCGGAATACACCATTTCAAAAGGGGATATGTCTTATCATTTCATTAGGCGAATTAAGGCCCAATTATAATGAACGGATTTGAGCGCAACAAAACGGATTGAACTGTCAAATCGGTTTTCCCAGCATACATTTTAGACCTAACCGATTATAATGAACGCATTCAAGCGGATTCGGTCGGATTTGAGCGCATTCGTTTTTAAAAGTTTAGAAATTGCCGCATTGAACTGTCAAAAATTTGATACACATAACCTTAAAAGTATAATTGCAAAAATATTTAGCGGCGAACAACTCATCAAGGAGGTTAAAAATTATGAAATTATTTATAATAAATAATTATTAATCACTCCGTCCATTGTTCGCCTTTTAAGTACACTGTAGCGTAAAATTGCTTGCACTGTTGTTTACAATAAACTTTGACGTTTTAATCCGAGCAGATGCGTTATTATAACCAGTCAATTTCCTATCCGATCCAATGCATTTTTTTGACAGTCCAATCCGCTCAAATCCGTTCATTATAATTGGGCCTTTAAGGAAAATTCTGGCATCATGGACAGAGGCCCTGTGCTGAACGTCGAGTCGTGTTTCATGACAAATTGTTTGAGTTGAAGAAAGTGACGTTTCAGTCGAATTGCAACTTTCAGCATAGGGGCCTAGAGTGGAAATGCTAAGTTGAGTTTAGGCCCCTGTACTGAAAGTCGTGCGTCGACTGAAACGTCACTTTCTTCAACTCGTGACGACTCGACTCTCAGCACAGGGGCCAAAGCTAGGGTATGCCACGAAACCATCCGTAAACATCATTTTGTCATCGCAAACAGTTTGCAGTGTGATAGACCTGAATTTTTTCCATTACATTACCTGGGGACCTTTACATGGCTTTATCTGTCCCTGCCTCTATGTGCCTATGCCGCGGTAGCCACTTGAGAGTGATCCTGCACCTCCTAGCCGAGGAAGAGAGCTCATTTTAACCGATTTCAACCAGCTTGAATGGTATAGAGACCGCGCATAGTGCATTGATAGACGCTTGGCTATATTGACAATTTGACATTCTTTTTCCTTTCTTCGATATTGTGCCTTGGGCCCAAGTACTTAGCTGACTGGGATAGGCTCTGTACGCGACCATTAATTTTAGGTAGATTGAAGTCAGCGATTTTTGTTCTTTTAGTGAAAAGCATCAGTTTCATCTTTTTGAGATTAACGGATCAACTCTTGGACCACTCGCTAACCTTTTCAAGAGCCATCTAGGTCCAGGTAGGCTGCCAAGGTATTTTAGGGACTACTTCCTGCAGTGCAATGTCAACGGAATATATCTTGCAATTTACATGCTGGGGGGAAGGCATAAGGAACTCTTTTATAGAATTACGGAGGTAAATGTCTAGCATGCGTCTCAGGGGCTTGAGGAGGGAGGATGACAAGTTTATCAGCTTATAATCTTGAATGATTGCCCGAGTAAAATTAAGTTAATTGGTTAATTTTTTGAAAAGCACATACGTGACCGCAACTAGCCCACATAGTGAACAAATACGCCTGCCACAAGGGTATGAGCCAGAGGGATGCACGCTCTCGCTACTAAAAACACATCCGCCAGAAGTATGCACGCCTCTGTTATACATATGAATGTATTCGTAATTGACCCTTCCAAACGCGAGTGTCGTTTTACCAAGCGGTCCCCAACTAAGTACAAACCACGTCCAATGCTGCTTGACCTTTGCAATCGAATTGAGTATGCTAATGGCATCTTTTATGGTTACCAAGATAATTGCCGGTTTTCTTCGTCCTATACAATTTTTAAAGCCCCTTTTTTGCTGCCTTTAGTCTAAAAAGTGTGAGCGTACCGTGCTTCGTTTAGACTATTCCGTGCGTCTTTTATTCATACCTGCCTGTAGCGACCTGCATTTGGAAAAGTAGAATTTTTACTTAGGCGTACCGTGGCTGTTTCATGTTAAATGCAGGCGAGTTTAATTTTTACTCAAGCGTGCCGTGCCTGTTTCGGCTGCCATGCAGGCGTTTTAACTTTGTGCGTGCCAGTTGCAGGATAAGAACGAGCGTATCTTATTTCTAATTGGGTGAGTGAGAAAATTAATTACAAAGTAAACAAACATAAAATATTGTTATAGGTGATTTAACAAATAAATAAATAAATTGAATGAAAAATATGAATCCGAGGTGTCTTAGATAGACTTGTGAATCTGATTTAATGCAGTTTGATAGAATATTAATGTATATTTTAATAAAAAACCAATAAATATTTTTGAAAAGTATTTTAATTCGTCTAACATTTGAAATAGCCAAAATGAACGAAGACAATTTCTTGCATACAGTATCTTTAAAAAATTTAAAAAATAGGCGATAAAATTAGTTATCAATTACATACTGGCAATTTTATATAATGTTCACATTCGCCTTGATAAATCCGTGGATCCCCGTGTGATCGACAGCAACGTAATCGGCTTTAGCTTCCGTCTGATAAACACAAGCAGCGCGGGTGTAAGGCGAACGATCTTCACTTGCTCAGCAGCAGTCAACCAAAGTGGCAGCAAGCCCGACACAGAGTTTAATTTTAATGTGTAAAACTTTGAATAAATAAAATGAAGTATAATTTTCCTTAAAGTAATAAAGAAATTAGAGTAGAGATTATATACTTGAATAAATTGTGTTCCAAACGAGTTTGCTTTATTTATTTGTAGATACGAGTAGCGGCCCTTTAGAGAGGGTATCATGTGTTGGGAAAAGGTATATCAACCCCATGGCAGCTGCTGGGAAATTATAAATTTGGAAAAAATAAAGTTTGAAGACCACCCAGGTGTGAAAGGATGTGAACCGTACGATTTTTTACATTATGTTTGATGATTTTTTCACGAGGACTGTGACTGAAACAAATAAGTATGGAAAAAAGTCCTTGAAGATAAGTGGAAGAAACTAACTGAATTTGAAAATTTCTAGGATTATTCCTACATGGAAACTATAAGGTGGCCGCCCTTAAATTGAGAATTATTGTGTTAAAAACCATCTATTCGGGTTTAGATGTTTCTCACGCATTTGACTAGACTAGGGGAACCCAACCCTACCATGCGGGACACCATGGCTCCCGCACACCTTGCCCGCCGCTGTGCAATCACGACAAAAAATAAGATAATCGTATATTCAAAGTATCATTATTTACTCCTTGTTATATAGGAGTTGTTTTTAGTATGCAGTGTCTCCTACTTCATTTTTTTAAATACTTTGTTATTTTAAGTGGATCAAGTAAAAGACAACGAACCTATAATTTCAACACTGACTGGGAGGAATGGGGAATCATATTGCTTCGTCAATTTTAGAGATAAATGTATTTATAAGTTGTGCGACTGTAGTGTTGCAGTGACGAAAAAAAACATAATGTTGAACGTCACTTCAAAACAATCCATGGCACTTTAATTATCAGTTATCCACTTAAATCTGAATTAAGAAACAACAAAATCTTTCAACTAAAATCGAACCTGTCTGCCCAACAGTCGGTTTTCACTAGGCTTTGGTAAAACAAATACTTGATTGCAAAACTGATTGCAAAGGAACCTTAAGAAAATCAAGAAAAGAAAACGATGTGGCAGAGATGACAGCAAAACTTTTGACAAATGGTGTTATTTCTCGGTGTAAAGATACAATTTTTAATAGGTAAATTTAAACACAAAACACATGTTTTACTTATGTCTAGTGAATAAAAAGCATATTTAAAAGTAAAAGAAAACAATAATATATCAAACCATTTGCAATACAACACTAAAACGAGTATATGAATGGAATAGACCACAGAGGCGAAATATTGTATTTTTGTTCTTCACGAAGAATACAAATAGAATATTAAGCTATGGATTAATTTAGAAGAAACTTTGCTATTATATTTATTCTTTTTTTATGTCATGAACCATCAACTGGAAAATGTAATTTTTATGACTTTCTCTCTACAAGTTATTAACCTGTTATTATTTGGAAAGCCCGAAAAATTTATCTCCTACCAAATCCTAGTTTACCTAACACCTCTACTGGCGCTCGATAGCGACCATCTACCTGCTTAATTCTAAGGATTTCAGGCAATGCCTCACACTTGGTAAAAGGAAATCTTCTAATTACTTTTGTCCGAAATTTTTTTAATTTATTTATTATTCTATTTATTGAATCTAAATTTATTGTTGTTTTCGTTTTTTTTAAACTCATCGCGAAAGAGCGAACAACACACACAGAGTGTTATAAATGAATTAGTATGAAAAGAAACAACAATGTGAGAAATTATTATTGCAGAGAATTTTTGTACTAAACATAATTAATATAACAAACAAAAAAATTCGCTTTTGGGATGGTTTACAAAAAAACTCCTCGTCTCGAATGGATAAGTAGCAGATAAAAAGTGTTAACACCGTGAGAAATATTATAAAGTTAGGAAGAGTCCAGAGAACGGCAACAATAGGATAAACAGGGGACATGAGAACATGCGTTCCGAACGTCCGCGATGTGCTCTTACACCTGCGGCCTCCCGACCTTCACATAAAATAGCTAGAATCGTGCAGTGCCCTTAAAATGAGGGAATCCATGCCCTGAACCTCAAAACCTACGATCGTAGCAACATCTTGGACTTGCTATCACAGGCTGTGGTTGGCACAACCAGGCTAACTTTCCTCTATCCTGAAGGCCTGCCCACCAATGAACCTCAAACCTACGCAAGTACGAAGCATTGGAATTTTTATAGATAGCCAAGGAGCACATCTCCTTGACCTATTTCTTACCTCCGACCAAACACGGATCGCTGCCTAGTAAGTGCTTATTTCCCTTAGTCATCGTCTTATAGCTCCGAAAAGAATCGTCTGGTATTATGGGAAAGCCAACTGACTGGCACTCATTCGCTTATTCCAAGACAATTGTAGAGTGCCGACGCCAACTTTGTCAACCTCTGTGTTACCAAAATTATTCAGGCCGGATACATTTATTCATTCCTCATTCTAACATATCCATAAAGCGTCGGCAGAATAGATGTTTTAAGGAGTATCCACACATATCAGGGCCGTTCCGGGAAGTTAGATTTTTACTCCGGCCCGGACACGGACATGTGTGAACGAGTTCATATAATATGTAAGCACCGATATTTTATTCGGCCCCTGACGGTACACGAACCTGTGACGTCCCGGGCACGGCCCCGATATGTGTGTATACTCCTTTAAAGGGGAATACATGAATAAAATTAAAGCAAAAGAAGCCGTCTATATCTCACAAAAGCTTTGTCCGAATGAGTAATTTCGTAGTGATTACATTACCTTGAGAAACTCGTGCAATTCCATAACCAGGAGTTAAATCAACACATCCTTAATACTATGCTGACAGTAAAACCTTTTGGTACTTGATGCCTTTCACCAAAAAACATTTCCTTCGTTTTTTACAAGTACGAGATGATAACAGAAAGCAAATCCAAGGCCGACTTATACGAATCTCTGTTCGCCTGGAATTCTTTTAACCTGACACTATTTTGTCACGCCCCATCCCCGATTGTACCTACCATTCAATGGTTGTCTTGGGCATAGCTTTATGGGAGGATCTGCAATGAAATGATCACATATTCCAAATTTAAATTGCAAGAATCTCAATGCCTGAGATTTCTTACGAGGAACGAGGTCCTCCTTCAGCCAGCAGCGCGGACTACAATCTACAACTCCCACATTCACTTCGCTTCGAGTACAACGCATTTATCTGTGCAGGCGCCTCAAAAATCACCCTAGCACACCTGGGCAAGGTGCAAAACGTGCCAACCAACTAATCGGTGATGGCACTTTTTGCGCCTCATTGGACTCATTGAGCCAATGTATAAATGAGGCTATCAGGCAAAAGTGGTGTAACCCCAGATTATGTAAACCACCGGTGTAGTCAGCTTACACACTTTTTGCTCGATTACTTCGCTATATTTGTTCTGTCCAACAGTTATGTTATGTACAGTTATGTTTTTGGAAAGCAAAAAGTAGCTTTCTCCACTATTGTATTGAAAGTTCATAATGTAAGGAATGTATATTACACCAAAACCGCAACCAGCTTAAATTGTGGGTTACACCTCTTTTGCGCTGATAGCCTCAAATGTAGCAGCCCTTTGAAAATTTGATCGCTATTACGATAGTGCCATTTCCACAGAAACTGAAAACCTGGACTATTCCACATTTGTCCGGCAACACAAGACTAGCCGGCTCGGCTCACTCCCACCCACTGCAGTCCTCCTTTTCGCGCGCATTGCGGTTTATTAGTTCGTTTCGTTAACCTTCTGCATTCAGTATTTCCAAATTCATATAACATTCCAAAATTCATGACATGATAGACTGGTAGTACAAAGGGTGCTTGCTTACTAAGCTTGATTTTTTATAGAAAAAAAAGAGCTCCACTATTTTGAGTTTGCCGCTCCTTCTATAATGAAGGATGATGTTCTTTGGCAAAAACTCAGTAATCGGGGAAAACCCGCCTTGGAAAGATTTGTAAAAAAACGTAAAAAATTTGTTAAGTTATCAAGAAATTACAAAAATTTCATTGATATGTGTAACGTTTTGGGCTCAATGGTGGATTTTTTTGCGAATTCCGATGTAGTTAGTTATTACCGAGGCTCGAGTCTTAACAAGGATATTAGGATTCGGAACGTAGCCCATTACACGAGGACACTCAAGGGAACCCTACTAGTCGCGAAGTCATAAAAATTAAATGTTATTGCAAAAAACTATTATGTATATTAATTTATTTATAAGAATTTTCATGAAACAAAACTACATTCATATATTATAGAAAAATATAATGAACCAATTATTTCTCAGCCATAAATTCTTTTTAGGAGTTCCTATAGAGCTCCCAATGTTAATTAATAGATTCTGTGAACCAAAAAAGTTCAAATTTTATAGACCAGTGACTTTTTTTTTGTTCTAAACACTCATATTGCATTTGGGAGTCAATGTGATACCAACTCAAGGATTAATAATACATGACCTTCAATAATATAAAGGCAATTCTATGCTTTTTCAAAGAAAAATTAAAAACTTACAAAATTGGAAAATTTTTTGAACCATAATACAAATGAATAAAAAAATATCATTCCATTTTTTAGGCTTGCGTCAAATGGGCCAAATCGAAAAAAAATAAATATGTGTGAAAATTAAATTATCAGCAATAAAGATTTCAATCGGAGGACTTACAAATATCAAATAAAAACATCTGCAACATTTGTTACTACATATAGTCTTGCAATAAACATCCTTTAATTTAAGTGTGAATCAAACATTTTAAATTTCCTTGCGTGTCTGCTACCTTCCTATATCAATATTATCGGAATTTTTTACTTAAATTCTAGAGTTGGTCAAAACAGTTTTATAGTAATAAATTAATACGATGAGTTCTTTGATAATTATGAAAAATATCAATTCGTGAGCTGATTTTAATTCTTAATTTCTGATGAAGCTGCAACTTCAAGGACCCAACAAATTACTTAATGTTATTTAAATAATAAAAAATGAATGAAGTTAACGAAAAACAGTAAAAAATTTTCGACTCGCATCATAAACAGATTACTAACAAACTATCATAGGAAACACAAATGACTATTTTACTTAGCCTAAATTTTATATAATTTATATTTTTTATATGTACTTATCTACTGTAATCCTGAGCTGTTATTTTGAGATTTCGAGCAACTTCCA
Organism: Thereva nobilitata; assembly: GCA_963855945.1. Lineage (NCBI taxonomy): Eukaryota > Metazoa > Arthropoda > Insecta > Diptera > Therevidae > Thereva > Thereva nobilitata. Next base: position 135,950,922 of record OY979694.1, read on the forward strand.
GAAAATGAAATACCAACCGATCGTCCACGTTTCCTTCTAGGTAAAATTCCTTTTCTTGCCATGTAGAATCGTATTGTTGAGATGGGAATATTAAATAAATCACTCACAGTTTTGAATGTTTGTCCTCTAGACACGCATTCAGCTGCTTGCTGTAAAAGTGCTTCAGAACGTCTTATCCGTGATGCATTTGATGTACTGTCTGATATACGCAAATTATTTTCATATTCACATACAACATTCGCTAATGGGGGAGTATGTGATTTTCCAAGTTCTTCCATAAAATCTGTTATATCAGGAGTACCGTCCTTTGGGTCATGACCAATAGATTCAATTTCCTCAAGCTCTTCTATGCTTATATCTTCCGGTTCTGGTTTTGGTATGGTTAGTGCATTTGCCTTCTGTGAAATTGCAAGTGTTCCGCTTAATTTCTCTGGGAATTCATTAATACATAGCATTTTAGTTAGATTGCCATTATGTTGATTCTGAGTATTTTCAATTTTGATCTGTTCGTTTAATGCTCTGTTACTATTTTGGCTTTGTGCAGTCGGTGGCAACCTTAAGGGCAACGGTGAAGGAATCTGATCAGACCTTTTCGGAATGTTTTGAGAATTAGTTGGTGCTGGTTCTGGTTTAACACTTGCAGTGGATAAGTTTGCAATTTGATCCAAATTTAAAGCAGTATCACTTCCATGTAAGCCACGAATTTGTAGTGTTTCTGCACAGGTCAGTAATTCAGGCAATCCGTCTTGAGAAACATTGACTTCTCCTTTGTACATAAAATCTATCAAGGCCTGAATCATCCATAATTTAATATCATGCGGTAAAATTATAATAGGATGGTCACACGGATTATCTGATAATAAAGTTTCGAAGAATGTGGAGCACGCAGCTAACAAGAGGCGATGGCAATGAATTTGATGTCCTTCACAGGCCAATGTAACATCCACAAATCGTTGGCTACTTAATAACTGAGGAAAAGCAGCCCCTAGGCTACCCAAATGACTATTCCACCGCACACAAAACTGTTGTGATGCTGATCCCGTTTGTGTTGCCATTTTAGAAGTTACAGTTACTTAAGAAATCTAAAAGGAAATATTTTCACTAACACAAAAAGTTTACAATTATTTACTGATTTCACAATTAAAGCTAAAAGAAATGTAGTTTATACAAGATATTGTTTTCATTAACAGGTGCCTTTTCCGTAAAGCTCCACAACTCTTATCACGTTTATTGATTCCGTTCAAATTTCACGTGCAATCTCTCGATTTTTTGTAGTTAGTTCAAAATACACTCAAGCAATAGCAATACTGTGATAAGTTTTTAAATTGCAAAATACAAAATATCCTTTTGCTAAAGGAAAGCAACTTCATAAACAATTTTTTTTTCAAAGTTTGTTTTCGCTTCAGAAATACATTTAAGAACTTTGACGCATGACACTGTTTGCGGTTACATTAAGTACTAGAGAAAAACAATTTTGACAGTTCAACTGGAGACATTAAAAGTGGATTTACATATCCGACGTTTTTCCGTCGCGCCGGTGTTTTTTAAAATTTCGACCAATCAGAGACAATCTGTGCGACATCTTGCCGTCACAGCGAAGAGCTGAACAAACTTCAACTTTTTCTGTGGCAGGGTGATAGAAACAGCTGATTGTAAGTAAAATTTGAGGTTATGTGTAACTGAAATGTTTGTTTATTTGGATTTGTTTGGTTTTGCTTGGAAGTAAAGATTATTAAAATTTGCTTGTTTGTTAGTTGAGTTGTTGTTGAGTGACTGTTTTAAATTAATTGTTGCTTTTTTTTAAATTTAAAGTTTTTCAAAAGTGTTTGCCTGCGACAGAATTCGTCGGAAATGTAAAATGCGTATCAAAAACCTGCGACAGAAATGATCAGCTGTTATGCGGCGCGGCAGAAAAACGTCGGATATGTAAATCCACCTTAAGGCCGTGTGCGAAACCGTCTAATTGCTTGCTAATTCTAGTACTTTTTCATTTAGTAAATTTTCGAGCTTGCTAATTCTTCTTCTTCTTTTGCTAAATATTTGAAATATTTACATTTATGCAGTGGTTGCTACTGGTAACGGTTTTAATAAAAACGTAACATTTTGCCGTACATGAACAACAGTTTTGCAAAAAATATTAGTGCCATCATTTCATCATTATTTAATTGTTCGTGACTTTCCCTCCTTTTAAAAAATCTTAAATAAATAATATTTCAAATACTACTTTTATAATTAAACGTCAAGTACATGTCAACGTCAAAATTTTAGCAAGCAATTCCAGGTTTAGTTTCGCACAGCACTGGAATTAGACTGGGAAGCTTCCAAAAAATCTGGAAGTTTAGCAAGCAATTAGCCGGTTTCGCACAGGGCCTAAGTGTGTTTCTTAACTAAATCCCGGGATCCCAGGGAGCCCGAGTTTTTGTTAAAGGGTGGGGATACAACTGTCAAAGTAAAGAAATGCTTTCTGGGATGATTGAGAAATCCAAGAAGAAGAACTATTTATTTATTTGCACTAGTAGTCTCGATAACAAAAAACTTCAATTTAATTATTATTTTCACTGTTGTTTCGATAACACAACACTTCAATTTATTTAATATTTGCACTATTGCCTCGATAACACGAATATCTTTTATTAAATCAATTGATGTTGAAAATTGAGAACTGTCACCTTAGCTGAGAACTGTCACCTTTTGACATTTCTCATTTAATCCACGCCGCCAGAAGTCCAGACCTCTGGCTCTTTGGGATGGAGGGGAAATGATCCCGAGAAAGTAAAGAAACATGAATTGGGATCCCAGGGAACCCGGGATTTAGTTAAGAAACAAAGCTATTTACAGAATGCTTACACGGTAATAGAGTAGTAACTCTTCGGCTGCACAAAGACTTTTTCGCGCAGAAAATTGCAGTATTGCATTGGAGAATGCAGTGATTGCTTAAGAAAGTACATCGGCAATTTATGAGACCAACACGACGGAAAAATATAATTAAAAAAATTAACTTTTGTTAATAAAAGGCGCGTTTCATTTTCATTGGAGTACGGAAGCCAGCGTAGTTGGGCGCACATCGGAGTAGATGCTGCCACAGCTGAATGTGCGCTGAACTACTCCGGAGTACGTACTGCAATGAAAATGAAACGTGCCTAAAGCCATAAAGCTTTCCATTTAGGACACAGGGGTATTTCACTGACATGTAAAATGGACTGCTCATCAGAAAATTTGCATGTGACCAATTCGTTTCATGTGGCAAACATTTTTTTCACTCACATGTTAAACTTTTGTAAATAAAACTTTTTAAATTTGTGTTTGAAAGATTGAAAATAACAGTGCTCTAGGAACATTCATGACGTCACAAACCGACGTCATTTCACTACTGTCAGTTAGGTTACATGTCGGACTGAGGACTTGACTTGAACTTGAACTGACAGTTTAATCCACGTGAGTGAAGTAGACTTGAAGTCGATCTGAGGTTACATGACTTTCAAGTTTACTTGAAGCCAACTTCAAGTAATGCATGTAATCTTAGGGCCTGTGTGAATTCTATGACTAAAATTTAGTGTCGATAATACAGTATTTAGTCTTTTGGCGAGTAGACTAAATTTTTCGTCAGTTGACTAAATTGTTGTTATGGTTACAATTTAAATTTTTGAATAACTGACAGAATTTAGTCATCAAAAGAATTCACACAGCAATTCCCTACATTATCCACAAAAACTGCAAAATTTAGTTTAGTCATCAATTTAGTCACTATTCGCACAGGCCCTTAGTATGTGATTACTGCTCTGAAAGAGGTAATGTTCTCACAGTAGTTAGAAGACGTGACAGATGTTTAATTTTTGAAAATCTGTAGACGTTTGACGCTGTACAAATAATGGCCTCGGTAGTCTAGGGAGTAAGGCGCCTGGCTACCACCCCAGAGGTCCCGGGTTCGAATCCCGGTAGCACCACGGTCCTTCACCTTTCCCCCTTTCCCCACCTAAATAACATTCCTTCTTTCTTCGTCCCTCTTTACATTCCTGATTCCTCCTGTCATAGCCTTCCGCTAGCCCTTCCCCGCTCCACCAGCGCATGTCTCCGGTTAGTTGATGGGATTCGACTCGTTTCAGGAGGCATAATACTCCAGCGAGTTGTTTCTCGATGCCCCGATGCCAGAGTCGCGATAGTAATGGTTGTGAGTAGGTGGAACAAAAAACAAAAATAACGCTCCTTCCTTCACTTAACTCTCTCCCTTCACTATCTTCCGACTAGAGCTTGCTGATCGACATTGCGCTCTCTATAGGAAAAAATAGATTGTCGACAGTACAAAGGGCTTTTCCCAGAGCTCTAGTCTTCCACATAAAAAAAATGGGAAATAATGATGCACAAATTCAAATAGCTTTTAATTGACAGTGACTCTCTGTTATTTTGAGAAAGAAAACTCAAAAAATTACAACAAACTTCTACTTTCCAAATTTAAACAATAATGGCGGGCCAGTATACTCTGCGCTCGTTCCGATATACAAAAATGTATTGCTTGTCTGTACTTTTTTAAACGGAACGTGTTTCCCAGTGCACTGGCATGACGTCAAAAATCGCAGTGCTTCCAGTATATGACGGAACACACCTTAAATGAAAAAGTATTAGAATTAGCAAGCAATTAGACGATTTCGCACATGGCCTAAATTTCTTTTTTTCATCAATTACAAATGCGTATGTTAAAAAATGAAGGTTTTCTACCCCTATTTTCCGTGGCTTATGGGGGAAAGTGAAAGATATAAAAAATCACTACAGCCATCTCTTTTTTGTAAATATTCTGACATTATTTCAAAGGAAAAAAATGAAATCAAGTATGACAACTTTAAGACCGTGCAACCGCTGCTATTTTTATAAAATGCGCTAAAACTCATTTCAGAATTTTGGGCTTTCGCGAATACTAGCCAAAATGCGGCTAAACTATATTATTGGAAAGGTCGGTAGTGCAGTGCGATTTAGTTTTTTCACGAGAAAGCTCAAGTTTCACAGATTCTTGCTAAATGTTTTTTGTAATTTTAGGTTTTTTTTAGAATTTATACCCTTAATTTATATGTAAATAAAAAATATAAGCTTCGAATGTTTATACTTTTTTTATTTTGAGATTTGACTTTAGGTGTACAACGGGGAGATAACATAAATATTTAGGCAACTGAGTGTGGGGTGCTACACGGAGACTCAAGAAGTACGAAAAGCCCGGTTTTATAGGAAAGAAACGAAGGAGTGGCGAGAAAGAAGGACGCACATGACGAAACTTTAACGAAAGAATTTTCACACAAAAATTTCCGGGGTGAAAACTAACTCATACGCACATTTCTTTCTCTTCTCCCTTCTCAGATGTAAACAATGACCGCGGTATACTCACACAATCAAAACGTTCATGTAGGGTAAGGTATTGTTCTAAGCCGAAGATAATCTCGTGTAGCATTAAATAACGAGACTCAAATCTGATTTCGGACGACTTCTCGAGTCTCCGTGTAGCACCACCAGTAAGGGGGATGATACACGGCTCAACGTGTTGATCAACAGGAGCTGTCACTTCGCAGTTCATGGGTCAAGAGAAGGGTAAGGCGAAGTTTGCGGATTTGACCGACGATTTCTATTTTTCCTCGAGTTGCATGAAAAATGTTAATGTATGCGTAACTGTCAAGCGGTTCTGGATGGGAAAAAATTTGGAATATTGTGAACATGGATGCATTTTAAGACTAGTTTGACTTTCAGATTCGTGCATTAAAAAATTATATTTATGGTTTTGACAGAAAAACTTATGCTCAACTGATTACCCACACATATAAAATTGCATTGTATTATACAAAAGGTGTGTTCCAAAGCCTTCTACATTTACAAGCCATGCACAACGAAATCTCACACTCCCATTCAAAGAAAATGGCTCTTCAATTTATCTGTCAGAATGGACTTCAGTCAGAATGGACTTCAATTTAGCTGTGAGAAAAGCAATTTTTTAACTTAGTTTTTGGAATAAAAAGTGGTAAAATAATGTATTTTATCACTTTTTAGTGCACACGGATTATCAGTGATAAGTTATTTAGTGATCTGACTCCATAAATTAAAAAAAAATTAGTGGTTAAGTGTATTTTAAGAGTGTTAATTGATTAGGTGACGTTTTTGTTTACATTTGCGGTGGTTTTTTCGTGTTAATTTAGGGAAAAAATGTTGAATTTGTGTAGTAATGGAATTTAAAGTGAATTTAAAGTAGTTAAAAATTATTATAGAAGAGTTATTAAAAACATAAGTGCAAGTACTACTACACAAAATGAATAACAATAACTTTTTCACTTTTCCTTCACATTTTTCTGCACTAATGTTTTTAATAACTATTCTATAATAATCTTTAATCACTTTCAAAGCACTTTTTATTATATTACTACACAAATTCAACATTTTTTCCCTAAATTAACACGAAAAAACCACCGCGAATGTAAACAAAAATGGTCACCTAATCAATTAACACTCTTAAAATACACTTAATCACTCACTTCTTTTTAATTTTTTTTATTAAATCACTAAAGCACTAATCACTGATAATCCATATGCACCAAAAAGTGATAATATACATCATTTTACCACTTTTAAGTGCAAAAACAAAGTTAAAAAATTGTTTCGTACGGCTTCGGCAATGTTAATTCAAAAAATTTTGGCTCTTCATACACATACATGCACATACCTGGGGCATGGATTGTAAATGTAGAAGGTTTTGGTGTGTTCCAATAGAGAATGCGGGATCCCGCGGGACCAAGAAATCACCCAATTCCTATTCCAATAGAAACTCATGCTCGGAAAAGCGGGGAAATTTTTACTTCCCCTCGACCAAGAAACCACAGGAGATTTTTAGGTGGAGTGAAATCTTACGACGTTTTCAACATGTCAAAACAGCAGTTACTTGTCATGTCAAACTAAAATGATTACGATGTGCTGAAAATAATTTCTTTATTTGGTGCTTTTACTACAAGATTTTGAATAATTTCATAAATAATTTATTAATATCAATAGTTTTATGTCATTATTTTGAAGACATAAGTGATTTTTAGGTTATGGTCTTCTTTATTTGCACGAAACATCCCAGAGCGTTCCTTCACTTTTCGGGATTTTGACTAAATTTTCCCCCACCAATCAAGTAACTTTTCGCAGGCTACGACAGGACAGGTTTTCTATTGGAACAGACCTAAAGTGTTGAGTCAAGGCTCTCTCAACTACAGGCCTTGCATAAAATCATGGAGAATATAATATAAAATCATAAAATCTTCGCACTAAGCAGTAACACAACTAAGCGCAAACTTAGTCTGAATTTTTGTTGAGCAAGGTAGGCAAGTGATGGGATTTTTTACATTATGAATGGAAATATTTCCATGACAACAATTTTTTTCAGTGTTTTTGTTTTTAGATAAATAAATTATATTGAAATTATTTATAAAATGTTCAGTATTCAAATAATTTCTTAAACAATAATTTAGAAAGACATAATAAATATGCAAATTCATTATAAAACATGTATATAAATGCATTTTAAAATTTTAGTACGGAAGTGTTGTGTTATGAATAGTGTAATATTGAATTAACTAACTTTTGAGATCACAAGAAAAGGATTCATAGATGCTTTTGCGAAAAATCTAAAACAACTTTTCTTAGTGTCACCTTTGAAAGGAGAAAAGATATTAGGAATTGATCCTAGATTTCAATTGGTGTAAACTTGTTCTCATATTTGAAACCACAGACGTTATAGATACCGGTGTTATCTATCCTCAAACTAATTTAACCGGAACGTAAAATTCTATAGTTTTCCACAGCGCCCCGTTAGCCGCTTATTGCGTTTCCAGCTCCTACGGCAAGTCGAGGGGTTGGATTTTAGGAGCCACATTATTGTTAGCATTTCTTTAACTCACTAGAATTTAACAAATGTTTCAAATAACTGAAATACTAGCAATAAAATTTAACAAAATAAATATTTTTCAAATAAATCAAAATCAAAGACTATTTATAGAAATGGTAAAACTAGAACTACTTAGGGTATATAAAGAAAGCTTGTTAGTTTCACGTACGTACTTCCACATTTAAATAAATTATTCACGATGCAATTAATTATTACTACATGTTTATAAAATTCAAAATTTTGTATATGGAAACCGACGAAATTCCATTTTAATCAATTTAGCGCCTTCACCATAACCTCAAAATTTTCGATTATATTCTGTAAAAAATAATTCTGACTTATGGTAAAGACGTTTTACCGTAAACGCACAATTTAACCACTTTAACTAAACACTTCCCTATTTAATTTTAAAATAAGAATATTCTTATTATAAATAAACAAAAAATATAAAAACCATTTTTACTAAACTGAACAAATATTTCAAATTTTCACATAAAAAAGGTATTTCGGTAGCACTTTCACTATATAACTTTATTGTAACACCTTACCACTATTTATCTTTATAATTTCACTTTTATTTTACTTTACTAATTGCAAAATATCGATTTATTTACTTTCCGACACATAAAAACCCCCCCGATTCGCGCACTTTTCATATAAATCTGACAGTTCTCCAGCAAACTTTCAGACTATGTTACACATATGCAAAAATTTACAGCACGGCCTGTAGTTGAGAGGGCCTTGGTTGAGTGCAACGCGTTGCCTCGTGCATCAGCCCCGCTCAACAAACTGACATTGGGCATATTCACACGCTGCCATAATTGTGGTGAGTAAAACCGGTTTTATTTAACTCCTAGCACATGGAGGCTATACAAGGAGACAAAACTACGTGTTGTCAATTTTCGTTTGATTATTGGTGGTGCTGCAGTCAAATGTACCCCAAAAAACATGGCTGATTGTATTTATCCGGTTCATGGTAAAGTTCGTTTATTACTAATATATTTTACGTTTAGCAGCTTACAGCTGTTTACCAGCTTCTAAGGGCCTGTGCGAATAGTGACTAAATTGATGACTAAACTAAATTTTGCAGTTTTTGTGGATAATGTAGGGAATTGCTGTGTGAATTCTTTCGATGACTAAATTCAGTCAGTTATTCAAATATTTAAATCGTAACCATAACAACAATTTAGTCAACTGTCGAAAAATTTAGTCTACTCGCCAAAAGACTAAATACTGTATTATCGACACTAAATTTTAGTCATAGAATTCACACAGGCCCTAAATTCGATTTTATATCAATGCGATTATTCGTAATTAATCAATTTTTGATGTTTCCAATGAATTTTTATCAAATTCATTACTGTGTTTCCATGAGCCAGGGTAGAGTTTTCGTTAAGTAAACAGAAAGCTTTTTCTCTCAAGATCACTCATTGCTGTTTCCATGACGGTTCTGGGTTAAAGTGACAGATAATTCATTTTACATTGCGTCGCCGTTGGTATATGTGCAGTAAAGGATACTGAAACACACACATATACAAAACCCGGCTTAATCGGACTGACTTCGTTGAGTTTACTTGGATTTAACGACACTTTACTCAATCCCCGTTTCCATGGGCGCTGAATCTGAGTAAACTCAGGATAAACTCGGCATGGAAACACAGTACATGTGGGGTACATTGGACAAAGGTGACATCTGTGGCCAAAAATGAACTAGAAGTTTAGTTTCTTCTACCCATCCATTTCCTGTCATTTTCCCCATAAGAGTTTTGTCTCCTTTCTCCATGTCCTAGCAACTCAGACGTTTACATGATTTACTTGAGTTCTTGTCTTGAAATTTACTTGAAACTCAAGTTGCGTTTTCGGTTCACTTACTTGACTTCAAAAAGTCTTGAAATTTTCTTGAGCTGACATTGGACATTTCCTATTATAACAGAAACTAGCTCCTTATTATAACATAAATAACTTTAAAAAGATTATATCAAAAATATACATTCACTACAGTTTTTATTTTCTTCTTGTTCCAAGATAAAAAAACACATGCAAAATTTCTTGGAATAGAGAACTACAGGAAAGGCCCTCGGCAAGGCCCTCGTAAGTACAGGCCTGGAAGCAGACTTTTTGGTTGTGTCTGTGCGGGGCCAAAATCGTCTGACAGTTGTGGAATTAACATGGCCGAAGCCGTACGAAGCAATTTTTTAACTTTGCTTTTGGAATAAAAAGTGGTAAAATAATGTATTTTATCACTTTTTAGTGCACACGGATTATCAGTGATAAGTTATTTAGTGATGTGAGTCCATAAATTAAAAAAAATTAGTGGTTAAGTGTATTTTAAGAGTGTTAATTGATTAGGTGACCATTTTTGTTTACAATCGTGGTGGTTTTTTCGTGTCAATTTAGGGAAAAGGTGTTGAATTTGTGTAGTAATGGAATTAAAAGTGAATTTAAAGTAGTTAAAAATTATTATAGAAGAGTTATTAAAAACATAAGTGCAAGTACTACCACACAACATGAATAACAATAACTTTTTCACTTTTCCTTCACATTTTTCTGCACTTATGTTTTTAATAACTATCCTATAATAATCTTTAATCACTTAAAAAGCACTTTTTATTATGTTACTACACAAATTCAACATTTTTTCCCTAAATTAACACGAAAAAACCACCGCGAATGTAAACAAAAATGGTCACCTAATCAATTAACACTCTTAAAATACACTTAACCACTCACTTCATTTTAATTTTCTTTATTAAATCACTAAAGCACTAATCACTGATAATCCATGTGCACCAAAAAGTGAAAATATACAATATTTTACCACTTTTTAGTGCAAAAACAAACTTAAAAAATTGCTTTTTATGGCTTCGGCCATGTTAATTCCACAACTGTCAGAAATTTTTGGCCACTTTTCAGCTATGTTAGTATTAGTTGGCCTGTCTGCTTCCAGGCCTGTACTTACGAGGGGCTTGCCCTCGGGTATAAAATCCGTGTATGGGAGCGTAGTGAAATCGCTATCAGTCAACTGTCAAATTGGAACAATTTCTTGTTAGTTAAGTGTCAAATTTTCCCGCGGCACTTTCTTTTTAAGGCCCAATTATAATAGACGGATTTGAGCGGATTGGAATGTCAAAAAAACGCATTGGATCGGATAGGAAATTGACTGGTTATAATAACGCATCTGCTCGGATTAAAATGTCAAAGTTTATTGTAAACAACAGTGCGAAAAAATTTTACGCTAAAGTATATTTAAAGGGCGAATAATGGGCGGAGTGATTAATAATTATAATTAATATTATTAATTAATAATTTTTAACCTCGTTGATGAGTTGTTCGGCGGTCAACATTTTTGCATTTATACTTTTAAGGTTATGTTTATCAAATTTTTGACAGTTCAATGCGGCAATTTCTAATCTGTTAAAAACGATTGCGCTCAAATCCGACCGAATCCGCTTGAATGCGTTCATTATAATCGGTTAGGTCTAAAATGAATGCTGGGAAAACCGATTTGACAGTTCAATCCGTTTTGTTGCGCTCAAATCCGTTCATTATAATTGGGCCTTTAAAACGAGTTTTTTTATAAAATTTATTTACAGTTTTTCGCAAAACTAATTAAAAAGAAGAAAGAAAGTTTAAAGAATTTGTTTTTGTCAATTAGAAGTTGTTACGAGTGAATTTTCAGTGAAAAAAAGAGCAATGAAGTGTGCAGTTTGAATTTCACTACGCTAAAATTCTCCGAGGGCCCTTCCTGTAGTTTTGTATTCTAAGAGCTAGACACAGCCGGGCACAACTAAGACAATGGGTGCTTTCCATTTAGACACAGAAAGACAAGTGTCGCTCTGTGTCGTTCTGTGTAGGCCCAAATGGAACACTTAAGTTTATGAAAAATCCGCCACAGCGCACTTTCCTAGTTTTTATTTTCTTTTGACAAATAAATCGTAAATTGTATGTTGATAATTTCTTTAAATTAATTACCCGACATCTTATAAATGCTGGGAATCTTTGAAATTAAACAATATTGTTATAGATTAATAATTTACGATCACATTTCAATTCGTGACTGTTGGTAGCATTGTCTTGATTGTTCCCGGCTGTGTCTAGCTGTGTCGTTGATGGAACACTTCTGTGTTGGACACAGTGTAACACTAGGTCTGTTCCAATAGAGAATGCGGGATCCCGCGGGACCAAGAATCACCCAATTCCTGTTCCAATAGAATCTCATGCTCGGAAAAGCGGGGAAATTTTTCCTTCCCCTCGACCAAGAAACCGCAGGAGATTTTTAGGTGGAGTGAAATCTTACGACGTTTTCAACATGTCAAAACAGCTGTTACTTGTCATGTCAAACCAAAATGATTACGATGTGCTGAAAATAATTTCTTCGATTGGGGCCTTACTACAAGATTTTGAATAATTTCATAAATAATTTATTAATTTCAATAGTTTTATGTCATTATTTTGAAGACACAAGTGATTTTTAGGTTATGGTCTTCTTGATTTGCACGAAACATCCCAGAAAGCGTTCCTTCACTTTTCGGGATTTTGACTAAATTTTCCCCCACCAATCAAGTAACTTTTCGCAGGCTACGACAGGACAGGTTTTCTATTGGAACAGACCTATTGTGTCTAAATGGAAGGCACCCAATGCTACCAACCCTCGCTAATTGAAATGTGGTCGTAAATTTATAATCTACAACAATATTGTTTCATTTTTAAGACTTAAGAAATGATCAACATTATAACGTAAATTTACTTGTCAAACGATAATAAAAACAAGGAAAGTGCGCTGTGGCGGATTTTTCACGAACTTAAGTGTTCCATTTTAACTTACACAGAACGACACGCTATGTCGGACACAGTTGTCTCTCTGTGTCTAAAAGGAAGGCACCCAATTAGCGTGGTTACATGGCATTCCGAAAAGTATTTCGACTGAAATCATTCTGAAAATGCTTTTTCGGCCGAAGTTTATATGGTGGTTCTCAGCATGGAGGCTATACAAGGAGACAAAACTCCGTGTTGCCAATTTTCGTTTGATTATTGGTGGCGCTGCAGTCAAATGTACCCCAAAAAACATGGCCGATTGTATTTATCCGGTTCATGGTAAAGTTCGTTTATTACTAATATATTTTACGTTTAGCAGCTTACAGCTGTTTACCAGCTTCTAAATTCGATTTTATATCAGTGCGATTATTCGTAATTAATCGATTTTAGATGTTTCCAATGAATTTTTATCAAATTCATGTGGGGTACATCGGACAAAGGTGACATCTGTGGCCAAAAATGAACTAGAAGTTTAGTTTCTTCTACCCATCCATTTCCTGTCATTTTCCCCATAAGAGTTTTGTCTCCTGCTATATTCTCCATGGTTCTCAGAATGAATTTCTGCTGTCATTTCAGATTGTTTACCTGAGAATATGCAATTTGTGAAAATGGATAATTTTTCTAATGAAATAACCAATCAACAACAAATTTTTATTAACTCTATTAAAGCAACTTTTAATAATAACATTTTAACAGTAACAAGATCTTGAAATTAAGGTTATTACCAATGCACTTCAAATTTAATGATAATATAACCTCACTTTCCAGTTAGGTGTTACGTGGCATTCTTTCCGAAAACCATTGTCAACCAAACAAAATTTTGCTTCCGAAACCAGATTGCTTTCGGAATGCTTTTTAGCCCAGTCAACGGTTACATGGACCATGCCATTCCGAAAAGCATTCTCTTTCGCAATATGACCGATTTTTTTACAGTTGTTACATTTCAATTCAACTTTGAATGCTGCTTGTGTGCTGTATACTTTTCCGTTTTCTTTTCTCTTCCGCTAGCAATCTTGATATTAAATTTGCCAGAGTTTTGTCTATTTTAGGCGCTGAGTCCCATGCAGTTACAAAATATTTAAACTCTTCCGGCAAGTGTAAGTAATGTAAGATTCTCAACTTTCTGACTTTTCACAATTTAGCGTGAAAAATTCTTGTAGCAGTTTACATGTTTGTTGGTTACCTTTTAGTTCGTATATAGTTTTTAATTTTTCAACCATCTGATTAAACGTCGAGCATGACATGATGTGCAATTTCGGTTCTTTATCCAACGTTGCTAAAATGTATCGTGGTGCTCTAGCGTCTTTGATCATCCAGTCTTTTTTTATTTGTGCTGAAGCACTCCGTCATTATCTCTGTCCCATTCGCTACTTCATGTTGTAATCCTGATTGTTCCTGTAATATTACAACACAACTTTTTGGTTAAAGCAATACAACTTTTATTTCACTGATGTACAAAAATTAGTGACCTAAAAACTACTTGATGACACATCGATATATGAAAGCTCGCACTCTCCACACACGGCCCCTTCGTTGGCATCCGGGTGTTACCAACCCAACATCTCCCCTTTTTAGATAGGTGAGTGCTTTGGGTTAAGGTGAGTTGAGTTCATAGTCTCGCAGATAACTTGGTGGTTTTCTAATCCTGGTTGAAGTGCGTATATCTGATGAACTACCTTGTCGTTGAACATTTGAACATCCTTGACTACCATCTATATGATCTTCAGGACTGTTTTGTAATCTTGACTGCGAGGACTGAGCCATATTGTTTAAATTTGATAGTGATGCTTCATCTTCACCTTCAATATGCGCGAATGCGTTCCACAAGGAATTGTTATTCCCAGCTGGTTCCTGGCAGTGTCGTTCACGTAGATGATTAACATGTGTTCTGATGCATTTACTGTCTGTAAGTGCAACATTGTACATAACATTACCAATTCTCTCGATGATTGACCCCGGTGACCAGTGTGTTGCGTTCCTAGTGTGTATTCTGGCGAAAAATAAGTCATTCGGCTTAAAATACCTCTTTTTTGCACCATGTTTCATGTTAAATTGTCTGTTCTGTTTATGATTTATTTCCATGTTGACATTTCTTGTAGGTTTTAATAGGTCTAATTCTGTTCTAATCTGCTTCCCCATGAGTAGTTCAGAAGTTGATTTATTTCCATGGTTTGTTCGATTCGGTGTTACCCTGTATTTTTGGAGGAATAACGTTAAATTTTCTCCAAGTGTTCCCTCTCCTTCCAGTTTCTTTAAGGATCTTTTAAATGTGTCGACAAACCGTTCTACCTGGCCATTTGACCTGGGATGGTATGGACTTGTGCGGATGTGTTCCACCCCATTGATCTTGCAAAATGTGCTAAATATGGAAGAGGTGAATTGAGATCCATTATCTGAGACCATCTCTACAGGATACCCAAATCTCGAGAATATGGTTAATGGTTTGCGAGGATGTTGTTGATTTTGTTGGAATAACTTCGAGCCATTTTGAATAAGCGTCCACTATTAACAAGAAATAATGTCCGAATTTTGGGCCGGCGTAATCAACGTGTACTCGTTACCATGGTTCTTTAGGGATCGGCCACGACTCTAATACGGATTTTGTTGGTGCCTTAGCTGCATGTGCACATTTTAAACATTGTCGAACCAATTCCTCAACTTGACCATCGATGCACGGCCAATATACATAACTTCTAATTAGTGCCTTCATTCTGCTGATGCCTGGATGATGCTTATGGAATTGTTTTAGAACAGCGCTTTGAAATTCCTTAGGAATAACGATTCTTTCGCCAAAGAAAAGACAATCGTCTATTATTGTTAGTGATTCTTTGCGAAAATGAAATTGCTGCAGATCTATATCTTTTGATTTGTCATAGTTTACCCAATTGTTTGACACATGTTTTATTGCTTTCTGCAAGATGCGGTCTCGACCAGTTTCTACTTTGATCATGTTGAAGGTGATTGTAAAGGCTTGGACCGAATAATTTACAGTTTGTTTTTCTGCTTCTACTGTGTTTTGTTTTGCTGAATTAATCGTGAGAGCATATCTGCATAACCAAAGGAATTTGTTGATATAAACTCTATTTCGAAATCGTAACCCATTAGTATTATTGCCCATCTTTGAAGTCTGTTTGCAGAGTGTGCTGGAACGCCCTTTTTCCCTCCGAATATTGCAAGTAGTGGCTTGTGATCTGTTTGTAATTTGAATCTGCGGCCATATATCATTTTGTGGAACTTTTTCACTGCGAACGTTAAGGCTAGTGCCTCCTTCTCTATCTGAGAGTATACCTTTTCTGCTTGTTGTAGCGCCCTTGAAGCATGGTATACTGCTTTGACTGTACCATCTGGAAATCTGTGCATTATGACAGCTCCGATTCCATAATTACTAGCGTCTGCTGCTACTATGATTTCTTTAGTTGGGTCGTAATGTGTGAGCAATAGATCTGAAGTGATGACCCTTTTCAGTTTTTCGAAACTGTTTTGTTGAGCTGTTGTCCAACGTCATTGTTCGTCTTTTCTTAGTAGTATGTCTAATGGTCCTCGTATTTTATTCATATGTGGAACGAATTTTGAATAAAAATTTACAGCACCTAGGAATGCTCTTAATTCTGTTAAATTTTCAGGTTCTTGCATGTTGTTTATTGCTTCAGTGCGTTCTGGGTCGGCTCTGATACCATGTTTGTTTACAATCACTCCTAAATATTTTATTTCAGGCATAGCAAAGTGGCATTTTTCTAGTTTGATATGTAGACCTGCGTCTGAAATTCTTTTTAAAATCTTAATTAAATTTTGGTCATGCTCTTCTTTAGTGGAACCTTTAATAAAAAGATCATCGATATAACAGACTACACCGTCTACGCCTAATATTATCTGATCCATGATTTGTTGAAATTGCGTTGGAGCTACCTTTACTCCAAATGGAAGTCTGTTGTAACTAAACAAACCCATGTGAGTGTTTATTGTTAATAATTGTTTACCTACTTCATCGACTTTGATTTGTAAGAAAGCATCTGAAAGATCTATTTTACTTATGAAAACAGCGTTCGCCATTACAGCAAAAATATCGTCTGGGTTTGGAAGGGGATATTGATGTGAACCCAACATACTGTTTAACCCCGTGGAATAATCACCACAAATTCTTATCCTTCCATTTGCTTTTCTCACTACGACAATGGGCGCAGCCCATTGGGAGTACGTTACTGGGGTTATAACGCCATTGTTAACTAACCTCTCCAGTTCTTGTTCAACTGTTTCCCTCATAGCGTATGCAACTGGTCTGCTTGCTTTGAAAACTGGTATAGAATTTTTTTTCAATTGCAATTTCACGTTACCATGTTTATAACAGCCTAAAGGTTCAGCTATAATATTGTTAAACTTTTCTTTTACAATTTTGCAGTAATTTTCGTGCGTCTTTGTAGTAGTCAGACTAATTTCATTGCAGATTTTACTTATAGGTGTGTCCCACAATTTGAATGCTTCTATGAGATCGTTTCCAAATATATTTAATCCCTCTGTTGTCGATACTGCACATGTCTCCCTATGTGTTTGATCTTGAAATTTAAATGTCGCGTCAAATTCACATAAGAATTTTAGTTTGTCCCCTGTTGCCCCTTTTGCTTCTGTTGGACCAGGTCTTGTTTTGACATTCCCCATTTTATCATAAATGCTAGGAGAAATAATTGTTAGATCAGAAGCAGGATCAAATAGTAACTTAGCCTCTACACCATTAATTGTTACAGTAATAAATTTCCTTCTCTTGTGGACATCAATCTTGTTGACAAATACTGCTGAGACTTGTCTCTGATGCTTGTTGCCACTGTTGTTGTTATTGACATGCGTACTATAACTCTTGTTTTTAATATACTTGTTATTGTTAACAGTGTTATTAAAATTTTTATTAGATCTATCCTTCATTGATGCTGGAGTATTGCAGTAGCCTTCTTTATGTCCAACAATATGACACATTTTGCATTTATTGCTTTTATAACTACAATTATCCTTAAAGTGCATCGCACCACACGTCCAGCAAGGTGTTTTGGGCTTATTGGTGTTGTTAATTGATTTATGATCTCTTGTGTAATTGCTTTTGAATTTATTACGCTGCGATGATACCTTGTTTATTTCTAGTTTTGGATTTTCAACCATGACTGTATCTGATTTAAGATTTAGCAACCGTATACACTCGTTTGACAATGATTCCAGTGTAATATTTTTATCGGAATCCACTTTCGATAGTAATTTTGTTCTGATATCAATGTCCTTTGTTGATTTCATTCCGATTATGAATATCAAACACTTGAATTGTTCTGCTGTGATCTGGTTCAACTTAAAATCTTCACACCGTTTGTTTACATTTGCTGTGTATGTAACAAAGTCACTATCATCACTTTTTTCTGTGAGCAAACATTGGTAGCGTGCATTGAATAGAGATTTATGTTTGCCGAAAAGTTTTGTTAGTCGCTCTACATTTTCTTCAAATGAGAATTCATTAGCCTTTTTGGGCAGAATATAATGTACATACTTGTCGTGTTCCGATGTACCTAATTTTCTTAAAAGCAATCGTACTTTTTGCTTTTCATCGAGCTTTTGTGCGTCGATTTTAAAGAAATCTTCATAACGAGCGTACCATGCATCAAATGTGCAATTGTTTTCTGCATCGTAAAAAAAATCTGTCATGCTCGTTGCTAATGATTCTAATGTAAATTCAATGCCTTGGTTTTGTACTGGATTTCTGTTGTCTTTTATTGCTTCGCACAATTCTTTTAGGATATTCATATTTTGTTCTTGCTGTTGTGCTTGCAGATTTTGCTGTTGTTGCAATTGGCGTATGATGGCTGATAATTCCCCGTCCATGTTTCAGGTTATGTTTCTTTGAAAATGAATAAATTACTCACGTATATTGTTGATATTGATCACAATCGCAATTTTTCTTAATTATCCAAATCCTCGTCGCCACTTATGTTGTAATCCTGATTGTTCCTGTAATATTACAACACAACTTTTTGGTTAAAGCAATACAACTTTTATTTCACTGATGTACAAAAATTAGTGACCTAAAAATTACTTGATGACACATCGATATATGAAAGCTCGCACTTTCCACACACGGCCCCTTCGTTGGCATCCGGGTGTTACCAACCCAACACTTCATACAGTTGCTCCGATTTTAGAACTATTGTCAGATGAAATTTCCACGTGTCAAACTTTTCTGCATTTTTTTAATTTTTCAAAAGAAGTTATTATTTCCGATTTATAACTCTTCCATTTTTGACATTCTAATTTTAAATTTTAATTATTTGATTTTAAAAGCATTGCCAAATCTAATTTTACAGGTTATTTTGACTAGCGCACTTTTTGTACTTAATTTTTTTCAACCTAACCTAAAAAAACTACAATTTTTCTTATTTACAGGTTATGTGATTTTTAGTTATAGTTTTTGAGCCACATTACACGGCTTAACACTTTGCCTCTTAACAAACCGGTTTGTGCATGTTATACGAATTACACGATAAACTGACTGTTCTGCATTTTTTCGTGTACCGATTCTATTGTGTATGTAGCTGTGTACAAAACAACAAAAAATCTCATGCTTTTCGCAACTCCCGAGAACGAAGTTATGCTTGTGTGGTGTGCTGCTCCGTGCAGTCGACAATGTTTTGGGATGCACAAGTGAGAGACTTCCCTGCGACCCCTTGCCTATAAAACCGGTTTATTGGAATTATTGGAAGTGTTGATGGAAGAAGTGATGGGCCGTGTAATTTGGCTCTTTAGCATGCGTTTTTAATCATTTTTATATTTTAGAATTAATGCCCATTCATCTTACTTTTCTGGAGCAGCCAATTTCTTCCATCCATCCATGTACTCGTGTTTTGTTTTCCTTTCCATTTTCACCAACTCTTCTACCATTTTTATTTATTCTCAGGAACTTCTTTCATTTGCTTTCAGGAACTACGGACCTCTGCTACCATGTTGAAAATTATTTTATTTTAAGGTTTCGACTTTCATAATTAAACGCAACTTATTTTACAAAACCAACTATTTTATTATACAAACTATTGAACACTTTTTATTTCTTTTAAACTCTGTGTCAAATCTCTGACGTCTACACTTCTTCGAATTGCATGGCTGACTGCTTGGCGCCTTTTTCCTGTCAGCGTTGCTTACACTGCTGAGTTAATTTTTATTTATAGGTACGTTCGTTATGACTGTATTTTCCAACAGAGGGAGTCGACACAGCGAAAGTAGAAAACATCCGGAGAAGCCACAGGAGGGGGAATAATCTCACTTGCCATATGGCTGGTGACAAAATATTGGTTAAAGGTTTCAGGGCCGAGAGTGTGGGCAGCGGTTGCATTTTTAGAGTGAACACCTAAGTGTCGCAAATTATTCCAAATAGTTTTTGCAGGAAGGGCGGGATCAAGTTTGCGAGCATAAAAGTTTCTCTTAGCTTCCTTAATTTTGGCGACGACTAAATAACTTATACGTTTAAAAGATCGAATAGCAAGAGCACTTCTGACTTTTCTGGACCTGCGATAAAGAAACTCTCTTTCAGCAATAAGCGATTTTATTTCCGCGGTGAACCAAGGCTTAGATTAAGCTAAACGCATTTGCAAAGGGACGAACTCATCAAAAAGATCGAGCAATATCCGATTGAATTCAATAACTTTACCATCGACATCAGTCGTAGCAAATATGTTAGACCAGGGTAGACAAAGACACCTCTGAACGAGGCGTTCTTGGTCAATATAGGAGAAGTCACGATAAGTGAGAGTGGTCACAGGAGGCGGGTCAACGAAGAAGCTATGACAATTGAACAAAATATCGTGATCCAGGTAACTAGGGGGAGAGATTTGATTTAGAAAGATGATGGAGCTAAGATCATTGGTAAGGAACAAATCGAGCAAGAAGGGCGCCCCACAGTTGAAATATGTGGGGAGAACATTGATAGGATTCGAACTAATAGTGTGCATAGTACACACAAAATAATTTTGTAGGGTAGATTTCTTTATTAAGTTGAAGTTGAAATCACCGATGTTTTTCTACGAGAGAGGAGCTCTGTTTCAAAAATAAAGGTTTTATAAATAAAAGTCCCGGAATCGTGTTATAGACTCAATGTTTATTTAATATTAATTCGAGTTACTAGGTTGAAGTTCAAGTACAGACTGACGACAGCCGCCGTCTCTGAGCAACACGTCACCGAAGGAAAATTTCTGTTTTCGGTTAACGATCCCGTATAGTGCGGATTTCTGCAACATCCTCCGGCCCGCGATGATAGTTTACTTCTAAAGGGTAAAGTAGTTGAATTGGTCTCCTAAGACTTGTTCCGTCAGCAAATCGCACCTCACAGGCTCGTATTTTTCCGTCTCTTCCTTCAAAAGTTGATTTTATCACAGCAAGTCTCCAAAGTAATCGAGGCTTTGATTGATCAAAGACCAGCACCACTTCGCCAGGCTTTATGAATGATGCTGCTCTTGGATGCGAATGATGATGAGAACGTAATAGCTGCAAATATTCATGGCGCCATCGCTTCCACAAAGAACGAATCATACCTAACCGTAACTTCCATTTCTTTCTGATATCATCGGCCTTAGACGATGGAAAATTATCTGGCAGGTCAGACGAGCGTTCTCCATATCCCGTCAAGAAATGCGCAGGCGTTATCGGCGTTAAATCGGCAGGATCATCACTGATGTAGGTCAACGGGCGTTGGTTTATGACACTTTCGGCTTCTATTAATAACGTTTCTATTTCCTCATAATTCAAAGTTTTCTTTGCAATAACAGCCCTTAGAATCTCCTTGATACTTCGCACCATGCGCTTCCAAAACCCCCCCACCACGGGGCGCGCTCCACGATAAATCGCCAGGAGATTGCATGATGTGATAAAAATCCGTGAAATACTTCGTTGTTTATAATATCCACTTTCGATACTTCCAGCGCTGCTTTCCTAAAAGTTTTGGCATTATCTGAAAATATTACCTTTGGGGCTCCTCTTCGCGCTATAAATCTTCTTAATGCCAATAGGCATCCTTCGGTAGTTAAAGAAGAAACGAGTTCGAGATGCACAGCACGAACTACTGCACAAGTTAAAACTAAGATGTAGCACTTCGTTACATTGCCTTCGTTGCCCTTAGCAAATAGTGGTCCAGCAAAATCTATTCCCACGGATTCGAATGGTCTGGAAGATATTAGCCTCTCCTTTGGTAAAGGTGCGAAAGTTTGCGAAAATGCCTTTCCTTTAAGGTTCTTGCAGGTTACACATCTCTTGACGATAGCTTTTATTAAGGTTCTTCCTCGTAGTATCCAAAACTTTTCTCTTAGCTTAGTCATAACTGAGTTAACTCCAGCATGTAGGACTCTTTCGTGAGCATCCTTCGCTATTAAATGGGTAATTGATGATGACTTTGGTAAGATGATTGGAGACATTTCATCCTCACTGCTCTGTAGAAGCTGCATTCTGCTCGAGACCCTTAACAAACCATCTTTATCTAATTTTGGATTTAGAGTAAGTAAATTTGAAGAACGAGCGATTTCCTTTTGATTCATTAATGCGTTAATCTCTTCATGAAAATAAGAAATTTGCACAAATTTGATCCAATACCTTTCTGACTGATTAATTTCTTCTGCCGTCAAAAAACTTGTCACCGGTCTGCTCTTTCCCCTACAAAAGCGGATAATCCAAGACGTAACTCTCAATAAACGCCTCCAGCTGCTATATGTTGATGGAGGTATAACTGTCTCGGAAATCTTAACAATCGATGATGACGTAGACTGATTTAGCATTGCCAGCACAGCAGCCATAGGCAAGCCTTCTTCTGTTGGATAATCATGTTCAATCTCTTCACGAAGCCAATCTGGTCCGCACTTCAGATTCTGTTAAAAACTCAGCGCCTTTTCCTCGTGTCAACAAATCCGCAGGATTACACTTTCCGGGGCAATGTTTCCAAGGTCCAATGCTCGTAAGCCGTTGAATTTCTTCTACCCTATTACGCACAAATGGTTTCCACTGATCAGCTCGTCCACGTATCCAGTGTAGCGTTATCTGCGAGTCTGTCCATAAATATGTGCTTTCAAATTCCAACTTGAGAGATATTCTTACGTAGTCACATAATAGCGAAGCAATTAACGCAGCCGTTAATTCTAATCTTGGCAGAGTTAGTTCTCCAGCGCTATTATATTCCTTGAGAGGAGATACTCGATTCTTAGAACAAAGGAAATGTACTTCAGCATTTCCTGTTTGGGTTATGCTCTTAACATACGCGACAGCACCATAAGCACGTAAACTGGCGTCAGCAAAAACGTGAAGTTGCATCGTAGATGAATCTTGGTCGCTTAAGACACATCTCGGCAGGAACAAATCTGAAAGATTCAATAAATCTTTACAACACTCAGAGAATCTTACTTCTTCTTCTTTATCCAACAATTCATCCCACGATAATTTTCGTTTCCATAAATCCTGGAACAATATCTTTAATTTCACAGTGGCTGGGCTAAGCATACCAATTGGGTCAAAAATCCTAGAAATAACTTGCAACACGCCTCTTTTAGTATAGACAATTTCGTTCCTTATTAATTGTATAACCGGATCCAGATTCACGCTTAAGTCATCACTAAAAGTGTTCCATACTACTCCTAGCACCTTCTGAATAACAGGGCATTCTTCTCCGTGTGCGACAAACAATGCTTGTAATTTTGGGTGGTTACTATTCCACTCATATAGGCGCATAGATGCGCTCTGCATGATGGTCTTAGCCTCCAAATAGAATTTTTCAGCCTCTGCTTCATTATCAGCGCCAAAAACTAGATCGTCCATGTAAAATGCGTTTTGCATTACTTCGCAAGTTTCAGGATATCGTGATGCTTCGACAGAAATATGTCTTTTAATAGTGGCAGTCAAGTGAAAGGGGCTGCTAGTAACACCGAAAGATACTCTTGTAAGTCGGAAAACAGCTAATGATGGCAGATCCTGCAATGAGTTAATTGAATTGGCATACCAAAAAAATCTATGAACGTCACGATCATTTTCATTCAGAAGAATCTGCAGAAACGCCTTTTCTATATCTGATACTAATCCAATTCTCCTAGAACGAAAATTCAAAATTACCTTCAGGACATCTGGCAATAAATTTTCTCCGGTATGGAGATTATCGTTGAGTGAAGTAGCGTTTGGCCCGTGTGCTGAAGCGTCAAAAACTATCCTTAATTTGGTGGTGGTCTTATCTTCACGATAGACTGGGCGATGGGGCAAGTAGTACGTCCTCTTTCCTGAACACATGTCGTCTACTCGTTCCGCAAATCCCAAATCTACAAGCTTTGACATTTCCACATCGTACTCAATTAACCTCTTCGAATGTCGTGTTAATTTCCTGACTAAATTGTGGAATCTTTTAAGTGCACCGTCACGATTATCATCTAAAACGATGTTCGTATTTTTCCAGGGAAGACTCGCTTCATAGCGATCCTCGGATCTTGTTATACATCCTTCAAATAACTCCTTGCCCTTAACACAATCCACTTCATTGGAAATTCCTAAAACATCAAGATTCCATAGGTTTGAGATTTCCTTATCAGTAACGATGACACTTAGAGTCAAACAATTTCCTGTATTTTTCATTGGAATACACTCATTATCGACTGTTGGTCCATGAAGAGTCCAACCGAAAATAGTTTCCACAGCAGTTCATTTTGAAGTAATTCGGTGCAATTTATCGGTAACAACTGACCAGTAGGCATCCGCGCCTATTAATATGTTAAGTCCTTCTTCAATTTCAATTTGATCATTAATTTGCAATGAGTCAGCCAATTGGTACTGTTGGAACGGGTATTCGTTTTTATTAGGAGCCTCTAAGACATCAGCACAAATTTGTGGAACCACCAATGCATCGAGAATTATACAAGAATTACTAAATTGGCTCTTCAATTTTAAACGTACCTGTTTGTATTTCATTCCTGTAGACTGCCCATCGCTACCAAATGTCAATAAATTTTAGTGATGAAACGATCTCGATTGCGATTAATCGTAATCGACGGTTATCAGTATTTAGCGATTAATCGTAATCGTCGATTATCATTGCGATTATTTGTCGATTGTCTGCCAAAAATATTTTCAAATCAACGTTGTATAAGTTCTTGTTAACAACCTTCATAAACGTGCCTTATAAACAATAGTGGGTGTGAAAATGCAAACTTGAACAGTGAAGCTTCTGTTGCTTAGCCCTCCACCAGCAAAACATGTATCTGGGATATCTGCAAGGAGATAATTGATGATGATGATGATTGATGAGCTGATCCAGAGGAGCTTCTTTCAGCTATAATCGGAAAAATTTTTTTTCATATTCTTGGATTTTTAAAATTTCAAAGACAACGCTACTATTTATCCTTTTTTTTATAGGAAATCCAGTAATAGAAGAAGTAGATTCTTATGTCAAATCACCCAATCTACTGCAAGATGCCAACATTTTTCAGTTTTGGAAAATAGAGACACAATACCCTGTTTTGCTAGAAACCGCAAAAAAATATTTGTGTTTAAAACCTTCGTCGCATCGGAGAGGTTGTTTTCTACTGCCGGCTTGATACAGACCGACAAAAGAAACAGAATGTCTGCAGAAAACTTAGAAATATTGTGTTTTCTGAATAAAAATTTGCAATATTTATATTTTTAATATTAAAATTTGTAACATCTTGATTGGGGTGAGAAGACGACGACCTCCACGTATGCGTGACGAGTCAATCGCGCTGGTTCATCCTGGGCAATGCGTTCTTGAACGTTCTTGAACGTAGCAGACAGTCGTCCTCCCAACCTTGTGTTCCTTCCTGTTTTCAATCCGTGTTTCCCATCCCTAACCCCTAATCCTACGCAATCCCAAGGTGTAAACAATCGTGCTGAAGGGATGAATGGTACTGCGTGAGTGTACCACTAACGATGGACTCCGGATACCAGGCGACCTCCGGTTTAAATTAGCCTTCCCATGGTAATGCGGAGCTCTGCCATGGGTGACCGTCCTTTCTCGCGCGATTCGTGGGATCAACATTGAAAATAAAAAAAATAAAACTTATGAGGATGGAGCACCTCTCAACGCTCCAACCACTTCTGGGGCTTCCATAGCCCCCCAACAGGCTGACCTACAAGGCCGGTTGGACATTTCCTGCGAACCCATGCAGCAGGGTGCCGATCATGGCCCCAGTGAAGGGGAATTTTCGGGATCCCTCTTCAATGAGGGCAGTTTGAGCCCGCTAACCGCCGTGGAGCACGCTGAGATCACTCCTTCAATGGAAGAAGATCTCCTTAGAGGCCCACCTGCGGAATCGCGGGCACCTTCTGCTCCATTGGAGCGGCGACCCGATAAAGTCCCTACTAAAAACCGGAGTGGCGCAGCCAGCAAACGTTTTAAGCGACTTTTGGAAGCTGGCTACTCCCGTGAAGATGCTGCCAGGATTTGCGTGGCCCCCGAGGAAGAGAGGCGTACCATTCTTCCTAATAAGAAGAGGGGTAGATCCTCTGGATCCTCTCCGGGCCACAATGCCCCTGCGAAAAGGGCGAAGGCTCCAGCTACACGGTCTGGAAAACCAGCTGAAAAGCCTTCACCCAAGAAGTCCGACGCACCCTTAATGAAGCCAAAAGTAGCTTCAAAGCCGACCTTCTGCCAAATGGCAGAGAGTGTCAGAATGGGTGTGCTCGCGACTAACTACCCGGAGACTCTCCTGACCACGGAACAATTAATTGCCGTGCAAGGGAGTCTTCTGGAGGCGATAGCCCAGTTGGGACAAAGCTCAGAGCAGCCGAGGTTCCTAGGTGTCGCTGCGCGCCCCGGGTGGCTAGCCATCACCTGCGCCGACTCGGCCACGGCCACGTGGCTGAGAGGAGTGATGGTCAGTCTTAAGCCCTGGGAAGGAGCTAGTCTCGTCGCTGTGGACGAAGACAAGCTGCCGCGCAGCCATGTTGTGGTCGGGTATTTCCCGGCTGCAACTGAAGACCCTACTGACCTAATGTTAAAATGGATAGGGGTCCAAAACAGGGCTCTAAGGGTGCAGGAGTGGAGAGTACTCCACAAAGTGCACCGTCCACCATTCACAGAGATGACGTTCTCTGTGGACCAAAGGTCAATTGACGAGCTGAGGCGGACGGGCGGCCAAATCGGCTACAAGTTTGGTTGGGCACATCTTAGGATCAAGGCGGCAGAAAAGCCTATGCCCAAGGCTGCCCCCAGCCAAACTTGCAATGTCCCCTCAGCGACCGCCAGCACTTCGCGAGCAACCGCGACCATTTCCGCTCCTATCACCAAGGAAGCAGACACCCCGAGGCTACCATCTGAAGCCTCGCAGGAGCCTGCTCCGGAAATGGGAGAGGTAAGCTCCAATGTGAGGATGGTGACCACTGCACTCTCCGGGCTGGTGGTTGGGGGGGCCTCTAACGAGGTGATGAATCCCTCCACCATCTCAAGACTGCAGGAGGCTGGGGCAATGACTAATGCCCCTCCATCCGACACAAACAACCATATAGCCTCCAGAGAGGCTGGTACTGCTGGCGGAATCGCCGAGGAAGCAACTCTGGGAAAAAATGCTTCCTCTATTGCCGCTACAGGCGGGGCTGGACCCCTAAAACCACCACTCCAATCCTCTAGGGAGAAACCTCCCCAGCCCAGAAAGGCTTTCAAAAAGGGGAGGGGAAAAATCCCTTCAGGAAATGAGTATTGCTTCCAATATGAAGCTTGTCCAGATAAACCTTCATCACGCCAAGGCTGCCTCTGCAATACTTGAAAAAAGGTTTATCTCGGGCAATTTAGATGTGGCCCTAATCCAAGAGCCATGGGTGTACCGAGGAAGAATATGTGGCCTCGGTACTAATGTTGGCAGACTGATCTACTCCACCGAGCATGACTGCCCTAGAGCAGCACTGCTCATAGGAAAGAGATTAACCTGCCTTCCTCTTTCGCAGTTCGTATCCAGAGATCTTGTAGCGGCGGAGGTAGTGCTGCCAGGAGACGTAGGAATGCCCAGGCTTGTCATAGCCTCGGCCTATCTCCCTGGAGAAGAGCCTGCCCCACCGCCGTCAGATGTTAAGAGACTTGTGGAGGACTGCGCTAGGAGGAATATTCAGTTAGTGATCGGTTGCGACGCCAACGCGCACCACCTTGCGTGGGGAAGCACCAACACTAATTCTAGGGGCGAATACCTCCTTGATTTCATTACTACCTACAATTTACAGGTTATGAACAAGGGGCACGAACCTACCTTTTCTAATGTGACTAGGCAAGAGGTGATTGACTTGACTCTCGCTAGCACATTTGTCAGTTCCAGAATACTTAACTGGCACGTCTCAAGTGAGCCATCAATGTCTGATCATAGACATATAAGGTTTAACTTGAGAGCTTCTACAATATCTTCGGAAGCATTTAGGGTTCCACGGCAGACTGACTGGGAGGCCTATCGCACAGCCCTCAGGTTAGGAGTCAGCCATGTTGATAATAACCCCATCACTGAGGCCGATCTCGACCTTGTCTCTACCAACCTGCAGGAGACCATCATCGCAGCCTTCGAAAGTAGCTGCCCTGCGAAACCTCGAAGTACCAACCGAAAGGTTTCATGGTGGAACAATGATCTCTGCAGGCAAAGGAGAGAAGTCAGAAAACTGTTTAATAGGGCTAAGGTCTCGGGCAACTGGGACCTCTACAAGAAAGCCCTCACCAATTATAACAAAGATTTGAGAAGATCCAAACGAAGGTCTTGGAAAGCCTTCTGCGAAGAAATAGACAAGCTTCCAGCCTCTACGAGGTTACACAAAGTTCTGTCTAAGGATCACTCCAATGGCATTGTCTCTCTCAAGACTGCTGAAGGGTCCTTTACGGAGAACACCAGGGATACCATGAAGCTATTAATGAGCACTCATTTCCCGGGCTCTCAGGTAACTGATCCTGGATTGGCCTTAGAACCTTATATTGAATCGGAGGTAGTACTTGCCCACCGGTCCTATAACAGGAACAAAGGCCTGGCAAACAGGATTTTCACTACGGGTAAGATTGAGTGGGCCATTGGCACCTTCAAGCCCTTCAAGGCTGCTGGAAAGGACCACATCTTCCCGGCTCTCCTTCAGAGAGGCTTGGAAGAGATCTTACCAATCCTGCTGCCACTATTTCGGGGTAGCTTTGCGCTGGCCCATATTCCGAGGTGTTGGAGAGAGGCTAGGGTAGTCTTTATCCCTAAGTCGGGGAGAAGATCATATAGGGAAGCAAAATCCTATCGACCCATCAGCCTCTCCTCCTTTCTCCTGAAAACGATGGAGAAAGTTCTAGACAGGCATATTAGAGAGGGTCTTACAGCGAACCCACTTCACTGCCTGCAATTTGCCTACCGGGCGGGCAGATCTACAGAGACTGCCATTCATGTTTTAGTGAGAGATATTGAGAAGTCCCTTCGGGCCAAGGAAATCTCTCTGCGCCTTTGCAGACATTGAGGGTGCGTTTGACAACGTTACCTTCGGCGTGATCAATGAAGCAGCAGTAAAAAAAGGCATTCATCCCTCCACTGCGAGATGGATTACGTCGCTTCTCAGCAGCAGATTGATAACTGCTGAGATGAATGGTGAATCGATTACGGTAATGGCCGCCAAAGGCTGTCCTCAAGGGGGCGTTCTATCACCCCTCTTATGGTCAATCGTGATCGACGAACTTCTTGCCGACCTGAATAGCCGGGGCTTTAAAGCACAGGCCTATGCAGACGACATCGTCATAACGATTAGCGGCGGTCATGATGGCACCGTTTCAGACCTCATGCAAGCCGCTCTGTCATATGTACATAGCTGGTGCCGTAGTAAGAACCTGGGTATTAACCCACAAAAAACTGTCATCGTACCATTTACTAATAGAAGGAAGCTAAATTTAAAAGCTCCCTCTTTGGATGGCAAAGAAATGGTTTTCTCAAAAGAGGCTAAATATCTAGGCATAATCCTGGATCAAAAGCTCTCCTGGAAACCTCAGATTGAGAGAGTAACTGCTAAGGCAATTACATCTCTCCATATTTGTCGTCAATTTGTAGGTAAAACCTGGGGCCTCAAACCGAGGTTATTGTGTTGGCTATATACGACGGTCGTAAGGCCCATGGTCACGTATGCATCCATCGTATGGTGGGTCAGGACCAAGCAAAAGGGTGCTGTGAATAAGCTGGCCAGGGTGCAAAGACTGGCCTGTCTTGGTATCACAGGGGCTAAAAGCACCTGTCCGACTGCGGCTATGGAGGTCCTACTGAACCTTCCTCCGCTCCACCTAGTGGTGAAAAAGGAGGCTCTGGCGGGGGCGTTGCGTCTACGGGAGCTATTCTCCTTTAAGCCAGGAGACCTTCTGGATCATTTATCGATCCTCAAGGAGCTAAACCTGGAGCCAATGATATCATTGTCCGATACCATCCCTGCCACTCTTGACTTTGACAAACCGTTTACGACGATTATTCGAAGTAGGTCAGAGTGGCAATATGGCAGGCCCCTCTTTAGAGGAAGCACGGCCTTTTGGTATACGGACGGTTCCAAAACCGATAAAGGGGTAGGGCTGGGCGTATATGGCCCAAAAAGTAAAATATCCATGGCTCTGGGCACTACCCCCACTGTTTTCCAGGCTGAGGTACTCGCCATCCAGGTGTGTGCTCAGACTTGTATTAATAGAGCTCCAAATAGCTCTAACATTGTTATTTTCTCGGACAGCCAAGCTGCCCTGTTGGCCATTAGATCTTACAGGGTGTCATCAAAGACTGTCCTGGATTGTCTCCTATCTCTGAAATCCCTCAGCAGGAACAACAGTGTCACGCTGATGTGGATTCCGGGCCACGAAGGTCACATTGGTAATGAAATTGCCGATAGCCTGGCTAGAGTAGGGGCAAACTCATCACCTATTGGTCCGGAACCTTTCTGCAGCTTAGCAAGCTGCCACGTAAGAACGGCCATCAAAAATTGGGTCGACCAGCTGTTTCTTCATAGTTGGACAAGGACCCAGGGTGCTCGTCAAGCTAAAAGATTCATCCAAATCGATAAAGCTAAAGCGGGCAAACTTTTAAATTTCAGAAGATGGGAGCTTAAAATAATAACAGAACTCATGACGGGCCACTGTTCGCTTAACTACCATCTAAACAAAATAGGACTGGCAGCCGACTGTAGCTGTCGGTTCTGCGGGGCAGCTCCCGAAACTGCGGAGCACCTGCTGTGCGACTGCGAGGCTACAGCGAGGAAGAGATTGAGCCTCCTCCATCGCGACTTCCCCACTCCCAGGGAGATTTGGGATATGAACCCTAAATCAGTTTTAGGCTATATTGGAAGCCTTAACCTAGATGGTTTTTAAAGACGGGGATGGCACAATAGACCAAATAAATAGGTCGCAGTGCCCGCCAAGGCGCCCCTCAACAAGAATAGAATAGAATAGAACATCTTGATTTTTACAACTTGAATACACATTTCGTTTAACTTTAAAATATGTTTATTTAAAATATGCAAAACTTTGCGATAATCGTAATCGTAATCGTCGATTATTGTGGCTGATAATCGTAAGCGTTATCGTAATCGCTAAGTGATAATCGTTTCATCACTAATAAATTTATTAAATTTAGCCATAGGCTGGTCGCACACTGCAGCAGATTCGGCCGAATTTTCTACGGCCGTATTCGGCCGAATTTTTCAAACAATTATTTGCTATTCTCATTCGCACATTACAGCCGTTGTTTTCGCCTGTTGACGTCCCTAGGTTTACTCCGATCAGATTTGTTTAATTATTCGGCCGTATACGGCCGTAAAAAATTCGGCCGAATCTGCTGCAGTGTGCGACCAGCCTAAAGGCCCATTCAGATCCAGCAGCAGCAGCGGCAGCAAGTTTATTTTACTAGCAATCGGTGCTGCTTTTGTTGTCATATGACCACCATTAGCCAATAGGAACTGTTTGCTGCTGATATTTTTGTTGCGCTGCTTTGCATCTGATACAGCCTTTAGTGTTCCTATAACTGACAATCCTAATTTTTTTCACCACAGTCTCCGAGACATAAGAATAATGACTTCCACTATCAATAATTACGCGTACTAACAATCGTTTATCAGCTCCAATATCCGAAGCGATGACTCGTGCTGTTTGAAGAAAAATGGTGTTGCACCTGAAAGGTTTTTTATTATTATTTTGCGCACATAAATTAATGGCTTGTGTTGTCTCCAAAACATTTGCCTTTTTACAAGCTTGGGACTTAAAAAATGGGGCTTGAGCTTTACACTGAGCTTTAAAACTCGGATCGCACAGAGCAGATGGATGCCTTCCGTTACATTTATCGCACTTCACACCTTTAACCTTGCAGAATTTTGACATATGCCCCTGCTTTAAACAACGAAAACATCGCCCGTCACTTCTCAGCACTTTCTTACGTTGATCTAAAGAAGTGATGGGCATTGGGCATATTCACACGCTGCCATAATTGTGGTGAGTAAAACCGGTTTTATTCAACTCCTAGCAACTCACACGGGGCGTAAATGAGTGTAGTAAATTTGAATGCTGTGCAGGAACCTTTAAATGTATTGCAGATGAAATTTACTTGTTAGAGAAAAACAGAGCTAAAGAATGCAAGAGATAGAAGTAACTTTTTATATGTGTGCCAGTTTTCACGCGTTTGCTTTTGCATGAAAAATGTTTCGTTAAGTTCTTCCGCTCCCTTCCCTCTCTCATCTATAAAACCGGTTTTAGGCGCCATGAATGTGCACTGTGTGAATATGCCCATTGGGCCAACGCACACCAGATCATAGTTATGGCACATAAAACCGGTTTTACTACACTCCTCGGAACGCAGACGGGGTAATAGCATCTTGTGTAGTAACCTTGAATCTTTACAGGAAATTTTTAATGTATTTGTGCATATGAAAATTAGTTGTCATAGCTTTCATTTCGTTGACAAATAGAAAAACGCCACACAAAGTTCTTAATATCACTCTTTTCAATATGTTCACAAAAAAAACAAAATTTTCAGACCACTTGAACAGGTTGATGAACAAAAAGCGAATAATTAAAGAATTTCAGAGGGAAAATGCTGAGCTCAGAAAGAAGAAGATTTGACATAAGAAGAAGTATAATATGCATGTGTTAGTTTTCACGCTTTTGATTTTGCGTGAAAATTGTTTCGTTAAGTTCTTTCCTTCCCTTCCCTCTCTCTTCTATAAAACCGGTTTTATGTGCCATAACTATGCGCAGTGTGCGTTGGCCCATTGGGCATATTCACACGCTGCCATAATTGTGGTGAGTAAAACCGGTTTTATTCAACTCCTAGCAACTCAGACGGGGCGTAAATGAGTGTAGTAAATTTGAATGCTTTACAGGAACCTTTAAATGTATTGCAGATGAAATTTACTTGTTAGAGAAAAACAGAGCTAAAGAATGCAAGAGATAGAAGTAACTTTTTATATGTGTGCCAGTTTTCACGCGTTTGCTTTTGCGTGAAAAATGTTTCGTTAAGTTCTTCCGCTCCCTTCCCTCTCTCATCTATAAAACCGGTTTTAGGCGCCATAAATGTGCACTGTGTGAATAGGCCCATTCCTATGCTCGCGAGCAAATGAGCTTTAGAGCTTTGAATGAGCTTTGAATATGTATACGAAGTCAGATGACCGGAATATCCAAGAAAAAGCTTATCAGTCTTAATTAAGACTTCATGCGAGTGGGAACGTATCGGATTTTGTACTCATATGAAAGAATACACTGTCTAGTCAGTGTAAAGCTTTAGAAAACTTTTGATAGCTTTTACACAAATGCATTTCTTTAGCTGTGTAGGTTTGCCCTTCACTGATCTAAAGTCATATTAATAGAATCGCATGCCGTCGATGTGTGCTTCGGGCTTTTACAGAAAATACACACTTCCTTTGCTGCCACAGTCATAGCCGCTGCAGTAGAAAACCGTTTACTGGAATGCGACTGTTTTTCCCTGTCGACTGAGGCCTTTTCAAGCGACTCTACTTCCTTTTTTATGAACTTTAAAATATTTGACACTGAATTATGACCTTCGAACGCAAATGTGGACGTCGATGTAATTTCCGATGCGGAATCTGATTGCAAATTTACTTCTTGCGCTGTATTAATCACCCGTATAATGCCGCCGATGGTACTCCACCCTTAAATCATTTGGTAAAAATTTTAGTAAGATCATTTTTAGCATTATATAGTAATTGCTAGTAGCTACACCCAAGGCTGTAAGGGACCGTACACATATCATTACGGTGTTGTATAATTGTCTGAGCTTTGTTACGTCGGACCTCTGGTGTATAGGTTGTAAAGCCATTAATTCTTGCATATTATGGTCGATCAATTTCTCTGTATTTCCATATTCTTCCTGCAAGAGTGCAATTGCTCCATCATAGCATGCGGCAGAAGGGGTAAATCCCGCAATTGATTTTTCGGCCTTACCGGTCAGGACAGAACGAAGATAATTAAATTTCTCTGCCCCTGATAGAGAGTTGTTATCATGAATTGCAGTTTTAAACTGCTCCCAGAATGGTATCCAATCTTTAAGAGATCCCGAAAATCGCTGCAGTGGTAGTTTCGGCAGTTTGGTGGCATGATGTTGGTTGTCACCTGTGGGGGAAGAGCTTTTCGGTGTATTACCTCGTTTCTTCTTAATTTTCTCCAAGCGTAGTTGAAGACGTGATAAAACTCCAATAGCTAGATCTTCGTATTTAGCGATCTTCTCCCATTCCTTTGAAGCCTCCTCTTTGGTGTTAATTGAAGGACGTAATTCAAGGTTGATTTTGTTGAGGCTTTCGTGTGCTGCTGATAACCGTTGAATAGCAACAGTTAATTCCTCTTCGATCGAGTCTAAACTTGTCGGATCCTCTTCTCCTTTTCTTCTTCTTCTTTAACGGCTCTACAACCGGGATCCGGTCCTGGCCTCTCGCAACTGTTCTCTCCACCGGTCCCGTTTCTGAGCCGATGTCATCCAGTTTGGCACCCCTATGCTCTGAGCGTCCTGGTCTACGCCATCCTTCCAGCGGAGGTTGGGTCTCCCTCGCTGTCGCATCCCATAAGTCTTACCGCAGAGAACTTTCCGAGCAGGCTCATCTTCACTCATACGAGCTAGATGTCCTGCCCACCGGAGTCTACCGAGCTTTATTTTTTTCACAACATCTATGTTGCGATAGCGCTCGTAGATCTCGTCATTGTAGAGTCTCCGGAATCGTCCTTCCTCACATACGGGGCCAACAATCCTCCGAAGTATTTTCCTCTCGAACACCGCCAAGAGGTTAGAGTGCTTTTTGCTAAGCACCCACGTTTCGGATGCATATGTGAGGACCGGCAAGACCATCGTCTTATATAGTAAAAGTTTAGACGTTATGGTTAGATGCTTGGATTTGAAGAGCCTTGACAGGCTATAGTAGGCCTTGTTGGCTTTTAGCAGTCGTGCGCGTATTTCAGGTTCCATGCTATTGTCGGCTGCTACTATTGACCCAAGGTAGGTAAATGATTTTACCACATCAAACTCGTGTTCCTCTACCTTGATTGTGGGACCAATGTTAGGTGTTCTTGCAGACGAGGCCACCATGTACTTTGTTTTGCTTTCGTTGATGTGCAGTCCCAGATTTCCTGCCGCGCGCTCAATCTGGATGAAAGCTTCTTGTACAGCTGTTGATGTTCTTCCAATGATGTCAATGTCGTCTGCATAAGCCAGTAATTGGGTGGACTTGTGAAGGATTGTGCCCCTTGATGTCACGCCCGAATCTCGGATCACTTTCTCCAACGCCAGGTTGAAAAGGAGGCAGGCCAGACCGTCCCCTTGTCGGAGTCCATTATAGATGTTGATTGGTCTGGACAGTATTCCGGATACCTTTACTTGGCTTGTCACATTGGTCATGGTCAACCTACATAGTCTTGTCAGCTTGTTGGGAATGCCGAATTCTCTCATGGCTTTGTAGAGTTCTACTCTGGCTATGCTATCATAGGCGGCTTTAAAGTCTATGAAGAGGTGTTGGATTGAGTTTTGAAACTCTAGACATTTTTCCATAGCCTGCCTCAAAGTGAAAATCTGATCGGTTGTTGATTTGCCTGGGCTGAAGCCACACTGGTATTGGCCTACGATATTTCTAGCGTATGGGGCCATCCTGTTTTGTAGGATGGCGGAGAATATCTTATACGCGGTACTCAACAACGTTATACCACGATAATTGCTGCACGTTGTGATATCTCCTTTTTTATGTACCGGGCAGAGGATGCCTTTTCTCCAGTCTTCTGGCATCGCTTCCTGCTCCCATACTTGCACAATTAATTCATGAATCGCTTGGTGTAATGTAGGCCCTCCATATTTAACCAGCTCCGCAGGGATGCCGTCTGCACCCGAGGCCTTGTTGTTTTTGAGCCGGGTGATGGCACTGCTAACTTCTGCTAAGCTTGGTGGTGACAGCGTAGCATTATCGTCAGATATTGGTGGAGCCTCCAAATCCTCAGTTAGCTCGCCATTTAGCAATTCATGAAAGTGCTCTTCCCATCGCTCCAAGATGCCTTGAGGATCGGTGATCAGATTCCCTTCTTTGTCCTTGCAGTATGTGCAACGAGGTGTGAATTGCGTCATACCGCGTACTCTTCGGTAGAACTCCCGCGCCTGGTGCGGCCGTCGCTCTCTGTACTGTTCTAGTTCACAAACGAGATTTTTCTCCCAGGCTTCCTTTTTTCGTTTGTGAATTCTCTTTTCTTCTTTTCTGAGCTCTTTATATTTCTCTTCGCGTGCTCGTGTTCTCTGAGACTGCTGCATTGCTCGATACGCAGCATTCTTACGTTCAGTTGCCAGCTTGCATTCATTATCGAACCAGTCGTTCCGATCTCTACGACTTCTGCCTAAGATGGAATCAGCAGTACTAATGACAGTATTTTTAAGGTGGGTCCAGCTCTCGTCGACGCCCGGCATCTCATCCCCAGGACTTGCTCTTCTGAGCGCGAGTTCTAACGCCTGACCGTAGCTGTTTCTGGCCATTTCGTTGCGTAGTGCAGCTGTGTTGATTCGAGCCTGATCAGCGGATACAAAGCTTTTCAGCGTTGTAATGCGCTCTCGGAGCACCATACCAACAAGATAGTGATCTGAGTCGAAGTTGGCACCTCGGTACGTTCGTACCGTCATCAGACCCGAAAGGTGGCGGCGGTCTATCAACACATGGTCTATTTGATTGCGAGTCGCCCCATCAGGAGATATCCAGGTGGCTTTATGGATATCTTTACGCGCAAATCTGGTACTTGCAACGACCAAGTTCTTACTTGCTGCCATCTCTATAACTCGCTGCCCATTGTCATTAGTGTTCTCATGCAAGCTGTGGGTGCCGACATATTGCCTGTATACGGGCTCCCGGCCTACTTTGGCGTTCAGGTCTCCCAATATGATTTTTACATCATATCTGGGGCAGGCATTAAGTTCCCGTTCAACTACTTCGAAGAATTCTTCTTTTTCATCGTCCGGGGACTCTTCTGTAGGTGCGTGAACGTTTATGAGGCTGATGTTCTTAAATTTGCCTCGCACACGAAGGGTACATAGCCTTTCGTTTATTGCTTTAAAGCCGATAATGGTAGGCTTCATCCTTTTGCTGACCATAAAACCTACCCCGAGCACATGGTGTTTCGTATGACAGCTGTAATATACGTCATAATCAGGTTTTTGCAAAACACCATTCCCTGTCCATCGCATCTCCTGAATGGCGGTAATGTCAGCTTTATATGTTGACAGGGTATCGGCCAGGTGTTGTGTAGCTCGAGTTCTGTACAGAGTTCGTACGTTCCATGAGAAAATTCTTAAATCATTTTGCCTTTTTCGTTGCCGTGGTCGTCGTCGTTTTTTCCAGTATCCGAGGCATGTTGCTCGTTCCGTAATGTTTGTTTTTTACGGGTGAGGTTATTAGCCTCACGCCAACCTTTCTTGGAAGGGACTAGCCCGATCATGTTAGCCTATCCTCTCTCATAGGATAGTTACCAGTGGCCACCGCTAGGAGGTTATGATCGCACTTCCATCAGTCCGGAATAGTTACGGCACGTGCATGTTATGCTACATGTTATTCCCCCTATTCCGCTGATGACTGACCACCCTCCTTTTATCGTGGATAAATATTCCGTAGCACTATTAACAAGGCGCGTAACCTGTCCACGATACACTGCTCGAGAGGCTTCCATTCTAAACAAACCGATCAAATAATTAATATTAAAAAAAAGTCTATTCGTTAAAGTTCCCGGGTTTCGGCACCAATGTTTCAAAAATAAAGGTTTTATAAATAAAAGTCCCGGAATCGTGTTATAGACTTAATGTTTATTTAATATTAATTCGAGTTACTAGGTTGAAGTTCAAGTACAGACTGACGACAGCCGCCGTCTCTGAGCAACATGTCACCGAAGGAAAATTTATGTTTTCGGTTAACGATCCCGTATAGTGCGGATTTCTGCAACAAGCTCAAGCGTGTCGCTGAGTTCTTGAACGTTAACAGGGTTAAAAAGGCCAGGAGGAGAATAAACACAAACAAAAAGGAGTTCACCAGAAGCACTAGAGATTTCGATACCCGACTGCTTAGAGAACGCAACTGGTTTAGAGTTTAAGTGATCACGCACATATATAGCAACTCCGCCTCCAATGCGCCCTTGGCGGTCGTTGCGGAATACTTTATTAAAAGAATAATCTCACTCTATTCCGGTTAGTGATTAAGGTTATGTCAATGCATTATATAGAACGTAAATTTTCAATTGTGTGAGAGAGAATCCGAACTGTTTATACAGGCAATTCGTCTTAAACCGATTTTAAGCTTAAAAAAATAAAAGTACCCGTCCTATATTCGTAAATAAAAAATCTACAAACATCATACTCAAAAACATACACACTGATGTATCAGGACCACACAAAGAATCAGTTGATGGATATAAATATTATGTTACTTTTATTGATGAGGCATCAAGATTTTGCCAAGTATATGCCATAAACAGGAAAAGTGATGTAGCAAATGCAGTAAAAAAGTATATAACGTGGGCAGAAAGGAACACTGGTCAAAAAGTTTAAAACATTATTCATGATTCAGGTGGAGAATATTTAAGTAACGATACAGCCCTGAGTCAATTGGAATAGCTGAAAGGAAAAATCGTACCTTAAAAGACATGATGAGAACTATGCTCAACAAATCAAACCTACCTGACACATATTGGTCATACGCGTTGTATTATGCAAATTATATTCAACATCGTATACTAACTAACAATATGATTCCTTATTATGAAAGGTATGGAGAATATCCGTCCCTAAAGAAAATTAAAATATTTGGATGTGAATGTTTTGTAAGAAAATTAAAACCAAGGTTTAAAGCAACAGAAGAAAGAAATGAAAAAGCAATATTTTTAGGAGTATCAGAAGAAGGATACAAATATATTGTTCGATGCATTAAAAGTAACAAAGAGAATTCTATTCAAAGCCGAAATGTTACCAACTTTAATGAAGACAAATTTCCCAAACTTACATTATACAACCAGCAACCAAATAAAAACAATAATGATGTAGATGACTTACAAAATACCACCTACACTACGGTACAAAACTTTAATGAACGTGAAAAAAATAATAATCATATAGAAAATGGAAGAGATGAAGAAGATGAGCATGTAGATATATATGAAAATGATAATGAAATAGAGGATGATACTGAAAATAACATATGTATTGACATCTAGTTGGGACCCGGCGCACCTATGCTGCTCCCATAAGCCAATAGTAGTAATCAGGTGATGTAAATTTTAATATACAGCAGAAGAGTTTGAAAAAGGCAATTTTTTGGTATTTTTGATTCCAAATAACAAAATGTGAAACTATTAGTGATCTGACATTTTGATCGCGACAATAAAAACCATCCATTGACATGGCATTTTTCGAGATATGAATTTTCATACACAGATGTGTGTGTCTCAATGAACCGCTTATTTTCTGTATTTTGGATAGCTGGGACCCGGTACCCCTCGCCGCACCCATTCTTGTGTATGGAACTATTTTAGAGAATGGTTTGGTGCATCAGAAAGTTAAGAAAAAAAGTACTGTTAATAATGCATTTTTCTGAGAAAAATGCAAAAAACGGTAATTTTTGGGAGGTTCAGACGGAAAATATCGAAAAACCTTCTAAATGAAGTCCCTCAAGTTTGTGTTGTTAATAGCAAATAAAAGGATTCACAATTACCTAAAAAACAAGCCCAATTATGTTGCTCTACGATAATCGGTGTAGGAGTAATTAAAGTTTAAGTAGTCATGAAACACTAAAATAAAAGGTGGTCTGCCAAGCACTTGGCCGCGGCTAAGATCCGGCAGACCTGTGTTTTCTAGAATAAAAATGTTCCAACTTTAATTTGGTTTTCGGTTGAATCTCTTACTCGATAGGTCAGTTGCGGTCCCAAAACTACAACAAAAATAGTGGTCTGCCAAGGCTTTAGCCTCAGATTTGACCAGGCAGACCAACATATTTTTGTTTTACTCCGTGAGTACTAAATTTTAAGAGTAATTCCAAGCTCTTACTCGATAGGTCACGGAGCGCTCCCAAAAATTTTCCGGAAAACGCTCATTCCAAACTTGAGCCGCACTTCCGCCCAGGCAGACCAAGACTTTTCTTATGGTCGCTGTGAGTACTAACATTTCAAAAACATTTCATCCTCTTACTCGATAGGTCACGTTTTTTGCAGCCAGCTCTCGCTCTATTATAACTGATTTGATTTTTGCTTTCGGTTTTTCGACTTATACAGTGTTGGAAAAAATTTGTTGGGGATTTTATATCGATGGCAAACAAAATAGAAAAACACGTCTGTTTAGTTCTGCTGGTTCTACAAGAAGAAGGTTTATTCATAACACATACATTAACTGTCAGATATTTAACAACAAAATAGTGTTACCAGAAGGGTATAAAATTAAACGTTAACGCATAACCTAACTCGCAGTGAGACCGTTGGACCCTGGAGTGCCAGTTAGTGCTCACTGTGAGTTCTAGTTTATAACTGAATTAATGTACTCTAGGCCACGGTATACAGACTAATACAAGGTATGCTACACAATTTTTTGACATTTGTGTGTGACGTCACAAGACTGAAAATTTTTAAGAACTAAGTGTGGAATATCACAAAAGGAATCATAAAAGGGTTTTAGGAATGAAATAAAATAAATAAATTTGTTATATGTTTATGAAATAATTTGTTTTTGTTTGCTTTTATTTATATTTTCGGTTCTTTCATTTTTATTTAAATGGTTAATTCTAAAGTACATTCTACATCTTCTCTACATATAAAAGAGTAAGTGACTGACAGACAACGCACAGCCCAAACAGCTGGACCTACAGGGCCTAAATTTTGACAGTACATCCCTATAATAACGTGGACATTCACTATTAAGCGATCTTTTGAAATTCATCCCCTAAAGGGGTGAAATGGGGTTGTATGGGGAATTTTTTTTATTTAGTCAGATTTTCTTCAAACTTAGTATAAATACTCCACACCATTAATAATGAAACCCGTCTTTCAGGATTTTTCGAAGTTCTACCCCTAAGGGGGTGAAAGAGGGTGAAAAAAGTTGTATGGGAAGTTATTTATATTTCATCAGATTTTCTTCGAACTTGGTATAAATACTATACAGCATTAATAATGAAACACATGTTTCAGCATTTCTCGAAATTCAACCCCTAAGGGGGTGAAATTAGGGTTCAAAATTTGTTAAACTCTAATTGGTAGCACCGCGCCACCACGTCGTTGACTTCATTTAGGACGTGTCAAATACGCAGCAATTTGTTTACTATAATTAATTTAAAAAAAATATAATATATTCAACGTTTTTGTGAGATGATAACAGCTGCCTTTTTTGTTGTTTTGTATTTTCTAAGGGGAAAAAATTCTTGAGTGTTGTGTTGTAAAAGATATTACTATAATTATTAAATTTTTTTGTGAGGTGGTGTTTGGTTACATTGATGATAGGTTTTTTTGTAGTTTTGTGGATTTTAACGAAAAAATAGTTCTTGAGTGCTTTCTATTAAATTTATTTTCCGAAAACACAAAACCCTAATGGGTGGAGTTACAGTACTGTTGGCAGGAGATTTGCGCCAAACTTTACCTGTGGTACCTAGAAGAACCCGAGCTGATGAAATTAAAGCCTGTTTGAAAATATCTGTTTTGTGGCCCTCAATAGAAATCCTTAAACTCACCAAAAATAAACCACCGAGTCTTCATAAGCTTACTCTGCGGAAGGCCACACCCGTAATGCTCCTTCGGAATTTAAAACCACCGAAAGTGAGTAGTGGTACTAGACTACAGGTCGTAGCCCAGAGCTCCAGGTTGACTTTAAGAGACTGCAATTTCCTCTCAAAGTATTCTTCGCCATGACGAGAAATAAGCCTCAGGGCAAACCTTAAAATAAGCTGGCTTAGATTTAAGAGAAAATTGTAGTAATAAAATTAGGGCACAGTGTCCGGTAATCAACCCAACAGGTGTCCTGACATCATTTCTACTGCGCCCTAACAGTTCCTTGGTCGTGTTAGGAGACGGCCCAGGCAGGAACCGCTTAGAGTTGATCAGTCCAGGCGCGAACCTCCAGCGTTCAGTATGTTTCATCAAATTCCGATCGGCTAAGGCCCTTCGCAGCAAGCTGGTAGGTACTCCGATAGCCGGCTCCGGACCGATGAATGTAATGTCAGAGCCCTGTTTAGCTAGGGCATCCGCTTTTTCATTGCCTTTGAAGCCGCGATGACCCGGGACCCAGACAAGGGTAACTTGATTGAGAACGGCCAGCTCACCAAGAGCACGTTGGCAGTCCCAAACTAATTTAGACTTGGTCCTACGGGACCTTATCGCCCTAATTTTCGCTTGGCTATCAGAGAAGATAAAAATCCGTTTATTTTGTTAGGCCCTTCTTAAGTTCTCATGAGTGCATGCCAATATAGCGTACATCTCTGCTTGGAAGACAGTTGCTAGGGTGCCTAAGCTTATCGCTCTGCTGAATCTTGGGCTTTCGCTCCAGATTCCGGCGCCCACACCTGTCTCTGTTTTGGAGCCATCCGTGTACCATACTAGTCCACCCGGCGATACCTTAGGAAAGGTCCAGGTTAGCCTGTCTTGTATGTGCACAGAGGGTTGCTTAAATTTTGAGATTTTGAAAGGCATGCAATCGGAGAGCATCCCTGCTTCCGAAATCCCTTCTATAGTGTTGATAATTATAGAATGTCCTCGCCCGAGACCAGCGCCCAGATAGCCATTCGCTTTCGGCCGCAGCGCCGCGTTTATCGCAGATTTCTCTACCTCAAGGTGGAGTGGTACCAGATTGAGTAGAGCCTCCAGTGCTGCCGTCGGCGAAGTGCGGATGGCTCCAGTGATGGAAAGGCAGGCCATTCTTTGTATTTTGCACAAATTGGTTATACAACCCTTAAGCGCCGGTCTGTGGCACCAAACTAAAGCTCCATAAGTTACCATGGGTCTAACGATGGTGGTGTATATCCAGTACATGGTTTTCGGCTGCAAACCCCATGTGGAGCCACAAGCCCGCAGGGATCTGCGCGTTCTGCTCATCAGAGTATCCATGTGCTGGTTCCAGTTGAGCTTGGCATCTAGTGTCACTCCTAAATATTTGGCTTGTTGTGAAAAGCCTATAGTTCTACCTGCGAGTGTCGGTTCCGAAAGCCCCGGTAGTGATCGTTTCCTGGTAAATGGCACCAGAATCGTTTTGTCGGGATTGACTTTTAGTCCTACGCTGTCGCACCAACTAGATGCTAGATCTAGTGCCTGCTGCAGACGTCTTGACATTTCTCCTTCAGTTTCGTCCGTTACTACGATGACGACATCGTCTGCGTAGCCTTGGACGAAAAAGTTGCAGCCGTTGAGTAATTCCAGGAGTTCATCTGCAACAAGGCACCACAGAAGTGGGGATAAAACTCCACCCGGCGGACAGCCTTTTGCTATAGTGCCCTCCAGAGACCCCTCAACATCTGAAACCATTAGTTTGCGAGTTCTCAGCATAGAGTCGATACAGTCGCAGAAAGTGCCAGTTAGACTTCGTCTACTTAGAGCCCTAACTATAGTATCAAAGGATGTATTGTCGAAGGCTCCTTCGATATCGAGGAAGGCCGCCAGCGCAACTCCTTTGTTTAGTGCTGCGCCTTCTAGCCTGAGCACCACATTGTGCAGTGCTGTCTCAGTGGACATGCCCGCCTGGTACGCATGCTGATAGGAGCTTAGTGGTTGTCATTGAAGATAAGTTTCCCTTATCACCCTTTCGACAATTTTCTCCATTGTCTTCAAGGCAAAAGACGAGAGACTTATAGGCCTGAAAGCCTTAGCCGAGGTGTAATCCGAACGCCCTGGCTTGGATACAAATGTTATGTTGACGTTCCTCCAGACAGATGGGATATAGCCATGTGCGAAGGAAGCCCTGAATATTTTGCATAATAAGGGAGTCACTAGGTCGCAGCCCTCCTGTAACATAATGGGATAGATCCGGTCTGCTTCAGGGGACTTGTATGGTTTGAACGATCTAATCGCCTCCGTAATTGCTTCGTGATTAAACACGGCGTTTGCTTCTGTCCAGGCAGCTTTGGTCGCTTTAGAAAGTGAGCCTGTTAGTTGCCCAGCAGTAGCTGTATTCCCATTTGAATAAATGATTGTGCCTGGGAAGTGTGCCTGGAGCAATATTATCAAGGTTTCTTCCCTAGACTGTGTGAGAGAGCCATCGGTTC
Source organism: Thereva nobilitata (assembly GCA_963855945.1). Taxonomy (NCBI): domain Eukaryota; kingdom Metazoa; phylum Arthropoda; class Insecta; order Diptera; family Therevidae; genus Thereva; species Thereva nobilitata. The sequence goes on from OY979694.1 coordinate 135,995,314, forward strand.
TCCTAATAGATCCGAGATCTCCCGATGTGCCCTTTAATAAAGCTTTGTGGATTTTTGCTGAGTCTCGAATGTCTTCGATACTCTTGCAGAAATTCCTCCAGCTGTTTCTTTTTGCTCGTCTGATCGCCCTGTTATAGGTGGTTAGCGAGCTTTTATAACTCTCCCAGTTGCCGCTCTTCTTGGCAGCGTTGAATAGCTTCCTCGTGGCGGATCTCAACTTGGAGAGCTCATTATTCCACCATGGAGTTTTCCTGTTACGCGTTATCATCAGAACGGGGCAGTTATTGTTGTAAGCAGCGGTAACCGCCTACGTAAGGAAGTCCGCGGATAGTTCCACATCCATCGTAGATTTGATTGAGTGCATGGAACCCTTCAGTACACTGCTGAGTTCGCCCCGAAAGCCTGCCCAGGTTGTATATCTGGGATTCCTATATGCACTTACTCTTTCCAAAGACTCACCCACCAAAAAGTGAATGTGTCTGTGGTCTGAGCACGATGGCTCATCTGAGACCCGCCAGTCACTCACGTAATTGGCAACGTGTTGACTGGCCAGCGTGATGTCCATAACCTCACGTCTCCTACCGTTGTCGAAGGTAGGATCCGTGCCGCGATTTAATAAGTCCAGGTTAGTAGTTAAGAGGTAATCAAAAAGGTATTCGCCCCTTTTGTTTACTCCGCTACTGCCCCAGGCATCATGATGGGCGTTCGCGTCACATCCTATGATGATCTGCAGACCGCTCCTGTTAGAGTGACCCACAATATCCTTGAGTTCTTTGGATGGCGGTGGATCCCTGGAGTCGTAGGGGAGGTATGCTGAGCATAATATGATCATACTCTTGCTACCCTCCTGCTAATAGGTATCTTCACCACTGCCAGGTCTCTCGAAGACTTGTCTGTGAGAGGAAAGCAGTTAGTGTTTTTGTTGTAGACTATACAGGTTCGAGGATCACCGTCCATATCACTGCATGCAATGCTGTAGCCAGCTGCCCGCAAGCCCTGTATAGCACCGTTATTCACCCATGGCTCTTGTACACCATGGGTGGCCAGCACCCTGCAAAGGACTGCCGAGGCAGCCCTACTATGTTGCAGGTTGCACTGTACCACCCGCATCTTGTGGTTGTACCTGCTGTTGTGAGTCGGCAGGAGCCTCCTTTTTTGAGCCAATCTCCTTGACTTTGATACGACCGAAGCCGTAAAATAGGAATATGCCCTTCTCTTTCAGCTGCATGATCGACCTCTCGTCAATGCTGAGGGCAAGAGTTTGACCGTTCTGGTCAACCTTCCTACCCACCAATTGGCTGATTCTGTATCTCCATTCTGCGGAGCACCTGTTCCGGTTCCCTAACATCGTTAGTAACCCAGAGTGCGATCCGCTAAAATTTGGGAAGGTCCTTCTCCTCAATTGCCTTGAGGTTGCGCCCTTCCCAAGCCTGCAGCCTGGCGACAGCATTCGTCAGCCATCGGCTGGTGGCTTCGTTGGCGCAGGGTGTCTTGATGAGACCCCCTGCCGCCCTTACCCCCAAGAACTGACGGGGCAGTCGCCTTTAGGACTTTTGTCCACCTCAGTCAAGGTTTCATCGCAAATAGAGGAGGATTCCTCCTCCGTCAATTTGTTTTCGGGATAGTTGTCCAGGACCACCGCTATGGTGATCCCGGCCAAATTATCCTGGTATGAGGGCTCCTGCGGCTCCCTCCTTTTTTTCTTCTGGGGTCCATACCCAGCCGGAGACTCCTCTGATCGCTGCCGTTTCGGCGGTGCATCAGTTGGGTCCGACATGCGACATTGCCCCGCAGAAGATGTGGGAGCTGGTGCTGCCAATTTGGTGGGTCCACAAACTTTTGGCAGTGCAGTGGCAGTCTGGGTCCGCTCCTTGGAGCCCCCCGGTACCACTGTCCTGCCTGCGGTTTGGTGGAAAGAAAGCTGCAAATGTGGGACTCTGGTGTGCTCCGTGGAGCTCCCTGATTCCCTTGCAGCCTTACTTGCCTTGGCCATCTTCCTTTTGGCAGCGCCAGATTTCTTCCTGCTATGCTGCACGGTCATACCGACAACCTGGGCAGTTATTTCTTCAACAACATTGCCGCCAGCTGCCTGGGGCATTGTTGTTGATGATTGAGAAGCCGAAGCTTCTGTGCTCTCCAGCTCTGAGCTGATGCTAATTGCATCAGACCCACAACCTCCAACTTCGTCTGTTTTTTTAAAATTTTGGTCCATAAAAGTCCCACGAGTATGGCAGGAAAGGGTGGTCCATCCTGACAGAGCCCCATATCAGGATAAGGCTATATACAACTGGGTGCGCCCGGTGCCCAGAGGAGATCGTTTGGGACAGTGCTTGGTAGGCTTTTAAGGGTATGCTCCCTACTACCGTCGTTAGTTGGTTATCCAGGGGGCACCACGAGGAGATGACGGTTAGATTTTACCCCCTTCTTTCTCCTTTATTTCTATTTTCATTCCCAAGACGAAGTTAATTAGCCCCAAGTCTCTCATTTGGGAATTTTTCATCAAGGTTTTCTTTGTATCCTTTATTAAATCGATACGATTTGACATGACTATTAAGTCGTCAACGTAAATGGCCAGTATTACTATGTCGTTTCCGCTTCTCTTGAAGTAAACATACTGATCTATCATCGATATATCAATGGTCACTAGCGTATATATCAATGGTCACTTTCCAACCAGTTACTGCTTAATGCATCCAAATCATGCTGCATTCCAATGTACAGGAGTCAAGTAGACACCTCCTTCCTTCCACCTATCATTCTCATGAAGACGTGTTTACCTTATCAATTGCGAGTCAAAAATCTGGGCGTCTATCTGAACTCACAATTAACTTGCTGTGACCACATCTCTCACACTCTTTCAAAAATATATGGTAGTTTGCGTCGTCTATGGCTGTACGCTTCCATTCTACCCGTAGGTACTCGGTCCAAGCTAATCAAAATATTAATTTTACCATACTTCACTTATGCTAGCTTGGTCTTTCCATCCCTTGATGCGTCATGTCGCGACAAACTCAATGTAGCCTTCAATGATTGCACAAGGTTTGTTTATAATCTTCGACGATCTGACCATATAAGTCGATATCGTTCCTCCGTTCTGGGGTTCACGCTTGATGTGTACTTATCGCTCAAGGCAATGACATTCATTTATAAACTTCTACACTCTGACCGTATGACTAGAAGAATACTATTGATCCTACCCAGATTCTCCCACTTAGTTGCGCAGAGATCTTTTTTTGTTCACTCCACTCAGTTATGGAATATCATTGAGTGTATTCAGGAAACGTGTCTTCAGCCACTTTATTAATCAATAATATTCCTTCAGCTCATTAGTTTTTTTTCATTTGTTCTCTTTTAATTTTTTTTTGCAGTTAGTTAGTTATTCATTCTCTCTGATCTTGTTTTCTTTTAACTTTTTATTTATCTTTCTTTCCACACTTGATCTATTATTTAAAACTTTATATTATTATTATATACACAATTTTGTTTTTGCTTTTTTAAATTTGCCGTATTGTAATTTATAAGTACATTCGCTTTTAGTGATATAAGATATTGTAATCTTGATGTACTTAAATTAATATAAAATAAAATAAAATAAATACATAAAAAATAAGATTGTTTCAATCCGGAACTTATTAGAACTGAGCTGAGTTTTCTGTTCCAGCTTCTTCCACTTTGTTTAAGTCCGTACATAGCTTTGTTTAATAAACACACTTTAGTCACTTTTCCCGGAATTTCGAACCCTTCAGGTTGATTTACATACACTTCTTCACTAAGTTCACCTTGTAGGTATGCATTCATACCGTCCAGCTGATGTATTTTCAAATTATATTTTACAGCTAATGCAAGTAGAAGACGTGTAGTCGATTATCGAACTACTAGGGAAAAAACTTCTGCATATTCACTTTTGCTCTGCTAGCATCCTTTAGCTACTAAACGAGCTTTATATTTTTCCACATTCCCTTTGCTATCTCTTTTGGTTTTGAGTACCCATTTGGTTTTGATGATATTTTTGCCTTGAGGAATCTTATATATTAATACGCAAACAAAAAGTTTGTACACGCTAAGGCTTTTTTGTTCGTGAACCGATTTCTTTTAAATTTTCAGAAAATGTTCTTTTTATGGAATAGTTTTGTAATAAGGAATTTGAACGTAATCGATTCACGAATAAAAAAGTTATAGCGATTTTAATTTTTCGAATTTGAAAAAGCCATTGGAAAATTTGAATTTTTTTGTGAGCATCAAGGTAGAGCTGAGTAGCCTACGATTGACACAAACGCCGTTTCAGTGAAGCGAATGAGAAACAGAGAAAACAATAGTTTGTGTAGATTTTTGGCGACATAACTGACATAAAAAAACTCGGTCACTTTGTGCGTGCATTTTTTTTATACTCTTTTGTGTATAGTATTATTGTGTAAGGGGCTGCCGTTCGTTTTTGGCGAGTGAAATCAAGTGCAAAGTGATAGAATGCATTTATTATTTGAATTGAATTTAAAGAGGCAAGTTGCGACGTTATTTTTTTCAATATTTTAATTTTGATGCTTTAAGTGATTTTCTTTTAATTTTATTTTGTAGTTTTTTTGTTTTTATTGCTTATTAATAATTTGTTTGTATTTTTTTTCGCTTTTTATTTTCGAAATGCCAAGTCAACGGCGTGGACATAGCCGAATTTAAATTCGAAAAAGGGTGAATTTTATTTAGTAATTTTTTGGTGACCGAATTTCGGTAACGGGCGTCCCTACTAGTATCTATAAAAGACCAAGTACTATTATTTACGAAACTTTTATACTCATCTTGCATTGCATTAATCCATTCTTCTCTTTCAGGCGAATTTAATGCTTCTTCTCTGTTGCGAGGATCTGATGGATTTTCTGCCGTCATGTAGGAAACCAAATCTTTTAATTCCTTGGGTTTTGGTGTACGTGCTGATTTCCTTAACTGGGAAATGTTTGAAGTGTCTGCTTTACTGCAATCGGCTTGCTTGCTTTCCTTTTGTATTTGTTCTTCAGGTATTTTTTGACATGTCTGATGATTTTCTTCTCCATATGATTGGTTTGAGTTTATATTAATTTCACTTTCATTGTCTGATGCGCTGTGAAATGATTCGTTCATCTCGGCTTTTACGTTTGTGTTGTCTTCTCTGGTATTCAATGGTGTAATTCTCACTATCGGTGAAAGTTACATGGGTTGACTTTATTTTCGGCGCTGATGATTTATTTTCGAAAAATATCTGCAATGATTTCGCTTGCTCTTCTAATTCTGAAAACTGATTTTCTAAAAAGATAACATCTCTTACTTTAATTAAATTATAATTTTGTATATCAATTAACCTGTATCCTTTTCTGTTCTGTAGATAACCGGTAAATATACATTCTTTCGCCTTCATGTCCCACTTCTTTCTTCGCTGCTTTGGTATGTGGACGAAGGCTCTGCAACCAAAAACTTTTAGATGGCTGACATCTGGCTTTTTTCCGCTCTACAATTCCTCTGGTGTTTTCATGTTCTTCTTTTCAATCTGAGATATTTTTGTTAAGTATGCTGCTGTAGCAATAGCTTCTGCCCAAAATTTCTTTGGTGAGTTCGCGCCTATTAACATACCTTTAGCTTTTTCCACTAAAGTCCTGTTGTATCTTTCTGCGGTTCCGTTTTGCTCTGGAGTATACGGTATGGTTGCTTGGTGTTTAATTCCTGCCTTTCTTAGTATAGTTTTTAGGTTATAGTTTACGTATTTTTTTCCGTTATCCGTTCTTAATATTTTTATTCGCCTTCCTGTTTCATTTTCAACGGCTTCTTTGAAGATGTCGAAAGTTTCTGCGACTTCACTTTTGCTTTGCAAGAAATAGACAAATACCTTTTTAGTATAGTTGTCTATGAAACTGAGGAAGTATTTTGCACCAGCGATTGACTTTTCCTCCATTGGCCCTCATAAGTCCGAATGTATTAATTCCAATGGTTCTTTGGAAGTGCTATTACTCCTTTTGAACGGAAATTTATATAATTTTGCTTTAACACATATAACACAGGGGTTTCTTGAACAATCTACTGAATCATAACCACTACCCTGCTACTGCACGATATATCATGAATTAATTTATATATTCCACTTTCTTCTGCTCCTCTTGCAATAACTTCATTTTGCGAGTTCACAATTTCACAACCTCTCTTGTTGAATCTCACTTCAAAATTTTGTTTTACTATTTTGCTTACCGATAGGAGATTTGCGGCGATGTTTGGAACGTACAGTACTTCTTTTGCCGTGACGATATCTGATGATTTATTCACCTCCACGTCAATTTGCACTTCACCTCTCGCGGTCGCCTTCATCATATTACTGTCTGCAGCTATCACTGTATTTTTGCCGTATGAATTTGAATTTTTTAAATAATACTTCTGCCACGTCATGTGTGAAGACGCGCACGAATCAATATACCACCCGGAATTATGTTGTTTCTCATCAGTTGTTAAATATCAAAAAAATGTTTTGTCTGGTTTGTTCACGTTTCTATGCCTTCTTGTTTTGTTTTTACAATATGTGGCAAGATGGCCGTATTTGTTTCAGGCATAACACCGCACTTTTGACATATTTGTTCTGCCGGCTTAATTTTTTTGGAATAAAGTGCTGATTCATCATCTGCACTTGTTCCCGCGTTATTAAATTTCACCTCTTGCAGCAACTTTGTTTTAACGAAATCTGCCGAAATTTTAACACCCGAGCTCTCTATCCCCATGATCATCGGCTTATATTCATCTGGAAGTCCGGCTAATAGCAAAGTACCGGCCCATTCATCTGGAACATTGAATCCGATTCCGTTTAATTTATGTACGGTACTTACGATTTTATTCATGTAATCTTCAATAGACTGACAATTCGTTAATTGTGTGGTTAGTAACATTTTCAGCAAATTGACTCTCCTCGTTAGTCCGTTATCGTCGAAAACTGTTTCTTCCATGCTTCTTTAGCTGTTTTCGTATCCTGCCCATAAGCATAATTAATTGGGTCGACTGAAAGAATTATTTTGGCTCGTGCCTTTTGCGCTTTTGGAAATTCTTCCTACCGAGGTGGTTCATTTTCTACATATTTCACAACTCTTCATACTCTAAATATGTCTGCATAGCGAATTTCCAGGTTCTGAAATTTTCTCGGCCAATTAATTTTTCGATGCCGAAGCCTTGCATTTCCCTCTGTGCCATTTTGATTTTTTGCTTCTTTTATTTATTTAATCCCTGAGTTTTAATTCTTTCAAAAAAGTGTCCCTTAATTATTCTGCAGAATGTTATAAAGTTTTCAAAAATATATTTTTATAACCATTCCGCCAAAAAAATGGACTTTGTATTGACACTTTTCGACAAATAAAGCTATTTTGCGAAGCGAGTTGCTTTAGTTTTTTCCAACCCTGTAACACTAAGGCAAGTACACATGTAGCGCTCGGCGTTGCGTTTAGCGGGCGTTGGTAGTGTACACACCAAGCATTTATCTCGGGGTTAAACGTTTTTTCTGTATGAAAGCGTGCGTTAGAATTTACAACAAGATAGCGGTGCATGTATCTCAAAGCGCCCGGCAAGCGCCCGTGAAACGCGCTCTTACGAAAATCTCGAAGCGCTTGGTTGGGCGCTTGGTCAAAAGCGCGCGTTTGCATGTGTACACCTAATACGAACTCTTTGATTCTTAAAACGCTCATTTCAAAAGCGCGCGCTTCAAAACGCCCAATGTGTATTAGGCCTTAAAGTAAATTTTCCGCTTTGGGATGAAGAACTTGCTCCGCTTTTCCTCTTTCAACACTCTACAACGACACTTGATTAATTAATTAATTGGCCATTTTCTGAGTTCCCAAAACACAAACTAGAATGCAAAGAACTACTAGCAATAATTGACAATAATAAAAAAAACAACACAACACTTGTTCAAATAATAAAATTACTTTTTCCATCGGAACTTACTCCAACTAAAACCAAGCGAGTATCCGGTAAATTGATGCCGCATAGCGTGGGTGTTGTCTTCCTTAACAGACCATGGTGACTTTAAAGGGGTAAAACTCTTATGGGGAAAATGACAGGAAATGGATGGGTAGAAGAAACTAAACTACTAGTTCATTTTTGGCCACAGATATCCCCTTTGTCCGATGTACCCCACATGAAATTAATAAAAATTCATTGGAAACATCAAAATTTGATTAATTACGAATAATCGCATTGATATAAATTGATTTTAGAAGCTGGTAAACATAAAATATATTAGTAATAAACGCACTTGGCCATGAACCGGATAAATACAATCGGCCATGTTTTTTGGGGTACATTTGACTGCAGCGCCATCATTAATCAAACGAAAATTGACAACACGTAGTTTTAACTCCTTGTATAGTCTCCACGTTACTCATTTAATCCCCCACTAACTACAAAATCCCTAAAATTATTCGCGCCGAAATAATTTTACCGCCTTCGATTTTAATATTTGCGTACATTTTGAAGCCAGACCACGGCCTAACAGACCCAGACCACCGACTAACACATACGCAACTGTTCATGGCTTGGTAAGAAGGTTATGGCATAGGCATAACCTTCTATATTTACAAGCCATGAACAAGAATCTCAATTGAGAGAATCGGACTACCAAATTCTCCCAAATTCTCCAAATTATACTAACAACATAACGTGACTTCACCGAGTTGTAGTCCGATTGAGCGGAAATTCGCTCTCAATATTTTCCTTGTTCATGGCTTGTAATATGGAAGGTTATGGCATAGGTGATACCAAGCCCGTCGAAACTACAGGCCAGGAAGCAGCCGGGCCTACTAACACTAACATAGCTGAAGCCGGGCCTAAAATTGTCTGACAGTTGTGGAATTAACATGGCCGAAGCCGTTCGGAGCAATTTTTTAACTTTGTTTTTGCAATAAAAAGTGGCAAAATATTGTATTTAATCACTTTTAGTGCACACGGATTATCAGTGATTAGTGCTTAAGTGATTTAATAAAAAAAATTCAAAAGAAGTGAGTGATTAAGTGTGTTTTAAGTGTGTTAATTGTTAAGTTGACCGGTGGTTTTTTCGTGTTTATTTAGGGAAAAAATGTTGAATTTGTGTAGAGATATAATAAAAAGTGCTTTCTTAGAGATTAAAGATCATTATAGAATAGTTATTAAAAACACAAGTACAGAAAAATGTGAAGGAAAAGTGAAAAAGTGTGGGTAGTACTTGTACTTATGTTTTTAATAACTCTTCTATAATAATTTTTAACTACTTTAAATTCACTTTTAGCTCCATTACTACACAAATTCAAAATTTTTTCTCTAAATAAACAGGAAAAAACCGCCGCGAATGTAAAAAAAATGGTCACGCAATCAATTAACACTCTTAAAATACACTTAACCACTACTTTTTTTTAATATATGGACTCAGATCACTAAATAACTTATCACTGATAATCAGTGTGCACTAAAAAGTGATAAAATACAATATTTTACCACTTTTTATTGCAAAAACAAAGTTAAACAATTGCTCCGTACGGCTTCGGCCATGTTAATTCTATTGAAAGAAAATTTAAAACGGAACTAAAGGCTGGTACAGACTATGCCAGTATTTTAGTCGAGTGAGTAAGTAAACCAGTATGGACAAACAAATTTAGTCGAGTAATTTACTAAAATCATTTAGTCGAGTCAATCGATTACTGTTCTATTTTTTCGGTCGAGTAGCGGCAGGATGCCATGACTTTGTCATGCAAATTGGTTAATTTAATAATTTTTATTTTGCTATCTTGTCGTCTGTTTATTTTGACACTTTACTTACTAATGCACTGTGTTCGGACACTTTTTAGCTACTATAACGTTTTAAGACGTTTAGTGGTAAGTAAATTACTCGCCACTGTACTAAAATACTGGCATAGTCTGTACCAGCCTTAACTTTTATTTTAAACTAGTTGGGACCCGGCGCACCTATGCTGCTCCCATAAGCCAATAGTAGTAATCAGGTGATATGAATTTTAATATACAGTAGGAGAGTTTGAAAAAGGCAATTTTATGGAATTTTTGATTCCAAATAACAAAATGTGAAACTATTAGATATCTGACATTTTGATCGAGACAATAAAAACCATCCATTGACATGGCATTTTTCGAGATATGAATTTTCATATATAGATGAAGTGTCTCAATGAACCGCTTATTTTCTGTATTATGGATAGCTGGGACCGGGTGCGCCTCGCTGCACCCAACGTTTAAACCTTTAAAATCAATCCAAACCTTCAAAATTCAATTCTTCTTAACCATTAACGAAAAACCAACTATTCCTATAAAAGTTGGAGTCATTAGATTTAAAATACATTTATTTGAACTATGACCACAATAAAACAAAATCGAAAAATGAAACAAATATTTTATAGTTGGAAAAAGCAATGCCAAAAAACCAACTTTTATTTTCTCTTATATTACGAAATTGTGTTCGTCAAAACATGTGAAATTAATGCAAATATTGAAAATCAAACTATTCGCAATATCTAAGGAAAGAACCAATACTTATTACTGTAAAATTTGGAGACATTAGATTCAATATGCTTTCATATTAAGTGTGACCAAAATTACCTATGTATAGCCGTGTTCCTTTTCTGCTCTTTTTTACTCGTATTTACTTGGAACTACTCCTGCTCTCACCGAGAATTCATAGGTTTTATTCAAATCGACAAATTTTGCGTTCCTTTAATTTTTTACTCCCGAGTACTTAAAAGTAAAAAAGGAACACGGCTTATGTATTCTTTTACAAAACTTGCCGGTAAACTATGTTTTTGGTTTTGTTTTCCGGCGCGTAAATAAACAAAGATGATGCCTTTCCGACTCGCTGCAGCCAACCTTAAGACATTTACAATTAATTCAAAACTTCAAAATTCAACTCTTCAACAAATATGTATAACCATTAACGAAAAACCAATTATTCCTATAAAAGTTCGAGAGTTTGAATATTGGTTTGTTTGTCTAATTCTGCGAAGTATGTCTTCAGTCATGCCGTTCTTGTATTTTTCTCACAAAACCGATGGTTCTGTTGGATATCATGTCGACAATATAATTGCGAACAGTTGGACAATGTTATTCGGGGTGGATGCAAATGCTGCATCAGTAAGTGTCAGATCCCAATGATTGTCGTCTTCCAGCAATTGCGACTTGCATCTTGAAATGTATTGAATATTTGAACATTGACTGTTCGTAAAAATTCGAAAGACGTTGGTCCTGGAACATTCAACAACAACAAACGCAAAAAGAAACATTCACGTTGTTTTGGATGTATTGTGTAAAGTCACACCAATGGCTTTGCTTTCAATACGCGTGCGATAGTTGGATGTGGTTCGCCTTGTCTACGTGGCTTCCATTTTTTACCTGATTTGTTCCATGTATAATAGCGAGGGACGTCGGTATATAACAATGTTGTTGCGAATTGTCCGAAAATATCAAGTTTTTGGCACAGTGTGAAAAATTCAGTAAGTGTAGTTTTTGGTGGCTGGAAAGCTCGTTGGAGAGTATTTTCTTCCGTGAAATATACACGTTGACCGTTGTCAAGATGTACCGCATCCTGAGGCATAATGCAAAAACTCGACATTTATATATTTTCTTATTAACACCCATATTTTCTCATAATCACCCTTATTCCACACTCCGTCGGAAGACTTCTACGACGTAAGCTTTACGCTACGACGTAACATATTCTGATATTCTGCACCAAAGATTCGGAGTGCGGAATGTCAAATTCGGGATTCGGAGAAAAAATATCATTACGTCGGAGTGTGGAATAAGGGTGAATGTTTAAGTGTAATTTTCAATTATCTATAAAAAAATCAATTGCCGTGCATTAGTCTCACAAAAACTCGAAAATGGGTCGCCTCAATACAGGGGTGGTTAAAAAAAAAAGAAAAACCCAAAGGAACTACTGAAAAATCCAAAAAATTGTCATTTTGGGAGTTTTCACTGCAGATTAGTTTTAATAGCTTCATGGCCTACCTATATATTGTTTGACAGCTGCGTAATGCTATGGACACACATGTGGTTTCGATACCATGGTATCGATACCAAGCTTGTTTTATACTACATAGTATACTAACCCCTGACACATATCTTTTTGTGGTATACATTTGACAGCTCTCAACTGACTGTTATTTGTAAAGCTTGTAAAAATGGAAAACGAATCAGTTTGTGCTCTTTTACGTCAATAAATATGCTTGAAATCGAAAGTAAAACTTTTCACTTAAAAAATTTTCTTTTTTTTTCAACAAAAACACAGCTAAATTTTTATTTACTCAAAAATTAAATTTTTAAAATGGAAAAATTAGGTGTTTTTATTTTCCGCTTCTATATAATGGCGTTGTTAGCAGTTAAAAGGCCACTATACCAGGTTTGTGCATAAGGAAACCAAGAAAAATTGGCTCATTTCGATACCACGTCAAATGATAGTATACCAAGTTTTTGGAATGGTATTGACCTGGTATTAGGTGACACACATCTGGTATACTACGTGGTATTTGAATACCATGGTATCGAAACCACATGTGTGTCCATAGCATAAATGTGAAATTGTCATTAAATTGGGGTTTTTGAGAAATTACCGATTTAATTTAATGACAATTTCACATTTACAGGTTAAACAATAGATAGGTAGGCCATGAAGCTATTGAAACTAATGTGAGGTGAAAAATCCCAAAATTACCAATTTTTTTGGCTTTGCAGCTCTTCCTTTTGGTTTTTTGAAATGGTTTTTTTTCTAAAACCACCCCTGTATTGAGGCGAACAAAACAAAAAAAATATTATTGAAATCGGTCGAGCCATTTTCGAGGTTTTGCGGGACTAACGCACGGCATAAATGACGACATAAATAGTCTTCTTCTTGTTTAGTGATGCAAGTACATCTTACATGCCTGGTATGACTATAAAAAGCAGCGCCTATTAATCCTCCAACACTTCCCCTCGCTGTAAGCTCATTGTGGGGTGCTACACGGAGACTCTAGACGTACGAAAAACCCGGTTTTATAGGAAAGAAACGAAGGAGAGGAGAGAAAGAAGGACGCGCATGATGAAACTTTAACGAAAGAATTTTCACCCAAAAAACTAACGGGGTGAAAACTAACTCATACGCATATTTCTTTCTCTTCTCCCTTCTCAGATGTAAACAATGACCACGGTAAACACACACAATCAAAGCTTTCATGTAGGATAAAGAATTATTCCAAGACAAAGGCAGCCTCGTGTGGCATTAAATAACGAGACTCAAAACTGATTTCGGCCGAATTCTCGAGTCTCCGTGTAGCACCACCCATTAAGTTAACAAATTTCCAGAATTGCGGCTTCGGTAGACTTTTTGTTAAACAGTCTGCAAGTTGAAGTTCTGATGAGATTTTTACCAACTGTGCTTCTTCCAGATACAGTCTCTTAAATGATGATACTTAACATCTATATGTTTTGAACGCTTAGTTTCCGGATTCTTTGCTACATATATGCACCCCATGTTATCTCAGCTCATCAAAATCAGTATAAAAATCTGTAAAATGATTTGGTTTAGTTACTTTACGTTTTGGTCATTCTTTGGGAGTTTCGTATTCGCTTTCATTTTCTGATCTGTTTTCTGTTACGATGTTATTTGGAGTACTAGTTATTATATCGTCCGATATCCATTTCTTAGGAGTTACAGCAGACAAATTTTGATCATCATTACTCGAAGTAGCGTCAGTGTCATCTTCCTTGACTTGGGTTTTATTAATTATAGGCTCGAGTTCTTCATCGTATGATTCAATCATATTCATTGACACTGTAGAAAAAACTTTCTTTCATCAAATCTAATATCCCGAGAATATATAATACTAGAGTCTTATCATTCCAACAGCGGTACCCATTTGCGCCGTAACCAATCAAAATGCATTCTACACACTTGTTATCAAATTTATATCGTTTTTCTTTAGGAATTAAGCTGAATGCTCTACATCCAAAAATACGTAATTTCGACAGATCCGGTTTATGGCCAAACCATAATTCTTACGGTGTTGTATTTTGAAGTGCATTTGTACAACTACGATTTGTTAAGAAAGTCGCAGTAAGAATGGATTAACCCCACATATCTTTTCGTAGATTAGCTTCTATCAGCATTGCTTTACCTTTTTCTAATAGCGTCCTGTTCATCCTTTCGGACACGCCATTTAATTCGCGAGATTAAGCAGTCGTATACTCAATAGTTACCCCTTCTAACTTACAGAATCGCTTCAGGTCTTTTGCACAGTATTCACCACCCTGATCACATCTTATACGATCCAATTTCAAGCCGTGATGAGCTTCAGCCATTGCTTTGTATTCGTTGAAACATTCAAAAACTTCCGAGTTTTGTGCGATTAAATATGTAACCACCACATGAGTGTAATCGTTAACAAACGTCACAAAGAATCTTTTACCATCGTGGGTGACTACATTAGACGGTCCACAGACGTCTGAGTGAACTAATTCTAAAGAACGTTTAGCTCTAGTACGCGTTCCTTTGAAGGGAAGCCTAGCCTGCTTTGCCATCACACAACTCTCACAAAAACCAATGTTGTTGTTTAACTTTTCTTTTATTCCGGTAACCATGTTTTTATTAATTAATTTGCAAACATTTGCCATTCCCAAGTGTCCCAATCTGTTATGCCATAAGACATTGTTGTTAACTTGGTTTGTTGCTGTGTTAGCCGTAGTATTAATAATATTGCACCTCATCCAGTACAGCCCATTCTTCAGTTCACCTTCAGCAATAACTTCGTTTTCCATCCAAATCGTTGCTTTACCATTTTCAAAGAGAACTTTTCCACCTTTTTTATCAATTTGACTTACTGATAATAAGTTTTGACGAGATGATGGAACAACAAGGACATTTTTAATCGTTCCGTCCTTCTCCCGCCCATTGACAACAGAGGATATATTCATATGACCTGCTTTCATAGCTTCCATTGATTCACCTTCTTTGGCAATGTTTATCGGGAAGATATTCTTTAAAGAAGTTGCTTTTGATATCAGGCGTGGGCAGGGCCGTCCTAAGATATTCGGCGCCCGTGGGCTACTAAAAATTAAGCGCCCTCTTGAGAGGAAAGGACAAAAGTAGAAATTGAGCTTCCTACACCTAACTTTACAACGGTTTCTGGGACTAACGTCTTACTTCAGAAGATTTATAGCAGACTTATGCTGTCGTAGCAAAGCCGTTCAGCGAATGCTAAGAAAGAGCGCCATATTTAAAATAGAAACCGAACAGCAAAATGCATTTAAAGCATTAAAAGAAATATTGGCAAAACACCATTGTTGAAGTTATTTGACCCAGAGGCGAATGCGGATATTCATGCCGATGCTGGTAAGGACGAATTCGGGCTATTGTCTTGCGACGGGATAGTAACGTTCAACAGTTGCATCCAGTGCAATACATGAGTCGTAAGACAAGCCCAGCAGAACAACGCTTTCACGCTTACGAGCTAGAAGTGACTCGGAGGCTTGTGGAGGTGGTGTACTACTTGCCTGTAGTAACCTTCTCAACTGTTGCTTAATAACGCTTCCTAGTTTTTCCAACTCTTTGGACATTGAGCTCCTCGCTCTTAAAGTCTCCCTTGTCCATAAGAACCTATTTTTAATTTGCTGTTACATCCCACCAGGTATGTTCAGCACTCTTGACGATAGAGGTCAAAACCTCTATGATATTCTAACTCTTGCACTAATCATATCCAAGATATGATGGACTCTAAAGACGAACTCCTACTCTTAGGAGATCTTAACTTACCCAACGTTCAATGGGTATCTTCTGATGATGACGATGACTACCTTCCTGAAAACAACCTTAATTTTAGGGAATCCAGCTTTCTGAATTCCTTATTCTCATGCGGTTTGTACCAAATGAGCGGTGTGAGTAATATTTCAGGAAGGCGGTTAGATCTCGTATTCTTTACCGACTCAGACAACATGTATGTTGAGCCTAGCTCAATTGTCTTGTCGCCTGTTGATAATTATCACCCTCGTCTACTACTGAGCTATTGTTTTGCCTTTACCAATAAGCTAATCCCGGAGGAGCAAACCTTTACCTTCAACTTCAAAAAAGGCAACCTTGAAGTACTGTCATCTAAGCTCACTTCCATCGATTTCAATACCTTGTTTTCCTCTAATGAGCTGGATGACGACGTATCAAGATTTTACTCCGTCTTGTATGAAACCTTCGCATCCTGTATACCTATTGAGCCTCTTAAACTATCCAGATCATCCCCACGCTGGTACAACAATGAGTTGAGACATACCAAAAACTTGAAGAATAAACTCTGGGAAACCTACCTGAAGAGGAAAGACATTTCTCAATTGCTATGACCAATTACATGCTCTCTCCGAAGCTCTCTATAAGGAGTACCTCAGTAACATGGAAGGTAAACTGTATGGCGATCCAAGAACATTTTTTCAATTTATCAACTCTAAGAAAAAGGCTGATAATTACCCTGACACCATGCAATACGAGAACTCTGTTAGCTCTAATCCATCCGAGATTTGCGACAAGTTCGCATCGTTCTTTCGCAAATCTTTCTCGTCTCCTGTCTTCCTACCTGATGAAGACAATTTTCGACATATCAACACGATACAAACGGCTCAAAACTTATCTCTGTCTATAACTAGGGAAGATATCTTGAAACATATAAATGATCTTCCACAAGATTTTTCGTCCGGCCCTGATGGTGTCCCTCCTGCTGTTCTAAAATCCTGTGCAGGGGCTCTACTATCTCCTCTCCTATGTTTATTTCAAAAATCCCTAAATAAGGGGTGCTTCCCAACCTTATGGAAGAACTCTTTTATAATCCCCTTCCATAAAAAAGGTCGTAAGAACGAAATAACTAATTATAGACCAATTGCGAAGTTATCGTGTATACCAAAACTCTTCGAATCTATCATTTATTCTGCTATCGCCCCTATCTGCAAGAGACTTATCTCAACTAACCGACATGGCTTTCTTGCAGCTCGTTCCACTACTACTAATTTAATAGAGTTCACTTCTCACACTGTTCGAGGCTTTGTCACTGGCTGTCAAACTGACTGTGTTTACACTACTTCAGTAAAGCTTTCGACATGCTCTCTCACACTAATATAGTTCTAAAACTAAAAAAAATTGGCTTTCCGCATGCCCTGGTGGTATGGTTCCAATCGTACTTAGCCGACAGAACCTATCAGCTTCTATTCCGCGGAGTCAAATCTAAAAACATCGTAGCGTCCTCTGGTGTCGCGCAAGGAAGTCATCTTGGACCTCTTCTTTTTATTTTATCAATCGATGACATTGTTACCCTGCTAAGGCACTGTAAAATCCTTATTTATGCCGACGACATCAAACTGTACCGCCACATACGGAGTATTGAGGATTGCAAACTTCTGCAAGCAGACCTAAACACCTTCTATTCTTGGTGTTCCAACAACAACCTGGTCCTTAATATTAGTAAATGTGAGGTCATGACTTTTTGTAGGAAACGTGGCGTTATAACTTATGACTATACTTTTCTCGACAACAAGATCTCCCGCACTAACTCTGCTATCGATCTAGGGGTTAGGTTAGAAAGTAAGTTGGATTTCTCCACTCACATCAATTATATCTCTTCCAAGGGCAATTCAGTCCTGGGATTTATAAAAAGATGGTCCAAGGAATTCAACAACCCCCTCATCACCAAACACTTATACATATCTTTAGTTAGGCCTCTGCTTGAATACGCCTCCCAGGTATGGTCTCCTTACTACTCCTCCCATATCGATAAAATCGAATCGCTTCAAAGGAAGTTCGTCCGTTTTGCACTCAGTCACCTCCCGTGGGATGACCCACTTATTATTCCGCTCAACTTTATTAAATTGCTCAACTTGAGCTCGCTCCATAAGCGTCGCGAGGTCGCTGACGTTATATTCGTTCATCGTTTGTTGAATGACAAAGTTGACTCAGGCTTCCTACGAACCCGTACGACATTTAGAGTGAAAAACTACAACCTGAGAGGTCCACCTCTCTTGTGCATTAATTCCTCTAACACCAATTATGGGATGTACGAACCAGTTAACCGCATGCTTATAAATGTTAACAAAAATGCGAGTGCTTTTTGCATGCAAACCAGCGAAGATGTTCTTAAAAGGACTATTTTTAATGTGGCGTGACTCCCTGCGTGTCCCACTTTTTCATTGTCTTTGCACGCTTCTCTGTTTGATGTTTTGTGCTCTTAAATGTTGCATTGTTTTTTTGTGTTTGCATGTCTTAGCTGAGCCACTGTGCAGTGGTAAATGTGACCGCGTTTGTGTGCAGGGACCGGACCGGCTCGGTACCGGAGCGCTGGGGAGGGTCGAGAAGGAGCCCGCATTTT
The DNA here is from genome assembly GCA_963855945.1 of Thereva nobilitata. Lineage (NCBI taxonomy): Eukaryota > Metazoa > Arthropoda > Insecta > Diptera > Therevidae > Thereva > Thereva nobilitata. The sequence goes on from OY979694.1 coordinate 136,013,649, forward strand.
CGGTCGCATTCTCGTTATGCGGTGTTTCTCTTCTTATACCTTTTTGGGTGCTCTCGGCCGGTTCGGTCCCTGCACATAAGTGCGGCTTGTTTCTCAGCCCAGCTGAGAAGTGTACCTTCTGAGCTAGAAGGATAAACTCTATAAACTCTATAAGTACTCGTCCTTTAGTACACGCCCTAAAGAAGTGGAGAGTTTACGTTCTGGGAAAGAGGATTAAGATTGTCACCGACTGCAATGCATTCGCCCCGACAATAAAAAAAGAAGATGTCCCACTGAGAGCGGCTAGATGAGCCATGTTTTTAAAAGATATTACCAGATTACCATCGTTCACGTACTAAACCGAGGCACCTAGGTGCGTTGGTTGAGCAGAATTGCATTACCAATTGTCGATACGTTAAATTACCGAATTAAACAAGCGCAGAAATAAGACCAATATTTAAGAGCGGGAGAAGATTTTTACCTTAAACATGACTTTTAATTTAAGAATCCAGGGGAAGAGTTAATTGTCATTCCCACATCAATAGGGACGGAGATAATTAAATCTGCTCACAGGCAAGGGCATCTATCAGCTGCTTTTCAGCTACTTTATTCCTTAAGTAAGAATTCCATCCGTCCAATGGCGCTACAGCCGAAATCGAGCCTTGGCTTCCTCTAGGGCATGTCAAGCGTGGAGGTTGTCAACTGGTTGAGGATGCTGACAGTTATTTTTGATAACCCCAGGAGAAAATCAGATTTTACAGCCAATCTGTTTAAAAATGAGTGCATAGAAGAAGGCATACTACATTCGTTAATCACTACTGGTATCCCGAGGGGAAACCGCCAGGCATAAATGGTAAATCGCATCCTAATACGGATCTTAACCAAATTATCAATTGCGGAGCCAAACGCGTAGTACAAGCGCGTTGATTGAGCTCAACAAATGATAAATAATATAACAACAAGAAGTACGAAGCTCTCGCCCTTCCGTATTTTAACTAGCATCAAAATGAAGATAGAAGCATTGACTTCCAAGCCTTTATAAGGGACAATAATTTAAATGAACTATAGAACGCGCAGGAAATGGTACGACGAGAAGCCAAACAAAATATTACTAAGATTCAACAGGAAAATAGGAGACAAAGCAATTAGAAGCGTAGGCTGCAAGTGTCTATAAGTAGGGCGCCCAGGATTTAGCGCAGGGTTGAAATTGAAACCTAAGTTTTTGGAAACTTACCGTGTTGTGAAACGGCAGAATCATGACCGTTATGAATTGGAAAAGATAGGTGATTACGAGGGGCCCAGGATAACTACAGCCGCCGCGGATGGCCTTAAAGAATGGGGCTAATCATTCGGAGCTTCTCCATTCTGTTGAAGTAAACTAAAATGTGAGTCCTAGAAAGAGACACAATCATTAGAAAGACATATTTTGTCGAGAAACATTTTTGGGATAGAGTTTTGTAAAGAAGTGGAGTTTTGTTTAATTGCGGGTGACCACTCAAGTCCCAGAAGCCTACATCTTAAAATAACTCGGTTTACCAAAGCAGATCCCCACACACATATGTATAATGTTTTCAATTTCCTTAGAAAATTACCTGTTCTTATTATTGTTTTGAAAAGATTTTAAATAAAAACAACTAATAACTAATAATAACAAAAAAATATAACACCAACAAAAATTGCCGCCCCAAAAAAGCTTGCGCCCCGGGGCTATAGCCCATTTAGCCCTGTGGTTAGGGTGGCCCTGGGCGTGGGTCGTTAACTATATGATCTGTGCAACCAGAATCTATGATGTATATTATTTCATCTGACTTATGGTGAATTTTAGAATTTGCGTCCATTAAAGCAAAAGCTTTCTTGTTTTTATGCAACTGATGACGTTAGATTCTTTATTTTGATTAGTGCGGCACCTATTGGATTTATGTGCGGCACCTATTGGATTTTTTCCGCATTTTAAGCACACAATATTTTTCTTTGTTTTATTTTTCGTATAAAACGATACAGGAATATTAGTTTCTGAACTAGACGTATTCATATTTTTCGTTTCTTGCTTCAATTCTTCTTCTAACAGACGACTCTTAACACGTTCAAGGGTTAAATCATTCTCCTCGAGAGTTTCTAGAGCAGTTAAAACATGCACATAGGAGTCAGGCATGGCCATTAACAAATCGATGATAACTTCTATGTCGTCAATTTTACCTCCCGCCGACTTATAGGCACGCACTGCAGCTTCAAACTCTTTGAAAAATAGATTTAAGGTTGTACCTTCCTCACACTTAAGTGACATTAATTTCTTTCTTTCTTTGCATCTAGAGCAGTAATCATCTCGAAAGCAGTATTTTTTTCTCGGACGTATTCGACATGAGAATCGGCAATGCTTTTAATTATAAGGTTCATCGCCTTTGCGTCTTTAATAAGCCAGTCATTTTTCTTAACTTCATCTTTCTTTGGACTTTTCATAATATGTTCCTTCAAATCCTTTTCTCTTAATAAGGACATTAAACGAAATTTCCATATTGAATAATCGCTACCGACGAATTGCGGTACGCCAAGATTGTCTCTCGTTAAATCCATTTTTTTTCTTCACATGCAAAAAAGTTTAGTGATGCAAGTACATCTTACATGCCTGGTATGACTATAAAAAGCAGCGCCTATTAATTCTCCAACAAATTCCACGACTATCAGACGATTCTAGGCCCGGCACAGACACAACAAAAAAGTCTGCTTCCAGGCCTGTAGTTTCGATGGGCTTGGTGATACACGTTGCAATTTGTTTCACTCAATTTTTTGTGTAACAACACAGTTTTATATGTGTAGGTAATATTTCAAAAGTAATATGACATTCGTGTTTTATTTATCAACGATACGATCCGATAGAGTGTATTGTGATTTCTCTCAATTTTTATTTACATACCTCAAAAAGGTTACTTAAAAAAATATAGTTTAAAAAAACTAAAAAATACGCTTTTATTTTAAAATGAACTAAAAAGTAAAAAATAATTTTGAATGTAAAGTTTTTATTGCTCTAGCCAGTATATGAAAACTACCTACCTTTCGAAATGTAAAAAAGCGTGCGCGCTAAGAATATAGGTAAAGAGTCCCACGCTTTTTTACATTTCGAGAGGTAGGTAGTTTGTTTCCATACTTTACATTCAAAATTATTTTTTTACTTTTTAGTTAATTTTAAAATAAAAGCGTACTTTTTAGTTTTTTTAAACTATATTTTTTATTTTCTACATTTTAGTCTATTATATGTCTTCCACCATTTTGTAATGACAGCCATATTAGATTTAAAGTGACGTCACACAGCTAACTGTACTATACTAGTCATACACTTTCATTTAATACTCATACCGAGGGCGTTTTAAAGAAAAAGATAAACCGCTAATTTGTGTTGGCCGAAATTTTGAATTTAGAATGACACCACACAATTCATAGTATTCTAATTGTCTCACCTTTTCATTTGATACCCATACCGAGTGCGTTGTACAGAAAAAGGTAATCCGCCATTTTGTGTTGGCCGCCATTTTGAATTTACAATGACACCACATAGCTAATAGTATTTTACTTGTCATACCCTTTCATTTGGTACCCATATCGAGGGGGGTGTAAAGAAAAACGGTAATCCGCCATTTTTTGATGGCCGCCATTTTGAAGGACGCCACATAGCTAATTGTATTGCACTTGTCATACTCTTTCATTTGATACTCATGTTGGAGAACGCAATTGCAAAATTCACCCGCCATCTTGGCACCGCCATCTTGATTTTCTTACAAAATGGTCAGATTGCATTGTCACGCGAACTATACATATATGTGCAAAATTTGAAGTTGATCTTTTATATGGAGGTGGGTCAAAATCAAGTTGCAAGATTTGTTTACATGAAACATACAACATACAACATAGGTACAGGTCAAGCTAATATAAAGCGTATAATAACGCCAACTGATGAAATTTATTTTTTTTTCGTTCACGTTTCAAAATGTCCTTGATACAGTCACACACATAAACATTTTCCATGCAATTGGCAGAAAAATAGAAACCAATTCCATTTTCGCTCAACCGGGCAAACTTTACCCTGATCCCTCCCACGGTCTACTAACTGCCAGGTGACAGTTCGAATTGATTGAATCATTGACTCGTGTATAATTGGGCATAGGTGGGTTGGGGTGTGTGTGATTAAAAGCTTTTTTATTTTAAAATATTCTGATTTATTAAGAATGGTTTTATTATACTAATACAGTTTGAACTTTTACAAAGCGACCAATTCTTAATTACTCTCGACGTTTTTAAATTACTCAACTATCTTTCTTTGCGGCTTCTTGTCAATTGTCGCAATTATGGCTTTTTTGGATGCACCAAGAAATTAAGTAATACGACATCGCAACGTGCCGTGCTAAAACGTGCCTTTTTGTAAGAATATAAATTTAAGTAATTTGCGAATGAAGATATGAATTTGCAAAATGTAATTTGATGTGTTTTTATGATTTAGGAATTTTAAGGCGACGTTGCAAAAACGGCGGAAATGGAAAAATTATGAATTTGCATTTAGTCAAAGTTAAGGAAGTTGAGAAATGTGATATTGAATAAAAATCAGTATTATGTATAGGGATAGTGATACCGAGAATTATGCCATTATGCATGCTGGCTTTACAACACGCCCCTCCTTAGGACGAAAATCATACCTAGGATTGGTTTGATTTTCGCGGGTTGGTAAATTTTGTTCTTCATCTTGCATAGGAATTTGGTCTAAGTTTTCAGAATTGGTCTTCGCTTTTTTACAATTATCAAATTTAATATAATTTTTTTGTATAATAGAACTATTACAATTGCTGCTAGCGACAAGGAGAGTGTACTAGTATTATGCGTTTTTAAATTTTTTTTTGGATTTATATTTTTTTTAAGATTACTAATACTATGGCTTATTTTTCTTAAATGTTGAATTTGGTCGGTAATTTGGAAAATGGTTACATTTTCAATTGGGGAAAGAACATTATAAGTTTCTAAAGTTTTTAATTCTGTAATGCTTAAGTTAAAAGGTACAAAATGTAGAAAATGGTCCAATGTTGTATTGCTGTTATATGTTGTTGTTGAAGTTAGAATTAAGTGACTTGAGTGCGCCTGGCATGTTTCTCTGAGATGAAGTATTCAATATCAAGAATAGTGAAGGAGTTAGTAATTATTGAACCCATGCATCGAGTTATAAATCGTTCTTCCTTTGCTGCTACAAATAACCAAAAATTTACTTTTGCCAATTGAAGATATATAGGATTTTTTAGTCGCATCATTCTGGTTTCGCAACAATCTGGGAGATGAGTACTTGGGTCGAATAGACGTCTTTCGCCGGAGGCAGCATCCACATGAGATAAAAATATTGGTGCGCTTTGTTCACATATTCGTGTTCCCGTCTGTAGAAGCAAGCATTTGTTCAGATCATCTTCATTATAGAGAAAATAGTGCGATTTGAAGGCGATGAACTGTTTTTCGGGTACAACAATCGCATAGGAATTATTTTCCAGCTTAATAGGTACAGGAGTCATCTTGTATAGGTTGAATTCTAAAGAAATAACTAATGGGATTAGTAACAAAAAATTTAATCTCTTATTGCTATAATATACATTAGCACTAATAATTTTATAAAAATGTCCTATATTTTCAATAGTTGGTTTTACAGGTAAGTAGTACACACCACTTGGCAAAAAACTTTGAATTTTAGATAATTCTGATACAATATTAGAGGCATCTACAATATATGGGTGTAATACTCCTCTTGACGCAGCAGTTATTATATCTACAATGTGACACTAGTAATCATTACATACGATACAAATATCTCATTTATTGTGGAAGATCGCTCATATTTTAATACAGTATTATTATATCCAGTTTCTAATCGATTTAATTTATAAATTGCTTTTGATATTTTATTGTCTAAATTATTAATGTAATATACAGTTTGATTTAGATGATCTACTAAAGATTCATGTACTGTCGTTTGCTCCTTGATAAGATTTTGGATATGATTTTCATTTTCATTCAAAAGACTAAGTTGTTCGTCGCATCATCGTTGTCAAGTGTTCCAAACAGCTGTTTCGCAATGCTACCGATACCATTAATGATTCCTCCTTTTTGAATTAAATCTGAGTCAGAAAGAAGCATATTGCTAATTAGTGTATTTTGAGCTTGGATATTAATCTTTGTTTGTTGAATTTGTGGTAAAAATATGGAACATTCGGGTAAGATAAAATTATCTGTATCATCTTCACATAGTTTTATAATTTTCTCTGCTAGCGAATTTAATTGCTTAAATTGTAGTTTAACGTCTTCTAGATCAGTGTGTATTAAACGTTTCCATTTATCATTACTTATCTTCATGTCCCCAATATTTTCGTACAGGAGTCCAAGTTTGTTGTCAATTTTAATTAGCTCAAATGAATTGGTGTCGTCATTGCGATGGGCCAGACATAATTGTTGGCTTAAGGTTAGGAGGTAATCATGATGTTATTGCGGTACCTAAAAAGAAACTAAGGTAAATCCTCAGGAAGTTGCTCGTTGTTTTTACGATATAAAATAAGTATATTGTTATGAATCTTAACATGTTTATTCTTGATTAATAAAGTACTATTGACACCATCGGTAGAACGAACTTTGTATGGTCCGACCCATACGGGTGATAATTTTTTACACCTGCCCTTCTGAGAGGCATCATTTTTAAGGAGAACCAGGTCATTTTCACTAAATGCAGAGGGATTTGTATGGCGATCATAATAATTTTTAGATAATTGCTTATTTTTCAAGAGGTTCTCCCTAGCCACTTGATTTGTGTATTGTAATCTTGATTTTAGATCATTGGCATAAACATCGTAATTATACAACGTTTCAGGTGAACGTGAGAATGCGGTAGGTAGTTCGATCTTACGCCCAAATAACAGTTCGAAAGGGGTGAAACCGGTAGACGTATGAGGTGTTATGTTGTGAACAAAAACAGCATATTTGATCCAGGTGTCCCAATCGTTTTGTGAGCGGCTAACAAAACATCTGAGATACTCTTCAAAATTTCGGTGAGTTCGTTCACAAGATCCATTCGATTGCGGTCTATGCACAAGTTTGTATCTTTTTAACCTTAAGTAGTTTACAAACTTCCTTAAATATTTCGCTTAAAAGATTTTGTCCCTGATCGGAAAGAATGGTTTTAGGAGTACCATAGTGAAAAACTATTTCGGTAACTAATTTCTCAGCTATCGTGTTTGCCTCTTGATTCGGCATGGGAATAGCGTCAGAGTATTTTGTTAAATCATCAACGAATGTTAGGAGATATTTATTTCCATTTTCAGTAATTGGAAGAGGACCAACAATATCAATGGCTATTTTTTCAAACGGTTCTCTGGAAGTTGAAGTTATCATCATGGGTTCTCGGGTATATCTGGTTACTTTGTTTCTCTTACAGGTATCGCATTTTTTTATATAATTTTTAACGTCATTATACATACTAGAATCGCCCATTGGTCGAAATTCGACCCTCTCTCCCTACTCTTCTCTCAATCCGTCTCGTTAAAGTTTGACGTCTACGCATTTCAATAACTCAGTAATAATTTAATTGAACTATTACCACTTTTTAATTTCTCTATCAGTTCTAAAAAATACCAAAAAAAATGTGTAGTGTAATTAAAAACTACATTATCATCTAAAATCGCAACAAAACTTTCTTCATTTAAAAAACACCATCGCTTACCGTGATATATTTTGATAATTTAAAATCTCCCCAGAAAGAAAAACCTTTTCAACAAAAGGGGGAGTCCATAAATTACGTGAGGTGTTTAGGGGGGAGGGGGTCCAGCCGAATCTCACCAAATCTCACGTGGGGGAGGGGGAGGGTCTCCGCAAATATCACGTAATTTTTTTCCGCAAGAAACAGTGTAAAAACGCGAGAAAACTGGGTTAAATTAATAGTACAGGTAAATTAAGCCGAAAAAAGCGATATAGCAGAAATAATTAGGTACAGGCTGAAAATTGGCACAGAGCTTCTTTTTAGGCTTCTTAATAAGGGGTTATAAAGTCTACCGATTTTCTACCCCGAGAAGCCCACTTTTTAGGGGGTTTTATCCCTCAAAATGGGTGTTTTTCGATTTTTCTGTAATTTTTTTTGCAATATATCTTAATATCTTTTTGTTTTTTTCAATTTTAAGTACAATATCTGTAAATGAGAAAATCTTTAAAATCGTCTTTTTGGACCCGCACTTAGATTTCATTCACGAAAATCTTGGTGCAGTATTTTATCTGATACTGGTGAAAGGTTCTATCAATACATATTGCAAATAGAGAAGGAATAATGAATCCATTACAGATCCGCACTTCTTGAATCTATATTCTGGTGTACAGGCGGCTCAAACGTCAATTTGAGAAGCTGGCTGTGACTTCAGACTCCGCTTTTCTAAGGCGATACGAAAGTAGGAAGCAAACGGAAGCTAGTAGCGATGCCTGATAAATCTACGAAAAGAAATTATTTTCAGCCTTCATTTATTAACTTAATTTATTAACTTAATTTGACATTTTGATGCGAACAATAAATTATTTCAAGAATATTTAAGAGTTTTTAGAATATTTTAAAACAAACAAATAAATGCGCATGCGGCAATGGCTTAACTCGCGGACTGAAATCCGATAACAGGCGGACAAATTTAATTCGAATTCGCATTGGTGGAGGATACCATTTTCTTATTTCCGAATTTCATGACTTTCGAATCGCGTTCCAGGATAACCCCGCTGGGTCATTCAGTCACAGGTTTTTTACCCAAAGATGACATCTATAGAAGAATGCTCCGAAGTTTGTATATATATCTCCAGAGTCATAAATGGCTCCACCATTACTATTCAAACAGTCAAGTCGTTACTCTCTAAAAACGAATCAGTGGATGCCAAAGTCAACCTTCGTATGTCAATATATTGTAAAATTCTAATTTTTTGTATATTCCATATGCTTGCTCTACAAATGCACGAGTTGAGCTCAAACTAGAATTGAAATTTTTCTGTTAATCTTGTTAAGAAATCATTATCCCTGTAAGGCACCATGAGGTTGGTTTCCAAAGGATAGGCAGAATCACCTGCTAAATGGTAATCCACAGGTATTGTAGTTTATATTGGGTGCATGCCGAGTTGCTGTTAAGATTTTGTGGTACTGTTCTTCAACACAAATTATGTTTTTTTAAATAAATCCAACGCAATCACGCACAGTGTGTTAATCCTACAAATTTTTTAAAATTTTAAAAATCTCACATGAGATTTAGGGGGGAGGGGGTCGAGCCAAATCTCACGACATCTCACCAGGGGGGAAGGGGGGCTCGAAAAATCGCCAAAAACACCTCACGTAATTTATGGATGCCCCCTAAGCATAATGACGCTGACATACATATATCGCACTACGGCAAGAAAAGTGGCACAACTCAAAAATAGTCTGTTTTGAGTCATTGCCGCCAGGTGACTGTTGGCATTACATTTTGTTTTCAGCTCTGACTCATGAAACTTAGTCGATTCACAAACCTTAATAATAAATTTTTATATTCGCCTGTTTATATGCTAACCGTAATTTCTACTCATTTTATCATTTATATTGGGAAATGCAATACTCATTTCTGAGTGACAGAAATGAGATAAATGAATAATTCTTATTTTGTGCACAACTTTACGACTCCGACTTCCATATAAAACCAGTTTGAGCAAAATCGGTTTAGTAGAAGTCGGTTCAAGTGCTGTACAAAAAAGTGCTTGCGTAATAATATATAGATTTTTCCATTTAAATTTTGCTCTTAAACGTTTAAAAGTGCGGTTAACTCCATTATGTCCTTGTTATATAGTAGACAAGTGTAAACACTTGTCTTGCCATGCGGGGGACGTGCGTGAAAATGCTGCCTAATCTGACGTCTGGTCGATGTCGTGTGTGTTAAAAAGCAGACTGTTAAAAACTTACTAAAATACGGATTCCCGCTTTTTTTAAGAATAATAAGAGAAGAATTTAATATTAGAAATATTGTCTTTTATTAAGTATCGGAAACCGATACTACAATTGGCGACGAGGATGGGATATATATGCGGAAGTGGAAGAAAATAGAATGGCTCTTGAAAGAAATGTAAGCAACAGTACATGCCAATGGGCCAAATTAGAGTCTTTTGAAGTGAAGGGGTCATGGACAGGATACAAAGAGAGAATGCAGTTTTATTTCGAAGCTAATGAAATAGAAAATGACTCCAAGAAGAAGGCTATATTCATAGCATCGTCCCATGAAGAGGTTTTCGAGGTTATGAGAGCACTGATAAAACCTTTGGCGCTGAGTGATGTAACATTCACCGAGTTAATAGAAAAACTGGATGCGCATTTCACACCTGCTCCAAATGAAATTGTTCAACGCTACAAATTCCATCGGCGACAACAGCAAGCAGGCGAAACAATAGCCAGTTTTGTGAAGGACTTAAGGAAATTGAGCGAGTTCTGCAATTTCGCTGAGCTAGATAACATGATGAGGGATCGTATTGTGTGCGGAGTACTTGATGAAGCACTCCAGAGAAGACTTTTTGTCGAACACAAGCTCACACTTCAAAAGGCTTATGATATAGCGATGTCACACGAAGCGGCGTCACAAAGTGTATTAAATGTAAGAACAGATAATGAAGTGCTTCAAATGCAGATGACAAAAACATCTAGTGAAAGGAATCGAATAAAATGTTACCAATGTGCAGAGGCCGGACACATAGCCTCTCAATGCCGTTTTAAAAAATGGACATGCGAAAAATGTCGGAAGATAGGGCATAAGAAGGCAGCATGTTTTAAAAAAGATGAAAATAAAAAAACCGAAGGAAAATGCAACATCATGGAAAAGGATGAGGAGGACACATCTGAAGTATGGCTACAACAAGTGTCAATTGACGTCTCAGAAGGCAGACAACAGATAGCGGAAATAAACAACCTGGATAGTACTGACGTAAGTACGACGGTGAGACTAAACGGAAGAAAGGAAATTATGGAGGTTGATTCTGGGGCAACAGTGTCAATCATCGCACGATCGACATGGGAGAGAATAAAAACATCAGAACAGCAACTAAAAAAGACCACGATGAAGCTAAAAACATGGCTGAAGGAACGGGTGCCAGCTTTAGGTGTAAGTTACATTCAAGTGGAATACAATGGAAGGCAAGTAGAACTACCCGTGACGGTAGTGGCAACGGAAGGTAAAAGTCTTTTAGGGCGGAATTGGTTTAAAAAGCTGGGTATTGAAATAAAAGGACTAGAAGGAGTTCATAACATCAGTGCCGATAACAGGAATATGCAGAAATTAGCTGAAGAGTTTCCGGAGGTTGTTAGTGAGAAATTGGGAGCAGCCAAAGGACCGGCAGTAAGTATTCAATTGGTGGATAGTTTTTTTAAATATCGACAGGTGCCGTTTGCAATTAAGAAGTCAGTAGAGAAGGAAATTGATAGCATGGTTGAACAAAAAATCTTAGAACCAGTTACTTTCTCGGCATGGGCCACACCAATTGTGCCGGTAAGAAAGAAGGACGGAAGCATTCGTATATGCGGTGATTACCGACACACGGTAAACCAAATGATTGTTTCAAATACTTACCCGTTACCTACAACAGCCGAAGTATTGGCAACGACATCAGGAGGTAAGGTGTTTACAAAGTTGGATTTACAGCAAGCATATCAGCAATTAATCGTCGATGACGAAGCAGCAACAATATTAACGATAAATACACATAAGGGTTTATTTAAAGTACGAAGACTACCATTTGGAGTATCAGCTGTCCCCGGTATATTCCAGCGATTCATGGACGAACTATTGCAAGGTATAAATGGAGTAATTGCATATTTTGACGATGTCCTAATTTGTGGCAAAAATAATGAAGACCATGATACAAAACTAACTGAAGTGTTCAAGCGACTTAGTAAAGCAAACATCATAATAAGAAAAGATAAATGTGAGATAAAAGCTAACAAGATAGAATTTTTAGGGTATAATATAGACGAAAACGGGATCCGGCCAAATAAAAATAAAGTTGAAGCTATGAGAAACGCACCAGAGCCCAAAAATAAAGAAATGCTACAGTCATTCCTAGGAATGTTGAATTTCTATAATAAATTTTTAAAAAATAAGGCGACGGTTGCCGAAAAACTACATAGGCTACTGAATAAAAACACAAAATGGAATTGGACTGAGGAACATGCCAGAGCGTTTAGACAACTAAAAGAATTATTAACATCGGATGGATTATTGACCCATTATGATGAAGAAAAGGAGTTGATATTATCTTGTGATGCATCACCCTATGGTGTAGGCGCAGTATTAGCACATAAAGAAAAAGACGGAAGTGAAAAACCGATTGCATTTGCATCAAGAACGTTAGGGAAAAGTGAACGCAATTATGCGCAAATCGATAAGGAGGCCTTATCCGTAATTTTTGGGATCAAGCATTTTAATCAATATGTGGCTGGACGGAAATAAAATTACTGTTAATTAACTGGATTGCAAGGAACCAAGGTCTTTGTATACATGGACGATATTGTAATTTATGGTAAAACTCTCGATGAACATAACGACAAACTCAAGGAAGTTTTCGATCGTCTGCGGATGAATAACCTCAAACTTCAACCTGATAAATGTGAATTTCTCAGACCAGAACTAACTTATCTAGGTCACGTCATTAGTGAAAACGGCATTTCACCAGATCCCAAAAAAATTTCAATACCTAAATCCTCAAAGGAAATAAAAATGTTTTTAGGACTAGCTGGCTATTATCGCCGATTTATCAAAAATTTTGCTCAGATTTCTAAGCCCTTAACAAAGTTTATGAAAAAATATTTTCCATTTAATTGGTCTCCCAAGTGTACAGTCTTTTTATATTCTAAAGGAAAGCCTTATTAATCCTCCCTTGTTGCAATACCCCGATTTTTCTAAGGAATTCATCCTAACCACCGATGCCAGTGGACACGCAATTGGTTCTGTACTATCCCAAGGCGAAATTGGGTCGGACTTACCGATCGCTTATGCTTCCAGAACTTTGGGAAAGAGTGAACTCCACTATTCTACCTTAGAGAAAGAGCTTCTAGCTATTGTCTGGTCAGTACAACATTTCAGGCCTTACTTATTTGGAAAACGTTTCAAAATTTACACTGATCATAAACCCTTGATTTATTTACATAACTGTAAAGATCCGAGTTCCAGAATGATGCGTTGGAAATTAAAACTAGAAGAGTTGGAATTCGAAATTATTCATAAGAAAGGCAGTTCCAATACAAACGCAGACTGCTTAAGTCGTATACATAAAATGACCCTTAGATCAGACACGAAAAAAACAGGATTTCCAGGACGATTCAAATTTTTTAGAAAAACATTCAATACCCAAGTACCAATAATAGCGACAATTTATCACTTTCAATGGAATTCTCCTTTACAAACTTCTTAGATTCTCTTAATAACGGTCCGATTTCTAATCCCCATGTCAAAGATTGTCCCGATTATATGAGTCTGTCAGATAATAAAGTTATAGGAATTTACACGGATACGAACCTAATTATAGACAAATATTATAATAACCATTCTATCTAATCCTGACAATCTAGCAAATTTAAAGAAACAAAATTCTCAAGCACGTAGTATAATTCCACTTGAAAATACTGAGAACACTGTGATATATCTCTTAATTAATGAGAAATCGAAACAACCGAATTCTGAAGACTTTTATAATGCTTTTCTTGCCTTAAAGGTTTATCTACTAGAAAATAATATCAACAATATTGCTTTAGTAAATCCTATAAAATTTGCACAATACAAACAATTAGATTTTGAACACATTTTTTCTATGGTTAAGTACCTTTTCCGAGAAACTGAAATTAATGTTACCTTTTATAAGGATGATATAATCACGAACCCTTCCAAGGAACAGATTTCAGAAATTCTGAAGGAGTATCATGATAATCCTACCGCGGGACTGTAGTATCGGTTTCCGATACTTAATAAAAAACAATATTTCTAATATTAAATTCTTCTTTTATTATTCTTAAAAAAAGCGAGAATCCGTATTTTAGTAAGTTTTTAACAGTCTGCTTTTTAACACACACGACACCTTAGAATAGAGAACTACAGGAAAGGCCCTCGGGTATAAAATCCGTGTATGGGAGCGTAGTGAAATCGCTATCAGTCAACTGTCAAATTGGTACAATTTCTTGTTAGTTAACTGTCAAATTTTCCCGCGGGACTTTCTTTAAAACGAGTTTTTCTATAAAAGTTATTTACAGTTTTTCGCAAAACTAATTAAAAAGAAGAAAGAAAGTTTAAAGAATTTGTTTTTGTCAATTAGAAGTTGTTACGAGTGAATTTTCAGTGAAAAAAAGAGCAATGAAGTGTGCAGTACGCTAAAATTCTCCGAGGGCCCTTCCTGTAGTTTTGTATTCTAAGCACGACACCGACCAGACGTCAGATTAGGCCGCATTTTCACGCACGTCCCCCGCATGGCAAGACAAGTGTTTACACTTGTCTACTATATAACATCCCTTCCCCCTTTTATAATTTGTAGTCGGCTAAATATGCAGGTTTTTTATGCTCCTGGCTGATCGTCTTAACATTAATCCTTCGGGGTCTGGTAAATTCAAGTCTACCGATTCTGGCTCGCCTTGGCTACTTTCTTCTGTTACTGATGGTGATACCTGCGTGTCCGATGTTGGCTGCTTATTCTCATTTTGATGCTGTAACGTGACTTCTAGTTGTGGTATTGTTTCCTTACAAGTTGTTGCCGGTTCATTCCTTTTTACAGGTATCTCTACTCCACTCTTCTGTTCATGGACTTCTTCTCTCATTCTCTCAGTGTCGACGGTACATTTTATTATCTCTTACGCTTTCGGCTACATAAGAAACTGGTCCTGTCACTTGAACAATTTTTGCTTCGATCCATTTTGGTCCAATCGGAGAAAAATTTTTGAGGTATATCGTATCTCCTTTTTCAAAATGTCTTAATTTTCCCTTTTTTTGATCGCTTGGCTCTTCTTTTATTGGGTGCCTTCCATTTAGACACAGAGAGACACAGTGTTACACTGTGTCCGACACAGAAGTGTTCCATCAACGACACAGCTAGACACAGCCGGGCACAACTAAGACAATGCTACCAACCCTCGCCAATTGAAATGTGATCGTTAATTTATAATTACAACAATATTGTTTCATTTTTAAGATTCCCAGCATTTATAAGATGTCGGGTAATTAATTTAAAGAAATTATCAACATAAAATTTACGATTTACTTGCCAAACAAAAATAAAAACGAGGAAAGTGCGCCGTGGCGGATTTTTCATGCACTTATGTGTTCCATTTGGGCTTACACAGAACGACACAGAGCGACACGCTGTGTCGGACACAATTGCCTTTCTGTGTCTAAATGGAAGGCACCCATTATGTAGTCTGGGTGCATACAATCTAAAATGGTTCTTAACTTTCTTCCCATTAATAACTCTGCAGGGGTTTTTCCGGTTGTTGCATGCACAGACATGTGTTGTTTAAATAAAAATCTAGCCAATTTCAAGTTAAAATTACCTTCACTTAAAATCTTTAACGAATTTTTGACATACTGCACCATCCGTTCCGCCTGACCATTAGAAGCGGGGTGATAGGGCGCTATTGTATGGCTTTTTATACCATTTAGTGAATAAAATATTTTAATTTCTTCGGACACAAATGCTGTACCATTGTCACTGATAACAGTGCGCGGGATACCATGAGTAGCGAACAATTCTCTTAAACACCTGATAACTTCTGAGGACGACTGGCTGGTTACTAATTTAACTTCCGTCCATTTGGACGTAGAATCCACAACAACTAACAAATTTCCTTTCCTTGAAACGGTCCTGCAAAATCAATATTTAATCTTCCCCGTGGATTTTCCACTTCCACCATTGTTTGCAAAGGCGCTCTTTTCGGGCTAGGTCTATTTTGCTGACATTGATAGCACTGTCGCACACAATGTTCTATTGCCTCATCTAGCCCCGGCCACCAAAAATAGCTTCTTGAACAAGATTTCATGTTTGTCATGCCTGGGTGATTAGCATGCAGGAGTTTAGGTGCTTGCTGACGTAGTGCTGTGGGCATTACTACTCGGTTTCCCCATAATATACATCCTCTATGCGTTGATAGTTCCGTTCTTCTTCTAGAATAAGGTAAAAATGCTCCTTCCTCATCGTCAATGTTCATTGGCCATCCATGTAGAATCCAACGTAATACCCGGCTCAAGATTTTATCTGTTTCTGTTTCCGTACTGATCTTTTCGGCTGATATCGGAGGGCCATTCACTGCTTCCAATAATAATATATCCCCAGGTGGTATTTTTTCTACTATGCGTCTAGTCAATGGTAATCGACTTAAACAATCAGCATTATTATGATGTTTACCTGCCCGGTATTCCATTTCGTACTCGTATGCTGCCAATTGCAAACACCACCGTAGCATTCTTGGTGATATCATAGTTGGTATTTGTTTATTTCTATTGAAAATACCTAGCAATGGGCGATGATCAGTAATTATTTAATTTTCAGGAAGCATAAGCGATCGGTAAGTCCGACCCAATTTCACCTTGGGATAGTACAGAACCAATTGCGTGTCCACTGGCATCGGTGGTTAGGATGAATTCCTTAGGGGTATTGCAACAAGGGAGGATTAATAAGGCTTTCCTTTAGAATATAAAAAGACTCTGTACACTTAGGAGACCAATTAAATGGAAAATATTTTTTCATAAACTTTGTTAAGGGCTTAGAAATCTGAGCAAAATTTTTGATAAATCGGCGATAATAGCCAGCTAGTCCTAAAAACATTTTTATTTCCTTTGAGGATTTAGGTATTGAAATTTTTTTGACAAATTCCACCTTTTAGGGATCTGGTGAAATGCCGTTTTCACTAATGACGTGACCTAGATAAGTTAGTTCTGGTCTGAGAAATTCACATTTATCAGGTTGAAGTTTGAGGTTATTCATCCGCAGACGATCGAAAACTTCCTTGAGTTTGTCGTTATGTTCATCGAGAGTTTTACCATAAATTACAATATCGTCCATGTATACAAAGACCTTGGTTTCTTGCAATCATTATTCATTAAACGTTGAAAAGATGCTGGTGCACCTTTCAAACCATACGGCATGCGTATGTATTCGTAATGGCCTAGTGGAGTGGAAAACGCAGTTTTAGCTCTATCACTAGGGCTCAGCTCAATTTGGTGAAACCCATTGGCTAAGTCTAGGGTTGAAAAAAACTTAGAATTACCGAGTTGGTCTAGATTTTCTGAAATCTGTGGTTGTGGGTTTGCGTCTCCTACAGTGACTTCGTTTAATTTCCTGAAGTCCACTACAATACGGCACTTTTTGTTCCCATTAATATCAGGCTTTTTCGGTACTACTATCAAGGGGAAGTTCCATGGACTGTTCGATTCAGTAATGATCTTGTCTTCAATCATTTGTTTCACTTGGTTATTAATTTCAGATTTCTGAAATTCCGGTAGCCGATATGGTTTAACATGAATAGGCTGTGCTCCCGGAGTCGGAATAAAATGTTGTAATGCAGGAGTGCAAGAAAGTTTTTCTCCTTTTAAATAAAATTAATCACTATAGTCTGTACATATGTTAAGAATAGATTCACGCTGATGTTGAGGTACATGCGATAACCTAATTTCATTCTGAAAATTCTTTATTCGATCATAGTCTAGAGCAGAATTATTATCTGGAAAAATGTTATAAATTTGAAATTCAGAAATACTTTAGAATTCGACCTCGTCAGTGTTAAGCACTGTATCATACATACTCCTTTGGGTTTAAAACAGAAATTATGCAACCATTAGGACTGGGCTTAGAAAGGCTGCTAGACAAAATGAGGCCATTTTCAAGCTCCTTTGATCTGCAAATACCTTCAGTAAAATCTGATTTAACACGGACAATTAGTTCAGATCTGGCAGGGATCTGGATCGTGGAGATCGAGGGCTTGAGAATTAAGACAAAGGGATTGTTATTTAAGAAGATAGATCATTTTTTCGTGCCATAATCTAATTGTGCTTTAAAATTTTCAAGAAAATCATAACCAATAATTCCATGATTGCGAATTGGGAAATCATCGGATACAATATGGAAGGGATAAGTGATCGTAATTTCTCCAAATTTGATTTTTATATAACTTAGCCCGATTGTTGTTATCAGTTCGTCACTAATACCTTTTAGTTTAGCCTTGAGGTTCCTTAAAACAATTTGCTCATTGGTAAGATAACTCAACTTTAGAACACATATTTCGCTGCCACTATCAACTAGTAAATTTATATTTTCATTTACGACTGAGACTGAATTGATAATAACAGAGTCAAATTATGAAGAATTTTGTAGCGAAATATTAAAAACATTTTTAAAAAAAGTTGGGAAAAAATCTAATAAATTAGAATTTCGAACCGGATACGATTTCTTAATAAGGGGCTGTCAAGAACCATATTATCCACGGAATGGAAAGAATATAAGTTAGAATCGGAAGAATTCCGGGATAAGTTAGAATTTGGAAAGTTCTTTGGCGATCCTTTGTCAATAACGTTGCAAGAATATTCTGTGATCTCACGGTTGGAGGGATTTAGTTTCGGGTCTATTTTAAGTCGCCTGCTCTGGTGGCACCTCCATTCGCACCAGGGCCTTTGTAGTTTTCCGAGACTGTACTAGTGGAAGGCTTGGAAAAATGTCTACTCTGATTTTCTTTAAACATTCTTTTACGACATTCTTTAATATGATGGCCGTTGTTTTTGCAATAACTACATATAAGAGTATTTACTTTGTATGACGGAGAAGGTGGCTCGCGCTTTACTTCAGATTTTTGGAAACTAGGAAGACTCCGTGGATAATTATTATTTGATTTCGTAAAACAATTTGAACTACTATGCCCGAGTTTGTGGCAGAAAGAACATTTTGATTTTTGTACACTTTTGTTCGGTTTATACGCAGAGCTGCTTCGATAGCCTCTGACAAAACATTAAAACATTAAATCTACTGGCTTTAATGATAAGTCGAATCGGATTTTGCAATCCGTCGACGAAAGCTTTTAAAGCAGTTTTGCCGTTAAGGCTCACTATAACATCGGTATTTTCAGAACCCTCTGAAGCCACACATGCATCATTCAAGTCTGCTAAAAATATTTCAATTTTGTTACCAAACATCTTCATCAAAATTCTGTTTGCAAGTAACGAGCTCAGTTTGAATTTGGGCCAAAGTTCGTTGTTCTAAATATTGTTCTTGCAATATTTTCTTCAATTCCGCCCAACTATTAAAATTTTTGTATTTTGTTATGTTATATGCAGAATCCATAAGCTTACACTTCAAGATACTCAGAAGCATTGCCGAATCAGCAGCACTGAAATCACCTTGGACCACATCACAACAACTAATAAATCTATGTAAATTCTCACGGCTACCGTCAAATTCTGGTATAAACTTAAGCGCAAAACCTTTATCAAATTTTGGAGGCATATTTTCTAATTCACTATTAATAGATTCTTCTACTTCGGACATAAAGCAATTGCGATTCCACGATAATTGAGTTCACACTTTTTAATCGACACAACTTATATTATTATAGAGAAGAAAAATTGAATGAAAATATTGAAAAATAAAGTAAAAATGTATGTATAAACTTAAAGTAAAAATCTATATAATATATACAATTATAAAACTTGCTGCGGGACACGTTTAAAATTGCTAATTTTGCTGGTATTTCTTGGTAAACTTCTGTGTAAATTATAGCGTCTGATGATGAGAAAAATGAGTTGCTGGAAACTATGAGCCGCTGATGAGTCGATTAATTTGTTCTCCTGACGTCGTTGGTGTTTCAATCTATAGAATCAATTTCCTTTTAAAATTTTACACTTTTACACACTCGCGCTTTGTACTTTTACGGTTTAAAGTAAACTAATGCACTTCACCCCACACCTGACACCAATTTTGTTGGGGTTTGTGTGATTAAAAGCTTTTTTATTTATTATTATTATTTATTAAGAATGGTTTTATTATACTAATAGAGTTTAAACTTTTACAAAGCGACCAATTCTTAATTACTCTCGACGTTTTTAAATTAGTCAACTATCTTTCTTTGCGGCTTCTTGTCAACTGTCGCAATTATGACTTTTTTGGATGCACCAAGAAATTAAGTAATACGACACCGCAACGTGCCGTGCTAAAACGTGCCTTTTTGTAAGAATATAAATTTAAGTAATTTGCGAATGAAGATATTGAATTTGCAAAATGTAATTTGATGTGTTTTTAAGATTTAGGAATTTTAAGGCGACGTTGCAAAAACGGCGGAAATGGAAAAATTATGAATTTGCATTTAGTCAAAGTTAAGGAATTTAAGAAATGTGATATTGAATAAAAATCAGAATTATGTATAGGGATAGTGATACCGAGAATTATGCCATTATGCATGCTTAGGGTTTTACAACAGGTGAGAGTACGTGCGTTTCATTTTCATTGTAGTACGGGTACGTGTTTACTTAGAATATAGAACTACAGGAAAGGCCCTCGCGTATAAAATCCGTGTATGCGAGCGTAGTGAAATCTGGGGTCAGTCGACTGTCAAATTGGTATAATTGCTTGTTACTTGACTGTCAAATTTTCCCGCGGAACTTTCTTTAAAACGAGTTTTTCTATAAAATTTATTTACAGTTTTTTAAAAAACTAATATCAAAAAAGAAAGAAAGTTTAAAGAATTTGTTTTTAGTGTAATTGAAGTTATTAAGGGCGAAATACAAGAGCGCTCCATCCGACCACGCCACGCCCAAACAACAACAATTTGTATGCACTCGAAATTACCAAGGCATATAAATTGTTGTTGTTTTGGCGTGGCGTGGTCGGATGGAGCGCTCGTGTATTTCGCCCTTTACGAGTGAATTTTCAGTGAAAAAAAGAACAATGAAGTGTGCAGTTTGAATTTCTCTACGCTAAAATTCTGCGAGGGCCCTTGTAGTAGTTCTATATTCTAAGTTTAGGGCATTATTCATTACTGAGTTTCCATGCAGAATTTACCCTGAGTTTACTCAGATTAAGCGCCCATGTAATGTGTTTCCATGCAGAGTTTATCCTGAGTTTACTCAGATTAAGCGCCCATGGAAACGGGGATTGAGTAAAGTGTCGTTAAATCCAAGTAAACTCAACGATGCCAGTCCGATTAAGCCGGGTTTTGCATATGTTTGTGTTTCAGTATCGCTTACTGCACATATACCAACGGCGAAGCAATGTAAAATTAATTATCTGTCACTTTAACCCATAACCGTCATGGAAACAGCATCGAGTGATCTTGAGAGAAAAAGCTTTCTGTTTACTTAACGACAGCTCTACCCTGGCTCATGAAAACACAGTAATGTACTGGGTTTCCATGCAGAGTTTATCCTGAGTTTACTCAGATTAAGCGCCCATGGAAACGGGAATTGAGTAAAGTGTCGTTAAATCCAAGTAAATTCAACGAAGCCAGTCCGATTAAGCTAGGTTTTGCATATGTGTGTGTTTCAGTATCGTTTACTGCACATATACCAAGGGCGACGCAATGTAAAATTAAGTATCTGTCACTTTAACCCAGAACCGTCATGGAAACAGCATCGAGTGATCTTGAGAGAAAAAGCTTTCTGTTTACTTAACGAAAACTCTACACTGGCTCATGGAAACACGGTAATGGAAACGGGGATTGAGTAAAGTTTCGTTAAATCCAAGTAAACTCAACGAAGCCAGTCCGGTTAAGCCGAGGTGTGTTTCAGCATCCTTCACTGCACATATACTATACTAAGGGCGACATATGAGTCGTTGAGAATCATAGTGGCGTAAGTCAAACATTTTTAAAAACTGAGTTAAGACTTCGTTCAGCACCTTATTTAAACTAGCTACAAGTTACCGTTAGAACAGGCAGCGCGTTGTTATCATTGCAAACAAAAGCGGTACAGTGCTGAGTATAAAAGTGGTGGGGTAAATCATTGTATTCCGAACTTTTTAAACTTGACTTACGCCACTATTACTACGTTTATAAGCAGAGTTTCACTCCCGTATCTTCAACCCGAAGTGAAACTCCCGTTTATGAGCAATGGGAGTGAAAATCCCAAATACTTTCTGGTTTGAGATGACAGCTCCGAGCTCAAATTTAAAATGGCAACAAACACAAATATAAACCCAATGTTTAATTTAATGTGTTTAAAAAAAATCTATAAGTACAGCAAAAATACTATTGTAGCAAAATAAAATACCCAGCTGCTTATTCACTAAGTTATTTTCCTTCTGATAACAATTAAAAATTATGCTCCGGTCATCTCACTCCCCGGCAGCGTTTATAAGCATACCATAAACCGGGAGCGAAGTTTCACTCCGGCTTTTACCCCGTTTATGATTAGGTTCAAAAGTTGAGTCGAGGTTGAGTTGAAATTTCGAGCACCGTATATGATTCCGAGTTGAGTTCACTTTAGGTTGAAATCGAGTTGAACTGACATCAAAACATAACATCTTTTTGTTAATTCTTTTTCTATATTTCTGACTTCCTATACAGTTTTTCATCAAAATGATGAAGGGAATTTTGTTCCTGCATTATTTCTAGCATAGTTTTCGTTTCCTGATGCTCCCAAACATTCTTTTAGCCATTGTCAAAATTAAATTTCCACTATTTTTACATACATATATACAGTTAATACAAAAAAATTAACGCGCTACAAAAATACCGAACACAAAACTAACGCCGAAGGCAGACTTCACGGATGGTAAACAAACAAAACAAATGATGTCACTTCAACCCAATTTCAACTCAACCCGCATTTATGAGGCGAAATATCAACTCGACCCAGGTAGGAGAGCTGAGTTGGGTTGAGTGGACCCAGTTTCAATTTTTTGGTTGGAAGCACTGAAGTTGTGCGGTAAAATTAGGATTAGAGATGACTACGCCGCAAAATATTTTGACGCGTTGCTGTGCCGCACTCAATTCGTGTTGTACAATGCAAATCAGCGTTGCCTAAATTTTGCCGCGTTGTCGCGCCGCGTTGTTAAGTGTAATCTGTTTCTGCCTAAAGGGCCAATCATATAGCAGAAACGAAAACGAACCGAAACGAAAACGAAATGAACTTGAAAATGATAGCGATTATATAGGTGCCTGAGCGAATAGGTTTTTGACATTTGTTGACAAGTTCTGCAATGAGTAGAAGAGTTTTTTATTTTCGATAAATACATCTATTATAGAATTTATATAATTTATGGCGGATGTCGAAAAATCACAAGAGAAACCAAAATTTAAATTTGTTCACCTTTTATTGACTGCATTCTTTTAAAAAAACTTCTTTTTCGCTCTTTCAACTACTTTAAATTGGAAAACAAACTGTCTGTCGAACTGTCAAAGTAACGGGCTGAATAGCTGAAACGAATACCGAAATGAAATAAATCTATCATTCCGTTTCGGTTCTGATCGTTTATATAACCGCGTTCATACTTATACCGCGTTCATGATTTATTTCATTCTTTTCGGTTCGTTTTCGTTTCTGCTATATGTTTGGGCCTTTAAGTCCAAGTTCTGGATTTTCACTCCCCGTTTATAAGCGGTGTTACACTTCCGATCGAAACTTCCATCCGGAGGAAAACTCCGCTTATAAACATGGTATATGACCCTTCAAGGGCTCATATGCAGAATTATTTATCTGTAGTTCAATCCGGAACTGCCATGGACACGACATGGAGTGATCTTGAGAGAAAAAGCTTTCTGTTTACTTAAACTCTACCATGGAAACACGGTACATCAAAAGGTCACAGAGTAACAAAAATACAGGGTGATACGTAAAACTTTAGCAAAAAAATTTCAAAACCCCCTGGCGGCTAAACCGTTACATTTCCCCTATCCCTATCCATTACCTATCCACAGCCGACCGCTTTGTAAACTTAGCGGGTACAGCGTGTATAATAAATTGTTTTTACTGAATGAAAAACGAAAAAATTAGTGGAGAGATAAATAAGACAGATCTTTATGCAATATTAGAAGAAATGAAAACACCCAAAGCGATAATTTTATGCAAATGTAAATTTCCCTTGCCGTTTTTTTTATTGTTCCAGTACAGAACAAAACAGATTAAAAAAACGCACCCATTACTCCGTTTATGATTAGGTTTAAAAGTTGTGTCGAGGTTGAACTGAAAGTTCGACCACCATGTCCAGATGAGTTCACTTTGGGTTTGAAATAGAGTTGAACTGATATCAAAACATAAACCTCTTTTTGTTAATTATTTTTCTATAGGTAGGTTCCAATAGTGAATGCGGGATCCTGCGGGACCAAGAAACTTTTCGCAGGCTACGAATGAACAGGTTTTCTATTGGAACAGACCTAATATTTCTAAATATTTACAGTTTTCCATCAAAATGATGAAGGGAATTTTGTTCTTGCATTATTTCTAGCATAGTTTTTGCTTCCTGATGCTTCCACACATTTATTTCTTTTAGTCATTGTCAACATTAAATTTTCACTTTACATATATAGTTAATATAAAAAAAATAAACGCGCTACAAAAACACCGAACACAATTACTAGCGCCGAAGGCAGGCTTCACGGATAGTACACAAAAAAAAGCAAATGTCACTTCAACCCAATTTCAACTCAACACTAGGCGAAATATCAACTCGACCCAGGTAGGAGAGCTGAGTTGGGTTGAATGGACGCAGTGTCAACTCGATCCCCGTTTATGACTGGGTTAAACCTAGTCATAAACTTAGTATTTCTTAGCTTTATAAATTTGTATTTTTAAAACTTCTTTAACCGAACGACCGAATGTTAACTTTTTATGATTTTTTGACATCGTGACGATCTATGGCTGCATTCGAAAATTCAGCCAGCTGCGCAGAATTGGCAGCACATCATTCAAAAAATCAATACCGCTGTACCCGGGCATATATGCCCTGCAGCCGAAACTGCTATACTGCCAATTCTGCGCAGCTGGCTGAATTTTCGAATGCAGCCTATATCCCTCTTCCGCTTCTCCGCGCAGCGCTTTCACAAATTTCTAATCCAAATCTACAACGGGACACCCTGTACATTTCCAAAGACACTAACTACTACTAACTAATTGCTCCTTTAATCCCTCATGGGACATAGGGCGGAAACAGTTGCCCTCCAGCGGACTCTGTTTTGCGCGACAGCTCTCAGCTCTGACCAGGATCTCCCGGTTGTTGCGGCCTCTGCTAATAGGGTCCTTCTCCACGTTGTTCTAGGTCTTCCGACTCGACGGGTTCCTTGCGGATTCCAGTCTAGGGCCTGTTTGGCTAGATTATCGTCTTCGCGTCGCAAGGTGTGGCCAATCCAATTCCATTTCCTTCGCCTGATTTGGTTGTCTGTCCTTTCTTGGCCGGCACGGCGCCATAGTTCTTCATTTGAAATTTTATCTTGCCAGCGGATTTTTAGGACACGACGTAGGCATCTCTTGATGAAAACTTGTAGGCGCCCTGTGATGAATTGGGTGACTTTCCATGTTTCGCAACCGTACAAAAGAACTGCCTTAACGTTGGAGTTGAACAGCCACAATTTGGTGTTAATTGAGATCACCGTCGATCTCCATATGTGAAACAGGCATGCATATGCGCTTCGTGCTTTATTTATTCTGGAACTGACATCTTCTTCTGTACCGCCGTTTTCGGTAATAAAGGTAGAAACAGAATGGCACGGCGACCGTGGCGGTGGCCGCCGCTCAGAGAATTTCCCATACATTTAATTTCTCGCCAGGCGGCGCGGACAAATTAAATGTATGGGAAACTCTCTGAGCGGCGGCCACCGCCACGGTCGCCGTGCCATTCTGTTTCTACCTTAATACTACCGAGGTAACAGAATTTATCTACCAGTTCTACGTCGCGGTTATTTAGCGCTGTTCGTTCAAGGGTGTTTCCATTTATCCGCATTTCTTTGGTTTTAATCGGATTTAACCTTAAGCCTGCCGAGCTACTTTCTGTTGCCAAATTGTTTACCATGTTTTTGAGGTCCTGATGTCTGTGGGCCAGCAAACAGATATCATCCGCGTAGTCGAGGTCCTTAAGGCGGTCTAACAGTCCCCATTGTATGCCAAATGTTCTAGTATCTAGAGCGCTGACAAGGATGTCGTTTATTACTATAAGAAATAGTAATGGCGAAAGTAGGCATCCTTGCCGTACTCCTGAGCTCACTTCAAAGCTGTCGGATAGTTTTCCATTGTGAAGAACTCTGCATTTGGAATTGTTGTATAGAGCTTTTATCAATTCTATTATTTTATCCGGCAGTCCACGTTGCCGTAGAGCTCGCCATATAAAGCTCCTATTAACCGAGTCGAACGCTTTCTCATAGTCTACGAAAGCAATGTAAAGGGGGGATCGGAATTCCGTAGACTGCTCCACTATGATTCTCAAGGTGTTAATGTGGTCTATGCAGGAGCGGCCTTTTCTGAATCCAGCCTGCTGTTTTCTAAGCGTTCGATCTACTGCCTATCTTATCCTTGATAGTAATATGTGGGACAAGATTTTGCCCACAGTAGATAATAGACAGATGCCTCTCCAGTTGTCACATATTGTTAGGTCCCCCTTTTTTGGTATTTTGACTATGATACCTTCCGTCCAATCCTCCGGAAAGGTACAGGTGTTGTCGTTTTTCCGGGTCGCTTGTAGAGTTCACGTTATTTTTGAGGGCCCTTCTGCGTTCAATTTTTTGCCAGGTTGTGTCCGAGATCCAGTGCTGCTGGTTTCTTTGGACATAACCAATGCTTGTTTCCGCTGCTGTTATTATAGCGCCCTTTGTTGTGCTCCACAGCTCTTCAATATTTGTGTCGTCAGAAACGGTTTGCTGGTTTAAGATTTCTTGCAGTTTGCCAGCAAATTCTCGCTTTTTGGTGCTCTCACGCAGAAGGTCTACGTTAAACCGTCTACGGTTTATGGCATCGCGTTGGACGTTTCTGATTGCGGCGATTTTTAGGCGGATAGTTGCTACTACCAAATGGTGGTCACTTCCAGTGTCTGCTCCCCTAAAGCTCCTGACATCCTCCAGAATAGTTCGCCATCTGCGACTGACGGCCACGTGATCTATCTGATTTCTCGTTCTACCATCGGGCGATACCCAGGTCTCCTTGTGTATCTTCTTGTGACAAAAGTAAGTTCCACCTACCATGAGTTGATGGGAACTACAAAAGTCAACGAAAAGTTCACCATTGTGATTGGTATCTTGGCTTAGGCCTTGATTTCCAATTGTGTTTTCAAGGCCGGTGTTGTTGGGGCCGATCTGTGCGTTTAAGTCACCCATCAAAACAATGATGTCTCCCCTTGGAATAGAGCGAAAAACCTCATTCAGTCGCATGTAGAACTCGTCTTTGATGTCAGCTTCTGCGTCTTCTGTCGGAGCGTAGCATTGGACTATCGTAGTACTTCTTAGCCTGGTACGTAGGCGCACGGTAATAATCCTCTCAGAGACTGGTGACCAGCTAATGAAGCTGGACCTGGCTTCCTTGGTGAGTATTACCCCAACGCCATTCCTACGGTTTTCAGTTTCATTTCTCCCAGAATATAAGGACTCACCGTTTGGGCAGATATGTTCGCCCGCATCGGGCCATCTGGTCTCGCTGAGTCCCATGACCTTGATTTTATAGCGGTTCATCTCGTTGAGGACTTCATCCAGCCGTCCATCAGCAAGCAGAGTTCTCACATTCCATGATCCGATTCGTGTCCTGTTTCGAAAAGCAAAGATCGTCGTTGTGTTGTCCGTCCGGTTCCTAGGTAATGTTTGCTGATTCGTAGCAATTGTGTGTTTTATGGGAGCGGATTGCTAACCCTCAGCCCTACCAACTTAAAACTCTGTTTTGTGGCGCAGAGAAATCGCCATTCGACCGTCTCCCGTTAGGTCCTTCCGAAGAAGTACCCCAGGGGGCACCACGGGGAGGTGGGATTAGGACAACACCACCTTCCGAGGTCTTTGTTAGTCATTGGCCACCCCAAAGAGGAGCCATTCCAAAGATACAATTCTCCAAAAAGTGTGTTCGATGACTGCTTAAAAAATTCAGAACAGAGCAGCTCAATTGGGAGCAGCTGCCAAATTTATGTCAGAGCAGAAAGAATCAGAAAGGGCTCTTTTACACGACCGGACACCGAACAGACAAAACGAATGAACAAACTGGGGTTTATGGGAAAGAGGGTGAGAGAGGGGCCGGTTTTCCATCGTCTTCTCTCACCCTTGTTCCCATAAACCCCAGTTTGTTCGTTCGTTTTGTCTGTTCGGTGACCGGTCGTGTAAAGCTGGCCAAAATAGCAACAATCTCAAAAAACACTTTTCTGCTCAACTTTGCTCTAAATTCCGTTTTTAGAGGTTAGATACATTCATAAATCAATTTTCCGATTTTTCTTGTTTACGATTTTACAATTGTCAAAAGAAAAAGAAGAAGAAGAATTTTGCTGCTCTGCCTCTTCCTACAAATATGGTGGAGCAGAAAAAGTAAGAATTCTCAACCCAGAGCAGGCTCAAAGAATACAGAGCAGAGCAATTGTGAGCAGAAAAGAACTGTCAAAAAGTCTCAATGGGAATATTCACACAGTGCACATTCATGGCGCCTAAAACCGGTTTTATAGATGAGAGAGGGAAGGGAGCGGAAGAACTTAACGAAACATTTTTCACGCAAAACCAAACGCGTGAAAACTAGCACACATATAAAAAGTTACTTCTATCTCTTGCAAATTTTAGCTCTGTTTTTCTCTAACAAGTAAATTTTATCTGCAATACCTGTATAGTATTCAAATTTACTATCCATAATTTACCCCGTTTATGACTAGGTTCAACCCAGGTTGAACCCAGTCATAAACGGGGATCGAGTTGAAACTGGGTCCACTCAACCCAACTCAGCTCTCCTACCTGGGTCGTAGTGTTTTGTTTGTTTACCATCCGTGAAGCCTGCCTTCGGCGTTAGTTTTGTATTCGGTGTTTTTGTAGCGCGTTAATTATTTTATATTAACTATATATGTAAAAACAGAGGAAATTTAATTTTGACAATGGCTAAAAGATGTGTTTGGGAGCATCAGGAAACAAAACTATGTTAGAAATAATGCGGGAACAAAATTCCCTTCACCATTTTGATGGAAAACTGTATAGGAAGTCAGAAATATAGAAAAAGAATTAACAAAAAGAGGTTATGCTTTGATGGCAGTTCAACCCGATTTTAACCCAAAGTGAACTCAACTCGGAATCATTTACGGTGGTCGAAATTTCAACTCAACCTCGACTCAATTTTTCAACCTAATCATAAACGGGGTAATTGACGCCCCGTGTGAGTTGCTAGGAGTTGAATAAAACCGGTTTTACTCACCACACTTATGGCAACGTGTGAATATGCCCTATGTGCCTATTCACACAGTGCACATTCATGGCGCCTAAAACCGGTTTTATAGATGAGAGAGGGAAGGGAGCGGAAGAGCTTAACGAAACATTTTTCACGCAAAACCAAACGCGTGAAAACTAGCACACATATAAAAAGTTACTTCTATCTCTTGCAAATTTTAGCTCTGTTTTTCTCTAACAAGTAAATTTTATCTGCAATACATTTAAAGGTTCCTGTATAGCATTCAAATTTACTACACTCATTTACGCCCCGTCTGAGTTGCTTAGGAGTTTAATAAAACCGGTTTTACTGGGCATATTCACACAGTGCACATTCATGGCGCCTAAAACCGGTTTTATAGATGAGAGAGGGAAGGAGGGAGCGGAAGAACTTAACGAACCATTTTTCACGCAAAAGCAAAGGCGTGAAAACTGGCACACATATAAAAAGTTACTTCTATCTCTTGCATTCTTTAGCTCTGTTTTTCTCTAACAAGTAAATTTCATCTGCAATACATTTAAAGGTTCCTGTATAGCATTCACATTTACTACACCAAGCCCTTCTCAAGTACAGGCCTGGAAGTTGCCTACCTCACTAACACTAACGCAGCTGCTCGTAGTCCCAGTATCTGTCACTTTTGTTGGATTTATACGCCGTGATGTAAAGTTCGGAATATTTTTGCATTAGTTTGCCGTAAAAAGTCATAAAATAATATATTTAACCAGTTTTTATTGCAATAGGATTACCAGTGAATAGTGCTTCAGTGATTTAATTAAGAAAATTTAAAAAAATCGATTGATTAAGTGTGTTTTAAGTGAGTTAATTGTGAAGGTGGCCAATTTTGTTTACATTCGCGGTGGTTTTTTCTTGTTTATTTAGGGGAAAAATGTTGAATTTGTGTAGTAATATAATAAAAAGTGCTTTTTGAGTGATTAAAGATTATTATAGAATAGTTATTAAAAACATAAGTGCAGAAAAATGTGAAGGAAAAGTGAAAAAGTTATTGTTATGTATGTTGTGTGGTGGTACTTGCACTTAAGTGGGAACTACAATGTGCCGCTGGCGCTGGCGCTGCCGCTCTTCTTGGCGCTGGCTTTTTCTCTGGCGCGCGCCATGTAGCTGAGTGCAACTACAATGCGTGGCGCTAAGTCATGTCAAAATTTTAAAAACGGATGAAGCGGATTGGTTCTGTTTGTGGCTTAAGTTAGTGGAAATGGGGCAATGCAAAAAAAAATTCATTGGAAATTTTTTTTTTACAGGAAAAACCAAAAATTGATTAAATACGAATGTTTTTTGGGATACTTTTGACTTCAGCGCCCTCATTTATCAAAATTCCCAACTGGCTGGTGTACTGGCGCGCACCAAAAGTAGAAAGTAGGCAAAAGTGAGCGGCAGCGCAAGCACCACGCGCCAAGGCCAGCTACACATTGTAGTTGCACTTCGGGTGGGCTATGTTTTTTACTTTTGACAGCTTGCGATACAGCGCCAGCAGCACGCGCCAGCGGCACATTGTAGTTCAGCCTTTAATGTGTTTAATAACTATTCTATAATAATCTTTAATCACTCAAAAAGCACTTTTTATTATATTACTACACAAATTCAACATTTTTCCCCTAAATAAACAAGAAAAAACCACCGCGAATGTAAACAAAATTGGCCACCTTCACAATTAACTCACTTAAAACACACTTAATCACTCGATTTTTTTAAATTTTCTTAATTAAATCACTGAAGCACTGTTCACTGGTAATCCTATTGCAATAAAAACTGGTTAAATATATTATTTTATGACTTTTTATGGCAAAATATCCCGAACTTTTACCTCCTCCATATAATATCTTCCGATTTGACAGATAATGGGTCTATTACCAACACAAACACAAACTCTGCTTCCAGGCCTGTACTTACGAGGGTCTTGACTACACTCATTTACGCCCCGTCTGAGTTGCTAGGAGTTTAATAAAACCGGTTTTACTCACCACAATTATGGCAGCGTGTGAATATGCCCACTCACCACAATTATGGCAGCGTGTGAATATGCCCAATGAACGCAAATTGCTGATTTTTTCTGCTTCAGCTTGAGAAAGAACAGTCATCGAACACACCTAAAATGACGTTGGAAATGGTGAATTGGCACACAACGCTAATGTTAATCTTTTGTCAAATAACAGCTGTTAATAGAAAACAAAAAACGGCTGATTAGATTACAGATTTTTCGTGAGATTATTTTGAGCATTATTATTTTAATTTGTTTTATTTAGTAGATAATTACTTTCCGTTTTATTATTTTTGATATACGTTAACGAATCCTTTTGGGAACTTTCTGAAGTAAAAATGTAAGAAATGGCTGTTATCCAAATAATCCCAATAATATTTTTAAATTCTTAGTATTGCAGGTATTTTTATTAAATTACATTTAAACACGGCCCATAGTTCTTGTTCTAAAATGGAAAGTAGATTTGTCTTTTAGGCCGTGCACTTTAAGTACCTATAGAAATAAATCATCAAATCAGAAACGAAGTTTGTTTTAAAAAAATTATTTTGAGTTTTATGAGATGCTAATCAAACTTACAGAGAAATTGTTTAAGGTAAAACGTCTACTAACTTTATTATTATTTTTCTATCGGCAAATTCTTCAAGATCCCATTTCTTGGAAGGGGATTTCATGCTACAAATCCTTTGTGTAAAAAATTGGCAAAAAGCACCGAGTATGATGGGATAAGGGAGATTACTATGGATGATCCAAAAACCAGGTATAGCTTCTTGTGTATACTTTTATTTTATTTTTAAGATTTTCGTAGAAATTCGTTGTCTATGGTGATGATGGATTCCATCCTTACAGAACTGACGGACAATGTGAATGATGAGAACCTCAGGTGCATTGTACTCTCAGCCAAAGGCACTGTTTTTTCAACAGGACATAATCTAAAAGAATTTGTATATCTATATAATTTTATGCTTATTTAGAATGCTGATTAAATATATTATAAAAAGGTACAATCAAAGGGGTTTGAAGCTCATCGGGCAACATTTGAAAAATGCTCTGATATTATCAAAGCTATCCATTCTTCTCCAGTTCCAGTTATAGCTAAAGTAAATGGTCTCGCAGCCGCAGCTGGTTTGCAGATAATGGCGTCTTGTGATATAGTAGTATGCACCGAAAAAAGCACTTTTTCAACACCTGGGCAAGAATTTCTTTCAAATTTAACTTGAACCTTTTTTTAATAAATTATGTTCCTAGGGCAAACTTTGGGATATTTTGTTCCACTCCGGGCATTGCTCTTTCACGAGTTGCATCGCGAATGACAACATCATATATGCTGTTCACTGGATTGCGGATAACGGCTCACGAGGCACTTACTGCAGGTTTTAAATTTAGCTTTGACTTTAGTGTAATAATTAGTTTTGTATACTTCTGAATAGGTTTAGTAAGTAAAGTAGTTCAAGAGCAACTACTCGGCGATGAAGTTAATCGGATTTGCCAATCAATAAAATTAAAAAGCCGTGACGTCATCAAGTTGGGGAAAGAGTTTTACTATAGGCAGTTGTCGATGAACATCGAGGAAGCCTATCGTAAAGGAGCCGACGTAAACAATGATCTTTTTAGCTTATTATAATAGTAACGTACTTTAATAACAGACAATGGCTAGTAATCTTTCGATGGAGGACGGAAAGGAGGGTATTCTAAGTTTTATTGAGAAAAGAGATCCAAAATGGCGGTCCTAACTTCTATCATTGGCACTGTAACGACTGACAAGGCAAGCAAACTCCCATTGCATAGTAGGGCTATTGTATAATTACGGTGTTTTGTGCAATGATTCACTGCCTATGCATGCAGCATTTATTTTGGTAGTATCTTTTTGTGAATATTTTGCATTTGGGAAATAAAGTAATCCAGAAATTCCATGCATTTATATAGAAGGTGAAGACTATTCGCTGGTTTGCGAGAATAACGACGGAACTTAAAACGATTGATTTTAGAGAATGACGTTTTCTAATTTCTTTTTAAATTAATCGAGAATGTTTTGTCTCAAATGAAAAATGACGCTATATCTTTCTAACGATTGTTGGCGCGAAATCAGCGTTGCGTCTAGGTTTACTATAAATTATCAAAGATTTATGATCATTGGGCATATTCACACGCTGCCATAATTGTGGTGAGTAAAACCGGTTTTATTAAACTCCTAGCAACTCAGACGGGGCGTAAATGAGTGTAGTAAATTTGAATGCTATACAGGAACCTTTAAATAGGTTTGTTCCCGTACTTTCTGCATTCTGCCACTTACTGCAAGTTGCTTATTGAGAGGTGGGGATGAAGTACAGAAAGTACAGGAACATGTTCCTGCAGGTTTCTGCAGTTTTAACACGGGAATGACAGTTCTGCCATTGCCATATTTCAAATATCTAAGCTGCAGCAGGTTACAGCAGCTCGTAGCTACTGTAGGTTTCTGCTTCTTACTGCAGGGTGGGGAAATGAGTATGGCGGCTGCAGTAAAAGTACGGGAACAGAATTCTGTTAAGTAATTCGAAGCAACTGACAGATTCTGTACTTTCTGCAGGTACGGGAACAGACCTAATGTATTGCAGATGAAATTTACTTGTTAGTGTTGGCAACTCGATATATTATAACAGTAATATTAGGTTTGTTCCCGTACTTTCTGTATTCTGCCACTTACTGCAAGTTGCTTATTGAGAGGTGGGGATGAAGTACAGAAAGTACAGGAACATGTTTCTGCAGGTTTCTGCAGTTTTAATACGGGAATGACAGTTCTGACATTGCCATATTTCAAATATCTAAGCTGCAGCAGGTTGCAGCAGCTCGTAGCTACTGCAGGTTTCTGCTTCTTACTGCATGGTGGGGAAATGAGTATGGCGGCTGCAGTAAAAGTACGGGAACAGAATTCTGTTAAGTAATTCGAAGCAACTGACAGATTCTGTACTTTCTGCAGGTACGGGAACAGACCTATTATTAGTAGGCTATGACGTTAATTAATTATTATGTGGCAGTTCAAAAGATATTATGTTTCTGTCTAGTCGTATTGAATAAACGATCAACTATTTAATGTTTCAAGACATTGTTTTAATTATATGGAATTGACTGGCCGGACCAAAAGGATATATAATAGGGCCGGATATATAACAGAATTGGCGACGAGGAATTGGATTGAAAAGAAGAAATAAAAAGAATTTTTTTTTTCAGCTTTTTGGAAATTTTTTTTAGTATTACATAATATAATTTCATAAAATAATTTTTTTTTGCTTACGTAATTCACCATGAACGAACAAGTTTTAACTGTACTAACTGCATTGCTACAGAAACAAGAGCAGCGTATCAGCTTATTGGAAAAAGCACTAGATGGAAATAATTCCAGCAATTCAGCTACTCTACAACAAACTGTTAGTAATGGAGGAAGCACAATGGAGTCATTAGCGAATACAATGCAAGATTTTGTATATGACACCGAAAATGGAGTAACGTTCGAGAAATGGTATTGTACATAGGTATGAGGACGTATTTACAGCAGCAGATGACATTTTAGATGAGAAAGCTAAAGTGCGCCTATTGCTACGTAAATTAGATCAAAAATCTCATAGCAAGTATATCAACTACATACTTCCCAAAGCAACAAAGGATTATGACTGGGTACAAACAGTCAAAATGTTAAAAGAAATCTTAGGGTTGCAATTAACTATATTTAGTAGAAGATATAACTGCCTCCAAATAAAAAAAAAGGATCACGATGATTTCGTTACATATGCTGGATTCGTAAATCGTGAAGATTTTCAATTCACGGAATTGCAATCAGAGCAGTTCAAGTGCTTGATATTCATTTGTGGCTTGAAATCACATCAGGATCTGGATATTCGCGTAAGGCTACTCCAGAAATTGGAAAAACATACGGAGAATAATCCTGTGACTGCATGAGCTAGTGAATGAGTGTCAACGCATCATCACACTTAAGGTAGAAGCAACATTAGTTGAAAAGCCAATTCAAACTAATGTTAACAAGGTCGAACAGCGGAAATTGCAAGGCACGAGGCACAAGCATATTGATAATACGCAAAATAAAGTCAATAATAAGCCAAAATATCCTTGTTGGAATTGTGGAGGTATGCATTTTGCTAAACAGTGTAACTTTTTAAACCACATTTGTAAAGAATGTAAAGAAGTGGGTCATAAGGAAGGATATTGTAGAAGTACTCAGAAATCAAAAACGAAGAACAAAAAGGCTCAATATAAAAACAGCAACTACAAGTCCGAACATTATGACAAATATAAAGCCAATGCAAATGTGATAGTGTCAGTTAACAAAATAAACTGTGCGGATAAAAGAAAATTTATTAAAGTATTGTTAAATGACAAGCCGGTGAAACTGCAATTAGACACGGCATCTGATATTTCTATCATTTCATATGATACATGGTGTGATATTGGTAAACCATCTGCGACGGACACAACTTTTACAGCCAATAACGCATCAGGTGAAAGATTGAAATTAACACATGAATTCAGGTGTAACATTACAGTAAATGGTATCACCAAGCAAGGAACTTGCTATATTACAGAAGCTCCTAACCTAAATCTATTTGGAATAGAATGGTTAGACCTCTTTAATCTATGGTCAAAACCAATCAAAGCGATATGCCGGCTAGTAAAATCAAATGAAGCACACATAGAGGCATTAAAGGAAAATTTTCCAAAAATATTTAAATCGACTTTAGGTCTATGTTCTAAAACAAAGGTGCAGTTACATTTAAAAGAAGGAGCGAAGCCAGTCTATATTAAAAAAATACCAGTTTCATATTCAGCACTCCCGCAGATTGAAGAAGAATTATCCAGGTTACAAAAGAATGGAATAATCGAACAAGTCGATTTCTCTTGGGCAGCACCTATCGTGGTAGTGAAAAAACCTACAGGGAAAATTCGTATTTGTGCAGACTCTTCAACTGGACTTAATAATGCACTACAACCAAATAAATACCCACTACCAACACCAGATGATATTTTCGCCAAATTAGCAGGTAAAAACTTCTTTAGCGTTATTGATTTTTCGGATGCGTATTTTCAATTAGAGGTACATGAGGATTCGCAGAAGCTATTAACAATCAATACGCATCGTGGTTTATTTTTATTTAAACGTCTTCCTTTTGGCGTGAAAACAGTACCAGGGGAATTTCAAAGAATAATTGATGCTATGATAGCGGATTTACCTTTTGTTAGTGGTTATTTGGACGACTTGATCGTCGCAAGCGAAACGCTTGAAGAACATTTACAACACCTAACAAAATTATTCCAAAAGATAGAAGATTTTGGGTTTGTACTAAAGCGGGAGAAATGTGAGTTTCTAATGAACGAGGTCAAGTTCCTGGGACATATTATCAATAGCAAGGGCATTCAACCAGATCCACAAAAGGTTAAATGTATACGGGAAATGCCCCCACCATCAAATATAAACCAACTAAGATCGTTCTTAGGCGCCATATGCAGTAACAAAATTCCACAAAATGTTAATAGGCAGGGAATTCATTTTGGAAACGGATCATAAACCATTGCTATACATTTTTGGAAACAAAAAAGGTATTTTTTATTATTAATAATCGAGTTAATCTTCTAGCTCAGAAGTACACTTCTCAGCTGGGCTGAGAAACGGGCCACGCTTATGTGCGGGGACCGAATCCGGCCGAAAGCACCAAAAAAGGTATAAGAAGAAAAAACACCGCAAAACGAGCATGCGACCGAAAATGCGGGTTCCTTCTCAACCCTCCCCGGCACTCCTGTACCGAGCCGGTCCGGTCCCTGCACACAAACGCGGTCACATTTACCACTGCACGGTGGCTCGTATTCCTGCATATACAGCAAATAGATTGCAAAGATGGGCTTGTACATTACTTCTGTATGATTTTCAAATTCGATACATATCGACTAACAATTTTGGTTATGCAGATGTATTATCGCGACTAATAAACTCAAAAATACAGCCTGATGAAGAATTTATAATAGCAGTTGTAAGATTAGAAGCGGCAATTAAACAGATTCAACAGGAGTCCACTCAAGCATTGCTGGTTACTTTTGAATGTATCAAAGAGAGTACCAAGAACAATAAAACTATTCAAAAAGTAATTACATATCTAAACAATGGATGGCCTAAAAATAAGAAATTTATCGAAGGCGAAATTCAACCATATTTTAATAGAAGAAACGCACTATTTGTCGCAAAAGATTGTTTGATGTTGGGTGAACGTATTGTTATTCCAGTTCAGCTAACGAACCATATTCTTAAAAATATACATAAAGGACATCCAGGTATGGAAAGAATGATAAGGATATAGAAACATACGTCAGGGAATGTGGAAAGTGTGCAAAAGTTAGAAAATCTCCTATTAAACAAATTCTACATTCATGGCCAATTGCTGAAAATCCTTGGGACCGCATTCATATTGATTATGCCGGACCATTTCTTAATCACTACTTTTTAATCATAGTAGATGCAAAGAGTAAATGGCCAGAAATTTTTATGAGTAAGACAACAACATCAGAGCAGACCTTGAAAAGCCTGAAGGAAGTTTGTTCAAGATTTGGATTACCTAAAATGATTGTATCCGACAATGGTACCCAATTCACAAGTCAAGCATTCAAAGAGTTCTGCGAAAATAATGGTATTGAACATTGTAGTTCTCCTCCGTATCACCCGCAATTGAATGGGCAAGCCGAAATTTTTGTCGACATATTCAAAAGGGGAATGAAGAAAATCAACGACGGAGAGAGACTGGAGGAGTCCCTAAATACATTTTTGACAACATATCGTTATACACCGAATAAATACATTGAAGGGAAATCACCTGCAGAAGTCATGTTGGGACGTAAAGTACGTACAACCTTGGACCTAATGCATTCTGCCAAAAATCAAACAAAACAAATAAATCATAGACAGAATGTACAATATAACAAACAGTATGGGGCAATAAAGAGAGAATTTGCTAGAGGAGATCTAATTTATGCGAAAGTATATAACAATAATGCCTGGACATGGTCAGCAGGAATCATCATAGAACGAATCGGAAATGTTTTATATAATGTGCTTCTTGAGTCCGCAACAAGGAACAAATTGATACGATCGCATACGAATCAATTAATTCATCGATATGAACGTGAAGAAACGAATGAATGTGAACATCCTGTGAAACTGCCTTTAGACATACTTTTGGACGAATTCAAGGGTGTTGATTCTGAGCACGAACAGTTGGAAGAACCTCCAATTGAGAACTACAGAATTACCATGTCTTCACCAGATGAGCTTCCAGCACCAACAGCACCAGCAACACCAGCACCACTAAGGCGATCCAAAAGAACAATTAGAAGACCACTTTATTTCGCCGATTACGAACTGTATTAAAAAAAAAAGGAGGTGTTGGCAACTCGATAAATTATAACAGTAATATTATTAGTAGGCTATGACGTTAATTAATTATTATGTGGCAGTTCAAGATATTATGTTTCTGTCTAGTCGTATTGAATAAACGATCAACCCCGTTTATGATTAGGTTGAAAAGTTGAGTCGAGGTTGAGTTGAAATTTCGACCACCGTATATGATTCCGAGTTGAGTTCACTTTGGGTTGAAATCGAGTTGAACTGACATCAAAACATAACCTCTTTTTGTTAATTCTTTTTCTATATTTCTGACTTCCTCTCCAGTTTTCCATTAAAATGATAAAGGGAATTTTGTTCCTGCATTATTTCTAGCATAGTTTTTATTTCCTGATGCTCCCAAACATTTCTTTTAGCCATTGTCAAAATTAAATTTCCTCTATTTTTACATATACACTTAGGGTCTGTGCCAAAATAGCAATTCATCCGTCAATTTGTATGGAAAACTCATTTCAAGCTACTAATTTGATTTTCGACGGTTTGCGTCTATGGAAATGAGTAAATTATTTTAACTCATTTCAGTTTTTATTAATCAAGGGTAGCCGTTAAATAAATTTGAACAAGCAAACAAGTAAATAACAATAAATTATGGAAAAAAGGAAATATGCAAAAATACATAACTTAAAATAACCCGTTTATTGCTTAGCTAAATGGACATGGGTCAAACATAACATAACTGCATACCAATTTTTATAATTCTTTGGTCTTAAACACTCGAAAGCAGTCATCATTTTAGTATATTTTTTAGTTTAGCAGGAAGGATCTAAAAAAATAATGAAATCAAGGATAAAGCTCAATCATTTATTTATAAAAAAAAGAATAAACAATCATAAGATAATAAAATTTTAAAAAAAATTTATTAAATCTAGCACAAATATTTATCGTCCATTTTTACTCAAAAACTGTAACTGTCATTGAAATGTTTGAATTGGTATTTTGGCACACTTTAGAATATCGAAGTGCCCTGGGAAATGAGAAAAATTCGAAATGGTATGTTGGCAAACGGCCTTAATATAAAATAATTAACGCGCTACAAAAACACCGAACACAAAACTAACGCCGAAGGCAAACTTCACGGATGGTAAACAAACAAAAAAAATGTCACTTCAACCCAATTTCAACTCAACCCGCGTTTATGAGGCGAAATATCAACTCGACCCAGGTAGGAGAGCTGAGTTGGGTTGAGTGGACCCAGTTTCAACTCGATCCGCGTTTATGACTGGGTTCAACCTGGGTTGAACCTAGGTTGAACCTAGTCATAAACGGGGTAAATGTTTCAAGACATTGTTTTAATTATATGGAATTGACTGGCCGGACCAAAAGGATATATAATAGGGCCGGATATATAACAGTTAGAGAAAAACAGAGCTAAAGAATGCAAGAGATAGAAGTAACTTTTTATATGTGTGCCAGTTTTCACGCGTTGCTTTTGCGTGAAAAATGTTTCGTTAAGTTCTTCCGCTCCCTTCCCTCTCTCATCTATAAAACCGGTTTTAGGCGCCATGAATGTGCACTGTGTGAATATGCCCATTGGGCCAACGCACACGAGATCATAGTTATGGCACATAAAACCGGTTTTACTACACTCCTCGGAACGCAGACGGGGTAATAGCATCTTGTGTAGTAACTTGAATCTTTTCAGGAAATTTTAAATGTATTTGTGCATATGAAAATTACTTGTCATAGAGCTGTCATTTCGTTGACAAATAGAAATAATAAATAAAAAGTCCTTAATATCATTTTTTCAATATGCTCACAAAAAAAACAACATTTTCAGACCACTTGAACAGGTTGATGAACAAAATGCGAATGATTAAACAATTTCAGTGGGAAAATGCTGCGCTCAGAAAGAAGAAAATTTGACATAAGAAGAAATATAATATGCATGTGTTAGTTTTCACGCTTTTGGTTTTACGTGAAAATTGTTTCGTTAAGTTCTTTCCTTCCCTTCCCTCTCTCTTCTATAAAACCGGTTTTATGTGCCATAACTATGCGCCGTGTGCGTTGGCCCATTTGCCATATTTAGTTCAACTTTTCAGAATTTTGAATTACGTCGACATTCTCGCAAACCACCGAATTACGCGCTTTACCAATTCCGTGGCGCCGCCATTTGATAATGAATTTCGACAAAACTTCCGAAAGTAACACGGAAATCTATATTAATAAAAGAAAGTGTCGGTGCGTCTGCTTGTGCGTACCGTCACGCATTGGAGCCA
Source organism: Thereva nobilitata (assembly GCA_963855945.1). Classification (NCBI taxonomy): domain Eukaryota; kingdom Metazoa; phylum Arthropoda; class Insecta; order Diptera; family Therevidae; genus Thereva; species Thereva nobilitata. The sequence goes on from OY979694.1 coordinate 136,054,626, forward strand.
AACTAGAAGAGATAGAAATCTGATTTTTTTGTAGATGCATGGAAATCCCAACAGGTGACTAAAAGTTTCCGTTTTTCGAAATTTGAATTAGTTTTTTTTAATTAATTAATTAGTGATTAGTGTCACAATTTTTTACGTTCTACGCCTCTTGCAACTTGATTTTGACCCACTTTCATGTAACCGATCAACCCCAAATTTTGCCCATATGCAAAGTTCGCGTGACAATGTAATATGACATTTTTGTAAAAAAATCAAGATGGCGGCCGAATTTTGTACTTGTGTTTCCCGATCCCCGACGTGGGTATCAAATGAAAGGGTATTGCGGGTAGAATACAATTAGCTGTGTGGCGTCATTCCAAATTTAAAATGGCGGAAGTCATAACCAACTTCAAATTTTGCACATAGGCATATCTCGCGTGACAATGCATTATGACATTTTTGTAAAAAAATTAAGATGGCGCTTCCTAGATGGCGGCCGAATTTTCAATTGTGTTCCTCGACCCCCGGCAAGCTGTGTGGCGTCATTCCAAATTCAAAATGGCGCATTACCTTTTTCTTTACAAGCCACCCAGCTACTTGGAGGCTTGAAGTGTTCCACGAAGTTCTTAAAAATTCTTTGAAGATGTTAAAAAAGTTCCAAAAAAGGACCTTAACGATCAACTTTTTGAGAATAGTGCAATATGTGGAAAAATTGCTTTGTTTTTCATATTTTTTACAAATAAACCCTCTTATTTCTATTTTTTTCCATCGTACCCTATTGTTTTTATTAATGAAATGAAAGCCGCATTGCTTACGATTACAAATATGCCCTATTTGTGGAAATCGGCCGTTATTTCATTACCTTTTTATTCTAAATCATTTTTCCCCAAAACCAATATTCAAAACGCCCTATCTCGAAAACAGCAGAGATCATTTGTCGATCATTTTTTGTCTACTATCTAACACTAGCCGCTTGGCAATCCAGGACGGGACACACGGTATAAGATCAAATAAAAACGTATTTTTTAGTTTTTTCAAACTATATATTTTATTTTCTACTGCAGCCAAAAGGTAAATCACTTAATGTTGCAGAACATTAAATATAGTATATCCTGAAGCTCTTTGAAAAAAATCCGTACGTCTGTTGGAAATGTGTGTGTAATGTATTTATTCAAGGCCTTCTCAAGTGCAGGCCTGGAAGTTGCCCAGCTCACTAACACTAACGCAGCTGCTCGTAGTCCCAGAAGCTGTCACTTTTGTTGGAATTTATACGCCGTGATGTAAAGATCGGAATATGTTTGCATTAGTTTGCCGTAAAAAGTCATATAATAATATATTTAACCAGTTTTTATTGCAATAGGACTACCAGTGAATAGTGCTTAGTGATTTAATTAAGAAAATTTAAAAAAATTGAGTGATTAAGGGCCTGTGCCAAGTTACAATTCAAATGTCAATTTGTATGAAAAACGCATTTCGATTTTACAATTCAATTTTCGGAGGTTTGTGTCTTTGGAATTGTAAGGAAATTTTTGAATTGTAGGGAACTATTAGCCAAACATTCATTTGACAGTTTGTTGGATTTACTTTTTGGCTCTGCGTTGTGGTTAAATCTACATATTTTTAATTATTGGAGAACAATATCGCGAATTCTTTCAATTTTCAGTGCATGATTATCTTCACCGTATAATATGACACATATTAAAGGCCACACGTTGCAGGCGTAACCCAAAATAAAAACATGAGCAGCATAAATTCCGCATAAAAGAACCATTTTTAAAAACTCTTTCAAATACGTTTATGTTACTTGCATTCCACTCCCACTGGATATTGTTCATGAAGCAATTCCATTTAAACTATTTTAAAGACATAAACATAGCACTGGGCTTCTTTAAAAAAGTTATTAAACATTTTATAAATTACAAAATTTTGTTGCAATCCATTTTCAAATGAAATGCGTGAAATGTATTTTGGCACACTTTGTAATTTCGAAGTGTCCGGGGTGAAAGTAGCAAATTCGGAATTGTAACTTGGCACCCACCCTAAGTGTGTTAATTGTGAAGGTGACCAATTTTGTTTACATTCGCGGTGGTTTTTTTCGTGTTTATTTAAGGAAAAAATGTTCAATTTGTGTGGTAATCGAATAAAAAGTGTTTTTAAAGTGATTAAAGATTATTATAGAAAAGTTATTAAACACATTAAGTGTTTTTGCAGATTTGTTCTTTTTGAAGTGAAAACTTCTTTAGGCACGTTGGGCACTTTTTGCCCTGGGGTAAAAACTAAAAACTCGCGTCATGCTACCGTACCATCATGCTACCGTACCATTTCTGCGCATCTTTAAGCCTGTTTCTTTACGAAATCCCGGGATCCCTGGGAACCCAATTCATGTTTCTTTACTTTCTCGGAATCATTTCCCCTCCATCCAAAAGAGCCAGAAGTCCGGACTTCTGGCGGCTTGGATTAAATGAGAAATGTCAAAAGGTGACAGTTCTCAGCTAAGGTGACAGTTCTCAATTTTCAACATCAATTGATTTAATAAAAGATATTCGTGTTATCGAGGCAATACTGCAAATAATAAATAAATTGAAGTGTTGTGTTATCGAAACAACAGTGAAAATTATAATTAAATTGAAGTTTTTTGTTATCGAGACTATTAGTGCAAATAAATAAATAGTTCTTCTTGGATTTCTCAATCATCCCAGAAAGCATTTCTTTACTTTGACAGTTGTATCCCCACCCTTTAACAAAAACTCGGGCTCCCAGGGATCCCGGGATTTAGTTAAGAAACACACTTTTTGTTGCGCACTCACTTTGAGCAACATTTGTGGGAAAAATTTGCTTCCTTGCCTTCCCTCCTATAACCATAGTCGAGGCAATGAAGCAAAAAAGTTCCTAATTGGTTGGGCGCGGACGGATCGGAATGCGGTTTTTTGCATTCGCTTCCAAAAATTATTTGTAAAAAATGGCCCATTTTTTTTCTGAACAAACTGGAAATTGAACCTGTTCACCTGTATGTATGTTTGTATGTATGTATGTATGTAGACAAATCTTGCAACTTGATTTTGACCCACTTCCATATAACCGATCAGCTTGAAATTTTGCATATATGTATAGTTCGCGTGACAATGCAATCTGACCATTTTGTAAAAAAAATCAAGATGGCGGTTCCAAGATGGCGGCCGAATTTTGCAATTTTGCTCCTCGACCCCCGACATGGGTATCAAATGAAAGGGTATGAGAAGTACAATACAATTACCTATGTGGCGTCATTTCAAATTCAAAATGGCGGCCAACTAAAAATGGCGGATTACCTTTTTCTTTACAACGCGCTCGATATGGGTATCAAATGAAAGGAAATGACAAGTAGAATACTATTACCTCTGTGGCGTCATTCCAAATTCAGAATGGCGGCCAACGCAAAATGGCGGATTACCGTTTTCTTTACAACGCGCTCGGTATGGGTATCAAATGAAAGGGTGTGACAAGTAGAATACTATTCGCTGTGTGGCGTCATTCGAAATTCAAAATGGCGGCCAACACAAAATGGCGGACTACCTTTTTCTTTACAACACCCTCGGTATGGGTATCAAATGAAAGGAAATGACAAGTAGAATACTATTACCTCTGTGGCGTCATTCCAAATTCAAAATGGCGGCCAACACAAAATGGCGGACTACCTTTTTCTTTACAATACCCTCGGTATGGGTATCAAATGAAAGGAAATGACAAGTAGAATACTATTACCTCTGTGGCGTCATTCCAAATTCAAAATGGCGACCAACACAAAATGGCGGACTACCTTTTTCTTTACAAAACCCTCGGTATGGGTATCAAATGAAAGGAAATGATGATGATTTAAATCTAATATGGCAGTCACTACAAAATGGCGGAAGACATATAATAGACTAAAAAGTAGAAAAAAAATATAGTTTAAAAAAACTAAAAAATACGCTTTTATTTTAAAATGAACTAAAAGGTAAACAATAATTTCGAATGCTTTTGGAATGTTTTTGGAATATTAAAGAACTTTGTAAATAAGAGTCAGAACTGGCCCAAATCGGGTTCCCGGGGGTTTTCGAGGTCGCTGATCACGATTATGATGTTCAAATTTACCCACAGCCGACCTGGAGCTCAGGAACGCCGATGAACGTCATCTCCGCGGGACTCTCCAGAAAATCCTTTCCTTTCATTTGATACCCATACCGAGCGCGTTGTAAAGAAAAAGGTAATCCGCCATTGTGAGTTGGCCGCCATTTTGAATTTGAAATGACGCCACATAGGTAATTGTATTGTACTTGTCATACCCTTTTATTTGATACCCATGTCGGGGGTCGAGGAGCAAAATTGCAAAATTCGGCCGCCATCTTGGAACCGCCATCTTGATTTTTTACAAATTGGTCAGATTGCATTGTCACGTGAACTATACATATATGCATGTATAATTTCAAGTTGATCGGTTATATGGAAGTGGGTCAAAATCAAGTTGCAAGATTTGTCTACATACATACATACATACAAACATACATACAGGTGAACAGGTTCAATTTCCGGTTTGTTCAGGAAAAAAATGGGCCATTTTTTACAAATAATTTTTGGAAGCGAATGCAAAAAACCGCATTCCGATCCGTCCGCCCGCGCCCAACCAATTAGGAACTTTTGGCCTTTTTAGTGCTTCATTTCCTCGACTACCAGCTAAATTTTGTGTAGCAAAGAAATGTACCCATGTGTCTTAAATGTAGCTGGCTAGAACGTGGCAACTTTTGGTAGAGCACCAACAACAGCCAGCAGCGTAAGAGGCTACGGTGTGCGAAGCAATAGCTACGAGGAGTGTGAGAGTATACGTTTCAATGTTGCAATGCAGCGTCAACATTCATTTCATTTTGCTTCGAAGGTCACGCTTCTCGCTGTGTCTTGAGCTCAACGAAAAGTTGCCATCCAGCTACATGGATACAAATTTAAACATTTTGCTTGGATTTATCGCTTTCGGCAACATGGAACCAGAACCACGTGTTTCACGACTGGGCATCACTGGTAAAAGGGAGAAAGAATCAAAAGAAATCTAATAGAGCTATTAATTTTTGCATTACCAGGTAAGATTACTACAATAACGGCATTACCCTCTTCATTACCAGGTAATGCAAAAAGTAAATAGTTCTTATAGCTTATTGATGTTCTGGATTCTGTATTAATTACATTTCAACCGATTACCTTTTTGCAGTAAAATCAGGACTGAAGTAATTAAATACATAAGTAAGGGCTTCCAATATTCCCGACTGGGTGGCAATAAATTACATGCAGAATTATTTTAGAACTGCTTCATATTTCTTTAGGTCTCATTACAGAAAATAAGAGGGTTTTATTCTTGAAAAGTACTTCCTTGCTGGATTACTTCCACATAAAAGTAATGCAAGGAGTAATGATTTGAGCGTTATATGTAATGCAGTTTGAGAGTTCTATGTAATGCAGAATGGAGGCGATTGGTTACCGCGTATGACCTCGCCCGCGCAAATGTAATGCCTTATCTCCACTTGCTTTAATCTGAACGAGAGCTAGTTGCTACTCTTTAGAAGAACTTTCGGAATCGGTGGGTAATTACTTGCTTTCCCTACTGGGATATTATGTACATATTATGTACTGTGCACTTTGTACTATGTATTATGTACTATATACTATATATATAGATATACATATACATAGATATAGATATACCTACATATATATATATATATATATATATATATATATATATATATATATATATATATATATATATATATATATATATATATATATATATATATATATATATATATGTATATATATATATATATATATATATATATATATATATATATATATATATATATATATATATACATATATATATATATATATATTAGAACAATTTCATATTTTATTGTAGTATCACAACAATAACATAAACTTAAATGGAATATTCATAAACAAAATTTATTGATCTTTATCCTCTTGCAATATTAAGATTGATTTGCAAATATAGACTGGGCGGGCATAGAAGTTTTCACTTCTACCTGTGGTCTTACGCACACTCATATTTTTTTTCATTATACCTTTTTCCTACCGCGGACTGTGCACACCACTGACATATAGATATGGACTGCTAATTGACAACTTTCAATGGCACCATTTTTCTCCAGAAGAAGAAGACCTTTTCTATGTAAACAACAAATTTTTTTCGAATTTAAAGGAAAATAAGTAATAAGATGTATGTTATAATTGATAGAAATAATTTCCCATCATTATTTTTTATTTAGTAGCAGTTTTTTCGTTAAATAAATGTATTTTTTTCAAATATGTGAGGGTTCTTTCCCTCTGTTTAACGAACTTTTAAAAATAACGAAAATAGAGAAAGAAGAAAAAACTATAGTTGTCTAGTATTTTCTAATTATGTTTATATCGCTGACATGCACTGAACTGTTTTTTATTTTAAAACCGATTAAAGTTCATAGGATTTTGAAGGGGGAACGAGACAACGATAGTTTTTGGTGCCACTTTTTTGTATGGGATTTTGCTTATTTAGCAGTCCATATCTATATGTCAGTGGTGCACACATAATATTTTTTTATTGAAAGGCGTTGCAACGCACGCGTGTTTTTGCTAGTAATTAATAAATCGCTTAGTTTTCGAGATATGGATACTTGAAGCTTTTAGTTATCAAAACCATACTCCAGCGTTCAGTCTACAAAAAAAATTTCACTCGTCTAGAACAATTTTGTTGTGTATTCAGTTGCGTATTTACCCAGGGCCATAGGGGCCAGGGCCCGGGCGGTAGGTTGCGATAATAAACGTTACTTAATACACTGAAAGAAAAACAACTTTTTGGGGCTACTGCAAAATTTATACGTCAACGTCCGCACAAAATTACTGCAATCCTTTTGAGCTAAGCCTGAAAATGGAACTGTAGAAAATTTGTGAAATACGCGATGGTCAGCGGACGATGCCTTAACAAAAATTGGATCGAAATAATAGTGGTTCGCGAAGCTATAAAAAGTGACACGGGCCTATATAGTTTCCAAAATTATTAAAAGTTTCGACACACGTAGAGTTAGTTTCCAGATTCTACTAGTCACATCACTTCCGTAGACACCAAACAGGAATCTTTTGATGGTTTTGAGAAGGCTGAAAAAATGCACAGAAGAATTCAGAAGCGATCACAAGACAAAGAAGACGAAAAAAAACTATACCGCGCTGGTCCCAGCACAGCGCAGCCTAGCACAGCCCAGCACAGCAAAGAAAACTGTGTTTCATTATATCTAAGCTACGATCGCATATTTGGCAGCACAGGCACAGCAGTCGGAGAGGCCTCTGTCTCAGCTCTGCGGGTTGTGATTGAAACACAGTTTCCTCTGTCGGTAAGACACAGTCAAGAAGCAGTAAAGCGTTTTTCTATTTTATATGATATAAATAATGAAAATTATGTAAGAGAAAGTTTGAAAAATAAAATATGGAGTAAAATTACAATTGAATTAGGATATAAAAACGGTAAAAAGAAATTTGATATAACAATTTCCACAATACAAAATTGTGCACTGCGTTATGTGACCTGCGTTCAATATTCGCTGTCGGACAGAAAATTATGTCTCTGCTGGCTCCCAGCTGATTATCTATGCTGTGCTGTGTTCTGCTGGGCTGGGACCAGCGTTCGCCTAGATTGAGTGAGCGAGTATTGACGACCTTTTGTCGGGGACGAGTTCTGGGGACTCAAATCTTGATATGACGCAATAACCGTCAATTTTCCATTCTTATGCAAACGGGATACAATGGCCCTTATTATGGTTGTCACTTCACCATAGTGAGAAATATCACCTTTAAAATCAAATGAGGAAATCTTACTTACAAACATGAAGTGAGAACAATCGTCACTGAATTTGCCGTTTCTCGATATCAGTGAGAACTGTAATTCGCCTTGTTCTTGGCGTTACATTAAAAAAGCATAAGGATTTTGAAGGAATCATTTCAAATCTCCGTAGGTATTGGGTTAGTTGAGTTGGGAAAATTTCTTGTCACCGCAGTGTAGAACTTTCGTTTTCCGTACTAAAAAGTATAAAAATTTACCTAAGCGGATAAGCAAAGAAATTACCGGCCGGATAAGCGAAGAACATTTTGCGTTTAAAAACTGAACATTTTAATGGTGATTATTCTTTTGTATGAATTAATTTATGGGGCGGCAAATCTTATAGGCCCAGGGCGTCAAATCTTAAAATACGCCACTGTGTGTACTAATAGGTAATTTAAGGTAGAGGTATTGGAGCGGAAATTTTTTATAAGTAAAAAACTGAAACTTCATTTTTTATTTTATAAATGCTCAATGGTATTTCTTGTATTGTCGTCTAGATGAGGGGACCGCCGTCGGTCGGATGACTCCCATTCTGATAGTTAAAAATAGGTGTAGGGGTGGAAGCGCACAGGACGTTGGTGAAAAATTGAATGTTAACAGTTTTGGTGGTACAACCCCACCTCTCCATTCCTGTGATCCGACCGGCACACGTTTTTCGTAATTGTATAACAAGAATTTTGAAAAAAATTTCCCCGATCGGCTGCAGAATAACGTCTCTGGATAATTCAGGAATTGTGATGCGTCAGTTGATAGAGGCTCAGAGTGCAGTTCGGGGAATTAAAGCATTACACGGATGCGTACTTCAAGTATTGATATCTCGAAAACTAAGCGAGATATCGAAAAAATTTATTCAATATTATTATGAGCGTGAACAGGCAAAAGCCCGGCCCTGTGCTCAAGAAAATATCTTGTCAAGACTTGTGTCTTCCCGTGGCTGTGAGTGAACGTATTCACATGCAAAGTGCCAAAATCCAACCATTCTTGGAAAAAAAGGTATGCAAGGGTGAAATGTTTGTTTGAGTTAGGAAAAGATTTTATTGCCGGCAATTAGGTAAAGACAGTGTGAATGAGTATCCTTTGTTTTTGTTATCCTTAAAAAAATATCCAAAAAAGTACGTGTGATGAGGGGTCGGTGGAGGAAGCACTTAGCAATGTGAGATCAATTCACTGTAAGGCGCGGCCACGGGTTGACATGAATTTTATAAAAACCGACTGTCTAAAATGATTGTGATAGTTAGAGCGTTATAGTTTCAGGTGTGGGATAAACCCAAACAAAACCAAGAGATTTGCAATTATTTTTTTCAAAATTTGTGTGTCGAAAGTTGTGACTTTTATTAAAGTGGACTAGTGTATACAAGGAATATTTAGTGCAAAATCCATAAACTGCGTGTACCAGAGTGATCAAACCCCTATAGTTGATCGAGGAAGGGTAAGCAATTGACCCAAAGTAAAAGTAAGTACTAGAGATAAGAATTATTATTTAAGGGAAGACTTTAAAGACATTTCAAACAATTTTATAAACAAAATCGGTGTAGTGTTAACAGTGGCAATTTATTAGAGAAATATAGAACATTTTAACGAGACTAACTACATAAATAATTACGAAAAAATAAGTGTTACGGACAAAATTTAAAATAATAATGGCGGAAGAAAACGAGAATAATCTTTTCAACGAGCCAGGTGAAATTGATGGTGCACCAGTGCAGGTGCAAGCGACCCCCCTCACTGAAATTGAGCTGGGAAATTGAGAGATTGAAATTGAGATAGGAAAATGAATTGTTGAAAAGGGAAAAAGCATTGGGTCAAAGAAAAAAGTGCTCTGGTTGTTGTGGTAGTGTATCCAATAAAGATGATAGGCTACTGGGTTCTGAGAACTTTTCCCAGGAAGCGCATCAAATGAAAATGGGAATTAATGAAGTAAGAGCATTAATTCCAGAATTTAATCCGTCACAAAACCTTGTAACAGCTAAAAATTGGATAGAGTCTATTGAAAGTTTAAAAAATTTATATGACTGGGATAACAGAAATACACTTTTTTACCCAACCCTACGTTTGGGCGGTGCTGCATATAATTGGTATCAATCAAAACAAGGAGCCCTGCGATCATTTTCAGAATTCAAGGAAGAGTTACTGCGAAGTTTTCCCACCAGCCAGGACGATTCCACCATTTTGATGCAGATAATGGAGAGGAAAAGATTGCCCGGAGAAGCTATTGAAGATTATGTTTATCATGTAGCGGCACTGGCCAAAAGCATTAATCTTACTGAGTTGTCAACAATCAGACACATTATATCTGGACTGCCCAATCAAAATTTAAGCAACGTGTTGTTGGCGTCCAACTGTGGCAACATTCCAGAATTATTACAGAAAGTTAAACATTTTGAAGAAGTCCAAAAACAGAGGTAATCAAAGGGTAACTTCAGTTACCATAACGAACCTGGCACTTCTAAATTCCTCTGTTTTAAATGTAATGAACCAGGTCATTATGTAAGAAATTGTTCACTGAAAAATAATTTGAGATGTTACCGCTGTCAGGAAAAAGGTCACACTTCAAGGGAATACAAAACAAAGCAGGTATCGAACTTGAGTTTTACCCAAGAACATAATGCAAATCCAAGGGATGAGTACCATAAATTGGTATACATAGAAGGAAAGCAGGTACTAGCTTTCTTTGACCTGGGAAGTGAGTGCAGCACCATTGTGCAGGGAATATTGCAGAAACATAATTGGGATATGGAAATTAGCGATGCGAAACTTGTTGGGTTTGGAAATAAGCAGACTAAGGTTCTTGGAAAAATTCGAAAAGTGGTGACAGTATCTTGTATAGATATTTTAATTGATATTATGGTTGTTGATGATACTGCTCAAAATATCCCTATGATATTGGGAAGAAACTATCTGGACAGACCAGATATCGAAATAATAAAAAAGTGGAAAACTTTCGAGATAATCCAGAAAAAGGATATTGAAAATCTAGAAAAGAAGAATTCTGAAAGAATTGAATTGGAGGATATAACCGTAGGCAGGGTAGCGAAGGAACAACAAAAAGTCATGCTTATAAACTTAATTAACGAATACCGTGATTGTTTTGCGAAAGATACTCGGGAATTAGGAAAAACCGAGTTGATGAAAATGACAATAAATCTGAAGGAGGAAAAAGTTATTCGTATCACCCGTATAAAGTGGCTTACGGCTTAAAATCAGTTCTACGGAAGCAAGTTGAAGAGCTACTTAGCCTAGACGTTATATAACCATCTTCATCTGAATACGCCAGCCCTGTAATTTTAGTGCCGAAGAAGAACAATGAGTATCGAATGTGTGTTGACTACAGGAAATTGAACGCAATCACCAAAAGAGAAACATTTCCGGTGCCAAATATGGAGGAAGTGCTAAATTTACTCGCAAATAAGAGGAGTTTATGAAATTAATGACAAGGATAGTACAACCAATGGCACCTGGTAAAGTCATAACATTTATGGATGACATCTTAATACCTTCCGTAAACTTGGACGAAAATACTGCTATCATAAAAGAATTCTTGATAGTAATTCGAAAAGCCGGTCTCACTCTAAATTTGAAAAAATGCGAATTTTTTAAGGAGCATATAAAATTCTTGGGTCATGAAATATCAGAACAAGGCATCAAACCGAGCATTGATAAGACAAGAGCAGTTGAAACATACAAGCGACCGGAGAACGCGCGTGAAGTCAAGCAGTTCTTAGGTCTTGCGGGGTACTTTCTCCGATTTGTACAAGGTTTCTCCTTTATAGCTCAACCTCTTCACATGTTACTGAGGAAAAATGTTTCATTCGTTTGGTCTGAAGAAGCCGAGAATTCATTCAATAAATTGAAGGAATGTTTAAGCCAGAGGCCGATACTTGTGATATACGATGAAAATGCGGAGCACGAAGTTCACACAGACGCGAGCAGTCATGGCATTGCAGGCATACTGCTACAACGAAAAGGAGGAGACTTGAAACCAGTATCCTATTTCAGTCGATCGACAACAGAAGCAGAATCGAAGTATCATAGCTACGAGTTGGAAGCTCTAGCTGTGGTAGAAACTTTGGAAAGATTTAAGCATTATCTTCTCCACAGACATTTCAAAGTGGTAACAGATTGTAATTCTCTTCGACTTACGCAAGCTAAGAAAGATCTTTACCAAGAATAGCGAGGTGGTGGCTGAAAATAGCGGAATACGACTGCGAATTAGAATTTAGACCAGCTAAAAAGTTAGCACATGCAGAAGCACTAAGCCGTTGCCCAGGTGAGGAAGGAAAAGAAGCGACAGATGTTACTAGCAAAGTACTGGTGATTGCGCTGCAGGCTGATGAAGACTGGCTAGCAGTGTTGCAGAAAGAAGACCCACATATTGAAGAGATTCAGAAAATTCTGAGCGGAGAGATTCTTGAATCCAAAAAAAGGACGGAATAAAGGGAAATTTCACTTTGGAAAAAGGACGTATCTTTAAAATAACAGTAAAAGGAAATCGTTTCGTGATACCTAAAGGGGTTAGATGGCGCGTAATTAGAACTGCTCATGACGATAGAGGACACCCACGAGTTGACCGAACGCTACAAACATTACAAAGATTCTGCTGGCTCCCAAATATGAAGGCCGTTGTAAAAAAATATATCACGACTTGTATTGGCTGCCTTTACAACAAGCGGAGCGAGGATGAAAACAGATATATCCTGCACACTCCGGAGAGAAAACCAATTCCTTTTCATACCATACACATTGACCATTTAGGTCCATATCCAAAAAGCAAAAGTGGCAATTCGCACATCATAGGAATAGTTGACTCCTTCTCAAAACTTGTAATATTGAAAGCCGTTAGGAAGACGAACAGCAATGGAGTTATTAACTTACTGAACGAAGCGAGTCGGTACCTTGGCACCGCTCAAGTTATTATCACAGACAGGGGTGCAGCTTTCACATCTCAACAATTTGAAAAATATTGCAACGAGAACTCAATTAAACATATCGCCACAACTGTGAAAACACCTCGATCGAATGCGCAAGTTGAGAGATACTTCAGAACGATTAAGAGTGCTATCGCAACCATGACACAAGATCCAGACAACCGTGATTGGGATCGCAATCTTAAAGCAATACAATGGGCTCTCAATACCTTAAAAAATACAACTACTAACGTCACACCTCACCAACTTGTGCTCGCATATAAACCACGGGATATTTTACAAAATAAGCTGCTCTTAGCTCTGCATGATACTATTGAACACGAGGATGAGGAAAATATACCAATATCTGAACTAAAGGAAAGAGCGTTAAAACGAATTTCGGAAAAACAACAACAACAAGCAGACAAGTTCAACAAGACACATCAGGCTCCTAAATCATATAAGAAAGGCGATTTGGTGTTAATTAGACACGAACCAATAGCAACCTGAACTTCTCGGAAGGCACAACCCAGATACAAAGGACCCTACGTGGTGAAGACTGTTTGTCAAATGATCGTTACGTTATTAGTGATGCGGAGGAACTTCAGGTAACCAGAAAGCCATATGAGTCTGTCCAAGCAGAGAGGATGAAACCATGGTGTAAGCTGAACGACTTAGATTTTGTAGGTGAACTTGATGAAGACGATGATCTCGAAGAAGAAAAGAAATCATAAATGTCCTTATATATGTATATAAAAATATATATATATTTATTGAATTAATAAATTGTTATGGAGTTAATGAATTAATTAATATCTTTTATGTTAGAAGGGACAACAGGTGGTTCAAAAAAAAGAAGATGCGCAGTATATAAGGTAAGTCACGCAATCTAGTGGATGTGAGGCTATACTACTATTGAAGCTAATGGATCAGGCTGTCGATCTGTCGGCTGTTTTTGGTGGCTCCTGTAGGGAGTAATAACTCTAACTGGAGAGTGTTGTTGATGGCTCCTGTGGGGAGTGATAGCTCTACTGGAGAGTGTTGTTGGTGGCTCCTGTAGGGAGTGATAGCTCCGACTAGAGTGTTGTTGGTGGCTCCTGTAGGGAGTAATAGCTCTGACTAGAGTGTTGTTGATGGCTCCTGTGGGGTGTGATAGCTCTACTGGAGAGTGTTGTTGGTGGCTCCTGTAGGGAGTGATAGCTCTGACTAGAGAGTGTTGTTGTTGGCTCCTGTAGGGAGTGATAGCTCTGACTAGAGAGTGTTGTTGATGGCTCCTGTGGGGAGTGATAGCTCTACTGGAGAGTGTTGTTGATGGCTCCTGTAGGGAGTGATAGCTCTGACTAGAGAGTGTTGTTGATGGCTCCTGTGGGGAGTGATAGCTCTACTGGAGAGTGTTGTTGGTGGCTCCTGTAGGGAGTGAATTCGACTGATAGATAAAGTCACTGAGGACAGTGACAAGGTAGGTTGGCCGAACTATTATGAGCGTGAACAGGCAAAAGCCCGGCCCTGTGCTCAAGAAAATATCTTGTCAAGACTTGTGTCTTCCCGTGGCTGTGAGTGAACGTATTCACATGCAAAGTGCCAAAATCCAACCATTCTTGGAAAAAAAGGTATGCAAGGGTGAAATGTTTGTTTGAGTTAGGAAAAGATTTTATTGCCGGCAATTAGGTAAAGACAGTGTGAATGAGTATCCTTTGTTATCCTTAAAAAAAATATCCAAAAAAGTACGTGTGATGAGTGGTTGGTGGAGGAAGCACTTAGCAATGCGAGATCAATTCACTGTAGGGCGCGGCCACGGGTTGACGTGAATTTTTTAAAAACCGAGTGTCTAAAATTATTGTGATAGAGCGTTATAATATTTTTGTAAGCTTTTATTTAACTTGCAATGTTTAAAAATCAAAATCAAAATATCGAAAATTCACTTGATAACAATTTATTCGTGCCGTCCACGTCCACGTACTCAACAACTCAGCCTTTTCCTTATTTTCTATTCCTTATCTATAACCTACCGCTATCCTTATTACTAGAACTACATTTACTAATGATAATTTTACTCCCACATCTTGGCCGTCCTGGATTCTTATTCGCCTCGAATAGGTTCATCTTCATCATCTTCGAATTCGTCTTCAGTGTTTTCGCCATCATCTAAATCATCTTCTTCATATCGCGTCCACGGCTTCATCTTATCTGCACTACATTCAGTTCTGTTTGGTCCTTTGTGGTCACCTTCCTTTTCAACGGAATATCTGTCGAGTCCCTTGTTGGCAATTACTTTGTATGGCCCCAAAATTTTTTGGTGTGTTTTCAGACCGGTTCCAAATTGGATTCTTTCGATTGCCACTAAATCTCCAACACCATATTTCCTCGCCTTTTTTCTCCTTCTGTCGAAAGCTTTCTTATTCTCAGCTTGTATCCTTTGGATATCTTCCTTCGCGCGCTCTCGTTCTCGAACTGACAGATCCATTCTTCTTCGATTATCCCTATGATATTCCTATCACTCTTGGTTTTCATTTTCGTTCCGAACATCAGCTCGAACGGCGTCGTTTGTATCGCACGATGAAAGGTACTATTGAGGATTCAGTGTAGCTTCGGTACATGCAAATACCATTTTTCTGGTTTCTCAAAACAAAGCTTCGTTAGTACGGGTATTACTGTAGCATGCAACCGCTCTAATTGATGATTTCCCCTTGGTACTCCTGTTGAAATGAAATGCAGTTTAGTATCGTGAGAATTACAATACTCACGAAATTGATTTGAGATGAAAGCTCCGCCTCGATCTGCTATCATTCGGGATGGATATCCAAACATATCTGTTACTACTTCGCACTTCTTTATTACCTCGTCTGCATTTAAACTTTTGGTGGGAAATAGCCAACAAAATTTCGAAAAACCATCAATTATCGCTAGGATGTACATACTTGTAATCTTTTTTGGTTGTACTCATCGGCCCTAGGTGGTCAATGTGGAGGGTTTCAAGGGGTTTATCTCCCTTTGTATGGGGTTGAGTAAACACTCTTACCTGCCACTTTTGCGTTCGGCAGTGTACACAGCTGGCTATGCAGGCGTCGATTCTTCGGTTGAGATCTGCAATGTATAATTGTTCCTCTATTCTTTTTCATTTTTGTGTGCTGAAAATGCCCTTCTTGATGTACAGATCTAATACGTGAATTCTTCATGCTGTCCGGCAACACGTATAACAACTTGTCGTTTATTTGTTTACGTAAAACTTCATGGTGGATAATGTAATCTTTGAAAGGACCATGTTTAAACGTTTCTCTAATTGCGTTAATCTTCTCATCTTTTACCTGCGCTTGTTGCAATCTTCATAGGATATCATTACTGTTGGGTTTCTGCTTAGAGCGTCTACGTGTTGAATTTTTGTGCCTGACCGGTGCTCCACTTCGTATTCGAATTCTTCTAACAGCAGAGACCAACGTGCTACCCTGGTTACTAAGTCCTTCTTGCTTAAGGCCATCGTGAAGGCTTTGCAATCTGAAATAAATTTAAACTTTTTACCTAGTAAATATGGTCCGAACTTTTTCACTGCCTCTATAACCGCAAGCACTTCTAACTCATAGCTGCTCCATTTCTGCTGAGCTTCAGTGGTTTTTCTGCTCATGAAATGTACTGGATGTAACTCATTGTCGGCTAGATTACGTTGTAACAGCACAGCTGCAATTCTGATCTTGCTCGCATCTGTGACATCGTAATTAAAAATCTTCGGGTGGTGAAACTAAAATTCCCTTCAGCTGTTCGAATGCCATTCCTTCTTCTTCCCCAAATTTGAATTTAGCCTCCTTCTTCAGTAGGTCACTCAGTGGTTTTGCAATCACGGAATGATCAGGAATGAATTTTCTAAAGTAGCTGATCAACCCTAAAAAGCTTTGCAGTTGCTTCGACGTCTTCGGTTTAGGGAAATTCTTCACTGCTTTGGTCTTTGGCGGCGATGGTAGCCCCGTTCCTTCTCTTACTACTTGGCCAAGATACTCGATCTCGTGCTGGAGGAATTGGCACTTCTTCCACTTTATATTTAAACCATTTATGGCTGCTACGTCTAGCAGCTTCTTCAATCGTGTAAAGGCCTCTCCTTCTGATCGTGCTGGAATGATAAGCTTGTCAATATATGTAATAACAATGTTTTGGTTTATGATGTGAGTCCTATAGTTCCAAAACGTGTCTTTTCCACTTTCCTTACTTTTTCAGAAATGAGGAAGGACTGTTTTTAATATTTCATATTTATATGGGATAAGACACAGTTTTGGAAAAATACCCAGTTTTGTTTTATCAAAATGGGAAGGAAAAAAATTTTTTTTTGCACCCTGATTTTTCAAAAAGTTGAGGAAGTGGTCATAGATGGTAGCAGTGTACCTATGTAATATATATATTTTTTGTCGGGGTGTTTTGGGAAATTTGTAGGTAGTTTATTTATTTAGTGTACTTACAGTGCGCTTTATTCCGATTTCTACAAATAAACTTGTGCTAAGACTTTATCTCGATTTCCACAATTAATTTCCTCAATTATGATTTTTACATTCTAACTCTATCTCGAATTTCACAAATAAATTTCCACAATTATGATTTTTTATTGATTCTGAATCTTAATTTCCACAATTCAATTTCCACAATTATAGTTTTTACATTCTAACTTTATCTCGATTTCCACAATTAAACTTGTGCTAAAATTTTATCTCGATTTCCACAAATGAACTTGTGCTAAAACTTTATCTTGAATTCCACAAATAAATTTCCACAATTAAGCCTAGTATGCTGTTCGTGCGGAATTCCGCTCTGTAGAGAATCCATATAACCAGTCTGAATTCCGCTTAGCTGGGAGAGTTATGTAGACAATGTAGACCTGACTGATATGACACTTGACTGTTTGGACCACTTTCACAATTTGAAAATGCGTACAAAAGTAACAATTATAACAATGTACTTTTTCGCGCTTCTCCGGTACTATAAGTTAAAAAAAAAGAAGTTGAGACAATTGCCCAAATATAGTGTTAATCCATATCTGGAAAAAAGAAGATTAAAAGGGCGTTTTTTCAAAGATGTATGTTCTATATGTCCACGTATTTATAAATTTTATTGAGTACTACATTTTATTTTAACAGTTTGAGGACTTGAAAAAACACAAGTCCGCTTTCCATGAGAATTTCCATATGGATGTAAACATATTCGAAAACTTGTTTGTTAGAGTGGAGAAGCACCTTATTTGCAAAAAAATGACTAGAAAAGATGAGATTAGCCCTAAAGAGAAATTTGCTTCAGTAATGGAGTAAGTCATCTATGCATTTAATTAATTTAGTATCGCGAGGCCTGCAATTACGTTATGTTACAGATCTTTAGCCTCAGGAACGTTGCAACGTCACATAGCATCCCTTTACCGAATCAGTAAGCAGCATTTTGGGACAATTATTGATTCAGTATGTGATGCTATTAATAAGGAACTGAAATGCGAGATTCCTGAAATGAATGAGCAGTCGTTTTCAAGAATTGCTGATGGCTTCAGCGAAAAATGGAACTTCCCCAATTGTCTTGGGGCCATTGATGGAAAGCATGTTGCCATAAAAGCTCCTCCCAAATCTGGTAGTTTATTCTATAACTATAAGGTAGAAGCCAACTTTTGTAATATATCATTGAAATAATTGCAATTTGTTTCTCGTAGGGGTTTTTTTCATTAGTCTGCTTGGCTATTAGCGATGCAGAATATCGATTTACTTATTTGGATATTGGAGCTTTTGGAAGCGAAGGTGATTCCAATATTTTACTATCTTCCGATTTTGGAAAACGACTGCTCAACGACGATCTCAATTTTCCAGCGAATAATGTCGTTGATGAGGAAAAGTTACCGTTTTACTTCATTGGGGATGGTGCGTTTCCTTTAGGGAAAAGGATGATGAAGCCATTTAGTGCCAAAGCACAATTTACAGAAGAGCAAAGGATATTCAATTACAGATTAAGTAGAGCTAGAAGATGTGTTGAAAATGCATTTGGAATTCTCTGCACTAAGTGGCTTTGCTTAAAGAAAACGTTATTTTGTCATCCTGCAAGAGCACAAAAGATCATAACAGCTACTTGCCTACTTCACAATTATTTATTAAATGTGTCTCCGAACAGATATATTTCTAAGAACTATGTCGACAAATATAATGATAATGGGAATTTAATTCTTGGTGAATGGCGAAATCAAGTAATGTCAGATTGTTTGTTCCAAAATCCTACACTTATGGCCCGAGGTCGAAATTCAAATGAAGGAAAAGACGTTCGAGAAAAACTAATGAAGTATATGACTACAACTGGAGCTATACCATGGCAACGAAAAGCTTGTGGATAAAGCCTCGGCCACGATACGAGCGGCGAGCGGCGAGCGGCACCAGAAAAATTTAATGTCTTGAATTAGCGGCGAGCGGCAGTTGAGCGGCATTTTAGTATTGCCGCTCTACCTATCAATGCTCCCCGCGCGTATCGTGACCGGATTCGAGCGTTTTCCATATAAAACAATACAAAATAAAACTCAGAATCGCCGCTCTGCCGCTCACCGCTAGCCGCACGCCGCTCGCCGCTCGTATCGTGGCCGAGGCTTTAGAGTAAAAAATTAACATTTTCATATTTAAATATTTAATTCTTGTTTTTTATTAAAAATTAAGTTTATAAAAGATACATTTAATTCATCAACAACATTTCTGGGTAAGCCCCTCATCAACTCCTCCATCGCTGCGAACATAGATTGATTTTTTAAAGGTTCTACAAGAACGCCTCTGCTTGTCTCCATTTCCATATCTTTTTTTATGTATGATTCGAAGGTGTCGGTTAATCTAGCAAATTCGTTTTCTGGCTGAACATTTTTTCTTGTAGGAGATCGCTGAGAAATAAAAATAGGTTATTTCTTGTTCCAAAATCATTATTTAAATAAGCTAACATACATATGAATATTTGCAACTTTTTGTAGGTGCAGGAGATGCAGTGTTTCTGGAATCATTGCTGTCATCTATAGATTCTACAGATTTAAAAGAACTAGAAAAATTTATTGAATTACTACTGAAATACAAATGAATAATAATATTATATTATACCATCTTCTTTTGGAAATATCCGGAAGGAACTCCAATTCTTTTAAAATTGAAAAGTCACAAATCGAATCATCGAATGTCACGTCTTCCAGGGGTTCACCACCGGGATCCCCAGATTTCCTTTTCATGTTGCTTTTTTTATTCATGGCGTATCGTCGCGCTTCTCGGAGCGATCGCCAATTGCTTTTGCAATCCATCACTAAATATTTAAATATTTTTTGGTACCGTTGTACCACGAGGGTAGAGTAATTAAAATAACTAGGTTTCTTTACTATTAAAAGGTACACTAATTTATTCACTTAAGTTATCTGGTGTTACAAAAAAAACTGGTTTTATGGATATATATATATATATATATATATATATATGTACACTATGGTCGTATTATTAAAGCCACGATTTTTATTCTTACGGTCGCGTTTGGTTCAGAGGAACTTTCACAAGAGAGTGTCTAGCGGAGATGCCGGAAATGGCTAGATCCATAGGGACGATAGGGACGGAACGGAAAGCGGCTAGATCACTGAACTTTGGGTTCGGTGATCGATAAAATGTTCCGATTGATCGTTATTGATCGTGTTTACCATTTCGGAATATGTTGTGTGACTTTGCGTAAAACTTAGTAATTAAGTTTGTACGCGGTCCCCACATACTCCCCTCCCAGCGTAGCGTTAACGGAATGTTACCGCTTTAGATGGCTTAGCTTCGTTGTCGCAGTCACAGCCGAAGGCTGGCTTTAGCCTGTCAATGGATATTGACTTGGTTGTGCCGTTCAATTTGACGACGAAGTGTTTTCGTAATCGTTTGATTACTTCATATGGGCCCTCATATGGAGGTTCGAAAGGCTTTCGAACTCTGTCGACTCGTATGAAAACGTAGTCGGCGTTCTCCAGGGCTACTGGCACGTATGCATCCTTTTGGACGGGTTGCCGAGGATGTATTGCCTTAATGTTCTGCATATGAGAACGAAGTCGAGAGAGGAATTCTGATTCTTCAATTGGATTTTCATCGGTAGTGATAGAAATCGAATTGGGAAGTCTCAGATTCTGACCGTATACGAGCTCGGCTGGTGAGCATTGTAAGTCGGTCTTAATTGCCGTGCGTATGCCTAACATGACAAAGGGCAAGTCTTCACTCCAATGAGTAGTGTTATCCCTTGCCATTAAGGCTGCTTTTAGTTGCCTGTGGAACCGTTCGACCATCCCGTTTGCTTGCGGATGGTAGGCGGTTGTCCGGATTCGATGAGTGCCGAGTAATTTGGCAACTTCGTTGAACAGTTTCGATTCGAACTGCGTACCTTGATCGGTTGTGATCTCAAGTGGTACGCCGAATCGTGGGACAAATTCAGTGACGAATCTTTTTGCCACTGTAGAAGCTGAGATATCCCGAATTGGGTATGCTTCAGGCCATCGCGTGAACCTATCGACTATCGTTAAGATATAAGAGTATCCACGAGATGGGGGTAGGGGTCCCACTATATCCATATGGATGTGGTCAAATCTATTATTTGGAAGTTTGAAAGCTTCCAATGGAGATTTGGTATGCCGTGAAACTTTGGACTTTTGGCAACCAAGGCATGATCGAGACCACTCATTGCAGTCTTTATTGATCGATGGCCAGAAGTATTTCTTGGTAACGGCTCGTCTTGTAGCACGAATACCAGGATGAGAGAGACTATGTTCGGAGTTGAACGCTAGTCTACGTAAGGAAGTGGGTATATAAGGCCTAGGAATGCCTATACTAGTTTCACACCACACCTGATGGGCGGTAAATGGTATTGGTGTGAGAACTAGTTTTACCCGTGAGCCGTTGCTGGGGTGTTCTTGTATAGTCTTCAACTCTGGGTCACCTTGTTGAGCCTGAGCTAGTGTAGGCAGGTCGAAGGTGGCTGAGTCAACGTTGTCGGTTGCTAGTGAGCGGGACAAGTAGTCTGCGACGACGTTTTGTTTACCCGACACATGTCTGATGTCTGTGGTAAACTGAGAGATTAGACCCAAATGTCTGGTCTGTCTAGGGGATCGTTCGGTCTTTGTATGAAGGGCACGAACCAGTGGTTTGTGATCAGTATAGACCACGAAATTGCGTCCTTCAACGAAATAACGGAAGTGTTTGATCGCTGCGTAGATTGCGAGAAGTTCGCGATCGAATGCAGAGTACTTCCGTTCTGTTGGTGACAGCTTTTTGGAATAAAAAGCTAGAGGTTGCCACCGTTGACCGTTGAATTGTTCCAAAACGCCTCCGATTGCATAATCAGAAGCGTCAGTCGTTAGACTGTATTTTGCATCCTCGATTGGATGGTTCAGCAGAGTTGCTTCAGCCATCGAGGTTTTCACCTTGAGGAATGCCGCCTGACATTCTGCTGGCCAGGTAAATACTTTATTGGCACGTGAGCGGTTGAGAAGGTCTCTCAAATGCTCGTTTATCGGCACCAACTGTTCAGCCAATTTTGGTATAAATCGGTGATAGAAATTCACCATTCCCAAAAACTTCTGGATCGATTTGACAGAAGTTGGAGGTGGGAGATCGACGATAGCCTGAACCCGATCGGAGGATGGAAGTATTCCATCCTTTGTGATGCGGTGGCTTAGAAACTTGATCTCTTGTGCACCAAAAACGCATTTCTCTAGCTTAATGGTTAAGCCGAAGCTATCGAGGCGTTTAAAGAGCTCTTCGAGGTGAACGGTATGTTCATCCTCGGTTTTACTGGCGATAAGTATATCGTCCAAGTATACATAAACGAAGTCGAGATCTCTCGTAACTTCGTTTATGAACCTTTGAAAGGTTTGAGCTGCATTCCGTAAGCCGAATGGCATACGGGTAAACTCATATAGGCCGAATGGCGTAATGAGTGCCGTCTTATGCACGTCTTCTGGGGCGATTGGTATGTGATGGTATGCACGTACCAAATCAACCTTCGAAAAAATTGTGCAGCCGTGAAGGTTCACGGAGAAATTCTGTATGTGCGGGATCGGGTATCGATCCGGCACAGTGACAGCATTGAGGCGACGGTAGTCGCCGCATGGCCTCCAATCATGTGAGTCCCGTTTAGGGACCAGATGAAGCGGAGATGCTGCGGGGGACGACGAAGGTCGACAAATCCCCAATTGGACCATATGGTCAAATTCTAACTTTGCCACCTTCAGTTTCTCCGGATGGAGTCGCCGAGCGGTGACAAAGGGTAATTGCCCTTTAGTGACAATGTGGTGTTGCACATTGTGTTTAACCGGAAGGTTAAAATTGGGCGGTTTAGTTAACGAAGAGTACTTCGTTAACAGCTCTTTGTATATGCCGGTGATTTGGCATGGTGTTGTTTCGGGGTTGTAGTCGACTGTGGCTCACACGTTTATTTTAAAATTCGTGCGGTTGTCAACTAAATGTCGATACTTAAAATCGACGGACAATTCGAACTTCGTTAAGAAGTCCGCCCCAATAATGGCTTTTGTGGTGTCGGCAATGATAAAGTTGTGAACATATCGTCGGCGTAAGCCGAGATGGAGTTCGAGCAACTTTGTGCCGAAAGTTCGGATCAGTGATCCGTTGGCCGCATGCAGAAGGACGTTCGGGCTTTCGTTATGGGCCGGGAACGCCTTGGCGGGAACAATCGAAACGTCCGAGCCCGAATCAATCAGAAAGTCCATCCGATTGTTGGTGTCTCGAACGAATAAACGATATGAGCGGCCAGTTATTTGCTCGCTCATTTCGATCCCCAGTTTTAGTTTTTTTTAGGGTTGGTGCTGGCCTTTTTCTTCGCCGGCTTGGCTTGGCTACCACCGAAACTGCAGGGGGCTTTGCAGGTGCGTGCTTCACTACCGTAACGGTAGTGGAAGTAGCACAAGCTACCTCTCAGTTTATTGGCCCCTGGTGGCCGATTGGCCGAAGGCTGTGAAGGGCCGCCCTGCCGATTGGCGGGTGTTCGGCCTCTTGGGCTGTTTGGCTGCCGTATCCACTGCTCCATCTTGGAAGCCAACTTGTTGATGGCACTTTGCAGTGACATCCACGGTGGTTCCGCATTGGATGGTGTTGCGTGGACGGCGGACGCGTATGAGGCGCCTCCGTGTGGAAGCACTTCCCATACCTTGTCCGCTGTTGCTGCCAGCCCTACTAGCGATTGATCGCGAGCTGTGGCCAATGTGACCTGGATGGCCTGTGGAAGCCTCCGCTCCCACAGGTTCCGGATTAGGTCGTCAGTGACTGCTGTCGATCCGCCTGCTAGTGCCTTGAGAGCCTGGAGAAACTCGGAAGGTTTCCTGTCTCCAGGCTCTTGCACTGACAGCAGCTGCTCGAGCCGGCGCTTCTCTGAAGTGCCGTATTTCTCCATCAGATACTGCTTGAGTTCTTCGTAAGAGGAGGTATGGTCTGTGATGCTGAGCCGCATCGCCGTTACCGCCTCTTCTGGTAATGCGGCCATTACGTTGTAGATCTTCATTTTATCTGATTTGTAGCCCGCCATTTGAAACATTATTTCTGCCTGGTAAAACCAGGAGGCGGGCTGATGTACCCAGAACTTCGGGATGTCTAATTTTGACACCGAAGTGGCCTCGACTCCCGAAGGTCCCGGTTTTGGTTCCTCTACTTGTGAATTATTTTGTTCCATGAACGTATCTTCCGTTCTTGACATATTGTATGTATTTTATATAAAAGATAAATAAAATGAAGCAAAATGAATCAAAAAAAAAATAAATAAATAAAGTACCCAAAGTCAACCTGTATAAAAGAAACTTAAGTAGTGGAACGGCAAACCAACCTACAGTTAAATATGTATACCTATATATGTATATATATCCAATGAATATATATTCGAAAATGTCTAATGAATATGTTTGTAAACGGTAAGTATTTATATAAAATATATGTAATAAATGTAACGCAATATAGTAATATGTATATAAAAATATAGTAAATATAGTAATATCTATGTATATAAAAAAATATAGGAAATTTAATATATTAATGTGTATATATATTGAATGCGTATGTAAATTACGGAAATTAGCTAGTGCTTTTAAATGGATAAATGTACTTAAATTAAAATGTATTAAAGTGCAATTTATATTTATAGTTTTCTTTTTTTAAATAAAAAAAATTATTGAAAATATAGAATACAATAAAGGATATTATATTTATTTTAATTAAATAGAAAAAAAAACTGTTGTTCGTTGTCCTTAGTTTTTTTTACACAAAACTTTTCTTCTGCGTCCTGCATTGATTTTTATCTTTCAGCTGTGGCGAATATGTCAAAGTATTCCTTCCAGATGTATTTAAATTCAAAACCCTTTTATCATTTAGCCAATATTAAATACAGATTGCAACTGGAACTTTTGGATATATTCATAAATTTTATTTAATTGCAGAGTTTATCTGATCAATTTTAAGAATTCCGCTAATTGTTGATTTTTATCGGCTTTAGGTATTACGTTCTTTTGTTTTGCATAAGAAAAAAATTCAAATTTCACTTATTTAAATGATTCTATATAAGCTACCAAACAATAATCAATTATTCTGGGAATTTTCAATTGAATTAATTTGAAATTTTTACTTCCCCGTTATTCCTGCGTCCGGCAATTGCTTTGTTTATGAAATCACTTCACTGATTGCTTTTTATAAATCTAAATTTATGATATCGTCATCAATATTATTGCGATTTAAATATTATTTTTTATGTAACTTTATTAGTGCACTACACTTTGTGTCGCGTGTTGCGGCGTTCGGGGTTACCAATTTTGGTACCGTTGTACCACGAGGGTAGAGTAATTAAAATAACTAGGTTTCTTTACTATTAAAAGGTACACTAATTTATTCACTTAAGTTATCTGGTGTTACAAAAAAAAACTGGTTTTATGGATATATATATATATATATATATATATATATATATATATATATATATATATATATGTACACTATGGTCGTATTATTAAAGCCACGATTTTTATTCTTACGGTCGCGTTTGGTTCAGAGGAACTTTCACAAGAGAGTGTCTAGCGGAGATGCCGGAAATGGCTAGATCCATAGGGACGATAGGGACGGAACGGAAAGCGGCTAGATCACTGAACTTTGGGTTCGGTGATCGATAAAATGTTCCGATTGATCGTTATTGATCGTGTTTACCATTTCGGAATATGTTGTGTGACTTTGCGTAAAACTTAGTAATTAAGTTTGTACGCGGTCCCCACATATTGTAGAATGATATATAAACGTGTTACTCACTTACTTGACTTAGCCATTTTCTCGGAAATTTTCTCCCAAGCCCTATTGATGGAAATATTATTGCAGTGGTTCTCATGACCCAAGTCATATATTTCTGGGTACTTTTTTATTTCCCCTATAAGAGCATGGCGTTCCTCTGAATTGAAAGTGTTTTTTTTTCTTGTTGATTTCGCTTTGTTTTTTCTTACATGACTGTTTGAGAATAGGCGTGGTATTTGCAACAGCGACATCGCTAGAAGACGCCATATCGCCTTCAAAATAATCGATGTCTAAATATTCCTCGCGGAAAAATTCGTAATCCATTGAGCTGGAAGTAAAAATATAACTTCCTTATCCTCACAATAAACTTTACACATCTAAAAAGAGCGTTTTCAGCAGCAACTAAACAACTTCAATGGAAAGAACATAAACTTAAAATATAGATATTCTCGTAAAGCAGTTGGTTGATCTAAAAAGAAGATGCGTAATCCATTGAGCTGGAAGTAAAAATATAACTTCCTTATCCTCATAATAAACTTTACACATCTAAAAAGAGCGTTTTCAGCAGCAACTAAACAACTTCAATGGAAAGAACATAAACTTAAAATATAGATATTCTCGTAAAGCAGTTGGTTGATCTAAAAAGAAGATGCGTAATCCATTGAGCTGGAAGTAAAAATATAACTTCCTTATCCTCACAATAAACTTTACACATCTAAAAAGAACGTTTTCAGCAGCAACTAAATAAGTTCATTGGAAAGAATATTAACCTAAAATATAGATATTCTTGTAAAGCAGTTGGTTGATCTAAAAAGAAGATGCGTAATCCATTGAGCTGGAAGTAAAAATATAACTTCCTTATCCTCATAATAAACTTTACACATCTAAAAAGAGCGTTTTCAGCAGCAACTAAACAACTTCAATGGAAAGAACATAAACTTAAAATATAAATATTCTCGTAAAGCAGTTGGTTGATCTAAAAACAAGATGCGTAATCCATTGAGCTGGAAGTAAAAATATAACTTCCTTATCCTCACAATAAACTTTACACATCTAAAAAGAGCGTTTTCAGCATCAACTAAACAACTTCAATGGAAAGAACATAAACTTAAAATATAGATATTCTCGTAAAGCAGTTGGTTGATCTAAAAAGAAGATGCGTAATCCATTGAGCTGGAAGTAAAAATATAACTTCCTTATCCTCACAATAAACTTTACACATCTAAAAAGAACGTTTTCAGCAGCAACTAAATAAGTTCATTGGAAAGAATATTAACCTAAAATATAGATATTCTCGTAAAGCAGTTGGTTGATCTAAAAAGAAGATGCGTAATCCATTGAGCTGGAAGTAAAAATATAACTTCCTTATCCTCACAATAAACTTTATACATCTAAAAAGAGAGTTTTCAGCAGCAACTAAACAAGTTCATTGGAAAGAACATTAACCTAAAATTTTGCATTTAAAATGTAAAAAACACAAATTATAATTAAATAATTATTATTAACACGTACATTTGGTAATGTTACACTTTTCAGTTTCCAAAAATACACTTTTTTTTATAAAACCCACTTTTTATTTAAACAACTTTTGCCCGCACACGTGATAAACGTCAGAATTTCCGCTCGAAAATATAAATTTCATTTATTGGCTTGCGGAAAATGAAACGAAAAAGTCTCCACTTCAATAACGCCATCTATTCTCTAGAAGAACAAATTTCATTTACGGGTCTGAATTCAGACTGAACTGCGTACTGATTTTATGGACGGAATTCAGACCGCCCTCCAACCTGTATTCCGCACACTTTTTTTACATGCATTTTAAAGGGGAGTCTGAATTCCGCACGAACAGCATACTAGGCTTTATGATTTTTTATTGATTCTGAATCTCAATTTCCACAATTCAATTTCCACAATTATAGTTTTTACATTCTAACTTTATCTCGATTTTCACAAATAAATTTCCACAATTATAATTTTTTATTGATTCTGAATCTTAATTTCCACAATTCAATTTCCACAATTATAGTTTTTACATTCTAACTTTATCTCGATTTCCACAATTAAACTTGTGCTAAAATTTTATCTCGATTTCCACAAATGAACTTGTGCTAAAACTTTATCTTGAATTCCACAAATAAATTTCCACAATTATGATTTTTTATTGATTCTGAGTCTCAATTTCCACAATTCAATGTCCACAATTATAGTTTTTACATTCTAACTTGATCTCGATTTCCACAATTAAACTTGTACTTTCTACCGAAAACGTCAAAAACAATGTTCGCCCGGCCCCGATTAAAGTTAAAAACCAACTCTGTTTTAGAAACGCGGAAACCACCCGCCGTGGTTCATAAATTCGAGAGAAAAAAAAACTGTTTTTTAAAACAAAAATCGCGAACATTTCGCGATTTAAACCAAAACTCGGAAAACTGCAGGTTTTGCATTTCTCACGGTTAGCTTTGACCTTCGCTTCAGTTAACTTCTGGTCGCACGTTAAGGGCGGTATTCTTAGTCGGTGCTTATTGCAAAGTTCGTGCTTAAGCACGTGCTTAATGTGTCCTTTCGATTCATAGTCGCAACTTAAGCACTGTCTTAAGTAAATGCTCAAGCATGAACTTAATCAAGCAAACCTTATTCAAATAAGTATTCATAGTTGATGCTTAAGCAAATTGTCATATAAGACGATCTTATTTACCCTTAAAATTAATTTATTTTTTAAGTCGTCTCCAAAGGTGACTTAAGCAATTGCTTATAGATGATTTTTCAATAATAGTGTGAAAAAATGAACTTGTTTTCGTCGGTTACTGATATTGAAGGTAGTAGTAACGTGGATGATGGTGAAGAGGGTAATGGTAGATGTATCCGTAGATCTTTGCTTGACAGACAAAATCCTTTTGAGTTTTACGATAATAATGAATTTAAAAAGCTGTTTAGATTTAAAAAAGATTCCGTACGCTAGTTGCCAAAAATTCATGAAGGATTAGCTGGAATAAATAATCGGAGTTTACCTATTGCACCAGAATTGCAACTGCTTGTATGTTTGAGGTATTATACAAGCGCAAGTTTCAGGGTAGAGATTGTTCATTACAATTTTATACTCCTCAAATTTAACATCTTCAATTTATGACATTGCATCAGCAAGTCTTTCCGAATTACTTCTAGTAGAATCAAGTAGTAAAGACCAGTAAAACAATAAACTTTCATCAATTCAAGTCGAAATTTAAACTATTAACTGTTAAACAAAAATTAAATGTAATATTTAATATAAAATGAAAAAATAATAAAAATTTTCATATACTTTATTATATTGCATAAATGTTCTTTATAAATTTGCAATATTTCTGTTTATAAATGTATTAAACACATTTGAATCTAAAGCCTTCCCGCAATATTTGGTAATTATTTAAACAAACATACGAGTAACAATCGCATCGCGTACCGCAAATCCATCTGCATTATTCGCATTGGCAAACTAGGATGAAAGTCATCATCAGCAGTATCATCATATTTATTATCTTCCAAAACATCATTAATATCAAAGATATATTGTGCAATACTGCGCATGCTACAATAAAAGGAATTTCTTAAGTAACCTTGGAGACGACATAATAATATGGAATTACTGGAAAAAAACATGGGAAATGCTCAAGCATTTCCTTAAAATTACAAATTCTCAATAAGCAATTGCTTAACAAAGTTCACCTCAAGACATGACTGTGAATACATGATATCTTAAGTACGCCTTATTTAAATAAGGCGAACTTAGTTAAGAAATTCTTAAGTCCATGCTTAAGTAACGACTGTGAATACCGCCCTAAGTGCTTATTTTGCGTTTTTCACACATGCGGTGAGCGCGAGTTACGTACTCTACACCAATACACGTGCCGCCAACAAATCATTTTTCCCATAACATTCATTTGTCCTCATTTTATATATTTCTTAATAATTTTGTATGGACAATTTCCTTCCGAAATTGTCATATTAACAAAACTATAAAATTATTCCAAGGTAAATGCTCTTAATTCACATCACCTCATAATGTAAAATTCCAAAAGCTCAGGTTTCACTGTAGACAATTTTTCTCAGAAAATTAAGTTATATTAAAATCTTTGTCACCTCAAGTAATACAAAAATTCTAATTGCAATCAGTTAACATTTTAACTTGGAACAGAACACATGTAATTTCGGAATAAATAAATTTAATAATAATTGTTTTTATATTTTTTTTATCAAACGGTGTTAACGATTTATTAACTGGCGCAGTCGGTAGGATAGGCAAAAGTCCTATCCCGGTTTTAAAGTAAAGTGCGTAAATTAGAACGACGGCTTATCGTGCTAATTATTCGCTTCGTCGACGGGTTATTGACGTAAACGCTTTCTTTTTATACCGAGATCCGTCCGTACATTGTGAGTGAAAGTGTAGCAAGCAGCACAACGAAAGAACATCGTTGGATTCCTGATCGCCGAAGGATTATCGTCGAGGGAACTGCCAGGACACCAGGACTTAAAGGTTTCAACCCCAATTGCCTATCCAGGAACATGAGATTCGTTATTCACCCGTAAGTCAAATTTATTGAATATTTTTGTTTTCCTTTCTAATTCCTATACATATGTTTAATAATAAAAATAAAAAACCGATAGTTACACCGTATGCAAAGAGACCTAGCATTAGAACCCTAATAAATATTCCCATTATAAATTCAGACCAGATAAGTGAGGATACGGAAAGTGATAGTGATAATAATAGTATAATAAACGTGAATAGTGACGATAATAGTTCTTTGAATAGTTCGTTAAATAATTCTCCTAATATGAGTAATGATAATGTCGGTACAGCGCTTCAGGGTCCATCTGTGTCCCAACCGCTTACGCACAATGTTGCGAAAACCGTTTTTGACTCCTTGAGAGTCCCAGACGCCATCAAAGATCTTCCTAAGTTTGATGGTAACCCCAGACTTTTATACGACTTCATTAATAATGTCGAAGAGATTTTATCTCTATTAACTATAGCAGATGGTACGTCCTATGCTCAAATTCTTTTACGCGCAATTAGAAATAAAATAGAGGGCCAAGCTAATGAGGTCCTTAACATGTATGGCACCTCATTAAATTGGGAACAAATAAAACAAAATTTAATTTTACATTATTCCGATAAAAGGAATGAAACTTCCTTGATTAGAGACTTGCATAATTTGAAACAAAGTGGTAGTAGTGTTGAAAAATATTAGAGTGAAATAATCGAAGTGCAAGCAACTATTTTTAATCACGTGCAAATTCATGAAAATAACGTAAATGTGGTTAGAGCCAAAAGAGAGCTTTATTCGGAAATGTGTTTAATGCATTTTTAACCGGTTTAAGAGAACCTTTAGGTTCAACAATAAGGGCAATGCGCCCAGAATCCTTAGCCGTTGCATTTTCATATTGCTTGAAAGAGCAGAACATTTCCTATATGAGATGTTCGCATCAAAATAATACAAACAATAACAGTGGAAATACCAATAATAATAGACGAATCCAACCAATAAATAATATTAAACAAAATACAGTTCCAACATTCCAAAGGTCATTCAATTTCCAACCGAGACCTATTGGAAACCAACGCAATTCATTCAGTTATAATTCTTTCAGTCAAAGATACCCGATGAATAATAAATTTAATCAAGGATTTGGCAGCAGTTTTAATCGAGATAATTCGTACAATAAGTTTAATAATCGACCAATGAATAATTATTCTAATC
The DNA here is from genome assembly GCA_963855945.1 of Thereva nobilitata. Classification (NCBI taxonomy): domain Eukaryota; kingdom Metazoa; phylum Arthropoda; class Insecta; order Diptera; family Therevidae; genus Thereva; species Thereva nobilitata. The sequence goes on from OY979694.1 coordinate 136,086,376, forward strand.
AGTCATTCGGAAATAATCAAGCGGTCTCTAGACCTCAACAGAGACAATCCCTTCCGGAACCTATGGACACAAGTTCAACTAATTCTCAGTTTAGATACAACCGGCCGAATCAACCCCAAAGTAGAACGGTTCAAAATAATTCTGTTAGGCAATCCACACAACCCCGATTTATAAGTGAAGAATTGTTCAATATCTCTAATTATAATAATCATGACAATATAGACGTTAATCATATTCAAGAGTTGGATAGATTTTATAATATCGAGCATAATAACGGCAATAATGAATCCGTACAAGTTGATGAATCAAATTTTCAATTTCCCGCCTCGATCAACCAATCGGATATATAGATATTAACAGACACGGATCCATTCTTCCCTATATTCTAATTTCAAACAGATCAAGTAGACCTTTACGATTCCTAGTAGACACGGGATCCTCGTCTTCATTTATTAATCCAGAACTTGTTAATTTTAAAGATGTTAAGATTATAAATCCTATTACTATAATAACAACCTTTGGTAACCATGACGTTAATCAAGAAGTAACACTGCCCACTTTCGTAGAATTTAAGCAAAATGGTGTAATGAAGTTTTTGGTTTTTAAATTCCATGCTTATTTTGACGGACTTTTAGGTCTTGATTTATTATCAATATTGAAAGCTAAGGTCGATTTAGACATTAATTGTTTAGTAACAAGAAAGGTTATAATACCACTTCAGTTCAAACCCAATCTCCAGTCCAAACGTTATGTGATTCCTTCTAATTCAAAAATGACCGTCCAATTACCAGTGGACGCGGAAAGGGGTAATATAATTATTAACACTACAGAAATTAAACCTGATTTATACATTGCTGAAGGGCTCTATCAAGCCGAAAATTGGTTTAGTACAGTGTTGGTCATAAATAAGTCGGATTCTGACTTAGATTTATTTCTAGAACAACCCTTAAAAGTTGAAATCCATCCATCCTCAGAATTTTGCGAACTTCATAATTTTAATGTCCAAATCGAACAAGAAAACAGCAACTCAGTGGACATGGAAGATATTAGAAATCTCATACGAACGTCCCATTTAAATGAGGAAGAAAGAAGAATGATCGAAAAACTTTGTAGAAATTACGACGATATATTCTTCAAACAAGGACAAAATTTAAGCTTCTCAAATCAAATAAAGCATAGAATTCCTACTTCTGATGAAATTCCCATATACGTTAAACCCTTCCGATATGCTTACACCCATAAAGAGGAAATCAAAAAGCAAATAAACGAATTGTTAGCCCAGAACATAATTACACATAGTTACTCGCCATGGAGCTCTCCAGTATGGATTGTACCTAAAAAGAGAGATGCTTCTGGTAAGGTTAAATGGCGATTAGTTATTGATTATCGTAAATTAAACGATAAAACAATAAGCGACCGTTACCCACTTCCCAACATTAATGAAATCCTCGATAAGTTAGGAAAATGCATGTATTTTTCCACTCTCGACTTAGCGAGCGGATTTCATCAAATTGAAATGAGTCCTAGTGACATTCAGAAAACTGCTTTCACTATAGAAGGAGGACATTATGAATTCCTCAGAATGCCTTTTGGGTTGAAAAATGCCCCTTCAACTTTCCAGCGGGTAATGGACAATGTTTTAAGAGATCTTCAAGGAAAGATATGTTTGGTATACCTCGATGACATAATTATTTTTTCCACTTCGCTCCAAGAGCACCTCGAAAATCTCACGAAGGTATTTGACAAACTTAGAGAGGCTAATATGAAGGTTCAATTAGATAAATCTGAATTTTTAAAGAAAGAAATAAGCTTCCTGGGTCACATAGTCACTGACAAAGGTGTCAAACCAAACCCAGATAAAATTTCAGCAATCCAAAATTTTCCTATACCGCGAACACAAAAAGAAATTAAATCATTCCTTGGTCTAGTAGGCTACTATAGGAAATTTATAAAAGATTTCGCAAAAATGACCAAACCATTGACAAGTTGCTTGAAAAAAGGTAGCAAAATAGAACTTTCAGAAAATTATGTTAAAGCATTCCAAGCCTGTAGAGATATATTAATGAACGATCCACTTTTAGCATATCCCGACTTTTCTAAACCATTTGTTTTAACCACCGACGCAAGTAATTATGCGCTTGGTGCGGTATTATCCCAAGGACCCATCGGGAGTGATCGTCCTATCTGCTATGCTAGCAGAACTCTAACAACGACAGAAACTAATTACTCAACAATTGAGAAAGAGTTGTTAGCGATAGTATGGGCCACAAAATATTTCCGCCCATATCTATATGGCAATAAATTCAAGATCGTCACAGATCATAAACCCCTTCTCTGGCTAATGAGCCTCAAAGACCCAAACTCTAAATTAATACGATGGCGTTTAAAACTCGAAGAGTTTGACTATGAAGTCATATACAAAAAAGGCACTCTAAACTCGAATGCTGATGCCTTAAGTCGTGTTAAAATAGATACAGGTAATAGTAAGAACATCGAACTCAATACCAATGAAACCGAGAATATTTCTAATCAAGGTACTGCGGGTACCACAGTACATTCCGCCGAGGAAAATCTCGACGACGGGATACCAATTTCTGAACGTCCCCTCAATGAATTCAACATTCAGGTAATATTGGAAAAAACTGATAAACGTCCACCTATTTCGATAGAAGTTCCATTTAAAAATCGCCTCCGCCGAACCTTCCGATTACCGGAATTTACAGAAGAGAACATTACTAGTCTATTCAAACAATATTTAGGACCAAATAGACTTAATGCAATATATACAGTCGATGAGACCTTTAAGATAGTTCAGAGTGTATTTTCTAAATATTTTTCGCAATCTAAAACATTCAAAGTCATCCGGTGCACTGAGATTCTGATAGATATTAAAGATAGCGATGAGCAAGATCAAATAATAAACAATTATCATATTACCAGTAACCATAGAGGAATCAATGAGACTGTTATCCATTTAAAAAGGCAATATTATTTCCCTTTCATGAAAGGTAAGATAACACAAGTTATTAATAACTGTGATCAATGTCAAACACTAAAATACGATAGAAGACCACCCAGGCTAAAGTTTCAAACACCTGAGACCCCGGAATTGCCTCTAGATGTCTTACATACAGATATTTATGCCATAAACAATAAACAAATACTTACGATAATTGACAAATTTTCTAAGTTTGCAGCAGCTTACACGCTCACAGCTAGAAACAGTCTTACTATCATAAAAGCCTTCAAACATTTCATGAGCCTTCACGGCATACCTAAAAAGATCGTGTCCGACCAAGGGGCCGAATTTACTTCAACAATATTTAAAGACTTTTGCAGACAATATAGTATTCTGCACCATGTAACTTGCTTCCAACAAACTACAAGTAATTCTCCTGTTGAAAGAATGCATTCAACGTTTACCGAAATATATAGAATCATTTATAATCAAGATAAAGACAAGGATCATGACGATATTCTTAACGAAACCCTTATAACTTATAATAACGCTATTCACTCCACAACCAAGCTCACTCCTTATGAAGTATTTTATGGAAGAACATATAAATTCGAAAGTAATTTAAAACATAATAATGTTCATGAGTATCTAGAAAATCTTAATAAATTTCAAAAGGAATGTGGTGACCGCGTACAAACTTAATTACTAAGTTTTACGCAAAGTCACACAACATCATCTCAAATGGTAAACACGATCAATAACGATCAATAGGAACGCACCCTCGATCACTGAACTCCAAAGTTCAGTGATCTAGCCAATTTCCGGCATCTTCACTAGGTTTTTGCAAAAAAGGTTCCTATCGAGAAAAACGTGACATCCATCGCTCATATAATAAAAACAAAAGTTGTCAGTATATATATATATATATATAACTAGTGATAGTTATGAATGATAGTTCAAATAACGAAATTGTGAATACTTTGTGTTAATATCAAATTAATTAATATATAACAATCAAAAAATAAAACACCAGTGTCTCATTGAATTAAACATTGGCCATCGCCATATTGGTGACCCCGAGAAGGCAACACGCAGAGTAATTTAAACGTGTTTTAAAAAAATATACATAGAAGTGCAAGAGAAACCAACAAACGATTGGAGAAAAAACAAAAAACAGATAATTATAATTATATTAAATTTTTTTTATTCTAACTCTAAAATAAAATTACATACAAAAAAAAAATAGAGAAAGTAAAGATTTCATTAGAGCGCTATTTCCAGTAACGCTAGAATAGTAAAACAATACAAAATTTCTAAACAAATTTACAACGTCATTACATAGTGGAAATTAATTGTGTAAAGGAACACCGCTGATCCGCTGAAAGAAAACGATATTTGCGATAGGAATTTACCCCATTGTCCCGAGATAAAGAACAAAGAGATCCAGATTGTCTCACAACAAGAATTCATCAGAGAACTTGAAAATAAATAAAAATTTAAAAAAAAATCAAGAAAAAAATTTCGAATATAAATTGAATCACATTTTTTTTATATATAATTTCTTTTACATATACATACATATATATATACATATTTTTTTTTAGACATAAGTTCTTTTGCATATATTCATACATACAATTTTTTTTAGATATAAGTTCTTTTACATACATACATATATACATATTTTTTTTAGATATAATTTCTTTGGCATTTATATACATACATACAATATTTCTTTCAGCCATAAATACTTTTGTATACATACATACACACAATATCATTTGTAGATATAATTCATGTTACATATTTACATACATTTTTTTTTAGGTATATTATTTCTTTTGCGCATATATACATAGTTTTTTTTCTCTCAATATATTTTCTTTTGCATTAATTTTTTTTACACCTTTGTGGTATATACAAATTGATTAGAAATTTCCGCACAACATTATAACAAATATATATAGATATACATATACTGGTGACGTAGGCGACTTTTGAATAAAAATCGTTTTTTTTGGGTAGAACCCACGGTTCGTTTATTAATTCGAATTTTATTTACATTTACAACAATGTCAAACGATGAAAGAGAAGACATGGATTTGGGAAACAATTTTGAGGAACCAAAACCCGGACCATCGGGAGTCGACGCCGCTAAGGTGTCAAAATTAGATATCCCGAAGTTCTGGGCACACCAGCCCGCCTCCTGGTTTTACCAGGCGGAAATTATGTTCAGGATGGCGGGCTACAAGTCGGACAGCAGCAGGGTCTACAATGTTATGGCCGCACTACCGGAAGAGGCGGTAACGGCGATGCGGCTTAGCACTGTAGACCATGCCTCCTCCACTTACGACGATCTGAAACAGTACCTGCTCGAGAAATACGGCACTTCGGAGAAGCGCCGGCTCGAGCAGCTGCTGTCAGTGCAAGAACCTGGAGACCGAAAACCTTCGGAGTTCCTCCAGGCTCTCAAGGCACTAGCCGGAGGATCAACGGCGGTCAATGATGACCTGATCCGGACCCTGTGGGAGAGGAGACTCCCACAGGCCATCCAGGTCACATTGGCCACAGCTCGCGATCAATCGCTAGCCGGGCTGGCTGCTACGGCGGACAAGGTATGGGAAGTGCTTCCACACGGAGGCGCCTCATACGCGTCCGCCGTCCACGCAACACCATCCAGTGCGGAACCACCGTGGATGTCACTGCAAAGTGCCATCAACAAATTGACTTCCAAGATGGAGCAGTGGATACGGCAGCCAAACAGCCCAAGAGGCCGAACACCCGCCAATCGGCAGGGCGGCCCTTCACAGCCTTCGGCCAATCGGCCACCAGGGGCCAATAAACTGAGAGGTAGCTTGTGCTACTTCCATTACCGTTACGGTAGTGAAGCACGCACCTGCAAAGCCCCCTGCAGTTTCGGTGGTAGCCAAGCCAAGCCGGCGAAGAAAAAGGCCACCACCAACCCTAAAAAAAACTAAAACTGGGGATCGAAATGAGCGAGCAAATAACTGGCCGCTCATATCGTTTATTCGTTCGAGACACCAACAATCGGATGGACTTTCTGATTGATTCGGGCTCGGACGTTTCAATTGTTCCCGCCAAGGCGTTCCCGGCCCATAACGGAAGCCCGAACGTCCTTCTGCATGCGGCCAACGGATCACTGATCCGAACTTTCGGCACAAAGTTGCTTGAACTCCATCTCGGCTTACGCCGACGATATGTTCACAACTTTATCATAGCCGCCACGACAAAAGCCATTATTGGGGCGGACTTCTTAACGAAGTTCGAGTTGTGCGTCGATTTCAAGTATCGACATTTAGTAGACCAGCGCACAAATTTTAAAATTAACGTGTGCGCTACAGTCGACTACAACCCCGAATCCCATCCATGCCTACTCACCGGCATTTACAAAGAGCTGTTAACGAAGTACTCTTCGTTAACAAAACCGCCCAATTTTAACCTTCCAGTTAAACACAATGTGCAACACCACATTGTGACTAAAGGGCAATTACCCTTTGTCACCGCTCGGCGACTCCATCCGGAGAAACTGAAGGTGGCAAAATTAGAGTTTGACCATATGGTCCAATTGGGGATTTGTCGACCTTCGTCGTCCCCCGCAGCATCTCCACTTCATCTGGTCCCTAAACGGGACTCACATGATTGGAGGCCATGCGGCGACTACCGTCGCCTAAATGCTGTCACTGTGCCGGATAGATATCCGATCCCGCATATACAGAATTTTTCCGTGAATCTTCACGGTTGCACAATTTTTTCGAAGGTTGACTTGGTACGTGCATATCATCACATACCAATCGCCCCAGAAGACGTGCATAAGACTGCACTCATTACGCCATTCGGCCTATATGAGTTTACCCGTATGCCATTCGGCTTACGGAATGCAGCACAAACCTTTCAAAGGTTTATTAACGAAGTTACGAGAGATCTCGACTTCGTATATGTATACTTGGACGATATACTTATCGCCAGTAAAACCGAGGAAGAGCATATCGTTCACCTCGAAGAGCTCTTTAAACGCCTCGATAGCTTCGGTTTAACCATTAAGCTAGAGAAATGCGTTTTTGGTGCACAAGAGATCAAGTTTCTAAGCCACCGCATCACAAAAGATGGAATACTTCCATCCTCCGATCGGGTTCAGGCTATCGTTGATCTCGCACCTCCAACTTCTGTCAAATCGATCCAGAAGTTTCTGGGAATGGTGAATTTCTATCACCGATTTATACCAAAATTGGCTGAACAGTTGGTGCCGATAAACGAGCATTTGAGAGACCTTCTCAACCGCTCACGTGCCAATAAAGTATTTACCTGGCCAGCAGAATGTCAGGCGGCATTCCTCAAGGTGAAAACCTCGATGGCTGAAGCAACTCTGCTGAACCATCCAATCGAGGATGCAAAATACAGTCTAACGACTGATGCTTCTGATTATGCAATCGGAGGCGTTTTGGAACAATTCAACGGTCAACGGTGGCAACCTCTAGCTTTTTATTCCAAAAAGCTGTCACCAACAGAACGGAAGTACTCTGCATTCGATCGCGAACTTCTCGCAATCTACGCAGCGATCAAACACTTCCGTTATTTCGTTGAAGGACGCAATTTCGTGGTCTATACTGATCACAAACCACTGGTTCGTGCCCTTCATACAAAGACCGAACGATCCCCTAGACAGACCAGACATTTGGGTCTAATCTCTCAGTTTACCACAGACATCAGACATGTGTCGGGCAAACAAAACGTTGTCGCAGACTACTTGTCGCGCTCACTGGCAACCGACAACGTTGACTCGGTCACCTTCGACCTGCCTACACTAGCTCAGGCTCAACAAGGTGACACAGAATTGAAGTCTATACAAGAACACCCCAGCAACGGCTCACGGGTAAAACTAGTTCTCACACCAATACCATTTACCGCCCATTAGGTGTGGTGTGAAACTAGTATAGGCATTCCTAGGCCTTATATACCCACTTCCTTACGTAGACTAGCGTTCAACTCCGAACACAGTCTCTCACATCCTGGTATTCGTGCTACAAGACGAGCCGTTACCAAGAAATACTTCTGGCCATCGATCAATAAAGACTGCAATGAGTGGTCTCGATCATGCCTAGGATGCCAAAAGTCCAAAGTTTCACGACATACCAAATCTCCATTTGAAGGTTTCAAACTTCCAAATAATAGATTTGACCATATACATATGGATATAGTGGGACCCCTTCCCCCATCTCGTGGATACTCTTATATCTTAACGATAGTCGATAGATTCACGCGATGGCCCGAAGCATACTCAATTCGGGATATATCAGCTTCAACAGTGGCAAAAAGATTCGTCACTGAATTTGTCCCACGATTCGGCGTACCTCTTGAGATCACAACCGATCAAGGTACGCAGTTCGAATCGAAACTCTTCAATGAAGTTGCCAAATTACTCGGCACTCATCGAATCCGGACAACCGCCTACCATCCGCAAGCAAACGGGATGGTCGAACGGTTCCACAGGCAACTAAAAGCAGCCTTAATGGCAAGGGACAACACTACTCATTGGAGTGAAGACTTGCCCTTTGTCATGTTAGGCATACGCACGGCAATTAAGACCGACTTACAATGCTCACCAGCCGAGCTCGTATACGGTCAGAATCTGAGACTTCCCAATTCGATTTCTATCACAACCGATGAAAATCCAATTGAAGAATCAGAATTCCTCTCTCGCCTTCGTTCTCATATGCAGAACATTAAGGCAATACATCCTCGACAACCCGTCCAAAAGGATGCCTACGTGCCAGAAGCCCTGGAGAACGCCGACTACGTTTTCATACGAGTCGACCGAGTTCGAAAACCTTTCGAACCTCCATATGAGGGCCCATATGAAGTAATCAAACGATTACGAAAACACTTCGTCGTCAAATTGAACGGCACAACCAAGTCAATATCCATTGACAGGCTAAAACCAGCCTTCGGTTGTGACCGCGACAACGAAGCTAAGCCATCTAAAGCGGTAACATTCCGTTAACGCTACGCTGGGGGGGGAGTATGTGGTGACCGCGTACAAACTTAATTACTAAGTTTTACGCAAAGTCACACAACATCATCTCAAATGGTAAACACGATCAATAACGATCAATAGGAACGCACCCTCGATCACTGAACTCCAAAGTTCAGTGATCTAGCCAATTTCCGGCATCTTCACTAGGTTTTTGCAAAAAAGGTTCCTATCGAGAAAAACGTGACATCCATCGCTCATATAATAAAAACAAAAGTTGTCAGTATATATATATATATATATATATATATATATATATATATATATATATATATATATATATATATATATATATATATATATATATATATATATATATATATATATATATATATATATATATATATATATATATATATATATATATATATATATATATATATATATATATAACTAGTGATAGTTATGAATGATAGTTCAAATAACGAAATTGTGAATACTTTGTGTTAATATCAAATTAATTAATATATAACAATCAAAAAATAAAACACCAGTGTCTCATTGAATTAAACATTGGCCATCGCCATAGGAACTATATCCTTCAATTAAAAATAGGGCACAAGAAATAGTGAGTAAAAATATAAATAAATTAAATATGGGAAGAGAGTCTCCCAAGAAATTAAGAAAAGGATTGGTAGTTTATAGGAAAGAAAATAGAAGAAACAAACTAACCCCAAGATTTACTAAAATTAGAGTTAAGAGAGATAAATCAAATAAAATCATAGATAGTAAGAAGCAAAAAATTCATAAATCAAAGATTAAAATAAAAAATTTACAGGAAAATGCGGGAATTACCAATAGTACTGATAATACTGACGGCACTGACAACTGCTAAAGGACAACGAATAGAAATACAGGACCTCACAAACGTACAAGGACTTTTACCTATTAGACTCGGACAAGCTAAGACTATTAAGGGCTATAATAACGTGCTACACATAGTTAAATTAAGTAATTACGTAGAGAATATAGATAGAATATCAGCATCATTAGAAAAGCTAGAAAACATTATAGAAATAAAAGATTCATTCGAAATAACAAAAATTAAACTCAAAGAATTAAAACAAAAATTAGTATCTCTAATGCCTAAAATCAGACAGAAAAGAGGTTTAATTAATGGGTTAGGATCAATTATAAAAGGTATAACAGGGAACATGGACGCTGAAGATGCAAATCGACTTAACAAAGAAATAGATAACATAATGGCAAACCAAAATACGTTAAAAACTGATGTAAATAGACAAATTACTATAAATAATGCCATGATAAAAAGGTTTGAAAACATTACAACACATATTAATGAACAGCAAATAATTATTGAGGAATATTTGAATCACTATCGCGAAAATGTTAATAACAAAATTAAATCTGAAGAAGAGTCCTTAAAATACATACAATATATAAATGTAATAAATTACAATATAGACTTACTGAATTCACACTTAACTGGTCTAGCAGAAACATTGGTACTTGCTCGACTCAATATAATATCGAAGCAAATTCTAGATCCTGAAAAAATCTTAGAAATTTCTCAGATTCTCGAAAAACAGTCTCTAAAATTAATATCAATTGAACATTTGTACGAATTACTAGGTCTCCAGGCATACTATAACCATACTAACATCATTTTTAATATCCAAGTCCCGATACTTTCCCAAGAAACATACTCCCTATTGCACATAATCCCTTTGCCAATAAACATTACCAAGAAAATATCCACCAAACCCTATATTATCCATAACCAGCAAAATATTCAATATTTTGATGAAAGGTGCAGAAAAATAGAAGGAATTTATATATGTGAAGAATCCAGCCTGAAGGAGAACACCAGCGAATCAGCATGCATCGGAAAACTCCTAAATAACGAAGCAGCCAAATGCGACTTGATCGAAAATTCTATTACAACAGAGATCCTGGAACCGGAACCTAATCTCATCGTCCTCATCAATGTGCCTGAAACGGAGATAAATTCAACATGCGAATTCAACCATAGAAGTCTAAAAGGAACTTTTCTACTACACATCGATAACTGCAGCATTCAAATCAATGGTATTACATACGGGAGGAAAACTAGCATCCATTGGGACGAAGTCCACATCCTTCCAGCCATATTTAACAACATCACCGCTTCATCCATAACCGAACATCCGAGCCTGCAAAAACTGAAAACTTACCACATCCAAAATAAGGAAGCCATCGAAATTTTATTAGCAAAATCATCAACATTAAATCAATTAAATTATACTACAATCATTATAGCAGTTGGAATAATTTTGGCAGTAATAACATATCAAATCCGAAGGAAGAAATATACATTTACCAACCCAGAGATCCAGATAGCAGCAGCATCCAGCATCCCTACAGAAGGAGCCCAGAGGCCTATTTTCCTCTGGCCATCACTACACTAAGGGGGGAGGAGTTACGTACTCTACACCAATACACGTGCCGCCAACAAATCATTTTTCCCATAACATTCATTTGTCCTCATTTTATATATTTCTTAATAATTTTGTCTGGACAATTTCCTTCCGAAATTGTCATATTAACAAAACTATAAAATTATTCCAAGGTAAATGCTCTTAATTCACATCACCTCATAATGTAAAATTCCAAAAGCTCAGGTTTCACTGTAGACAATTTTCCTCAGAAAATTATGTTATATTAAAATCTTTGTCACCTCAAGTAATACAAAAATTCTAATTGCAATCAGTTAACATTTTAACTTGGAACAGAACACATGTAATTTCGGAATAAATAAATTTAATAATAATTGTTTTTATATTTTTTTTATCAAACGGTGTTAACGATTTATTAACTCGCGCAAATTATCTTATCAGACAAAAGGACTCATATTACCGGCGCCGATTCGACGTTCCCGTGCAGGGAAAATGTGCATGAGTGTAATAAAACCGGTGCAATATGAGTTTTGGAAGTTTTTTTGGAAAATTTAATTTATTTTCCCTGAGGTTTTTGTTCAACCTTGAAATGGTTGAACAATGGGAAGTTTCATTGTTTTAGGAAAAGGGCCAATCATTTTTGTTAAAGTTAGGCCCTTTTTTTGGTACACAACATTCCTTCCCCCTGAAATAAGAGAATCGCTACGAAGTAAGGCGATTCTCGTACTCGATGGCTATTGGGTGGTGGAAGTTGAGGGGTAAACTTAAAGGACAATCGTTAATTGGTAACATGTAAAAAAGAAGAGTAAAATTTGTTCTTCGAACCAAAATTAGGTGTTGCTTATATGAGAGATATGTGGAATAAGCGTTTTGTTAAGTTTATAGATACATTTTTGTATATATTTTTTTTGGTTTACGTTATTATTGTTATTTTTTTTGTTAATATGGCTTTTTTTGTTTATTATTTTCGCCTTGTTACTCTACTAAAAATTCTTTCTCTAAAGTGCGAATGTATTGTTTTTCTTACATTCTCTCTCTAATTATTTTTCTTATATAATTTCCTTAATAACTTTAATTATTTCCTTTAAAATATAGTTTCTTTTTTTTTTATTTCTTAAAATCATTACTACCTTTTTTATTTTTCATTTTTATTTTGCAACAACATTACAACAGTAAAAATCTCTTTAACCATAGAAGACTACGAAGTTCACGAAAACAAGAAAGTGTATTATCTTAACATCTAATAACAAAAAAAATTTTTTTTCTTTTTTGGTTATTCAAGTTTATAAGGGGCTTTCTTATTTAGGCTTTCTGTAACCTTTTTTTTTGTTTTAGGCCTTATTTGGCAAGAAAAATTGAGTTTTTGCGGAAAGATGTGCATATTTATTTTATTTTTATTATTTAAAATATTTGTGGAATTTTTCTCTCTCTTTTTTTTCATTTTGCATTTTCCTGACATCTAATTTTTCTTAGGATATTATGTTTTGTTTATTCTATCATTGTTATATGTACTGTACATATATGTAAAAAAAAATTTTTTTATTGATATTTTACTTACATATTTCTTGTTTATTAATATTACTATATTTTCGTTTAGTTTATTATTTATTTCTTTTTAAGTTTATATTTTTTTTTGTTTATTGCTATGTTTTTTTTTCTCTTAAATTTATTTTTCTCTAATTTTATTATTGTTGTGGAATTGTGGACTCTTTCTGATTTTTGTGTTATTTGGTTTATTAAATTCTTTCGCCTACTAATTGGACGGCCCTAGGTAGTGTCATGGAGCGAGTTCGGGGTCTTCTAGGTAGACTTGGGGTAATGTCGCGGGTTTGTGGGGTTACCTGTTGGTCGACCGTCCCTGCGGTTTGTACGGTTGCTTTCTCTCTGAACATTTTATGTGTCACCTGCAATATCCGGAACAGTGCGTACAGTAGGAGTAGAAGGAGGATCAGGCTACTGAGAGATATTGAAGTCAGTGACCAATGGTAGTGCTTTGGGTGTTGCTTGTTTTGCTTCAGCTGGTTCAACTGATCTAATATTTTATCCAAGGGCGCCGTACTTTGGTGCCATGCGTCATATGCCCCACGCTCTAGAACCAACTGCGTCGAGTTGTTGCCTCCATGGGGTATTATCGCGTCTAGGTTGGTGCCGTTGAGGCCTGTCAGTTTGGGGTTGCCCAGCGGGAAGTAGTGGGGTTGAACAAATAATAGAGGTCGCCCTATGGCCCCTTGGTGGTATAGGGTGTGTTCCTGGATCTGTAGCTTACATGGCTGGATTAGCGTTAGGATGCCCAGTTGCTCGGTTCTTACTATTGCCAACTGGTTTTCGCAAGTTATGTGTATGGCTTGAGGGTTGGTAAATGAGAATAACCATGTATTAGGCCTATCCATTCTAATCAGTAAATTTTTCGGGGGTATCTGGACTCTCAGTGGGCATTCGACTTCTTCCCCTAACGGGTTTAGCAGCATTTTCACGGTACAGTCTTTAGTGAGGCCTGCTTGAGACAGGGGTGTAATCAGCTCGCCAACGTAGGTGGACCCGTTTAGTTTATTCGTTATTTTAGCGAAAGCGTGTGCATGCTCTTGATTGAGCAGTGTGTAGACTTGAGTGGGATTATGTATGGCTATGTGTGAGTGCCCAACGTCCGGTAATACGGAAGGTCCCTTTCCGGTATGAACTGGGTAGCACCATATTTTGTAATATCGTAGTTTGGGCAAATTGAAGATAGGCAGACTGATTCTTATTACCAATTTATTTTGCAACAGATGTGAATCTATTTTGGCTATTTTATATACTATCGGAAGACACCTTCCGCAAGAGTTCGTAGTTCGCTTGAGGATATTAGTTAAGGTGCGGGGCGAGACGAGTAGTGGGTGTACTTGATAGTTCTTTGCTGCCACGATAACATCCATTAGCGTCTGTTGTCTCAATTCTATTTCGATGATCAGCAGGAGGATGTTCGCTGTTATATCTTGCCTCAGCTGTAGCTTCATCGTTTGTTCCGATATGGTTTGCATTTCGTTGATCTGGTACGCAATTTGTTGTTGTCTGTCCAGTAGGGCGGATAGTGGTTTTTGCAGCTCCCTTAGGGTTGTGTTAACTACGCTAATTTGCTGCTTCTCGAGTTCTAGGAGGGTGGATTGTCCGCTCTCCAATTCGCTTAGTCTGCTGTATGCTTCCTCCTCGTTTTGGTGGTCCATCGTTCCGAATATATAATGCAGCCCCGTCCCTATGCCGTCGAAGAGAGACCGCTTCTGTCGGTGTGGGCTTATTAGGTCACGTATTACACCGGTCCGTCTTTTAATTGTTTCTATTACCGAATGGATATGTCTCTGTTGCGTTTGGCATATCTCTTGCGTCTCATTTTCCCCCTTGCATAACCTCATTGCTAAGTATTCCGCATGTTCAGCCAGACTCGTTTGGTTGTCGATTTCGCTTAGATCGATTTCGGTAAAAATATTCCAGTACTGGTGATATAGCCACAGTTCACCTATTTCCTTGAAGACTACCCCCGTCTGGTTCAGAGGGTTGATTGAGTAGGGGGAGCCGTTCGGTTGGCCGGCGACGACTGCTATTGTCAGTAGGAGCATTACCCAATCCATGGTGGCGTGGTGCTGAAAAGGAGGCTTTGTTAGAATTGCTATCGTCGTTAATTCTGTATAGGGGCTCGGTTTGCCGTAGCGGGTGAGTTGTATCATGGGCTTGGAAATCTCTTCATTTGGATTAAGTGCCTTTGAGGCTCAGATGATTTATTCGTAAAAAAGCTTTAAGCGGTTGTTGTGTATAGTGGTTTGTCTGTTCCCGATTTTGACAGTTGTGTTTACCGGGCCGGGGACGGCTATTACCGAAAATGGTCCTTTCCAGATGGGGGCCAATTTGCCTTTCCGGTTTTCACTTTTTATTAGAATTCTATCGCCGACATGGAAAGTGTGTGGCCTTATTCTTTGGTCGTATGCTAAATTAGATTTTTGTTTGCTGGCTAATAGGTTCTGTCGGGCTATGGAGTAGGTGCGTTGTAACTTGTATTTTAGTAAGTAATAATACCTTTCGTGGTTATACACTGGGTCTGGGGCCCTTTTTAGATTAGAAGGGACATCGGGTGAGAATCCGTATAGGCAGTCCATGGGCGTAAGTTTCGTACCGTCATGGACGCTGGTATTGTATACAAATGCCGCTGTGCGTAAGTACTGATCCCATGATTTGGGATTTTGGTCCGTGATACTACGCAAATATTCTACGAGCGGTCGGTGGGCTCTCTCCAAGGCTCCGTTCGACTGAGGGTGGTAGGCCGAGGTCTGTAGTTTCTTAATTCTAAGTAGCTTACATAGCCCTTTGAATAGGGCGCTAAGAAAATTAGTGCCTTGATCTGTCACTATTTGTTTGGGTATACCGTAGCGTGTGATTATTTGATCGAAAACGATTCGGGCTACGGTATCGGCCTCTGCGTTCGGCATAGCATAGCAGTCGATTAACTTTGTTAGGTTATCCTGGAATGTTAGGATATACAGGTTCCCCGTATGTGTAGCTTCCAAAGGTCCTACAACATCCAGATAAACTTTGTCAAACGGTCTCTCGGCTATGTCAGTGATCACCATCGGCATCTTAATGGGCAGTGTCGCCTTCATCGTTTGACACCTTTTGCATTTCTTTATATATCTTCTGATATCTGCTAGCATGTGACGCCACCAGTATTTCCTTCGGATCCGTCCGTAAGTTTTAATAACGCCTTGATGACCGCCAAGGGGGAGTCATGGTAATCCCTTAGGATGGTTGAAATCTCTTCAGGATTGGTTATAACCTCTATCTTGCTTTTGGAGGGAGGATCCGTTTTCTGGTTGTCTGATGGTGGCCTTTCAGCTTTGCCCGACTGGGGCTGTGGTGAGGCTGATTGCGGCGTGGTTTGGCCTTGTAGTTGCGGGCTGACATCATTTGTGTCGCTTTATGTTCCAGAAGCGCATTTTATGTCGGGCTCTTCTGTTGGCACATCAGTCAGATCTGTGGGTGATGGTGTTCTGATTTTTTTGGCTTGGCTCCGTGTGACAGCGTTGCATGTCATATGATCACTTTGGGTTTGGTGGTCCATAGGTGCGTGGACGACGGCTTCTACTATGAAAGTATGATTATTCGTGTTGTCAGGCTCCTGTGGGATGCGGCTGAAAATGGTGAAAACGTACGAGGCGAGTCGTAGGGTCCTTTACATTGAAAACTCCTTTTAGCGGTTTGTGGTCTGTGTAGACTGTAAATTTACGACCTTGCAGGTAACACCTGAAATTTTTTACCGCCCATACAATAGCCAGTAACTCTTTCTCTATGGTAGAATAATTACGTTCGGCCTTGTTTAAGGTCCGGCTGGCGTAAGCTATGGGTTGGTCTTTTCCTACCTCGCCTTGTGAGAGGACGGCCCCTACAGCTTCACTGCTGGCATCCGTTGTGAGGTTGAATGGTTTTGTGAAATCTGGGTACACCAGCAAGGCGGGTGCGACTAACGAGGCCTTTATACTTTCAAACGCTTCCTGGCATTTGTCGGTCCAGGAGAATTTTGCTCCCTTCTTAAGAAGGTTGGTTATGGGGCGCACCGTTTTTGAAAAATCCGGTATAAACTTCCGGTAATAATTGGCTAGCCCTAGGAAGGATTGTACTTGGCGTACCGTGCGGGGCCTGGGAAATTCTTGGACACACGTCGTTTTCCTTGGGTCTGGTAGGGCCCCTTTTTCGGAGCAGATGTGCCCTAAGTATACGACCTCCTTTCTTAGGAACTGACATTTTTCGACCTGCAGCTTGAGGTTGTGCTCTCGTAGTTTGTCAAAAACTTTTCTTAGTTTCTGATTATGATCTACGAGGTTCTTGCCATAGATGACTATGTCGTCCAGGTACACAAAGCATTCGAGCCTTTGTAGGCCAGTGAGGACATAGTTCATTAACCTCTGAAAAGTCGCTGGTGCACCTTTGAGTCCAAATGGCATTCGCTTAAACTCGTAATGTCCGTAGTTAGTGCTGAATGCAGTTTTGGCTCGATCTTTGGGGTCGACCAGGACTTGATGATAGCCGCTGGCTAGATCGAGAGTGGTGAAGTAGCGAGAATGGCCTAATTGGTCCAGAATATCCTCTATACGGGGTAGGGGGTAGGCATCGCCGATAGTTTTTTCGTTCAATTTGCGAAAATCGACGACGACTCGCCACCTTTTTTCATTGTCAGGACCCGCTTTTTTTGGAACTAGTAGTAAGGGGGAGTTCCACGGGCTTTTGCTGGGCTGGGCAATGTTATTCTCCAGCATTTCCTTCATCTGTTCATTTATAATTTGCCTCTGGGACTCTGGCAATCGATACATTTTTTGATTTACAGGTGCTTCATACTGCATCAGCGGGATTTCGTGACTTATCGCGGTAGTAAAAGTGAGTAGGTCTCCTTTCAGATGGAAAATATCGTTATATTCATGACATAGCTCTATGATTGATTGCTTCTCTTCAGCACTTAGACTGCTGTCCAACTTTAGCTCTTCTTCGAGTTTTTCTAGGCGGTTAGGACATTCGGTTTGATCCTGTCTTCCGCTGCCTGTAGGTGCGTGTTGTATGTAATGGACCCAGGATGTTTTACTGGTCTTTTTATTCCTAATTGCTCGCCCGTTTAGTGTTTTTTTTGATTTTGCTGGAGGCGTGGTTTTAGTATGCGGTAGCTTAAGATTCTGGTTCGAGGACTCTGTAGTCCCTTTTGGTGTTTCACCGGGGTTCCATATGTTCAGCAGGTGATTTAATATAAATAGCGCTACTGTGGTTAGAAACGCCATTATTGCCTTGTGTGAAGGCTTTTGAAGTTCGTTATTTTTCGGGTCCTTGGGTGGCTGAGACTCCTTGAGGTTTGGACAGATTGCCTTATCTAGTGGAATTATTTGAAAATTGTGGGCTGGAACCATTTTTAGATCAAGTTTGGTGAGCTCAATCGGGGCATTGGTGCTGTTTAGTATACTTACCAGGACGTTATCTGAACCCATAGGTAGAATACCGTTAGATAGGAAGACTCCGTTGTCTATTTCTTGCGAGAAACAGACCATCTCTTCCTGTAGTCTTAACGGGATCGTGACTAGCTTTTGGGTACGACCTGGCACACATGTCGGCTTTTCCAGTTCCACAGTTTTCTGCAGTGGTGAAGTTTTTTGGCGACCTTCAGTTGCCTCAGAGGTTATGCAGTCAGCCTCCTGTGTAGGGACCTTGGAGACACTGTGGTTAGCGCATTTAGTCTCTATTGACGCTTTCCTTATACAATGGCTCTCATCGACTGACCTCTTTGGTTTTGGCTGCCCCCTGACAATTAGGGGGACGCTGAACGCTGTTGGATTGGTTTCCGTACGCGGAAATTTCAACCGTTTTTTAGGTCCTTCTACATTGCAGTTTTTGGTGATAAAATCGTAACCTAACAATCCATCGTTTAAGAAGCCCGGCGTGTCGGGTACTACCTGAAAAGTGTTGGGCATTTTGTTTTGGAGGTGGAAATTTCCTTCGCAGCTTCCCATGGTTTTGCTGGTTCCGCATGGTGTCTCTAAGGTGCATCTTTTGCGTTCATCCACCTTTGTCCCTTCACGCAGTTTGTTCTGTTTTATTATACTTACCTCGGAGCCCGAGTCCACTAGTAACTCTACCTTTCCGTCGCGGCTAATATCTAGTGGTAGCGTTACAAGTGGAATTTGGACTTGGGGCTTCCGAGTTTTTCCCTTTTTATTTCTACTTAATGTTGTCGATTCGGGGATTTCTGACCCGACTGCTTGGCGTTTCCCGAATTTTGGGATTGCCACTTCATCCTTTGCTGACACTCACTCACTGTGTGGCCTCGTCTGTTACAGAAGTCACACTTTTTGGTGAAATTATATACTCTAGGTGTGTTTGAAGTCTTGGTCTCTTCGTTTCTTTGGGACAAATTCCTAAAATTAGGTTTCGGGTGATGGGTGTTATTCGGGGGCGGTGTATATCTGCTACTGGGGCGTTGGTTATATTGATTGCTGTTTCTTAATCGCCGACAGTCCCGAATATCGTGGTTATACTCTTGACAATGGGTACAGAAGGGGGTATTTTTTCGAGTTAGACACTCGCTATAAGTATGTCCCTTCCTGCGGCAGAAGTTACAGATCACAGCCGCTGTTGTTGTTCTCGGTCTGTTGGGCGGCAAGTTTTGTGGTTGGGGCCAGCCCTTAGTGGGCGACTGTGTGCTCTGTGGGTAACCCGCGGCCATTGGAGTCGGTTTATCGTAAGGGGGAGTTTGTGTGGGTGGGTTCCAGGTTGGTGGATACGTGGTGGGCCCACTGTGTTTGTTCGGGCACTGAGTCGTCATATTATATATCCCATTTTGAGGCGGGGAATTGTTGGTTGGCGATGGAAGGTTTGTGTCATTTTGCGGCAGATAATATGGGGCATGTTGAAACGGGTTGATTGTGGAGTTTTGGTTACTTTGGGGCGTGATGTCGGGGTATATTAAAGCAGAGGCACTGGGCTGTAGGTTTAGGGCAGTTTGTTGTAGGCGTTCCATGTCTAGAGCCTTTTGAACTAGATTGTCGAGAGTTTCCTCTCCTATGGTTAGGAGGTACTGACATAGGTGGGGGTTGGTAACCCCACTCCGTAAGGCATTTTTGGCGAAGTCCTCTAATTGAGATTGGACTGCCGGTGCCGCTAGCGCTCCATATTTGGTTGCAGCTGCCTCCTTGCAGACTTGCAGCATTTGTTTGATTCTTGCCGTGAAGGCAATGAGGGTCTCCAGGGGGTACTGTCTGGTGGTGATCAATTTATTGACCACTTCTTGGTAGGTTTCCCTGGGTAAATATGTCTGGTTTAATAGTTTTTCGGCGTCCTCAAAGGCAGGGATCGGAAACGAACGCTCGCGTGCGCACGCGCCCACGTGCGTTTGGCCACGAGCAAATCTAAAACGAACGCACTTGTGCGATGTGCGTTAGGGAATTTCAAACGCACGCGCACTTTGTGCGCGGACGTATGAAAAATTTCGTGTGCGCACGCGAACGTTCGTTTGAAAAATTTTCTAACGCACGCGCTCGCGGACGTGCGGGTGCGTATACGAGTTGTTTATTCGACTCGTGAGTCGGTCTTAGATTTTTTGCTGCGATTTTTTGGGACGATTTTTTGATAGAACGAATGAATTACTTAGCAGTGATTTTGATGGTTGTTTTGCTAAAATGTTAACATTTTGCGTTTGTGCATTATTTTGTATTAATATATTTTCGTATTTTTAAGGGTTTGTTGGTTTTATATTCCGCTAGAACAGTTTTTACGATAATGGATAAAAATCAATTACAAATTTGTAGGTAATTTCATACATTTTTGTAATTTTTGTTAACTTGAATAGCTTGAATGAAATAGTAATATTTAGAGTTTCAGGCATGTGTGACTGCTTACTTATAAAAGTTAGGACAGAAGAATAGAAATTAATAGAAAAAAGCTAGTTCGGATTGTTTAATCAATTCGACTAGTATTATTCATTCTTTAAAAATTTTACTATAAATTTTCTTTTGACTATTTCAGTTTTCAGTCAGACAATAATTGTCTACATCTTTAAATTCCTAAGAGTCAAAATTATCTATGCTGTAAGTTTTCAGTCAGACAATTGTTTGCAACTTGCAATTCCAAAGAATCAAATTTAATGCTGTTAATATGAAGTAAGCATTTATGATGGTGAGAAAATTCTTGTCCGTTTAAAGTTCCTATCATGAAGAGAAATTTATGTCCCATTAGAACAATTAAATCAGTCTTGTTTAGGAAATGAAACCAGTAAGCCCTCTTTTATTCTAACAGGAGGCTGCGTTGCACCCTACAAAATAAAGTTCTAAGCGGTTAAGCAAAATAAGGTTAACCGCTATGAACACAGATTAAATAGTTTTCCCTACACATATTACCAGGGATAAACTCCAAAATATCTTAAGATTGATTAATTTTTTCCAAGGAAAGCGGTCAGCGTCTATGGAGAATACTTCCAGTTATAAATTAGTTCATGGAAGAAATTTAGTAATACGCTCATATCAACCACACAGAGAATTGTCAATAGACGAATCGCTTATGAATTGACAAATATTGTCTTTTAATATTACCACGTCTCTTTCCCGATAACATTTTTTCAGAAGTCAACACATTGACTTCGCCAACTCACTATTATAAAACACAGATTTGTTAATGTCAAAACTTGAAATTCCCACAATTTTAAAGTTTTAATTTTTATTTAATAATCCAAAATTAATTTTCATTTTTACCAGTTTTGCTTCACCAAAATTAAAGCTTTCAAAATGAAAAATCATCCTTTCCTACTTTTCCCTTTTATACAGCTCACGAGTCATTTCTATTAACTCGCGTGCGCACGCGTGCGATAGGCATGTACTCAACTCAAAGTCTCGCGAGCAGTGTGCGATACGGCCGCACTCATGCAAACGCACGCGCACACGAGTTTTACCTAAGGACTCGTGAGCTGCGAGTCATTAGAATGTGCGTGAGTCGTATACGTGCGCACGCGAGCGTGCGTTTCCGATCCCTGCTCAAAGGTCGCCGGCTGGGTAGACGCTATTAGTTGGTACGCTTCACCGCGTAACCGTGTGGGATATATTTGAAGGAACGCAGGTTTATCCTGCTCACTGAGACACTGAAGTGCCCTTTTGCAGCAACCTATGAAGGTTTGTAATTCAACAACTACATTTGGGGACTGTCCACCAGAGAATATTGGGACTAACTCCGAGGTTAGTCTAGCCACTCTGGTGTAATCCGCCATATTTAAAAATTTAGTGGGCCTGGGATCGCGATCGTCTAGTATCAGCTCCTGCTCGGAGTCTGTAAGAGATACGCTCACCCAATTTAACAATACCTCACCCCTACTAGTTTCCGCGACACTACCCGGTGGGTTTTCTACTTGCAATATATTTCTACTGTCTTCTTTTCCCTTAATATCTAGTAGTTGATGGCTTGAAGACCTCTTAAAATTCTTGATCTCCTGGGCGAATTTGGCAGTTGCCTCTCGAAATTTACTTATTTGGGCGAGTCTTTGCTCGCGACTTTCTGTTAATGCTCGGTCAAGCTCTTCACATTGGGAGATCGAGAATTTTTGGTCTTCACTTGCCTTAATATATAACAATTTCAAATAGTTTTGCAAACTTACTTGGCTAGCTTGGGGGAGGGTTCTTCCGCTACGAAGTCTTCTTGGAGATAAGGGTGTGTTGATTGATGGGGGAGTAGTGAGCGCTGCTCCTGGATGGTGTGATGTTGTTGGTACTGCGGACGGCGTCGAGGTGGCATGGGATCCGTTCTGTCCAACAGCTGGTGATTCGGGATGGCTGGTTATCTCTTCCTGGTCTTGCTCCTGATGTGAGTTGGTGGACATCAATTCTGGGCAGGGATGAAGCCCGCGAAAGTCCCACGAAGATACTAATTGGGGGGTGTGTGCGTGCTCACCTGGAACAGATGCACTTTTGGTGTACACCCCCGAGCGATGGTTCTTGTAGGATCTGAGACGTTAGTGACAGTTAACTAGGCCCCCAGAAGCCCGGCTCGGCCTTGGGTTTAAGGGTGATGGAGCCGTACCCAGCACTTGTTAACTTTACTCTAAACTCACCCAGATCCTACCGGCTGCGCCAGTATAATATATATATATTTTTTGTCGGGATGTTTTGGGAAATTTGTAGGTAGTTTATTTATTTAGTGTACTTACAGTGCGCTTTATTCCGATTTCTACAAATAAACTTGTGCTAAGACTTTATCTCGATTTCCACAATTAATTTCCTCAATTATGATTTTTACATTCTAACTCTATCTCGAATTTCACAAATAAATTTCCACAATTATGATTTTTTATTGATTCTGAATCTTAATTTCCACAATTCAATTTCCACAATTATAATTTTTACATTCTAACTTTATCTCGATTTCCACAATTAAACTTGTGCTAAAATTTTATCTCGATTTCCACAAATGAACTTGTGCTAAAACTTTATCTAGAATTCCACAAATAAATTTCCACAATTATGATTTTTTATTGATTCTGAGTCTCAATTTCCACAATTCAATGTCCACAATTATAATTTTTACATTCTAACTCTATCTCGAATTTCACAAATAAATTTCCACAATTATGATTTTTTATTGATTCTGAATCTTAATTTCCACAATTCAATTTCCACGATGTGGGATTTGTTTCCACACAATTATGGTTATAAAAAGAAACACGACTTTTACGAATACAGAATCTTTATTAACCGAAACTCTTTTCTGAACAAAAAAAACGCAAAGCGGGATTCACACGTCTTATCCCTTTGACTTCTAATTCCCAACTAACTCTTTAGCTCTACTTTTACTTATACAAACAAATATATTGAATTGAGAGAACTTATTTACGAGAGAGAGAACTGGGTTGGTTCCGTAATCCTACATTCGGCCCTCCTGACCGATCATTTGTCTCAAATGATTGACTCCAGGGTTTCATTCCGTCGGCAGCCGCAGTTGTAAAATTTGGTCCTTCGTGGTCCCCCATTTTTACCACCGCATATCTATCGTGTCTCTGGACTTCAATCACTTTATAGGGTCCTAGGAATTTGGGCTTTAATTTCAAGCCGGCCCCAAACTGCGCTCTCCTTATAGCAACTAAATCATTCAACTGATAAGATCTGGCCGCCTTCCTTCTTTTGTTGGAGCTTCTGTAATTCTCCCCTTGGATCTTGGAGATATTGGCCTTAGCTTCCATTCTAATAGCATTCCTTTCATCCTCCAATTCTAATACTTCTTCTTCCTCCAGTATTCTCAGGATATCAGGCATAGAGTTTACTCGCATATCCAATCCAGTCAATATTTTAAAAGGTGGGAACTTGGTGCTCCTGGTCGAAGTACAGTTTATTAATTGTTGGGCTTTATCTACATTTTTATACCAGGTTCGAGGTTCCTCGATTGACATTTTAGTGAGAATGGGTATCAGCACTCGATTAACTCGTTCTACTTGGCCATTCCCCCTTGGCACCCCAGTTGTTATTACCAGATGCTGAATTCTTTCTTCTTCACAATACTCTTTAAAAGTCCTTGACGTATACGCCGTTCCCCTGTCTGAAACTATCCTCAGTGGATTACCAAATAGAGCGGCCTGCTTCTTTAAACGATCTATGACTTCCTCGCTGGTTGTACTTCGTGTCGGATACAACCAAACAAACTTAGAGAATGCGTCTACAACCACAAAAATATGATTATATTTCCTCTTGGTCTCTTCCATTGGACCGAGGTGGTCAACATGATAAGTTTGTAAGGGGCGATCCCCTTTGTCTATCGGAACTAACAATCCCTCTTGCTTTCCCGCCTTTCTTTCGGCCATTATGCATGCCACACAGCATTTGATCAGCCGTTCCACCTTGGGTCTCAACTTCGGTATATGATAACGTTTACGTATAATTTCCTCAGTTTTAGCTGACGAAAAATGCCCCTGTTGGTGAGCCTGCTTTATTATTTCCTCCTCCATAAGCAAAGGTACAACAATCAATTCTTTCGACGGATCTTTGTGGAGAATATTATTCTTCATGTAAAAGTCTTCATAATCGCTCTTCTCTAAAAGCTTCATTAGAGTTTTTAAATAATCGTCCTGTAACTGTGCCTCTCTAATTCGGTGAGTCATAGTATCCATGATTGCCATTGCTGCGCGACTTAGGGCGTCAACATGTTTCATTCTTGTCCCTGGTCTATGCTCGATCTCGTAATTGTAATCCTGCAAATACATCGCCCATCTCGTCACTCTTAAAGGAACATCTCTTTTCCCCATCGTTTGTGCAAACGCGTTGCAATCGGTTACGATCTTGATTGCTTTTCCTAACACATAAACTCTCCACTTTTTAAGGGCTTGTACAATAGCCAAGACTTCCAGCTCGTAAGAGTGATACTTTTGTTCGGTGAGGGTTGTCTTGCGACTCATATATTGAATTGGGTGCATTCGTTGATCATTTTCGTCTCGCTGAAGCAATATAGCTCCGATGCCTTCTTTACTGGCATCTGTATAAATTTCCGTATGCGCATTCTGGTCAAATATTCCAAGGACTGAAGAGTTGGCCAATGCATCCTTCAGCATCCGGAACGATTCCCGCTGTTCATCTCCAATATTAAATAGCATATCCTTTCTCAATAAGTCGCTTAGTGGTCTTGCTATTTTTGCATAGCCTTCGATAAATCGTCGAAAATATGAGGTTAACCCTAAGAATCCTTGGAGGGACTTTCTGTCCTTTGGAAGAGGGAAATTGACGACGGCTCTCGTTTTTTCCACCGACGGTCGTATAGTACCCTTTTCAATTATATATCCCAAAAAATTTACTCGACTTTGCATGAACTGCGACTTTTCCCACTTGATCTTTAGTCCATTATTGGAAGCGACTTCCAACACTTTTTTAAATCTATCCGTTGCTTGCCTGTAATCTTTAGCTGGGATTATAAGATCATCCATATATGTCAACACTACGCCTTCCTTTACCAGCTGATGAAATACGTGGGATATGAACCGAGCAAAAACTGCTGGCGAATTACAAATTCCGAACGGGACTTTTAAAAATTCGTATTGCCCGTTATGAATGACGAATGAAGTATACTTTCTGGAACTAGGATTTATATTTACGTGGAAGAATCCATTAGCTAGATCTAACGTTGTGAAAACGTTGGCACCCTGCAACTGATCAATTACGTCATCGATTAAAGGCATTGGGAAATGCTCCTTTACCATTTGGGCGTTGATTCACAATCGCTTAGAGCCGCCTTTCTTTGAAACCAATACAACTGGACAAGCGAACTCTGATGTACTTGGTTGGATTATGCCATCACTTAGCCATACTTTAATTTGCTGTTCCACTTCCTTTCTGTCTTCAAGAGACATTCGCCTAGGCCTTTCAAAAAGTGGTGTATCATCCTTGAGGGTGATGGTCATCTGCACTGGGGATTCGACTTTCCGTATAGGTTTATATTCATCGATTAACTTTGATACCAACTCCTTTTCGTTCGATGGTAAGTGTTTCAAGTCTGCTCTTGTTGCTAAACGCGCGTCCTCTTTTAGTTCTGCCAGATGGCACAGAGATTGAAATTCGTCGTGAACACAAATTTCATTCGCAGACAGTGATTGCTGACAAGGCTTTCTTTCATTAAAATGGATTCCAGTTCGGTCTACTATTAGCGTTGCCTGCTGCAGGAATTCATTGCCGACTATAAACTCAAATGGCATATCTTCTTTCGAAACTACATAGCATTTAACCTCAAATTTGTAACGAACCACGTTTCGTTACTAGAATCCCTCTCCAGAAACGTTAAAAACATATTAACGTACCACGTTACGCCACTAGAATCCCTCTCCAAGAACTTTAGAAATATTGGAGTACTAGACCGAATAGGGGTGATTCTCTCCTTGAAATCTTCCTTTCGAAGCTTTAAAGCTTCCTGCCCAGATGAGCTTTTTCACTATAAAACAAACCGCTTCACCAGGCCAAATTCAGTCTTTAACCAGGCTCGTTCCGGAGAGGTCCTCCTCTCCGGTCCTAGACCGTGTCGAGGTGTATGATCCGGCACGGTCAAAACACATACCGTTGGAATATGGCCTAGGTCTTGTCGAGGTGT
The DNA here is from genome assembly GCA_963855945.1 of Thereva nobilitata. Classification (NCBI taxonomy): domain Eukaryota; kingdom Metazoa; phylum Arthropoda; class Insecta; order Diptera; family Therevidae; genus Thereva; species Thereva nobilitata. The sequence goes on from OY979694.1 coordinate 136,113,374, forward strand.
ATGATCCGACATTGTGCCGAAGCAATAATTCCTATACCGTGTCGAGGTGTATGATCCGGCACGGTTACACTATACACATTACACACATTAAACAAATACCTGAGGAATGCGGCCTAGGTCTTGTCGAGGTGTATGATCCGACATTGTGCCGAAGCAATAATTCCTATACCGTGTCGAGGTGTATGATCCGGCACGGTTACACTATACACATTACACACATTAAACAAATACCTGAGGAATGCGGCCTAGGCCTTGTCGAGGTGTATGATCCGACAATATGCCGAAGCAGCAATTCCTATACCGTGTCGAGGTGTATGATCCGGCACGGTCAGACCACATACTTATCACATACACAACACATACCGACCGCATACCGACCGACCACCGAATACCTGAGGAATGTTTCCTGGACCAGTGTCGAGGTGTATGATCCGACACTGTTCCCGACAGCATTTCCTAGACCAGAGTCTAGGTATGACAAGATACAATATCGACAATATACCGAACACGGCATTATATGCATACCCGCTTAGACCGCACCCGTAATACCGCTAAACACCAGCTTACGCACATGTAGAGTGTAGAAATTAGTAGATTACTGCTTAGCGAAGCCTAAAGAAGCATCCACCCAGAGTTAACCAGTAGTTAGCTGCTTAGATATACCCTTAAGAAACATGTAAATATATGTATATCCAGATATAGTGAGTAGTTATTTATATTTAAGAAACCTAAATTGTTAGTATATAAGGATTTTGAATGAATAAAAGAAATATTATTTTGTACAAAGGGTGTTTGTTCTCACACGACCTTGGACAACTCAAGAGCCCCCGGCAACCCTCCCTTAAACAAGGAGGTTTAGAAAACTTCCGGACGAAACACCATTACAAAATTGGCGCCCGAGCAGGGAGCGGTAAATTATAACCTAACCAGTTAAGTAAATAACCGATGTCAAAAAGGAAAAAGAGTAGGGATAGAAAAAGCATATAAATATCGGGCTCTGAACTGAAGAAAATCAGAAAGTAATCAGAGCTCAAGGCGAGCATATCTAAACCAGCTAGAATCAGGAAAACCAAGCTGATAGAAAGAATCCAGTACCCTGAGAAGAAAAAGCAAAGTTTTCGCTATGGACAACCGACACCAGGAAATTCTCCAAATGAAGAAGACGGAGCTAGTAGCCGAATTAAAATTCCATGGACTACCCACCACCGGAGACGTGCATACATTAAGGGAACGCCTACTCCAGCAAAGCACACCAGGGGAAATTTCATCAGTACCCCATACCCCGACGATGACACCAACAGGCCAGACACCAGTAAGAGCACCCGATCCAGTCGCCAAGAAACCCAGTCCAAACATAGAAATCATGGACAGAATCCGAAAATGGGGCACTTACTTCGACGGAACAAACGACCTATACGGATTTATAGAACGAGTGGAAGAACTAACCGAAGCCTACGGAATCTCAAAAGAAATCCTCGTACCAGTACTATCTGAATTACTCAGAGGGAAAGCACAGCTCTGGTACCGAAATAACAAAGCCAATTGGAGGACATGGGACGATTTCCTAGAGCAAATAAAAAACCAATTTCTCCCGCCAAGATACCAGCAACAATTAGAAGAAGATTACAGAGGCCGGAAGATGAAACCCAACGAGAACATCCGAGAATATATTACCACCATGCAAACCCTCAGCAGACGAGTGGGGATAGCTAATCCTGAAGACCAACTTGCACGAATATTTAACAACCTGAGGGCAGAGTATAGATTATATATCCGGCACAGTGGTGTTCAAACCATGACCGAACTACAAATTCAAGGCGAAGAGTACGAAGCAATCCAAAGGGACCAATCTGCTCAACGAACCAATCAACCGACCTACCAGAACCGAATACGATTGGCCGTCACCATGCCGAATCTAATACATCCAGCATACAACAGAAATAATCACTGCTGGACATGTGGACAACCAGGGCATGACCGAAGAATATGCAAGGAACCTGCTAGGCTATTCTGTTCCAGATGTGGTACCAGGGGCACCTTAAGCAAAAATTGTAAATGCCCGGGAAACGCCAACCCAATCGGAAAGAAACAATACGGTCCCACCGGTTGGAACCAGCACGGACCACAATAGAAATCCCAAATACCGATACCAGTAAAGACAACCGTCCATTTATCACCATACAAACATACGACCAGACCCGAAAAGCCTTATTAGATACCGGAGCAACCCAATCCTACATAGGACAAGACATAGCTGACTTTTGTAAAGAAAACCATGCTGCGAGCACCATTATACCAACACACAAACAGAAAGTACAACTTGCCAATGGCATCACCGATAAAGTAACTGAAGTCATCCAATTCGTGTTCAAACACAATAACAAACCAGTTGAACACCCATTCCGCGTACTTCCGAGTGTAAAGCCAAACATCATTATAGGCATGGACCTATTAAACCGTTTTGGACTAGAAATGACGTTCACCAGACAACCGAATGTAACCAACCCTATCCTAGCTATTACCACATCCGAAGAGACCCAACTCGAAGAATTCCTACAAAAGGAACTAGCCAAATTTGACAGATTAGGGAAAACTACCACCCTTGTCGAACACAAAATAAGGCTAAAAAACGACCAGCCAATAAAACACCGATACTTCCCTAGAAATCCAGTAATGCAACAAGTAATCAACACCGAAATAAACCGTATGTTGGCTGAAAAAATTATTGAACCGTCCAGCAGCCCGTACAGTTCACCCGTAGTTCTGGCAAGGAAGAAGAATGGCCAATACCGATTCTGCATCGACTTCCGGAAGATCAATGAGATCTCAATAAAAGATGCTTACCCGTTGCCTCAAATTAATCATATTCTACACCGATTACGAGAGGCAAGATATATAACCACACTCGACCTACACCAGGGTTATTGGCAAGTGCCATTAGCTAAGGAGAGTAAACCAGTTACCGCATTTACTGTCCCAGGTCGAGGGTTATACCAGTTTACCGTCATGCCATTCGGACTCCACTCCGCGCCAGCAACATTTCAGCGATTACTTGATACCATAATAGGACCAGAAATGGACAAGAAAGCATTCGTATATCTAGACGACATTATCATCCTAGGAAGAACCTTTGAGGAACACCTAGATAATATACAGGAAGTATTCCAGCGGTTACGAAGAGCAAATCTCCGACTAAATCCTGACAAATGTAAGTTCTGCCAGCCAGAGTTACAATACCTAGGTCACCTGATAACACCAGAAGGTATCAAAACAGATCCAGAAAAGATCAAAGCGATACTACAAATACCATCTCCTAGAACTGTAAAGCAAGTTCGTCAGTTCCTAGGCATAGCCTCATGGTATAGACGCTTTATAAAAGACTTTTCCAAAGTAGTAACGCCTCTTAACTTACTACTAAAGAAAAAACAAGAGTGGAAATGGGGACCAGCTCAGGAGGCTTCATTCACAAGCTTAAAACAATCACTTACCGAAGCACCAGTACTAGCGTGCCCAGACTTCAACCATACTTTTACCCTACAAACAGATGCCAGTGCTGAAGGCCTCGGAGCCGTACTCACACAGAAAATCCAGGGGACAGAACAGGTCATCGCCTATGCCAGCCGCACGTTAAACGAGCAAGAAAAGAAATATTCCGTCACTGAGAAGGAATGCCTTGCGATAGTATGGAGCATCAGGAAAATGAGGCCATATCTGGAAGGGTACAAATTCACCATAATCACCGACCATCAGGCATTAAAATGGTTACGGACATTAGATAATCCGTCCGGACGTTTGGCAAGATGGGCCCTCGAATTACAGCAATACGACTTCGACATAAAATACCGAAAAGGAGTATTAAACAAAGTCGCCGATGCCCTCTCACGCCAGCCAACATCGGAAATAGCCGGCTTAGAGGAAGAAAGCTGTAAATGGTATTCACACAAATACCAATCCGTCAAAGAAAAACCCAACGAGTACCCAGACTACCGAATCCACGATGACAAATTATATCATTTCATACCGGCTCCGAATCATTTAAACGAACCAGATCCGGAGCAAGAATGGAAACTATGCGTAGCAAGCGAGCATAGAAAACAGATCCTATATGAAAATCACGACACACCCACCGCAGGGCACTTAGGAGTGGCCAAAACAATAAACCGACTGGCCAAAACATATTATTGGCCGGGAATGTTCCGAGAAGCGGCAAAATACGTTCGAAGTTGTCTCACGTGTGCCAAACATAACCAGACCAACAGAGATAGCTGCCAAGAAGCAGAGTTACCACTACAACCTCAGGAGAAGAGAATGGCAACCCTCCATAGGAGAATGGGTAATGAAAAGGGAACATCAGTTATCCTCCGCCGTAAAGAATTTTGCTGCTAAATTAGCCCCAAAATTCTCTGGGCCTTACCAAATCCACACCAAGTTATCACCCGTCATCTATCGACTGACAAACAAAGATATAACTAGCAAACAAATAACAGCGCACATCAAAGATTTGAAAGCAGCCCACCTGGAAACCCTAAATGCTCTAAATCCCTCAGAAACAATAAAAAAGAAAAACAAACAAAATAAAGCAAGCTCAGTTTAGTAGCGACCATGAATCACTACGCAGCACGAAGACGGACCCAGCCCAGCCGAGTACCAACGGGTAGGAAAATACCCACAGCTGACCAAGTCGCCCAAGTTCACCGGTTAGGTGCACACAACCGCACCCAACCCCTCCAGCAGGCCGTAGGGCGAAAAAAATCCGAGATCCGCTACCTACCCACCAGGCCATTAGGAGCCCGAAACCGGCACGCTGCTGAAACCGCGATTCTACTCGGCTTAGCGACTATCGAAGTGGTCTCCGACGATAATTTTTTCGAGGAACTAGAGCAGACCATCCAGCGATACACCATTCAGCCAGTAGCACCCATCCCAGACGACCAGGTGGACAAGGAGAACCAAAAAAAAATACCAGACCCGAATCAGCCAAAAATACCAGACCCAAGCCAGCCAAATGTGCCTGATCCGAACGAGAAAATAGTGATAGAGGACCAAAGACCGATTGCCCGCGCCATCACAATGACGACCGATCCAGCCGACTATGGCATCAGTGGCACTTGGGAGAGCCTGTTCAAAACGTCTGCCCGAATAAAAAGACGAATAAAAGGAATTCGGCACATTCTAAAAAGACGGCCAGATGGAACCATCGAAACTTTTAGATGTTAAGAGTAGTGGAAAACCCTTTTGGTTGTATTATTTGTATTCGATTTACCTATTTTTAAGCAAGAAGCTAATTAATTTAGATATAAGGTAGAACTTATTTATGTTTTTTTTTGTTTATTTAATATTAAAGCTTTTATTTAGAAAAAAAAAAACAACACACCTATTCTAGACTTTAAAAACAATAAATTACCTCTTTTCCTCTTCCCGAAGAAAGAGGGGGATGTAACGAACCACGTTTCGTTACTAGAATCCCTCTCCAGAAACGTTAAAAACATATTAACGTACCACGTTACGCCACTAGAATCCCTCTCCAAGAACTTTAGAAATATTGGAGTACTAGACCGAATAGGGGTGATTCTCTCCTTGAAAGCTTCCTTTCGAAGCTTTAAAGCTTCCTGCCCAGATGAGCTTTTTCACTATAAAACAAACCGCTTCACCAGGCCAAATTCAGTCTTTAACCAGGCTCGTTCCGGAGAGGTCCTCCTCTCCGGTCCTAGACCGTGTCGAGGTGTATGATCCGGCACGGTCAAAACACATACCGTTGGAATATGGCCTAGGTCTTGTCGAGGTGTATGATCCGACATTGTGCCGAAGCAATAATTCCTATACCGTGTCGAGGTGTATGATCCGGCACGGTTACACTATACACATTACACACATTAAACAAATACCTGAGGAATGCGGCCTAGGTCTTGTCGAGGTGTATGATCCGACATTGTGCCGAAGCAATAATTCCTATACCGTGTCGAGGTGTATGATCCGGCACGGTTACACTATACACATTACACACATTAAACAAATACCTGAGGAATGCGGCCTAGGCCTTGTCGAGGTGTATGATCCGACAATATGCCGAAGCAGCAATTCCTATACCGTGTCGAGGTGTATGATCCGGCACGGTCAGACCACATACTTATCACATACACAACACATACCGACCGCATACCGACCGACCACCGAATACCTGAGGAATGTTTCCTGGACCAGTGTCGAGGTGTATGATCCGACACTGTTCCCGACAGCATTTCCTAGACCAGAGTCTAGGTATGACAAGATACAATATCGACAATATACCGAACACGGCATTATATGCATACCCGCTTAGACCGCACCCGTAATACCGCTAAACACCAGCTTACGCACATGTAGAGTGTAGAAATTAGTAGATTACTGCTTAGCGATGCCTAAAGAAGCATCCACCCAGAGTTAACCAGTAGTTAGCTGCTTAGATATACCCTTAAGAAACATGTAAATATATGTATATCCAGATATAGTGAGTAGTTATTTATATTTAAGAAACCTAAATTGTTAGTATATAAGGATTTTGAATGAATAAAAGAAATATTATTTTGTACAAAGGGTGTTTGTTCTCACACGACCTTGGACAACTCAAGAGCCCCCGGCAACCCTCCCTTAAACAAGGAGGTTTAGAGAACTTCCGGACGAAACACCATTACAAATTGTTTGTTATCCACAGTCAATTTTGTCCTGAAAAATCCAAGTGTAGGTATTTTAATATTTCCCAATCCACTCAACGAAATTGCACATGATGTAAGATCTACGTTCTTTAACTTTTCAAAAATATCTTGCCTACAAATTATTAGGTCGCAACCAGTGTCAATTAAGGCAGATACTGTTTCTCCCTGAATATTAACATTCTTCATCATTTTGCTCCTGTAAGCGAAGTTAACTGTTGGTTCTGCTTTTACTTTAACGCCTTGTATTTTGCACTCAAAAGACCTGTGTCCCATTTCGTTACATTTAAAGCATCTATATTCCTTTGATTTACTAGGACAGTTGTTCGACAAATGTGAAGAGTTACCACAATTAAAGCAACGTTTTTGCTTGTCCATAGTATGAGGAGTTCGATTAACATTGGTCTGTTTCTGGTAACTGTCACTATACGAACTATTCCGTAGTTTCTCATAAGTTTTGAGCTTATCCTTGAGCTACTCTATCGTTTTAGCTTCATATAGAATGATTTTATTTACTTTATCGTCTCTGATTCCTTCAATTACATATCCAATTAACGATTCTTCATCTAAATCAATTGAGTTTGCTATTTCAATCATTTTATACAAGTACTCTCTTAGCGACTCACTTGATTGTTTCCGTCGACTCCTTAACTGTTTATGACTAGCAGCCGATGATATCGGAGCACCAAATTCTTTTAATAACGCCTCCTTAAGGGAATTCCAGTCTCTGATATCGCGTATACCATTCGTATATAATTTAGCTGGGCCAACTATCAACCGTTTCGCGTAGATATATTTCTGCAGGTCGTTCCATCTTACGAGAGAGCAAACATCTTCAAATTCCTCCACCCATTTCCTTATACATTGATTTTGCTCGCCGGCAAACGTTGACACACTTTCCTCAATATTTTTGAACGAAAAAGTACTGTTCTGCTGAAGGTGGCTTCTAGAGACATTTCCACTTCTCTCCGGAGTCCTGCTGGAACTTTCAAACAATTCGGCACTTTCTTGCATATTTAAGTCAATAATAGGTTCAGTTAAGTTGTTTAAGATTAACCGCGACACCGAGTGGACGTGCAGCCGCGAGTCTCTTATAAATTCAACCACCCTACCCGTCATTAGTGTAAAAAAAAAATAATAAAAAAAAAAAAAATAATCATAAGAAATATTCTCTATAAGTGCTTCAAAGTGAAAGTGCTAATTCGACTATTTCGCTATAAATTTGGAACTTTTCCCGTGTTTTGTCATAATTATTTCAAATTAATTGGACTTCGCACTCGTCCATTGTGTAACGATTACAAAATGTATAAGTGTAAATATAACAATTGCCCCGCGGAAAATTTCTCGTACGCTGACGAAATTGAATGGCTAGCGTGTAATGGAATATGCGATAACTTATTCCACGCGTCATGCATCGGGCTATCCCGCACTGCTATCAAAAGCCTAAAAGAATATCGGAAAGTGTTTAAATTTTTCTGTGTAGACTGTAAGTCTTTGGACTTATCACACATACTGCTAGCAATTAAGTCTAACAACGACAATTTAATGACACTAACCGAAACCGTCAACGATATGAACGCCCGCAGCGATAAGACACTCAACATTGTAAAAAGCTCACATCAACGGCTTGAAAGCATTGATGAGCTTTCTTCTGCAATTGAACGCATCGAGTCGAATTATGACACCAGCTGTAATAACTTTGAAATGATAAAATGCCGACTTGATACTATATCAAACAAAGATGATAGCAAAACGATTGACGATTTTTCAAAATTAATTAAATTTGAACTGTACCGGCACAATGGAGCTCCTTGCTGGTGACAGCAAGGCTACTGACATCGTGCTTGGGTAAACATAACAAAATTTTGAAAGACTACATCCTCCCTAGTTTCCTCAATGTTTGTAGGGGATGCTAAACCGGCCACACGGTTTACGCTAGCTCGCCGGTGGGGGCGTGGGGTGGTGTGACCGGGACTCTACACATATGATTCACCACTTACCTATTAATTCAACAGGGAGATCTCTTCATACCGTTCTTGTTCCAGATTAGCTAAAGGTATTCCTCGCGGGAAGTTTCCATCGACTTGGTGGACCTGCAAATGTTCAATGCGTCTTTGAGAGGACCCTGGAGAGAAAGTGGAACCCAACCATCCTGGATAATTTATCCCCTTAGGCCATTCTGCCCATTAATACTCGTGGAGGTAAAGGAATTGACACCAAATATATTATTTAACAATTCACAGATCAAGACAATATTAATCAAACAGCGACATAAAGGTAATTTTACATTAAATAGTATAAAAAAAAACCAAACAACAAATACTCCTACACTCTAGGTAATGTGGATACAACCAGCTATTACCACAAAATAAGAACTTCAATACCTCAACATAAAAGAAACAAACCAATCGTCGCGCTGGCACCAGTCGAGGATTCTTTCGTTTCGTACAATACTCAAAACCACACGATAATATTTATGCTCTAAGGCAGAATTATTCTAACTAAAGGTGTGTACTAACGTAAAAAGTAACCAGATTATATTTTTTTAAAATCTGTGTAAATATATGATATTTATTATTGGAATATGTAAATATATGTAAATATTGGATAAACAGCATAAGAATTTGTAAATATTTGATCAATGTTGTAAATATAGGTAAATTTTGGATAAATATTATAATAGTTTTTAAATATTTGATCAATATTGTAATAATATGTAAGTAATTGATAAGTATTTTAAGAATTTTGTAAACATTATCAACAAAAATAAGTATATATACTGTAACTAATAAAACAAATTAACGTTTTTCAAACAACCTTTGCACGCCAGGTTACCATCTATCGACAGCTCCTCTCTCTCCGCCCTTTTCAGCTTTCCTCAGGGAATTATTCGGACCACCCGATATTGTCCGCCTTGCGTCAACTATGCCTGATATGGCCCGCTACTACCACGTCTCTTCTAAATATTTAATAGTCGCCGAGCGGCGACGTCAAGCACGCCCTTCCACTGTCCCCTTTGGTACGGGATCTAAACTAATTTACGAAAATACTTACAGGAACCTCAATACCCCATTCAGTATACAGCCGAATATAACCACCAGCAACTCCAGACCAAAAGATTCCCTCTGCGTGATACGTGCCTTACTGCCACTCACTGCCTATGATCCTAGTGTCATTCAGACACAGTCCTTATTGCCACAGGAACAGATAGGGTCCTTTATACGGCCGCATTTGCATCCACCGGAACCGGTCCTTCAGACTTTCACCGAGTTCCTCAATTTTTTTTTTCTCAAAACAACCTGGATTATTGATGGAATTGGTTTTTCAAAACCATATTATTTTTACAACAATTTTGTATTCGAACAGTCACAGCTTTGTCTCCAAACTTAGATTTTTTTGTTATTTTCCTTCTCGTTAAAAAAATTCCACAAAAACTAACTGTTTGCTATCTTGGTTTTGTTTTTTTTTCAAAAAAACCTTCTTAATTGCTCAGCCAAAAACTAACAACTAACTTTTTCCCAATTTTTCATCAAGAACATCCAAAATATTTGTTTTTACGACTACTTGATTTTGGAAAAGTCTTCCCCAAATTTAATTTTTGAAGTAATTTTATTCATGACGCCTGAAATTTCCGATAGATGGGGGACCATCAAAAGGGGGGAAATTTTCGGTAAATAACCGACCGTTACATACCCTCGGGTCCACAAAGCCGACTTGCGAGGCAGTGAGGAGCCGAAAAAAACGGAAGGTTTTTCAGCCGTAAGACTTAGTGTTTGGCGCCATCGTGTGGCTCGTCTCACACCCTGAGATTCAGAGTCTCATGCCACCGCTGCAGAGATAGCCGGGCCTTTGGTATATAATGCTTTGCAAAAAGATCGGAATGTAGTCATGCTGTCAAAATTCAAATTTTTAGAGATGGACAGTCTGACGAGTCTCTCGGAGGGTAAGTCTGGAGTTGTAAAGATCCGGCGGAAGCCAATACCACATTGTCCCCCTCCGGGTCTCTACAATCATCCAGACCTCCACGCCGAAAATGTCTCCTTTCGGTCCATCGGGTCAGTCTCCAGCAATACCACATTGCCTTTGACATTCCCCGGTGGATCGCCAGGACAAACATTCATTCGCCGAGAGTTGTTCTACAGACTGACCGAAAACAAGGAGGTGCACCCTAATCAAATGTATAGTACATATAGAAGGAACCAATGCTGAATCAACAGTAGAAATGTTTAAAAGATCGGACGAACAGCATGGTGTAAAATAGGAATATTACGTAAATGATGTCGATTTAGAAATAATTTCCTCGAGAATCACCCACCGTCGCCGTACGATGATATTAAAGTGAAGAAAAAGGTGGGTTTGAACAGCGCGCGAAGACGTATGTGTATGGTACTTCGTGAACTTGTCAGTGCTTATAACGAACCGAATGCTTCAATCGAAGAAACAGTAGACAAAGAGAATCGTATTGAAGAAATTTTAATAATATCGACTGAGGCGATATGAAAATACTAATACGTAACGAACGTCGATGGTTACTACCTGACTCTAACTAAAGCTAACACGCCACTAACCATAAGGTCGGGAATAGAGATGGTTTAACATAAACAACGAACCAAGGAACATCTCTCCTAAATGCAAATAAATCTAACATATATCCATATAACTACCATGAAGAATATCATGAATGAATCCCTAACGGTGGTAACGCATAAAAGTAAAAGTAACTAAATCGCCAACTGGTTGGTTAACATCAACGTAACAATAAATAACATTAACGAAACGTGAACACGAACTCAAGAACAAAAAGTTAGCAACAGCAAGGAACTAATTAACACCGCTTAAAATACTTAACCCAGGACGGTCAACCAGGGTGACTCCCGGTGTAAATCGCGTAGGATAAGCCAAATTTGGTAAGGACAATCCTCCCGGATTTCCAAACCTGCTGCTTGGCACGCTTGGCAGAAACATTCTAAATTGTCCGGGGTGGGCTCTTGGAGCAGCTGATTCAGTAGCCCATCAAGCATCTGTCCCAGTTCGCTTCCCAGTGAACGAACCTTCTGGAAACGACGGTACGTTTCTGCCACGAGCAACGTTATCCCGCGTACTTGATCTCCTACCGGTGGGACGTACTTTTTAATAATATCCTGCTGATAAGCCAGGGTCAGTCGCAATAAATTTCTGAAGACGCTGTCATCCACAGGATTTATTGAATCAACCAGCTCATACAGTTTAGATCCAGTATGGCAGAAGCTTGGTTCGCTCAATGAATGTTGAAAAATAATCTCAACAACGTGGATCAGGGTAAGCGGCTTGTTAACAATATCAGCCAGCATTGTCAATGTCCTGGAGGCCATGGTGTCAAAAGCACCTGGGTGTGCTTCCAAACATTTAATAATGTTTAGGGTGTAACGTATAGCGGCACCCTCCATCGTTGTGGACAACCTCCTGGCTTTGATGGCTGCATGGAACGAAACAAATACAGTGGCGTGCGGGGATAAAAAGTATAAGCGGTGCGGCTTCCGCAGCACCTTATGCACCACCGGCAATCCATAAAATGTCCTTGATCCGGTCACGTCCATCGTTTCAGAGACGTTAACCCGGATATCCAGTAAAACGAAAGAAAGGATAATATATGGGGGAATAATAAAAAAATTCAACAATAGAAGGCTGTAGTTAAAAGATTATGTATATGGTCACTAGGCCGTTAATACTGATATACCGCCAAAATGATAACAATATAAGATAAGTAATTCTACCACAATACGTTGTGGGAAGCAGATTAATATGTACTATAGCGTAAGTTTGTTTCTGTAAATGTGTGTTAATCTCCAGGATGGTTGAAGCAAAACAATCTCTCTCTCCAGGACTCTCGATGGCCGAGGTCATCGGGGTCAGTCGGTGGTAGCTATGTGACCTAGCCAACACCGAGCGCCATCGACGACGCCGGAAGCACAACACGTCTTCATCTACTTGAACGACATGAAGAGTCTACCTCAACTTAAAAGACAAGGAAATCTTCTTCGAAAATAAAAAGAATTTGGATTTAGTCCGCTGTCCAACCACAACTGAGCTACACTACGGAAAATCAATCAGCAGTGGGGACAGACTGGAGAGAAAATATTAAAAGCACAAGGAAGTAGCCGGATGTCCCTCAACAAAAGTCCACAGGGCGCAGGTGATTAGCCAGACGGTTAAGCCTGTGCGGCCTTCTAGAGGTGCACCTGAAGTGACCACATCCCTTACCACATTTCGACCAATTGTCTAAAATGAAAGAAAAGAAAAAAATTTGAGGGGACTGAATGGATTAAAGAAGTCCACGGGGCGCAGTGGGCAGGCGATAGCACGCCTGTTACCTCAGACGGTTAAGCCCGAGTTACAACTCAAACGTCCATCAGCAAAAAGTAACAAGGATCCTGTTCACTGAACGAAGCACTGGCAGGCGGTATGACGCCTGATACTCAGGACGACGAGCAAAAACACAGGACAAAAGAACTCCAGACTCAGCCTTCACCCATGGCCAAGCGGTCATACGCTTGTTAGCCAGCGGTGCCGGTAAGCCTAGTTCAAAGATGCCTAAAGCGAAGAAGATAACATGATGCGGGACAATCTAAAAGTGAAAGCAAAATAAAATTCACACTGAATTTAGACAACTGAGATGAATCTGTAAAAAAAAGGCATTGGTGGTGAACCATAGTCAAAGATAATTTTGATAAGATACAGAAGATGGGGCGTCATTTATGAAATAAATGGGTGCCGTAATTTACTATCGAAACTTGTTGGCCAAAGACGTTGAGATGTAAGCATGCGTTGGGCGCCATTTATGTACCGGCACAATGGAGCTCCTTGCTGGTGACAGCAAGGCTACTGACATCGTGCTTGGGTAAACATAACAAAATTTTGAAAGACTACATCCTCCCTAGTTTCCTCAATGTTTGTAGGGGATGCTAAACCGGCCACACGGTTTACGCTAGCTCGCCGGTGGGGGCGTGGGGTGGTGTGACCGGGACTCTACACATATGATTCACCACTTACCTATTAATTCAACAGGGAGATCTCTTCATACCGTTCTTGTTCCAGATTAGCTAAAGGTATTCCTCGCGGGAAGTTTCCATCGACTTGGTGGACCTGCAAATGTTCAATGCATCTTTGAGAGGACCCTGGAGAGAAAGTGGAACCCAACCATCCTGGATAATTTATCCCCTTAGGCCATTCTGCCCATTAATACTCGTGGAGGTAAAGGAATTGACACCAAATATATTATTTAACAATTCACAGATCAAGACAATATTAATCAAACAGCGACATAAAGGTAATTTTACATTAAATAGTATAAAAAAAAACCAAACAACAAATACTCCTACACTCTAGGTAATGTGGATACAACCAGCTATTACCACAAAATAAGAACTTCAATACCTCAACATAAAAGAAACAAACCAATCGTCGCGCTGGCACCAGTCGAGGATTCTTTCGTTTCGTACAATACTCAAAACCACACGATAATATTTATGCTCTAAGGCAGAATTATTCTAACTAAAGGTGTGTACTAACGTAAAAAGTAACCAGATTATATTTTTTTAAAATCTGTGTAAATATATGATATTTATTATTGGAATATGTAAATATATGTAAATATTGGATAAACAGCATAAGAATTTGTAAATATTTGATCAATGTTGTAAATATAGGTAAATTTTGGATAAATATTATAATAGTTTTTAAATATTTGATCAATATTGTAATAATATGTAAGTAATTGATAAGTATTTTAAGAATTTTGTAAACATTATCAACAAAAATAAGTATATATACTGTAACTAATAAAACAAATTAACGTTTTTCAAACAACCTTTGCACGCCAGGTTACCATCTATCGACAGCTCCTGTCTCTCCGCCCTTTTCAGCTTTCCTCAGGGAATTATTCGGACCACCCGATATTGTCCGCCTTGCGTCAACTATGCCTGATATGGCCCGCTACTACCACGTCTCTTCTAAATATTTAATAGTCGCCGAGCGGCGACGTCAAGCACGCCCTTCCACTGTCCCCTTTGGTACGGGATCTAAACTAATTTACGAAAATACTTACAGGAACCTCAATACCCCATTCAGTATACAGCCGAATATAACCACCAGCAACTCCAGACCAAAAGATTCCCTCTGCGTGATACGTGCCTTACTGCCACTCACTGCCTATGATCCTAGTGTCATTCAGACACAGTCCTTATTGCCACAGGAACAGATAGGGTCCTTTATACGGCCGCATTTGCATCCACCGGAACCGGTCCTTCAGACTTTCACCGAGTTCCTCAATTTTTTTTTTCTCAAAACAACCTGGATTATTGATGGAATTGGTTTTTCAAAACCATATTATTTTTACAACAATTTTGTATTCGAACAGTCACAGCTTTGTCTCCAAACTTAGATTTTTTTGTTATTTTCCTTCTCGTTAAAAAAATTCCACAAAAACTAACTGTTTGCTATCTTGGTTTTGTTTTTTTTTCAAAAAAACCTTCTTAATTGCTCAGCCAAAAACTAACAACTAACTTTTTCCCAATTTTTCATCAAGAACATCCAAAATATTTGTTTTTACGACTACTTGATTTTGGAAAAGTCTTCCCCAAATTTAATTTTTGAAGTAATTTTATTCATGACGCCTGAAATTTCCGATAGATGGGGGACCATCAAAAGGGAGGAAATTTTCGGTAAATAACCGACCG
The DNA here is from genome assembly GCA_963855945.1 of Thereva nobilitata. Taxonomy (NCBI): domain Eukaryota; kingdom Metazoa; phylum Arthropoda; class Insecta; order Diptera; family Therevidae; genus Thereva; species Thereva nobilitata. Next base: position 136,128,777 of record OY979694.1, read on the forward strand.
TTACAGAACTGAGTACGATCAATTCAAGTATAAAAAAAATAAAGGTAAATTTGGAAAATAATGCTTGCCCTGAATACAACAACATCCAGGAACACACTATTTTGCTCTCCAAAATCAGCGATTTCCTCGAGAAGCTTTCCCCCCTTGAGCACAAAATCTCTGAACTTAAAATGGATTTAAAGACTCAATTGGACCATATGGAGTCTGAATTATACATCCTGAGATCATCGCTGGAAAATAGTGAAGCAGAGCTTCCGACGCCCAAAGTAGCGGCACCCACAAATGCTGTCAATGAGCGGAGAAAGTCTCTCTTTGAAGAATTGGAAATCCATCGCAACACAACAACAGCTGGGGAGAATTTCACCTTAGGTCGTCCCAACTTAACAGAGAACCTTCTCAACCAGACAGTATCATTCTCGCCAAGCCCTTCCTTCTATCTGCCACCGATGCACGTACCAGAACCTACTATCGAGAAATTTGGAACAACTTGGACAACAGCCGAATGGGATGCAAGATTACAAAGAATTAGCGCATATATCAAGGTGAACAAAAAGAAAAAGACCAGTAAGGATGTAGCTCGAAACAAAAGAAGGACGGTCATCTCAGAGGCTCCAAACGAAGAACCAAGCACCTTGCCAGTTGATGTGTCAACATATCACCTCAAAGGTGCACCAGCGCAAGCAGATCCATCTTGGGTGCAGAGCTTTTTTAAAAAGAATTTCTCCGTAAATCTGATTAATTGTGAACCCGTCCTACCTCGAAAAATCAAGGTACTGAAATACAAAAACTTTAAGCTGGTTATGCCGTCAAAATATGAATGGCTGTTTCTAAACTCCACATCAGACTTATTCAGGTGGAATAATCTCACGTTATGCGTCTGGAAGGATAGGTTAAGTAAAACTAAAAGTAAGGTTAATAATAGGCTCAGTAAAAAACCTAGCAATAACATTAAAACTAACACTATCCCATCCTCAGCTCCTGGCACACGAGCTTCATATTCTGCTAATCATATCCCTAATAAAAATAACTATCGAGCCACCACAAACTACACCCCAACTTCATCCTCTACTGTCCCGCTATCTTCTAACAATAATCGAAACCCTAAAACTAATCCTACTACTAACTATAGCACTAACAGCGCCACTACTTCACCCAGCACATCCTCCAACGTCCTAACACCAAGAAATAACAATAATCCACATACTAATTACCCTAATTTCTCACGCAGCCACATTGCCGACGGCGGCCGTTCCTTTGCCGATCTCAGTGAGGCCCCTACTAATCCGACTACTAACTATAGCACTAACAGCGCCACTACTCCACCCAGCACATCCTCCAACGTCCTAACACCAAGAAATAACAACAATCCACATACTAATTACCCTAATTTCTCACGCAGCCACATTGTCGTCGGCGGCCGTTCCTTCGCCGATCTCAGTGAGGCCCCTACAAGCAGTCGTTCTCCACCAAACCCGCCGCCTACCGTCGGTATAAACACATCAATACCGGCTGTTTCTTCTGAGACTTCTGAGAGCCGAATGAACAACCACATAATCAAACGACCTTTCTTAAATCCATTACAGCCTCCAGTTGTAAAGAATACCTTAATATCGGCAGATTCATCTGAGAGTCGATATTTACTTTCGCGGCTCAGAGAAAGACAGATCTTCGACAATGTTAGACTTTTCCCTGCTTACATGCATAACAGACCGGACTCTACTTGTATAAACGGTAAAACCAGGACCAGTCTTATTATCTCTATCCAACAGGAAGGTCTACCTATTGATCGGGATACTCTTCTCGCGCTCTATATGAAGTATCATGAGCATTACCAAATTCCCGCCGAGCAAGTAAGTAAGGACCTCTCCACCTACGCTTCTCATATCAGATCTATGCATGTGTCGCAGCTCCAAAAAAGCCGGGATGAAAGGAATAGATACTATCGCCCATAACTAGCCTCTTCCGTCGCATCCTTCCCCCTTTCGACCCATAACCAGAAACCCAACTTTCCTGAAACCATTAGACTTTTTTACCACAATTGCAGTGGTATGAGAGGAAAAGTAAGAAACCTTTTCATTGACGCGAAATCATGCCCTTTCAATATTCTCGTGATCACTGAAACGTGGTTAAATAATACATTTCTAAATGAGGAGATCTTGGATAACAACTGGACTATCTATCGTTGCGATAGAGATTATCACTCTAGCGGGCACTCGAGAGGTGGCGGTGTCCTAATAGCCGTCAAAGATCCTCTGAACAGTGTATTGATCACCACGAATCAATCACAATTCGAAAATGTTTTTATTCGTGTCAAATCTGGCAACAAAAACATAGTTATGGGCGCTGTTTACATACCCCCTAATTCTGACGAATCAAAGTATGATGATTTTATAAATACACTTAATGAAGTTCTCCTGTCCCTTGACTGCCACAAAAATGACGAGGTGCTCATAATGGGTGATTTCAATCGTCCTAACATATCTTTTACTCCCGACGACGATAATAATCTCCTCCCCATTAATATCACGCACGCTATTGACATGAAGCTCATTGATAATTTCTACGCCAATGATCTGCAGCAAGTGATAAGGCAACCGAACACTAGTGGAAACTGGTTAGACCTGGTCTTCACTAATCTATATGACGAGGTGAACGTCTGTCCCGCCAGTGATGAGGAGAACCTTTTCTCTAACACGCTTCACCATTCCGCGTGGACAATAGAACTCAACTCCACCATCACCCCGCACCGTGCGTCTCACAACAATACAATTGTTTATGATTTCAAAAACGCAGACTATAATAGTATTTGCTCTGAATTATCCCAAATTGACTGGAGGTATAGGTTATCGGGTGATAATCTTGACCTGTTAGTATCATGCTTCTACAACATTATTCTCAGCTCCATCGATAAGCACGTACCCAAGATTAAAAAAAGGGATAAATTGTCGGAGCCATGGTTGGACAAAAATACTAGATCTCTGCGAAATCAAAGAAACAAATTGTACCGCACGATTAAAAGACAAACGGATGTTAACGATGAATTAAGATCTGAATACTCCAGATTAGCATCGGAATTCACTTTTAGGTCACGTGAGGCCTACTGCACGTACATAAATAAAGTCGGCGAAAATATCTTAAAAGACCCTAAAAAGTTCTTCGACTTCGTTAACACAAAGCGAAAGACCTCAGGGTATCCGGCAACAATGACGAATGGGAGAGCTTCCTCCTCGTGCCCCCAAGATATATGTAACATGTTTGCTGTGAGATTTAGTGAAGTCTTCGCTCCCAAATCTAACACAATGTACACCGACCTTACTTGTAACGAATCGTCAACAATCATTAATAACTTATCTCTGTCAAGTGACGAAATAAGAACAGGTTTAAACAATCTCGATATCACTAAAGGTTACGGCCCCGACAATCTGCCTGCAAGCTTCCTGCAGCGCTGTTCAAATGAATTAATATTTCCTCTTCGTCTTATTTTTAACAAATCGCTATCTTTTGGAAGTTTTCCTGAACTCTGGAAGAAATCCTACCTAACACCAATTCACAAATCATGCGACAAGCACTTAGTGGATAATTATAGGGGCATCGCGATCCTATCAGTAATTCCTAAACTCTTCGAAAAACTTGTCCATGACAAGATTGCGCCTCTTATAGATCCTTACATTAACGAGCAACAACACGGTTTCAGAAAGGGGCGCTCAACCACTTCAAATCTAATGATTCTTATATCTGAACTTTTATGTGGCATGGAGAACGGCCATCAAATTGACGCTATCTACACGGACTTTAGCAAGGCCTTTGATCGCGTGGACCACCATATTTTGACTACTAAATTATTCAAATTTGGTATTACCGGCCAAGCCCTGGAATGGATAAAATCATATCTTAGCGGTAGAACTCAGGTTGTAAGATTTCAAGGATTTTTATCCAAAGAAATCGAAGTTACTTCCGGTGTCCCCCAGGGAAGTCATCTTGGTCCGCTCTTATTCAACATCTTTATTTCCGATTTGTCCCACAAATTAAATGACATACCACATCTCTTTTATGCAGACGACCTGAAAATATATAGCATCATAAGGTCCGACTCCGACGTATCATTCCTTCAGTCGAAACTTAATGCGTTGCAAGACTGGTGCAACACTAATAAGTTGCAACTTAATACTAGCAAATGCCACGCAATAACCTTCACCCGGAAAAAAAGCGTGCAACTGCAGCAATACTATATTGACCACAAGTTATTAAACCGTGTTGATCAGATCGTAGACCTAGGAGTTGTTTTAGACAATAAGCTAAACTTTAACCTACACTACGATAGAATTACTGCCAAAGCTAATAAACTCCTTGGTTTTATAAAAAGAAGGGCTAAGGAGTTTGATAACATCTGGGTCACAAAAACACTCTTCTGTTCACTAGTCCGCCCAATCCTAGAATACGCATGCCCTGTCTGGGATCCCATATTTCACGTCAGTAGCAGCAGGATTGAGTCCATTCAAAAACAATTTCTCCTGTTCGCACTAAGAAATCTATATGACCCCGCTGACTATCACAACCTTCCACACTATACGGATAGGCTCAAAATTTTGGATCTTCTACCTCTGTCATGCAGGAGAAAAATGCTCATCTCTTGCCTGACCTTGGATATTCTAAACGGCGATCTCAAGGTGAAGTTCTTATCGGACAGGATAATACTCAATGATGTAGTTCGGCGTACTAGGCACACGAAAGTGCTTAAGGAATATTCTCATCGCACCGACTACGCAAGGAACGAGCCCATTAATAGATGTTGCATGGTCTTCAATGAACATAATCTATACCTCACCCATCCCACTAACAAATTGTCCTACAAAAGAAAATTAATACCACTGTTGAAATCCCAAACTTCCGTCATATCTGTTTAAGTTCCTTACTAAAATTAGTATAGTAGATTTGCATACATATAGCCTGACCAATTAAACTTGTACCTGACTTAGCATTATGAAATAATTAAGCTAAAATGTAAAAAGTGTACTTAGATCTAAGAGTGCCTTGTTTGGCAAATAAATAAATAAATAAAATAAAGTTAATTGTCCACTTTCCCTACGAGAATTTAAATGTCGGAGAAGTCTTTGCTGCATTACATGTTTTGTGCCAGACATTGACAGATTCAATTCTTTCAGCCTGCTTCTTAATTCCTTCACTTTCAACGATTCTATTTTTTCTATTTCTCCCGTCTCCATTCCAATTCTCTCTCTTTACATATAAACTAAAAAATTAAAGTTCTTTTGTTTTAAGTTGCAATCTAAACAAAATTATATTCAAAATGTCACAATTTCCTCAAAATGTATATTCAAATTACATACAAAACTGTTTATTAATCTTTAATAATTTACTGAAATTTAATCGTTAGTGTATGGGAAACTTCAATTAATTTGACAACAGACTACTACCTTATTCTCGCGAAATTAATTTTACTTCTTTGAGGACCCCTGGACTCGCTGCTCGTTCCAAGCTGGCCTCCTTCCCTTGAGCTGTCTCCTCTTTGTCTATTTCCAACACGCGCAGCTACCATGTACGCTCCAGTAAAAAAGTCTTCTTCTCGTTCTAGTGTGAGCTGCACTTAGCGGTGACTACTCACGCAGAAGTTGATTATATGTGGTATGTGCACTTAATGGTGACCCTAATACACATAAACGTGGCGGAATTCTACGTATATGCGCTTGGCGGCGACTAATATGCGCAGTGGCGTTATTATATGTATATACACTTAACGGCGATTAATACAGATAGACGCCAACGATACAATTAGTGATTTTGCAAATCGCTATATTTCCGCTTTTCTCCAATTCTGGCTGAGCCCCCAATATAATTGTGGGATTTGTTTCCACACAATTATGGTTTTAAAAAGAAACACGACTTTTACGAATACAAAATCTTTATTAACCGAAACTCTTTTCTGAACAAAAAAAACGCAAAGCGGGATTCACACGTCTCATCCCTTTGACTTCTAATTCCCAACTAGCTCTTTAGCTCTACTTTTACTTATACAAACAAATATATTGAATTGAGAGAACTTATTTACGAGAGAGAGAACTGGGTTGGTTCCGTAATCCTACAACAATTATAGTTTTTACATTCTAACTTTATCTCGATTTCCACAATTAAACTTGTGCTAAAATTTTATCTCGATTTCCACAAATGAATTTGTGCTAAAACTTTATCTTGAATTCCACAAATAAATTTCCACAATTATGATTTTTTATTGATTCTGAGTCTCAATTTCCACAATTCAATGTCCACAATTATAATTTTTACATTCTAACTCTATCTCGATATTCACAAATAAATTTCCACAATTATGATTTTTTATTGATTCTGAATCTTAATTTCCACAATTCGATTTCCACAATTATAGTTTTTACATTCTAACTTTATCTCGATTTCCACAATTAAACTTGTGCTAAAATTTTATCTCGGTTTCCACAAATGAACTTGTGCTAAAACTTTATCTTGAATTCCACCAATAAATTTCCACAATTATGATTTTTTATTGATTCTGAATCTCAATTTCCACAATTCAATTTCCACAATTATAGTTTTTACATTCTAACTTTATATCGATTTTCACAAATAAATTTCCACAATTATGATTTTTTATTGATTCTGAATCTTAATTTCCACAATTCAATTTCCACAATTATTGTTCGGTATAAAAAACTCAAAATGCTTGTGGCGAAATAATAACACCGACGAATTCAATTTAAATTTACAATGTTTATTCAAACAAAAAAACTAAGTACATATGTATGCCGAATGATTACACTTCAAAAAAATTACTTTGTTAGCGAATAAAATCTTGCGGATATTGTCGAATTTATCGAAAGTCTAAAAAACGACTGACTCGCACCACTTTTCTTTCTTTCCCAAAAATATATTCTTCCCGTACCGTTTTTTTCTCTAAACCGTTTTTCTTATGCATACGTGACTCGTTGCACGTCTCCGTTAATATATCCTTTTCTCTTTTTTTTACTTGAATTGCATATTTATTGTCAATTGCCACCTATTGGTGGGAATTAACAACAAGCATGCATCCATATTAGTTTTATACTGGAAAGTATAACAATTGATATATCAATGTTAATTGTTATACTGTCTCGAAATGACAGTTCTAGTTTGTTTATGTTTTTAATAATGCTAATGATAATAAGTGTTTGTGAATTTTGTTCATTGTTGGTTGCGTTTGGTGGTGCAGGTCAGTGATTTGTTATATTTTATTGTTATTTGTTTGATCTAATTGTTATTTATTTAATTTCTTAACCTAATGTTAGTATACTTCATTTATGTACTTTCTTAAGCTAATGTTAGTTATGCTGTTCTATTTTAGGTAGGATGTAATAGTTTCTTCCAAGGTGTCTTCGCTGGTGTTTTCATGGCCCAAATCTTATGGAGGTTTCGATTATCAGATAAGTACATTTGTAATTTGCTGAACATTAGTTTCTTTGTTTCTTATTTTCCTTTTAGGTGGTTCCAGGATGGAACATGCTCCGGGGCGGCGTTGGGACAGCGTCCCAATGTTTACTTAATGTAATGCTGCTATTTTACTGATCTGGGAAGAAAGAACAGACAAAAGATTGAAGAAATCGTTACAATCAATCAAACTTGATTAGTTTTGCGGAATGTGGATGAGGATGGCTTGGAAAAATTCTAAGAAATTTTGGATATTGGGGTAATTTACTTGTTTTAGAGTATGTGATGTGATTGTTGATTAGGATTAGTTTCGATCGGAAGGAGGCATAATTTGGTAACGGGACGTTTGCAAATTGAGTCTTTAGTTTTTACTGAGACGACGCGAACTAGATTGTCTGAACCTGGATGTGTCTCAATGACTCTTCCTAGTAGCCAATTGCACGGTGGTAGGTTTTCTTGTTTAATCAACACAAGGTCATCCTTCTGCAAATTCCTAATTTGTGCATTCCATTTCGGACGCTGTTGAAGCTGTGTCAGGTATTCATTTTTCCATCGTTTCCAAAATGATTGCATTAACTGCTGAATGTATTGCCAACGAGTTAAGCTGTGTTGTTTGTGCTCCAAATATGACGGTTCCGGTATAGCCAACATTGGTGCTCCAATCAAGAAATGCCCCGGGGTTAACGCAGTCAAGTCCGAGGGGTCGTTCGTTAACGGACAAATCGGTCGCGAATTCAAACATGATTCCACTTGCGCTGTTAAAGTAGTAAGCTCCTCGAATGTTAACGAACTATTACCTATAACCCTTTTCAAATGGAACTTCGTGGCCTTGACCGCACTCTCCCAAATTCCGCCGAAATGCGGCGCTGCTGGTGGTATTAGATGCCATTTTATCCCTTGACCTTCTACTAAACTCGGGATTTCTTCCCCTAGTTGACGTAAGTGCCTTGCAAAATCCTTCTCCAAAATTGCTCTGGCTCCTATAAAATTTGTCCCGTTGTCAGAATATATATCGCTGCAGAGTCCTCGACGACCTGTAAATCTTTTAAACGCTGCTAAAAAGGCCTGGGTTGACATTTCCGAAACGACCTCTATGTGTATGGCCTTGATTGCCAAGCAGATGAAAATAGCCAGATAACATTTGTGTTTTTTCGCGTTTCGTAATTTCGATGTCTTGATTTCCATAGGTCCACAATAGTCCACTCCAACATGACTGAATGGTCGAGAGATGTTCGTCCTTGGTGCTGGTAAGCTCCCCATTAGTTGACTTCCGCATTCCCCCCTTTGTTTAAAGCAAATGATACATTTGTGAATTCGTGTTCTGACAACGCTCCGAGCTTTTAGGATCCAATATTTGCGCCTTATTAACCCAAGTACCAATTGTGGCCCACCATGCAGGGTGATTTTATGTTGGTCGTCTATAATTAGGTTTGTGACGTGGTGTTGGCTTGGCAAGATAATTGGATGTTTTTCGGCCCAAGTAATTTGCGCATTTTGCAGTCGGCCTCCTACTCTAAGCACGCCCAGGCTATCTATAAAGGGACTCAACTTTGCTAGTCGCCCTAAGGAAGTTCGCACTTTCGAAGACAGGTTCTTCAATTCCTGCTCAAATTCCTGAGCTTGCACCTTTTTAATCATAAGATTGTGAGCTTCTTCTAATTCCCGAGTTGTTAACCATTTGGTTGCGTTTGATCTTTCCTTAGATTTGCATCGCGAAATAAAACGAAGAACGTATGCAATTACCCGGATAAGCGTTCGTAGCGACGAATATTTACAAATGTCTAAGCCGAAAGTTGTAGTAGTTACTTCATTGGTGGTACTCAAATTGACCTTTACTGTCCGTGCTTCATCATCCGTTTCTTTAATGTCATCTAGTGAAGGCCAATTTTCTTCTGATTTTTGCAGCCACTGTGGTCCATTCCACCATAGGTGATGTTTTATTGCTTCAGCCGGCAATAAGCCCCTTGTTGCACAATCTGCGGGATTGTCTTGTGTGGGGACATGATGCCACACTTCGCTGCTACAGATGTCTTGTATCTCTGCTATGCGGTTTGCAACGAACGTTTTGTACTTGTTAGGGTGGCTCCTGAGCCATGACAGAACAATCGTCGAGTCCGTCCACGCTCGAAATTTTACTTGAGTGAATTTCATTGCTTTTATGACTGCCTTGTATAATCGTGCTAGTAGAATTGCTCCACAGAGCTCAATACGGGGCAGGGAAATCTGTTTTACGGGTGTCACCTTTGTTTTTGCTGCCATGAGGGTAATCTGGACATTACCGGACGTATCCACCGATCGGGCGTATAGTACCGCTGCATAGGCGTGTAAAGAACCATCGCAGAACCCATGTACGTCAATTGCATCTGTCGACGTTCCTATCCATCGCGGGATCTCAATCTCCTGGATCAGCGTAATCTGTTTCCGAAATTCATGCCAGCCTCGTTGAATATCACTTGGGATTTCTTCATCCCAACCAGTGCCTTTTAGCCAGATAGCTTGCATCATCATCTTGGGTTTTATGGTTATTGGCGATAGAAACCCAAGGGGATCAAAAATTTTCGAAATGTCGCTTAAAAATTGACGTTTAGTGATGGTGCTGCTGTCATTAAGATTCAGGTCGACGTTGTATTTGAAAATGTCTGATCTCGGATACCAGTGCATTCCTAGTGTCTTTACCTTTTCGCCGAATTCAAAGTTGCGAACACCACTCAACTCTCTGTCTTCATTTGGTATGTTGACTAAAAGTTCCGGTTTATTCGATGCCCACTTACGAAGGTTGAATCCGCCAGATCGTAACAGCTGAATGATTTGTCCTTGGATCTCCAGAGCCATCTCCACAGAATTTGCCCCGGTTAATAAATCATCGACATAGAAATCTGATAATGTTATGCGAGATGCCAAAGGGAAGTGTTCCCTTTCATCTCTTGCCAACTGTTGTAAGGTCCGAACTGCTAAGTAAGGCGCTGACGTGGTGCCGAAAGTTACCGTTTTGAGTCGGTAGTCCTTGATGGGTTCGTTTGGTGACGTTCTCCAAAGTATCCTCTGATAATCCGTGTCATTGTCGTCCACCCATATCTGCCGGTACATTTTTTCTATGTCGGCGGTTAAAACAACTTGATGTTTCCTCCATCGTGATAATAACGTCATTAGGTCGTCTTGTAGAGTTGGCCCAGTCATGAGGACTTCGTTGAGTGATGGTCCGTTTGTCGTTCTCGACGATGCGTCGAATACCACGCGGAGCTTCGTTGTGGTGCTCTCCCTTAACACACCGTGATGTGGCAGATAGTTAGTTTTGTAGCACACTTGGTTGTTTTGATTCAAAATTATGTTTTCCATTTCGGTTGATCTAGTCAATTCCATGTGATTGAGCTCTAAATACTCTGTCATACATTTTGTGTACTCCAGCTCCAGTGGTTTGTCCCTTCCAAACGCTGATTCCATTTTAATTAGTCGGGAAAGGGCAATCCCTCGTGAACGCCCAAATTCCGGTGACGAATCCGCTCTGAATGGTAAGCGCACAATGTATTTTCCTTCTCCCGTTCTCTGCGTGGTTTTCTCATAATGTTTTTCACACGCCTTCTCCTCTTCAGTAAAATGTTTAACCGGCAGGACTTCCTCCAATTCCCAAAATTTGCGCAGCTGGTCGTCTAGTGACACTGTGCAATGGTACGATGCTATCGTTGTCACCTGTTTCGATTTCTCATCGACTTCGCCGGACAAGATCCAACCTAGCATAGTGTTCTGAGCGAGGGGACTACCCCTTGGCCCGATTTTCAAGCCATGGCGAATGATTCGGCTTAAAATGTCGGCTCCAATTATCATGTCAATTTTACCTGGAGTGTTGTAATTCGGATCGGCGAGCGTCAGGCCGCGAAGATGTAGCCATTTATCATTCTTACTTACCATCCGAGGGGGTAACACGGAAGTGATGTGTTTCAAGACTAAGACGTTAGCGGTAATTTTAGAATCGCTGTGAAGTGACTGTAGTTGGATATTTACTTGTGAATGAGCCTCTCCAGTCTTGACGTCTGATGCTCCTAGAATGTCGAAGTGCACTGCAGTACCACTTAGCTTTAATCGCTGTTTAATGGACTCCTTTATAAACGATGCTTGTGAGCCTTGGTCAACCAGGGCCCTCACGATGATGTTATGTCCATTCTTGCCCACTAGTTTCACCAATGCTGTTGCCAATAGAACTTCGTTTCCTATTGAGACGTTACCGACGTGTATATTACCCAAGGAAGAGACGACCTCAGAATTACTTAACTTGTTGACATCGGATTCTTCCTTAATTGTGCAAGTGTTCGACGCGATTTTTGTCTTCGTTGCGATAACTTCGTCATTATGTAGCAGGGTGTGGTGTCTATGGTTGCACTTAAAACAAGAAGTTTTACTCGGGCAGTGTGACGCGAGGTGACCTTTTGCTAAACAGTTTGAGCATAAATGTTTTTGAATCATGATATTTCTTCTTTCAGGATGACCCAACTTTAAGAACTCAGGACAGTGCCAAAGTGGATGAGAGGCTGAACAAACAACGCACGAATACGATTTCATTAACTGGAAATTTCGTTTAGGAGTTGACGATCTGAACGTAGTTGGACTATCACCTAGGCATTCCAATGCCCGAAATTGTGCCTCCAAGAACGTTTTTAGCTCATCGAATTTGGGAAATTGCCGTGTTGCACCAACCCTTTGTTCCCAAAGTTTTTTAGTCTCAGGTGCTAATCTTTCACTAACTATATACGTAAGGATAACATCCCACTCTTTTGTATTTATTCCCAGGTTATTCAACGCCTGAACGCATTCGTTTGTGGTATCCATTAGATTTCGGATGTCCATTGCAGTATCCTTGGTGGCGTACGGTTGCGAGAATAGGACCTTGAGCTGGGTTTTTATTAATAGCCGAGAATTATCGTACCGCTCTTGTAACAGGCTCCAGGCTGGTATATAATTAGCGCTCGTCGTCGTAAAGTGCCGAAGAAGGTGTTCTGCTTCACCTTGCAAACTAGATTTTAAATAATGCAACTTTTGCACTTGTGACAAAGATGCATTGTGGTGAATTAGCGTTACATATAAGTCAGAAAATGCTTTCCAGGAATTATAATCGCCATTAAACTGAGGAAGACTAATTCTTGGTAGTTTTATTTCTTGTTGTTCGGAATTCCCGTCACCTTTTATCTTAACAGTCGGTGTTGTGTTGGCCTGCTGGACCTTTTCCGCTTCGTCTTCTATCAGTGTTTTCATTTCAATCATCAGATCCTCAACCTTTGAAAAACATTCCTCGCTGAAATATTTTCGTAGCGATTCGTCTAGGTCCGCCGGAATATCCATAGCCACGATTTGTCTATGGGTTTGCTTGAAGGATTCCCAGTGTTCCTTCAAAACCCCTAACTTGTTAGACAAATATTTTGGGGTTTTCCTGTCTGCACCATCCTTTCTATAGTTACGAAGGGCACGCTTCAAATCGTCAAATGCCGCGAGCTGCGTCTTTATTAATTTTTTTATCATGTTCTAAATCTACTGCCACCAAATAATATGGAAAGGACTCACCAAGTTTTATTCCTTAAGTTAAATTCCGTGGGCTGATGACTCCTTTGTTGTGGGAATTCTCTCCAATTTCGCTGAATATCACCTTCCACAATATTTTTCAATTCTAGTGTCTGAAAAGTTAAAGTCAATTTTGTCACTGCACCGATATCAAGTTGATATCAAAGTATTAAATTTAAACGTCTCACTTCACCGGTATCAAAACTAATTACTATCAAATTATTCACTTGCACGGGTTTTTCACTATATCCGGCTCGAAGGACCAGAAAATGTTCGGTATAAAAAACTCAAAATGCTTGTGGCGAAATAATAACACCGACGAATTCAATTTAAATTTACAATGTTTATTCAAACAAAAAAACTAAGTACATATGTATGCCGAATGATTACACTTCAAAAAAATTACTTTGTTAGCGAATAAAATCTTGCGGATATTGTCGAATTTATCGAAAGTCTAAAAAACGACTGACTCGCACCACTTTTCTTTCTTTCCCAAAAATATATTCTTCCCGTACCGTTTTTTTCTCTAAACCGTTTTTCTTATGCATACGTGACTCGTTGCACGTCTCCGTTAATATATCCTTTTCTCTTTTTTTTACTTGAATTGCATATTTATTGTCAATTGCCACCTATTGGTGGGAATTAACAACAAGCATGCATCCATATTAGTTTTATACTGGAAAGTATAACAATTGATATATCAATGTTAATTGTTATACTGTCTCGAAATGACAGTTCTAGTTTGTTTATGTTTTTAATAATGCTAATGATAATAAGTGTTTGTGAATTTTGTTCATTGTTGGTTGCGTTTGGTGGTGCAGGTCAGTGATTTGTTATATTTTATTGTTATTTGTTTGATCTAATTGTTATTTATTTAATTTCTTAACCTAATGTTAGTATACTTCATTTATGTACTTTCTTAAGCTAATGTTAGTTATGCTGTTCTATTTTAGGTAGGATGTAATAGTTTCTTCCAAGGTGTCTTCGCTGGTGTTTTCATGGCCCAAATCTTATGGAGGTTTCGATTATCAGATAAGTACATTTGTAATTTGCTGAACATTAGTTTCTTTGTTTCTTATTTTCCTTTTAGGTGGTTCCAGGATGGAACAATTATAGTTTTTACATTCTAACTTTATCTCGATTTCCACAATTAAACTTGTGCTAAAATTTTATCTCGATTTCCACAAATGAACTTGTGCTAAAACTTTATCTTGAATTCCACAAATAAATTTCCACAATTATGATTTTTTATTGATTCTGAATCTCAATTTCCACAATTCAATTTCCACAATTATAGTTTTTACATTCTAACTTTATATCGATTTTCACAAATAAATTTCCACAATTATGATTTTTTATTGATTCTGAATCTTAATTTCCACAATTCAATTTCCACAATTATAGTTTTTACATTCTAACTTTATCTCGATTTCCACAATTAAACTTGTGCTAAAACTTTATCTTGAATTCCACAAATAAATTTCCACAATTATGATTTTTTATTGATTCTGAATCTTAATTTCCACCATTCAATGTCCACAATTATAGTTTTTACATTCTAACTTGATCTCGATTTCCACAATTAAACTTGTACTTTCTACCGAAAACGTCAAAAACAATGTTCGCCCGGCCCCGATTAAAGTTAAAAACCAACTCTCTTTTAGAAACGCGGAAACCACCCGCCGTGGTTCATAAATTCGAGAGAAAAAAAAACTGTTTTTTAAAACAAAAATCGCGAACATTTCGCGATTTAAACCAAAACTCGGAAAACTGCAGGTTTTGCATTTCTCACGGTTAGCTTTGACCTTCGCTTCAGTTAACTTCTGGTCGCACGTTAAGTGCTTATTTTGCGTTTTTCACACATGAGGTGAGCGCGCAAATTATCTTATCAGACAAAAGGACTCATATTACCGGCGCCGATTCGACGTTCCCGTGCAGGGAAAATGTGCATGGGTGTAATAAAACCGGTGCAATATGAGTTTTGGAAGTTTTTTGGCAAATTTAATTTATTTTCCCTGAGGTTTTTGTTCAACCTTGAAATGGTTGAACAATGGGAAATTTCATTGTTTTAGGAAAAGGGCCAATCATTTTTGGGAAAGTTAGGCCCTTTTTTTGGTACACAACACCTAACTAAATTTTTGATTTTTTTGAAAAAGATACGATTTGGAACTATGACTCATGTCTTTAAATGTAGATTTAATAAATCTCTGAAACACGCTTGGCGAATTGCACAAACCAAACGGTACACGCAAAAAATCATACTGGCCTTTCTGTGTGACAAAAGCGGTATATTTCACTTTCTTCAATAGTCACATGGAAAAATCCGTTTTCCAAATCAAGTGTAGTAAAAATCGAAGTTGTTGTAGTTTATCTAGTCGTTCATCAATCACCGGCAGCGGAAAGTGGTGTTTGTGAATCTTGTTATTCACTGCTCTAAAGTCGATGCACAGACGATACGATCCATCCTTTTGCTTCACCAGAACGACGGCGCTTTCGTAATCAGATGCACTTTCTCTGATAATGCCTTTCTTCACCCACTTTTCCACTTGATCGTCGATCACTTTCTGCTTTACAGGAGGAAACCTTCTCGGACTTTGGAACACTGGTTTCTCATCAACGGGTATAATTTTCATCTGAATCGGTGATTGTTTTAACGCTTTAGGTGAATAGTTCTTAATCATTGCAGAATCTTGACATTTTCTTTTTTCAAGTTATTTAGTCCTACTGGTTCAACCTTCGAAGATTCTGAATCAATGTTTATATCGGCTAGGAAACATTCTGCTTTTCTTCTTCCAGGTTCAGTCTTCATCGGAATCTTCTTTTTTTCAATGGAGGCAATACCGCCATATATTTGCACAAAAGAACGACCTAAAACACTCATTCCTAGAAGCATCGCTGATTTCATAACATTTTTGTCGACTATATGAATCTTAGCGTTCTCGTAAATCTCTCCGCTTATCTCTAGGATGGTTTTGTAGTATCCTTTCGTGTTAACAACGCCATCCACTCCATCTACTGAAAGTATAAGATCCCTAAAAATAGACAAAGGACCAATTAAAGGAGGTGGCTCACGGCCCATACAAAATTGCCCCAGGCCCGGCTCAAAAGAAAATTATCTCAGATTGTAGGTTATAATAAGACTTGAAATTCTGTATAGTTGCTATATCCCGTAACTGTGGCTAAATGGTTAATATTGCTATTTCTTTTTATTCAGGCGAAATACCTAATATCACCCTGTATTTTTGTAACGCTATAACCTATTTTCATGAATAAGGTATCAGTGTACGCAGAATACTCCCACGTATCTAAAACTGTAAAAGTGAAGATTCTACCCTACCATCTTCCAGAGTAATGAGTCGTCAAAGTCAAAATTTTGGTTTTTTTAAGTAGAATTTCACTTTCAACAACCTTTTTCTCCAAAAAAAACGGGGTTAACCTATACTTTTTTTTCCAAAATTAGAAACCTTGGAGTATTTCCTATGAATAATGTTCGGACAATTTTTATGCCACGGCCTTTACTTTTGACGTTATAAGCAATTTAAATGTTAAAATTGGCCTTATTTGGTACTTTTCGACATAAGCTTAGGTGGCTTTTTTTCGTACTTTTTTAGTACTTTTTCACTGTGGCTAAGGTGTTAATATTGCAATTTCTTTTTATTCAGGCGAAATATTTTTTTCTCATGTTCTGAGCAAAAATGAATAACCTACTGCTATTGGTAGAAGATTGGTAGAAATGGTACAAGAAAACAAATAACTAATATTTTGAAATTCTTTTTATTTGTATCTTATCTACTATAGATTTTCTATGGCTGGTCTCACACTGCAGCAGATTCGGCCGAATTTTTTACGGCCGTATTTCGCCGAATTTTTTACGGCCGTATACAACCGAATTTCAACAGCGGACAAATTAAATGTATGGGAAACTCTCTGAGCGGCGGACTCCGCCACGGTCGCCGTGCCATTCTGTTTCTACCTTAAGGTTTCCATCAAAACGCCGTTTACTCTCACAGCTATGTGCGGACTGCTACGGGATGTGCACCAGCTGACGGTTGATGTCTGTTTGGACAATCCGGCTTCTTATGTCCGAACTGGTTGCATTTAAAACATTTCGGCCCCTTTTCCTTTTGGGGACAAGTGCGGAATTCGTGTGCTGCTGAACCGCAATTGTAACAATATTTTGGCGCAGATTGTTTCCCACTATCGGGCTTTCTCAACGCCGCCGTTCTACTCGCGCCGGTACCATATCGATTGCCATCGTTTTTAATTTTATCGTACACGATCAATTTTTCTTTGAGCTCTTGTATCGTTTTCGCGCCGTATAAAATTGATTTACTGTTCGGTGCATCGTGTATACCGTTAATCACATAACTTATTATTGATACTTCGTCTATTTCTACTTGTGACGCGATATCTATTATTCTGTACAAATATTCGCGTAAGGATTCGTTATTCTTTCTCCTTCGCGCCTGAAGTTGTTTATGAACTTCTGCACTGCTTACCTTCGGCGAAAATTCTTCACAAAGAGCATCTTTCAGCGCGCGTTACGTTTCACACAACTATAGGCTCAACTATAATGCACGTAAGAAACGCACGTCATCGGGGCGCTCTCATGGAAATTAATGGGTTCGGCCATATTGGACGCATGTACGTCGGTCATATTTTGTTTCGTTAAGTTTCGTTAAACGTAAAAATGCGAAAAGAACCGCGCTCAACGTAGGTTTTGTGAGAATTTGTAGTTAAATTGATGATAGCTGATTTTTTTTGTTGTTGTTTTGTGGGTTTTAAACAAGAAAGAGTGTGGAAAAGGTTGTGCTTCAAATTTATGGGAATGATTTTGATGAGAAATTTATTATAATTGAAAATAAATATGATTATTTTTAATATGCAAAGATTAATAGCCAAGTTTGAATAGTCAATGAATCATATTTATGCATTTTAATAATTTTAAACTTGTGGAAACTTTCCGTATATACAAACCATTTTACGTTTGACGAAAGTTTGATATTTACGCACGTCGGCCGACGTGCGTTTCTTATGTGCATTATAGTTGGGCCTTATAGTATATGTATAATCTGTATTTTTGCAGTCGGGGTACAAATGTTACAGAATAACTAATTAAAACGGTACATCCACTGCAAAAATACAAATTATACATATACGATAATTGTGTGATACTTAACAAAATCACTATTTAAAGTATTTTCTACAGTAGTTAGACAATATCTTATATATTTATTATACTCACATTGACTATACTAAGGGAACCATGTCTTCTATATCTTGTTTCTGTCTTTTTTTTTTTTTTTTGTGTGTGAGGTACTGGGTCCATAGGTACTGCGGCCATTCATTTGGCCTATTGTATTACACCCCTATACCTCATATTTTTAAGCCAGACCGCTTGAACAAGTTCAGCAGTCTGCCTAGTGGCTTGTCGCTTAGACTTGAATAATCGAGCAGGGACTCTTCGAATAAAGAAACCCTGCTCCTCGCTATTGCGGGGCATTCACAGAGGACGTGGAGAGCAGACTCATCTTGGGGTTCTCCGCTTTTTCTATCCTCCATAAGTGATAATTTAGGGCGCAGTGTCCGGTAATCAAGCCAACAAGTGTCCTGACATCGTTTCTACTGCGCCCTAACAATTTCTTGGCCGTGTTAGGAGACGGCCCAGGCAGGAACCGCTTAGAGTTAGCCAATCCAGGCGCGGACCTCCAGCGTTCAGTATGTTTCATTAAAGTCCGATCGGCTAGGGCCCTTCGCAGCAAGCTGGTAGGTGCTCCGATAGCCGGCTCTGGACCGATGAATGCAATGTCAGAGCCCTGCTTAGCTAGGGTATCCGGTTTTTCATTGCCTTTGAAGCCCCGATGTCCCGGGACCCAGACAAGGGTAACTTGATTGAGAACGCCCAGCTCACCAAGAGCACGTTGGCAGTCCCAAACTAATTTAGACTTGGTCCTACGGGACCTTATCGCCCTAATTGCCGCTTGGCTGTCAGAGAAGATAAAGATCCGTTTGTTTTGGTAGGCCCTTCTTAAGTTCTCATGAGTGCATGCCAATATAGCGTACACCTCTGCTTGGAAGACAGTTGCTAGGGTGCCTAAGCTCATCGCTCTACTGAATCTGGGGCTTTCGCTCCAGATTCCGGCGCCCACACCTGTCTCTCTTTTGGAGCCGTCCGTGTACCATACTAGTCCACCCGGCGATACCTTAGGAAAGGTCCAGGTTAGCCTATCTTGTATGTGCACAGAGGGTTGCTTAAATTTTGAGATTTTGAAAGGCATGCAATCGGAGAGCATCCCCGCTTCCGAAATCCCTTCTATAATGTTGATAATTGTAGAATGTCCTCGCTCGAGACCAGCGCCCAGATAGCCATTCGCTTTCAGCCGCAGCGCCGCGTTTATCGCAGATTTCTCTACCTCAAGGTGGAGTGGTACCAGATTGAGGAGAGTCTCCAATGCTGCCGTCGGGGAAGTGCGGATGGCTCCAGTGATGGAAAGGCAGGCCATTCTTTGAATTTTGCACAAATTGGTTATGAAACCCTTAAGCGCCGTTCTGTGCTCCATAAGTTACTATGGGCCTGACGATGGTGGTGTATATCCAGTACATGGTTTTCGGCTGCAAACCCCATATGGAGCCACAAGCTCTGCGGCAAGCCCACAGGGATCTGCGCGTTCTGCTCATCAGAGTATCCATGTGCTGGTTCCAGTTGAGCTTGGCATCTAGCGTCACTCCTAAATATTTGGCTTGTTGTGAAAAGCCTATAGTTCTACCTGCGAGTGTCGGCTCCGAAAGCCCCGGTAGTGATCGTTTTCTGGTAAAGGGAACGAGAATCGTCTTGTCGTGATTGACTTTTAGTCCTACGCTGTCGCACCAACTAGATACTAGATCTAGTGCCTGCTGCAGACGTCTTGACATGGCTCCTTCAGTTTCGTCCGTTACTACGATGACGACATCGTCTGCGTAGCCTTGGGCGAAAAAGTTGCGGCCGTTGAGTAGTTCCAGGAGTTCATCTACAACAAGGCACCACAGAAGTGGGGATAAAACTCCTCCCTGCGGACAACCTTTTGCTATAGTGCCCTCCAGAGACCCCTCAACATGAGAAACCATTAGTTTGCGAGTTCTCAGCATAGAGTCGATCCAGTCGCAGAAAGTGCTACTTAGACTTCGTCTACTTAGAGCCTTAGCTATAGTATCAAAGGATGTGTTGTCGAAGGCTCCTTCGATATCGAGGAAGGCCGCCAGCGCAACTCCTTTGTTTAGTGCTGCGCCTTCCAGCTTGAGCACCAGATTGTGCAGTGCCGTCTCAGTGGACTTGCCCGCCTGGTACGCATGCTGATAGGAGCTTAGTGGTTGGCGTTGAAGATAAGTTTCCCTTATCACCCTGTCGACAATTTTCTCCATTGTCTTCAAGGCAAAAGACGAGAGACTTATCGGCCTGAAAGCTTTAGCCGAGGTGTAGTCCGAACGCCCTGGCTTGGGTATAAATGTTATATTGACATTACTCCAGACAGATGGGATATAACCATGTACGAAGGAAGCCCTGAATATTTTGCATAATAAGGGAGTGACCAGGTCGCAGCCCTCCCGTAACATAATGGGATAGATCCGGTCTGCTCCAGGGGACTTGTATGGTTTGAACGATCCTATCGCCTCCCTAATTGCTTCGTGATTAAACACGGCGTTTGCTTCTGTCCATGCAGCTTTGGTCACTTTAGAAAGTGAGCCTGTTAGTTGCCCAGCAGTAGCTGTATTCCCATTTGAATAAATGATTGTGCCTGGGAAGTGTGCCTGGAGCAATATTATCAAGGTTTCTTCCCTAGACTGTGTGAAAGAGCCATCGGTTCTCCTAATAGATCCGAGATCTCCCGATGTGCCCTTTAATAAAGCCTTGTGGATCTTTGCTGAGTCTCGAATGTCTTCGATACTCTCGCAGAAATTCCTCCAGCTGTTTCTTTTTGCTCGTCTGATCGCCCTGTTATAGGTGGTTAGCGAGCCTTTATAATTCTCCCAGTTGCCGCTCTTCTTGGCTGCGTTGAATAGCTTCCTAGTGGCGGATCTCAACTTAGAGAGCTCATTATTCCACCATGGAGTTTTCCTGTTGCGCGTCCTCATCAGAAGGGGGCAGTTATTGTTGTAAGCAGCAGTAACCGCCTCCGTAAGGAAGTCCGCGGATAGTTCCACATCCATCGTAGATTTGATTGAGTGCATGGAACCCTTCAGTACGCTACTGAGTTCGCCCCGAAAGCCTGCCCAGTTTGTATATCTGGGATTCCTATATGCACTCACTCTTTCCAAAGACTCACCCACCATAAAGTGAATGTGTCTGTGGTCTGAGCACGTTGGCTCATCTGAGACCCGCCAGTCACTCACGTAATTGGCAACGTGTTGAGTGGCCAGCGTAATGTCTATAACCTCACGCCTCCTACCATTGTCGAAGGTAGGATCCGTGCCGCGATTTAATATGTCCAGGTTAGTAGTTAAGAGGTAATCAAAAAGGTATTCGCCCCTTTTGTTCACTCCGCTACTGCCCCAGGCATCATGATGGGCGTTCGCGTCACATCCTATGATGATCTGCAGACCGCTCCTGTTAGAGTGACCCACAATAACCCTGAGTTCTTTGGATGGTGGTGGGTCCCTGGAGTCGTAGGGGAGGTATGCTGAGCATAATATGATTATGCTTTTGCTGCCCCCCCTTCTAATAGGTATTTTCACCACTGCCAGGTCTCTCGACGACTTGTCTGTGTGAGGAAAGCAGTTAGTGTTTTTGTTGTAGACTATACAGGTCCGAGGGTCACCGTCCACATCACTGCATGCAATGTTGTAGCCAGCTGCCCGCAAGCCCTGTATAGCACCGTTATTCACCCATGGCTCTTGTACAAGAGCCACGTCAACACCTTGGGTGGCCAGCACCCTGCAAAGGACTGCCGAGGCTGCCCTACTATGTTGCAGGTTTCTGTCTTACATTAGTAGTTAAAACTTGTATTTGACTTTTTAATTAATTTTTTTGTCACAAGAGCGTCGTGTTTTTTAATTTTTTAATTATTTTGTTTTTTATTTTATGATATTTTAGTGATTATAATTCGTAAACCAATATAGTTTTTATTAAGTGATTTTATTTTACTTCTCATAGGACTTACAACTATTGAGATACAGTTTTAATGCCAAAGTGAAGTTATCGAAGTTTGATTTATTTCAGCTAAATTTAGACACGCCGACAGATTAGGCAAAAGTGGTGCTTGCATACAGGATTTTGTTGGGGGGGGGGCATTGGGTGATTTTACCTGTCTTTCAGAAAATTCGTTCTAAACAAAAATATTGATATGATTTTAGGTTGGTTTGGAGTGACAATGACGACGACCTCCACGTATGCGTGACGAGTCAATCACGCTGGTTCACTCTGGGCAATGCGTTCTTTTCAGAACGTAGCAGACAGTCGTCCTCCCAACCTGGTATTCCTCTCCCCTTTTAAATCCTTGGATGCCCATCCCCAACCCCTTATCCTCTGGGTCGGATCAAGGTGTTATGCGAACCGTGCCGATGATCAGCCTGGCTGGGGGCCCAGATTAACTAATAGCCCAGTCGTGTACGGTGTGCTCCGGATACCTGGCGATCTCCGGTTCTAAATAGCCTTACCCGGGTACTGCGGATCTCTGCCCGGGTGGACCTCGTTTCTCCGCTACTCGTGGGAGTAATTATGGACAAAATACAAAAAGCTAAAAAGGGGTCCGGTTCCCCTAAACGAAAACCGGAAGGGACCACAAATCCCGCTAAAAACAGAGCTGCGGTACCCCCGAGCCAACCTCAACCGAGCGGAGCCACAAACTCCACCTCTTGCAAAATGACACCCCAAGCATCCACTAGCAAACCTGCTCCTCCTTGCGACATCACCGCTGCCCAGCGCACACCTGCGGGCACGGCCGCTGCGGGAGGATCAGGGGAGCGAACGGTCTGCGGAAGGGCCAAACCTCTTTTAAGTGGAGCCACAAACTCCACTCCTTGCGAAAGGACCCCCCAAGCGTCCACTAGCAAACCTGCTCCTCCTTGCGGCATCGTCGCTGCCCAGCGCACACCTGCGGGCACGGCCGCTGCGGGGGGATCAGGGGAGCGAATGGTTTGCGGAAGGGGCAAAAACCTGAAAAGGCCTGACCCGACAAAGGCAGGTCATCAAGAAGTCCGCCTGGCCAGTAGAATCCTTCGCCGCCTGGCCATCAACCCGATCAGGGAAGACCAAGTGTCGAAGGAGGACTTCACCAAAGTCCAGGATGACATCGCTTGGGCAAAGCAAGTCATCCCAAATTTTACGCTAGAGCGGTATAGAGGTGCACCAGCCTCAAAACGCCAACGTTCTGTGGAGGAACCAAGCACCCACAGTCCAGTGCCAAAAAAGCCCAAGACGCACGGAAACAAACCGTTATCCTTCGCAGAAAAAGCGAAGGATCGCAAAATAATCGGCGTCTTGGACGAGAACGCTGAGAATGGGAAGATTCCCAAACACCAATGGCGGTGGGTGCAAGTCGCCCTCGCCAAAGTGGCCATGGAGGTCCTGAGGGATAACCCGGGACCTCCTCCCTCATGCCTTGATGCCGGATGGTATCAAGGCTGTATAAAACTGACGGCCTGCGACAACGCTAGGTCTGCAGAGCTTTACAAAGCTGCGGTAGCTAGAGTCGGGGAAGTCTACCCCGGTGCCCGGCTCAAAGCACTTGACGCTAGCGAGATACCATCTCGCCCGAGGGCCAGAGCATGGTTTCCAGTGGCTCCATCGGAGCCTGAGAAAATCCTCACTATGCTAAAGGCCTTCAACCCCCACATTAAAACTGATAACTGGAGAGTTATCAAAACGGAGCAGAAAAACAGGGCCACTATGCAAGTTGTTCTGCTCCTAAATGAAGAATGCCTAGAACAACTGGCAAACGAAAAATACGCCGTGAACTACGGCTTCCAAAAAATAGAGCTGAAGGTCTATAAAACAGACACGGAAGCCCTAGTGAACCAGGCGGCATGCACCAAGGCCTCAGGTGAAGAGGATGAAAATATGGAAACCGATGGTGAAAGTGCAGTTCGGAGCGAAGTTGACGCGTCGACAGACTCCGAGCTGGGCAGAGCCGTCGGCGGCTTGTACACGGAGCACCAACTCCTCAGCTCAGACATCGACACAGACATCCCCAGCGACGAAGAAGCGGAGGTGACTGTCATCGAAATACAACACCCTGAAAATGGTGCGGGTAATACAGATAAACCTGCACCACTGTAAAGCAGCGTCCGCTGCGCTCTCGCTTCACCTGGCATCAGGCGAAGTCGATGTTGCCCTAGTCCAAGAGCCATGGATCGCTGGTGACAGGATCTGTGGCTTAAGGACGCCTAAATTTAATCTCTTCTACACCAAAGGGAAGGGAAAACCCAGAACAGCTATCCTGGTCAAAAATAACATAAGCACCTTTCTTCTCCCTCAATTTAGTGACGGAGACCTTACTGCGGTCGACCTAGAGTTAAATCAGAAGAAACTCAGGTTGGCCTCTTTCTATCTAGCCCATGATGATGAGGGCCCCCTACCTCCTATGGCTTTTCAGAACCTGGTAAGTTACACCGATGCTACCACGTTCCTAGTTATGGGAGGTATGGACGCAAATGCGCACCACACACAATGGGGCAGCACGGACACCAATGATCGAGGTGAAGTTATTTTTAACTACCTACTAAGCACCAAACTTGCTATTTGTAACAAAGGTAATGATCCCACCTTCGTTATCAAAAACAGAGAAGAAGTGCTGGACATCACCCTTGTCTCCGATCGCCACTCCGACCGAATTTTGGTCTGGAAGGTCTTGAAAGACCACTCCTTCTCAGACCACAGATTTATAGAGTTTCAACTGCAAGACTCTAGCTCAACCCCCCCTTCTAAAATAAAAAACTTTAAAAAGACAAACTGGGGTT
This sequence comes from Thereva nobilitata, assembly GCA_963855945.1. Taxonomy (NCBI): domain Eukaryota; kingdom Metazoa; phylum Arthropoda; class Insecta; order Diptera; family Therevidae; genus Thereva; species Thereva nobilitata. Next base: position 136,153,704 of record OY979694.1, read on the forward strand.
ACTATACTAGGCTTATCGCAAAAAACCTTGCTCCTAAGCCACCCTGTATTCCCAAAAACCGGGAACAACTCGACAGCATTGTGAGCATCTTCACAGAGCAATGCTCTTACGCCATTAATAAAGCCTGTCCGAACAGACAGCATAAAGAGGCTTCCAAACCCCCATGGTGGTCTCGGGAACTTGAAACGCTCCGAAAGGAGTGTAGAAAGGAACTTAACTCAGCTAGACGCAGCAGCAGTGAAACCTCCTGGGGCTGCTATAAGTCGAAGCTGAATAGATACAAAATGGCAATAAGGAAGGCCAAACGCACCTCTTGGGCTACCTTCTGCAGCAATATAGAGTCCACGTCGGAAGCCTCAAGGTTACGTAAAATATTAACTAAAGCACCAACAATGCTTAGTTATTTACACAAAGAAAACGGCGATTGGACTGACTCAGGCAGGGAATAACTGATCAGATTTAGCAATTTAATCTCTGATCTTAAAAGAAGGTGCCGGAGGGTGTGTTCAAATAAAAGATGTTCCTTTCAGTAATTCACTGATACTTTATTCTTTAATAACAATTTCCTATTTAATATTAAATTCAATATTAAACTTATTATAATTCAGTAATAAATCCACTAATAATTATTCGAAATGTCCGAAATATCCTCTTTTTTAATTATTGTGAGATACCTTAAATTATTATTCTTTCGGAATCACGCCACCTGTATGTCAGCCGTTGACTTGCTTTCTGTGATTTTCCTTTGATTTCGCTGATGTCTTGCTGCTTGCTGCTTCGCTCTACCAGGAATTTCATGCAATCGCTGCGATATAATGTAAGCCAAAATTGTCCGTGTAATGGTTTGCTGTAAATTCGATTTTTCTTTATTAATGTTTACGAAGGTCCCACGACCTCTTTGATGGAGATGCTGACTCAAGCTCGTCAGTGGATCTCGAATGTGATGAGAAAAAACCTTCAACTCGGTTTTTTTTCTATTTGCTATGGGTACTGACTCAAACTCGTCAGTATGGTTATGATGAAGGGAATTCAACTCGATCCCTTTATTTAATGATTGAAGCCAGTTGTAATAAAATTCTCAAACTCGAATTTTATCTTATCTATGAACGATGGTGGAGATGCTGACTCAGGCTCGTCAGCGGATCTCGTATCGGATAAAGGAAAAAACCTTCAACTCTGGTTTTTCCTGTCTGCTATCTTGACTGACTCAAGCTCGTCAGTGTGGATATGATAAAGGAATTTCAACTCGATCCCTTTATTTAATGATTGAAATCACTTGGAATAAAATTCTCCAACTCGAATTTTATTGATATCTTCGAAGCTCAAAGCGCGCTTGAAGATCTAGAAGTGATCTGACTCGAACCTCGCCGTCTGTCCATATTTATCGAAGTCTTGAACAATAAAAATTGGTGGGGAACTTGGTTTAATGTACATAATTTTCGGTTCATGTAGTTACTTGAACAGCTGTTTATCTTCTTCCTTCCCACATCTGTCAAATGGAGTTGACTTCTTGTTGGTAAGTTTGTTTGCTTTTAATATTCTTGTCTAGTAACTAATTTTATTTATTTCAGGGATATTTAAGGTTGGTGGGATTTTCGGGAGGCGGAGTCTGGAGTTAGTGTTGTGAGGTATGTATTTTTTTTGTGGAATTTGTTTATCATTTTCTTCATTTGTTATTGTTTTTAGATTGGCGATTTGCCGACGGCATTTCGACGATTTTCAGGATGATGTCGGTTCATAGTTTTTATGTATTTATATGATGTTTAGGGCCGTAAATTTAGTGTAATTTAATATATTTTTATTAACACAATTTTATTTTTCAGAAATGCCTGATCTTCCCTTTGTGGATCTGAAGGACGTCGGTGTTGGATGTGGTGTCGATTTTATAGTGTTTGTTTGATTAAATTTGTGTATATTTGGTGTTTATTTATCAAGTTCGTTGTTAATAAATGGTAAATCGTTAAATTTGTGTGTTTAATTTTTTGGGATTTCGTCGGGGGTTTCTTTTTAGGTTTGATTCTTTTTATTTCAGGATGTCAATTTTCCAGGTATTCCAAGACGGAACATTCTCCCCCGCCTTGAAGCGCTTAGCTTCAAATTTTGAACTTGGTTAATGTCTGCTGATCATCTGTAAGTTTAAGTGATGATTTAAATAAATAGTCGTTTGTTTTCCCTTTTTTTTTTTTTTAATAATTCAATTATTTTTTAATTTGATACATTTTTTTTTTCTTTTTTAGATGGCACAGTTTTAGTTGTTTTTTCTGCCTGTTGATACACACGGATCTGGTTATCTGATGTTTTCACGAAACGCACTGTCCTTTCACCCAGACGTAACCGGAACCATTTTTTTGCTCTTTGAATTTTTTCCCATGGGATGTTGATGGTTTTTAAGTTTTTCCACAGTTCTTCATCCACAATGACACCTGCCGGGGGTTGTTGCCGCTGCCTGTATGTCTCCAGGGTGATTTTAGTTCGAGGTTTGTCTGTCTGTGCTGGGGGCTTGGGTTTCGACGTCGGGATTTTCCGTGGCATGGTCCTTTTACGGATTTCAGGTCCGCAAGGTTCTGCCTCGAATGGCCTCTTAACGATGGGTCGCTGTGGTGACGACGTCTTGCGTTTTATTGATGAGGTTGCCGATGATGTCCGTGGTGGTGTTTTTAATTTCGGGACGTCGTCAATCCAGAGATATTCCATAATTATTTTTATTTCGTTAATGTGCACGTTTCAAGATGGTGAAAAAACACTTATGATTTATTAGCTTCTGTTGGGATTCAATAACGGTCCTTTCTAGAGATTTTCTCTTGTTTATGTTGGTAGTTAATTTTTTCTTTTCGAAAATTATTGGGCTATCTCGGTGGAGGTCTATGATAAAGGTTTGGCGGAAGTGCCTCCATTTATTAATTTTGATTTATGGACGAGTCTGATGGTAATGGACATATTTTATTGATTGGTCGCTTTATAATGTTATGTCGTGTGCGTAACGTGACCACTCGAATTAGTTTATCTTTACCAGGATGGGTGTCTATTATTCTTCCTAATAACCATTGGGAAGGTGGTAGCCTTTCGTCCTTGATGAGCACTAGATCGTTGATTTTGATTTCAGGATTTGTTTTCAACCATTTGGGTCGCTGTTGAAGGCGACTAAGATACTCGGTGCTCCAGCGATCCCAAAAGTTCTGATAGAGGCGTTGTATGTATTGATGACGATGTAAATGGTTGATGTTTCTGTCCAGAAGGCTTGGTTCTGGTGGGGTTAGTAGAGGTCGACCTATTAGGAAGTGTCCTGGTGTCAAGGCTGCTGTATCCTCCGGGTCCTGAGTCAATTCTGTGATTGGCCTGGAATTTAGAGCGGCTTCAATTTGCGTGGTGAGTGTGCTGAATTCTTCGTACGTTAGTGATGCTTCTCCTATGGTCCGTTTGAGATGATATTTTACCGATTTTACTCCACTTTCCCACAGGCCTCCAAAGTGGGGTGAGGCTGGTGGAATGAAGTGCCAGTTGGTTCCCTGTTTTTCCATGGCTTCGGCTAACTCTGCTTCTAATGCTTTGTTGGCTATAATTTTGTAGCGTGAGAGGAGGTTGTTTGCCCCAACGAAGTTGGATCCACAGTCACTATATATGTCGGAGCATAATCCTCGTCGTGCGGTGAATCGTCGAAACGTGGTGAGAAAGCCTTCTGTTGATGCGTCTGTGACGACTTCCAGGTGAATGGCTTTGGTGACCATACAGATAAACAGCGAGATGTATCCCTTTTGTGTTCGTGCTCCACGTGTCTTGGACAGTCTTAAATTGAATGGACCGCAATAGTCGACTCCAGTGTGTGTGAACGGTCTAGCCGGGCGGATTCTGACTGAGGGGAGGTTGCCCATTAGTTGTGTTCTTCCTGCTGCTAGTTGTCTAAAACATTGCATACATTTATGATTGTGTTTTCTAACAGCGTTTCTTGCATGGATGATCCAGTATCTTTCTCGGAGTGTGTTTAGCATCAATTGAGTTCCTCCATGCATTGTAGTTTGATGGGTATTGTCTATTATTAATGCGGTTAATGTTGCTTTCTCCGGTAAGATGATGGGGTGGCGTGTAGCGAATGGTATGTCTGCGTTCTGGATGCGTCCTCCTAATCTTAGGATTCCTTCCTGGTCGAGGAAAGGTGTTAATTTCAATAGCCTACTTTTACTGGATATGGATTGGTTGGATTGCAGCTTCAGGATCTCGTCTCTAAATTCCATGTCTTGGGTGACCCTTATCCAATGTGTTAACGCCGTTTGAATCTCCTTAGCAGTTAAGTGTGTGGCTGGCGCTCTGTGGGATTTTGGTTTGAGTAGATTTAACCATCGACGACAATAGGCTGTGACTCGAAGTAGTTTGTTTAACGAAGAATAGTTGTTTAGCAGGTTGGAGATTTTGGAATTCGTTTTTACATGTAAATTGGTTACAGTTTTTCGCTGTCCCATTGTGGTGTCTGGGACTTCCTTACGTTTTGGCCATAGTTCCTTCGCTTGTTGAAGCCATGGTGGTCCTTCCCACCATAGGCTGTGCTGTTTTAGTTCTTCTGGAGTGGTTCCTCTAGTGGCACAATCCGCTGGATTTTCCTCCGTTCGGATGTGATTCCAGCTACCTTGGTCTAGTAATTGATGGATGTTTGAAACTCGATTAGCCACAAAAGTTTCCCAAGAGGAGGGATGTTTGCGTAGCCAAGCGAGTACGATGGTTGAATCAGTCCATGCTGTTGTTATGACCTGCTCCATTTTCATGTCTTTCTTGATTTGGGCGAGTAATTTAGCCAATAGGTGTGCACCGCACAACTCTAATATTGGCAATGATACGGTTTTTATCGGTGCTACCTTACTTTTTGCTGCCAGTAGACGACAGTGGATCGTTCCTGTTCTGTCCTGTGTGCGGATATATACGGCTGCGGCGTAAGCCTTGATGGATGCGTCGGAGAATCCATGAAGTTCGACAGTTTGGGTTGCATTGCAGGTTTGTATCCATCGAGGAATCTGGATGGTTTGGATTGTTGGGAGGTTTGAGCGGAATTTTCGCCACTGTTCTTCTATAGTAATAGGAACTGTCTCGTCCCAATCGATCTTTAGGAGCCACAGGTTTTGTATTAGAACCTTTGCACTGATGATCATTGGTGTGAGCCATCCGATGGGATCGAATAATCTTGCAATCTCGGACAGTATTTTCCGTTTTGTATATGATGTGTCGTCAAAATCCATGGTTACTTTGTATGAGAGCGAATCTGTTGATGGGTTCCATGATAGTCCAAGTGCCTTGACCTCTTCAGCGTTTACCGCGAGGGGAAACGTGATTTCTCGATCAGTCTCTGGAACGTTCTTTAATATGTCGTCATGGTTTGCTGCCCATTTCTTTAGTTCCAGACCTCCTGAACGTAGTAGATTGATCAGTTGCTCTTGTTTTTGAGTTGCTTCTTTGATAGTGTCTGCTCCAGTCATTAAATCATCGACGTAGAAGTCATTGAGTAGAGCCTCTGAGCCGATTGGATATTTCGTGGCTTCATCCTTTGCCAATTGGTGCATCGTTCTTATGGCTAGAAATGGTGCGCTTTTTGTGCCAAATGTTACGGTCCTTAATGTATAGTCTCGTATGGGTTCAGTAGGGGAGTCTCTCCAGACGATCCGTTGATAGTCTGCGTCCTCTGGATGTATTCGTATTTGGCGATACATTTTTTCGACGTCCGCCATGTATGCGATGCGGTACTTTCTCCATCGCATGAGGATGGTCATGAGAGAGTCCTGTATCACTGGTCCATTCAGTAATGCGCTGTTTAGTGATTTTCCGTTGGAGGTCGGGCGTGATGCGTCGAATACGACACGCAGCTTAGTGGTTGTGCTGCTTGGCTTGAGGACAGCATGATGAGGGAGATAGCAGCATCCATATGTCGTTGTGCCGTCCGATGATTGCCTCTGGAGTGCTGATTCTGGGGTATTGGTCGTTGTCATGTGGCCTAATGTTAGATACTCTCGGATGCATTTTCCATAATCGCATTTTAGGGCTGGGTCTTGCTGGAATCGTTTTTCCATTTGGATAAGCGTTCGGATGGCTATATTTCTGGATGATCCAAATTGGATGTGTTCTTGCTCCGTGTTGAATGGAAGTCGAACCTGATAACGTCCATCGTCACCTCTTGTCACGTTGTTGGCAAAATGGGTTTCGCACAGTGATTCTTCCTTTGTCCATTTCGGTCTTGATGGAAGTTCTTCCAACTCCCAGAATTTCCTCAGGTCGCACTCGGGGGTTATCTGCGTGAAGAAAGTTTGTGCGCTCGTGTCCATTTGTGATGTTGGACTTATGTTTCCAGTGATGATCCAGCCAAATATTGTGTTTTGGCCTGCTGGTGTTCCATCAGCGCCCTTTCTCAAACCCTCCATGATGATGTCAGTATATACGTCGGCTCCCAAGAGGATGTCTATATGGCCCGGCTTACGGAATGTCGGGTCTGCCAATTGGAGTCCTTCCAGGTGGGTCCAGTTCTTACTAGAGCATTCTTCGTTCGGTAAAGGATTACTGATTTTTGTAAGGACGAGAGCCTGTGCCTGGGTTTTTTTGCTTGGCTGAGTTCTTGATTGTAACTGTAGCGTTACCCTACTTGTCATTTCACCGGCTGGCAGGTTGCTGATTACCGAAATTGAGGTTTGTGTGGATTCTCGCTTGAGTCGTAAATTCTGCACTACTGCTTCTCGCACAAATGATCTTTGTGACCCGGGGTCGATCAGCGCTCTGCAGACCTGTTGTTGTCCCGTCGGTGATACTACTGTAACCAGAGCTGTCGCTAGTAGTACTTGTTGGTTTTCATAGGGATCTGCGTGGGAGAAAAATGTGCTTGCCTGGGAGATAGGTGGTTCAACACTTGCCCTTGTTGGTTTTTCATCGTTGTTGCTGCCTTGCCTCTCTTGTTGCGCTCTGTGCAGGGATGTATGGTGTGTTCCTCCACATTGAAAACATCTAGTATTGCTAGGACATTGGGACACGCGGTGGTTCGTTCCTAAGCAATTGATGCATAGATCCTTGGACTTGGCTGTCTTATACCTCTCGTCTATGGTTTGTTGCAAGTACTTCGGACATTTTCTTATGATGTGTGGACCTTTACACAAGCTGCATGTGCTGTGGTTTGACACGTGAAATGTTTGTGCTCTTCTTTGTGTCTGTTCTCGTCGCTTGTGTTCATAATGATCAATCTTGCTGTTGGCTGGCTTGCTGATGGCTTCTAATGTTCTAAACCGGGTCTCCAAGAATTCGCGTAGTTCTGTCCACGTTGGTATTGATCGTTTTGATTTATGGCTTTGTGATTGTTCCCATAATACGTGTGTTTCGGCTGGTAGCTTCTGGACTAATATATGTATGAGAATGGGATCCCAGTTTTGAACAGAGATCTCCAGATTCTCTATGGCGGTGAGGCATTCATGTGTCCTTGTTTTTAGTTCCTTGATTCCTTGAGCAGACTCTCTAGTTAGCTTAGTTTGACTAAGTAGGATATCGAGCTGGGTTTTCAACAATGCTCGTTTGTTATCATAGTTTTCGACGAGAAGTTTCCATGCTGGTTCGTAATTGGCGTCGCTGATTAATGTGTTGCTGAGAAGTCGTAGTGCTTCTCCGGATAGATGGGCTTTGAGGTATTGGAGTTTTTGAGCTCCTGATAACGATGTCTTGTTGTGTATGAGGCTGGAGAATAGATCCAAAAATGATGGCCACGACGCGTAGTCCCCGGCAAATGTTGGAATTGAAATTCGCGGGAGCTTTACATCATTACTGTGGTGAGCTATTTGGCTGAGGTTGAACTCTGCTGAAGATTGCTCGGCTCTTGATGCCTGGTCTGCTGGTGGAAGAATGTTATGGTATTCTTCGTCGATCCTGGAGTATATATCAATATATGCCGTTTCCGTGTCTATGTACCAGTCATCTTTGAAGTATGGTAGATCCTTTTCATCCTTCTTGGTTTTCAATGTTGTAATTTGCCGATGGTTGGTTTTATATTCTGCCCAGTCGTCGTCGAGCGTCTTGAGCTTTTTTCTAAAATACTGTTCTGTTTTTCTGGATGGCCCATCCTTTAAATAATTTCGAAAGGATTTGTCGATTCTATCTCGGACTTCTTCTTGTTGTTTTATTAGGGCTTCCATCTTTTATGTTAGGAGAAAGTTACCTTATTTGAATCACTATCCGGCTCGAAGGACCAAATGATCAGATTTAGCAATTTAATCTCTGATCTTAAAAGAAGGTGCCGGAGGGTGTGTTCAAATAAAAGATGTTCCTTTCAGTAATTCACTGATACTTTATTCTTTAATAACAATTTCCTATTTAATATTAAATTCAATATTAAACTTATTATAATTCAGTAATAAATCCACTAATAATTATTCGAAATGTCCGAAATATCCTCTTTTTTAATTATTGTGAGATACCTTAAATTATTATTCTTTCGGAATCACGCCACCTGTATGTCAGCCGTTGACTTGCTTTCTGTGATTTTCCTTTGATTTCGCTGATGTCTTGCTGCTTGCTGCTTCGCTCTACCAGGAATTTCATGCAATCGCTGCGATATAATGTAAGCCAAAATTGTCCGTGTAATGGTTTGCTGTAAATTCGATTTTTCTTTATTAATGTTTACGAAGGTCCCACGACCTCTTTGATGGAGATGCTGACTCAAGCTCGTCAGTGGATCTCGAATGTGATGAGAAAAAACCTTCAACTCGGTTTTTTTTCTATTTGCTATGGGTACTGACTCAAACTCGTCAGTATGGTTATGATGAAGGGAATTCAACTCGATCCCTTTATTTAATGATTGAAGCCAGTTGTAATAAAATTCTCAAACTCGAATTTTATCTTATCTATGAACGATGGTGGAGATGCTGACTCAGGCTCGTCAGCGGATCTCGTATCGGATAAAGGAAAAAACCTTCAACTCTGGTTTTTCCTGTCTGCTATCTTGACTGACTCAAGCTCGTCAGTGTGGATATGATAAAGGAATTTCAACTCGATCCCTTTATTTAATGATTGAAATCACTTGGAATAAAATTCTCCAACTCGAATTTTATTGATATCTTCGAAGCTCAAAGCGCGCTTGAAGATCTAGAAGTGATCTGACTCGAACCTCGCCGTCTGTCCATATTTATCGAAGTCTTGAACAATAAAAATTGGTGGGGAACTTGGTTTAATGTACATAATTTTCGGTTCATGTAGTTACTTGAACAGCTGTTTATCTTCTTCCTTCCCACATCTGTCAAATGGAGTTGACTTCTTGTTGGTAAGTTTGTTTGCTTTTAATATTCTTGTCTAGTAACTAATTTTATTTATTTCAGGGATATTTAAGGTTGGTGGGATTTTCGGGAGGCGGAGTCTGGAGTTAGTGTTGTGAGGTATGTATTTTTTTTGTGGAATTTGTTTATCATTTTCTTCATTTGTTATTGTTTTTAGATTGGCGATTTGCCGACGGCATTTCGACGATTTTCAGGATGATGTCGGTTCATAGTTTTTATGTATTTATATGATGTTTAGGGCCGTAAATTTAGTGTAATTTAATATATTTTTATTAACACAATTTTATTTTTCAGAAATGCCTGATCTTCCCTTTGTGGATCTGAAGGACGTCGGTGTTGGATGTGGTGTCGATTTTATAGTGTTTGTTTGATTAAATTTGTGTATATTTGGTGTTTATTTATCAAGTTCGTTGTTAATAAATGGTAAATCGTTAAATTTGTGTGTTTAATTTTTTGGGATTTCGTCGGGGGTTTCTTTTTAGGTTTGATTCTTTTTATTTCAGGATGTCAATTTTCCAGGTGTTCCAAGACGGAACAATAACTGCATTCCCTCTAGTTGGAAAGAGGTTAAAGTAGTCTTTATACTCAAGGCAGGAAAAGCCTCCCACGCAACACCCAAAGACTTCAGGCCAATTAGCCTATCATCCTTTCTTTTAAAGACTCTAGAAAGGCTAATCGAAATATATCTGAGGCAGACCATACCAACCTCTGAACTCTCTGGCACACAACATGCCTATACAAAGGGCAAACCTACTGATACTGCTCTTCACTCATTGGTCTCTACCATTGAAAAGTCACTCGAAGTCAAGGAGTATACATTAGTGGCATTCCTTGACATAGAGGGAGCGTTTAACAACGTACTCCCGAACGCCATCACCCTGGCCTTGACAGAACTGGGGATCGAGGCATCGCTGGTGTCTCTCATCCACCAAATGCTTACCGGCAGGATGGTGAGCTCGAGCCTAGGCGACAGCTCGGTCCGAAGGGCCGTAAACAGAGGCACCCCGCAAGGAGGAGTACTTTCCCCGCTCCTATGGGTCGTAACTATAAACCAGCTGTTGCGACGCATAGAGGGCGAGGGGCATCACGTCCTGGCGTACGCGGATGACGTTGTCATCGTCACAAAAGGAAAATTTCCTCAAGTCATGGAGGCGGCGTTACAAATCCTTTCAAGCTGGACTGCCACCCGCGGACTCAGCGTTAACCCAGTAAAAACGGAACTAGTCCTCTTCACAAAGAGGTATAAAACTCCACCTTTAACACCCCCACGGCTTAACAATGTTAGGCTCAAATTTAGCAATAGCGCCAAATATCTGGGAGTAATCCTAGACAAGAAACTCCTCTGGAATGAAAATACAGAAGAGCGCATTAAGAAAGCGAACATAGCGCTTTTCGCTTGCAAAAAATCCATTGGGAAGAAATGGGGCTTCTCCCCTAACATAGTACGATGGATATACAAAGCGATCGTCCGCCCAATACTCCTATACGGAGTCATAGTATGGTGGCCAACCTTGAGTAAGTCCACCGTGCTAAACAAACTACAGAAAGTACAAAGATGTGCCGAGCTATGCATAACAGGAGCACTTCGCTCCACACCTACAGATGCCCTAAATGTTATGCTATACCTCCCTCCTTTGAATCTTGTGGCAAGGGAAAGCGCAACCATCGCAGCCCTTAGAATAAAAGAATCTGGATTTTGGACCGGAATCGGGGGAAGTCACACGAAGGTGTTGAACTCTGTTATCGTCCCCACTAAAACTGACTTCTGTATACCCGAGATTACCTTCACGAGGAACTACGGAGTCCACATTCCTTCACGTCGTGAATGGAGTAACAGACCACACAGTTTTCAAGATGCCATAAACTTCTTTACTGATGGCTCTAAGCTCGAGGGTCGAGTAGGAAGAGGAGTCTTTTCCCCAGAGACTGGGATTGAAGTCTCCTTCCGACTACCCGATCACTGCAGTGTATATCAAGCGGAGGTTCTAGCCATACATGAAGCTGTTCTATTAATTAACCAGCAGGGCGATAGGAATCGGACTATCTACATCTTTTTAGATAGTCAAGCGGATCTGAAAGCCCTGCGCTCTAGCACAAACAGCTCTAGAACTATCTCTGAATGTCGCAGATCTCTTAACGAGATGGCTCAGCAGTTCAGGACCCTCCTCGTATGGGTGCCCGGTCACCGAAACATAGAGGGAAATTGTAAAGCTGACGAACTGGCTAGGAAAGGCACGACCGCCACTCTCCTTCCAGGAAAGGAAAGGGTTGGTATGCCTTGGGCCACCTGTAAACTCCAATGCAAACAGCACACAATGCAACAAGCAAAGAAGCATTGGAGGGATCTTAATAAATGCACCTTGGCCAAACTAACTTGGCCCTCTTATGATCTCAGGCGGACTACTTCACTAATGAGCCTCGGGAGACAAGACCTCTCAGCTATAGTGGGAGTGCTTACCGGACACTCTCTGATAGGGACGCATGCGACCCGCTTAGGTCTTGAGACCTACGATTTTTGCAGAACCTGTAAAAACCCGGACGAGGAGGAAAGTGTACTACATCTCCTCTGTCACTGCCCAGCCCTAAGCAGAAGGAGACTAACCGCATTTGGTAAACCCTTTCTAAGCACGCTTGCGGAAATCTCGAACATTGGGATCCCGCAACTCAGGAGATTCATTGCTTCCTCGAGATGGTTTAGCGAAGAAATGACACTTTAACATCAGGTTTAAAGTGGGATCACTATGGCATCACAATGGGCCTACTCCTTTGGCCTAAGTGTTTGAGCTGTACACCAGCAGCTCAGCCATATCTAACCCAACCTAACCTAACCTAGGTTGTTTTCCATGTAATACTTTTTTTTTCTTGTGTGAGGTACTGGGTCCATAGGTACTGCGGCCATTCATTTGGCCTATTGTACTACACCCCTATACCTCGTATTTGTAAGCCAGACCGCTGGAACAAGTTCAGCAGTCTGCCTAGTGGCTTGTCGCTTAGAATTGAATAATCGAGCAGGGCCTCTTCGAATAAAGAAACTCTGCTCCTCGCTATTGCGGGGCATTCACAGAGGACGTGGAGAGCAGACTCATCCTCCTCCAGGCAAAGCCTGCAGGTGGGGTCCTCCGCTTTTCCTATCCTCCATAAGTGGTAATTTAGGGCGCAGTGTCCGGTAATCAAGCCAACAAGTGTCCTGACATCGTTTCTACTGCGCCCTAACAATTTCTTGGCCGTGTTAGGAGACGGCCCAGGCAGGAACCGCTTAGAGTTAGCCAATCCAGGCGCGGACCTCCAGCGTTCAGTATGTTTCATTAAAGTCCGATCGGCTAGGGCCCTTCGCAGCAAGCTGGTAGGTGCTCCGATAGCCGGCTCTGGACCGATGAATGCAATGTCAGAGCCCTGCTTAGCTAGGGCATCCGGTTTTTCATTGCCTTTGAAGCCCCGATGTCCCGGGACCCAGACAAGGGTAACTTGATTGAGAACGCCCAGCTCACCAAGAGCACGTTGGCAGTCCCAAACTTATTTAGACTTGGTCCTACGGGACCTTATCGCGCTAATTTCCGCTTGGCTGTCAGAGAAGATAAAGCTCCGTTTGTTTTGGTAGGCCCTTCTTAAGTTCTCATGAGTGCATGCCAGTATAGCGTACACCTCTGCTTGGAAGACAGTTGCTAGGGTGCCTAAGCTCATCGCTCTACTGAATCTGGGGCTTTCGCTCCAGATTCCGGCGCCCACACCTGTCTCTGTTTTGGAGCCGTCCGTGTACCATACTAGTCCACCCGGCGATACCTTAGGAAAGGTCCAGGTTAGCCTATCTTGTATGTGCACAGAAGGTTGCTTAAATTTTGAGATTTTAAAAGGCATGCAATCGGAGAGCATCCCCGCTTCCGAAATCCCTTCTATAATGTTGATAATTGTAGAATGTCCTCGCTCGAGACCAGAGCCCAGATAGCCATTCGCTTTCAGCCGCAGCGCCGCGTTTATCACAGATTTCTCTACCTCAAGGTGGAGTGGTACCAGATTGAGGAGAGTCTCCAGTGCTGCCGTCGGGGAAGTGCGGATGGCTCCAGTGATGGAAAGGCAGGCCATTCTTTGAATTTTGCACAAATTGGTTATGAAACCCTTAAGCGCCGTTCTGTGCCACCAAACTAAAGCTCCATAAGTTACTATGGGCCTGACGATGGTGGTGTATATCCAGTACATGGTTTTCGGCTGCAAACCCCATATGGAGCCACAAGCTCTGCGGCAAGCCCACAGGGATCTGCGCGTTCTGCTCATCAGAGTATCCATGTGCTGGTTCCAGTTGAGCTTGGCATCTAGCGTCACTCCTAAATATTTGGCTTGTTGTGAAAAGCCTATAGTTCTACCTGCGAGTGTCGGCTCCGAAAGCCCCGGTAGTGATCGTTTCCTGGTAAAGGGAACGAGAATCGTCTTGTCGGGATTGACTTTTAGTCCTACGCTGTCGCACCAACTAGATACTAGATCTAGTGCCTGCTGCAGACGTCTTGACATGGCTCCTTCAGTTTCGTCCGTTACTACGATGACGACATCGTCTGCGTAGCCTTGGGCGAAAAAGTTGCGGCCGTTGAGTAGTTCCAGGAGTTCATCTACAACAAGGCACCACAGAAGTGGGGATAAAACTCCTCCCTGCGGACAACCTTTTGCTATAGTGCCCTCCAGAGACCCCTCAACATGAGAAACCATTAGTTTGCGAGTTCTCAGCATAGAGTCGATCCAGTCGCAGAAAGTGCTACTTAGACTTCGTCTACTTAGAGCCTTAGCTATAGTATCAAAGGATGTGTTGTCGAAGGCTCCTTCGATATCGAGGAAGGCCGCCAGCGCAACTCCTTTGTTTAGTGCTGCGCCTTCCAGCTTGAGCACCAGATTGTGCAGTGCCGTCTCAGTGGACTTGCCCGCCTGGTACGCATGCTGATAGGAGCTTAGTGGTTGGCGTTGAAGATAAGTTTCCCTTATCACCCTGTCGACAATTTTCTCCATTGTCTTCAAGGCAAAAGACGAGAGACTTATCGGCCTGAAAGCTTTAGCCGAGGTGTAGTCCGAACGCCCTGGCTTGGGTATAAATGTTATATTAACATTCCTTCAGACAGATGGGATATAACCATGTACGAAGGAAGCCCTGAATATTTTGCATAATAAGGGAGTGACCAGGTCGCAGCCCTCCCGTAACATAATGGGATAGATCCGGTCTGCTTCAGAGGACTTGTATGGTTTGAACGATCCTATCGTCTCCCTAATTGCTTCGTGATTAAACACGGCGTTTGCTTCTGTCCAGGCAGCTTTGGTCGCTTTAGAAAGTGAGCCTGTTAGTTGCCCAGCAGTAGCTGTATTCCCATTTGAATAAATGATTGTGCCTGGGAAGTGTGCCTGGAGCAATATTATCAAGGTTTCTTCCCTAGACTGTGTGAAAGAGCCATCGGTTCTCCTAATAGATCCGAGATCTCCCGATGTGCCCTTTAATAAAGCCTTGTGGATCTTTGCTGAGTCTCGAATGTCTTCGATACTCTCGCAGAAATTCCTCCAGCTGTTTCTTTTTGCTCGTGTGATCGCCCTGTTATAGGTGGTTAGCGAGCCTTTATAACTCTCCCAGTTGCCGCTCTTCTTGGCTGCGTTGAATAGCTTCCTAGTGGCGGATCTCAACTTAGAGAGCTCATTATTCCACCATGGAGTTTTCCTGTTGCGCGTCCTCATCAGAAGGGGGCAGTTATTGTTGTAAGCAGCAGTAACCGCCTCCGTAAGGAAGTCCGCGGATAGTTCCACATCCATCGTAGATTTGATTGAGTGCATGGAACCCTTCAGTACGCTACTGAGTTCGCCCCGAAAGCCTGCCCAGTTTGTATATCTGGGATTCCTATATGCACTCACTCTTTCCAAAGACTCACCCACCATAAAGTGAATGTGTCTGTGGTCTGAGTACGATGGCTCATCTGAGACCCGCCAGTAACTCACGTAATTGGCAACGTGTTGAGTGGCCAGCGTAATGTCTATAACCTCACGTCTCCTACCGTTGTCGAAGGTAGGATCCGTGCCGCGATTTAATATGTCCAGGTTAGTAGTTAAGAGGTAATCAAAAAGGTATTCGCCCCTTTTGTTCACTCCGCTACTGCCCCAGGCATCATGATGGGCGTTCGCGTCACATCCTATGATGATCTGCAGACCGCTCCTGTTAGAGTGACCCACAATATCCTTGAGTTCTTTGGATGGTGCTGGGTCCCTGGAGTCGTAGGGGAGGTATGCTGAGCATAATATGATTATGCTTTTGCTGCCCCCCTTCTAATAGGTATCTTCACCACTGCCAGGTCTCTCGACGACTTGTCTGTGAGAGGAAAGCAGTTAGTGTTTTTGTTGTAGACTATACAGGTCCGAGGGTCACCGTCCACATCACTGCATGCAATGTTGTAGCCAGCTGCCCGCAAGCCCTGTATAGCACCGTTATTCACCCATGGCTCTTGTAGAAGAGCCACGTCAACACCTTGGGTGGCCAGCACCCTGCAAAGGACTGCCGAGGCAGCCCTACTATGTTGCAGGTTGCACTGTACCACCCGCATCTTGTGGTTGCACCTGCTGTTGTGAGTCAGCAGGAGCCTCCTTTTTTGAGCCAATCTCCTTGACTTTAATACGGCCGAAGCAGTAAAATAGGGACATGCCCTTCTCCTTCAGCTGCATGAGCGACCTCTCGTCAATGCTGAGGGCAAGGGTTTGACCGTTCTGGTCAACCTTCCTACCCATCACTTGCCAAGAGGTCACCTCAATTGGCTGATTTTGAATCTCCATTCTGCGGAGCACCTGTTCCGGTTCCCTAACATCGTTAGGAACCCAGAATGCGATCCGCTTAAATTTGGGAAGGTCCTTCTCCTCAATTGCCTTGAGGTTGCGCCCTTCCCAAGCCTGCAGCCTGGCGACAGCATTCGTCAGCCATCGGCTGGTGGCTTCGTTGGCGCAGGTGATCTTGATGAGACCCCCTGCCGCCCTTACACCCAAGAACTGAGGTGGGCAGTCGCCTTTAGGACTTTTGTCCACCTCTGTCAATATTGCATCGCAAATAGAGGAGGACTCCTCCTCCGTCAATTTGCCCTCGGGATAGTTGCCCAGTACCACCGCCATGGTGATCCCGGTATGAGGGTTCCTGCGGCTCCCTCCTTTTTTTCCTCTGGGGTCCCTGCCCAGCCGGAGAATCCTCCGATCGCTGCCGTTTCGGCAGTAGACCAGTTGGGTCCGGCGTGTGGCATTGCCCCCCAGAAGATGTATGATCTGGTGCTGGCAATTTTCCAGAGTGTCCAGAAATCTTTGGCAGTGCAGCGGCAGTCTGGGTCCGCTCCTTGGAGCCCCCCTGTGTCCTGACCGCTGTCCCGCCTTCAGTTCGTTGCAAAGGAAGTTGCAAATGTGGTACTCGGGTGTGCTCCGTGGAGTTCCCCGATTCTCTTGCGGCCTTCCTAGCTTTGGCTCTCTTTCTTTTGGCAGCGCCAGATTTTCGTTTGCTAGGCTGCACGGTCATACCGACAACTTGCTTTGTTTGTCTGTTTTAAAAAAAATATGAAATAAAAACACTTAGGTATAGAGAAACAAAAAACAATTTAATTTGGAGTAAATAGGTACATAGGGCCTGTGCGAATAGTGACTAAATTGATGACTAAACTAAATTTTGCAGTTTTTGTGGATAATGTAGGGAAATGCTGTGTGAATTCTTTTGATGATTAAATTCTGTCAGTTATTAAAATATTTAAATTGTAACCATAACAACAATTTAGTCAACTGTCGAAAAATTTAGTCTACTCGCCGAAATACTGTGTTATCGACACTAAATTTTAGTCATAGAATTCACACAGGCCCATAATATCGTTCTTAAATATTGAACTCCAATCTCTTTCTACGGCCGGTTTTTTGCAAATTTTGTAATCACTTTCTCAATGTCAATAGGAATATGCCTATGGATGTGCATATGAGGCTCCTGAATAACTTTACAAGGATCCAAATAGCTAATAGCTAGACCTTCTAATTTCCTTACGCGACTGAGCGCGAAAAAAGTCTGCCCCTTGGCAAAAATTTTAGAGCCTAATTCTAGAACTGCTCTATCTAGCCCAATCAGAAGAAAAAAATATCGAGTGTGACGTAAATTGCGTCTGACTTCCGCCATATTGTTATATTAAAAATTAATCTTGCCTATGTTACTTGGACTCATTAAACGATTCTAGCGGTACCCCAGCCATCTAAATCCGTTTAGGCGTTTAGAAGTTATGGTGGAACAAAGAAACATACAAACATACATAGGGGAGAGGAGGGCATAGCGGGGTATCTAAGATGTTATGGGTCATTTTTCAGCTAATAATGGCGTTAGGTTGAGTTTAATTTTTTTTTGGGTTGTACAGCATGTCTATCATTATTTGGCACGCCATTTTTTATTTTAGTAATAACAGTTTGGCTAACGGAATAAAATACATTCAGAGTGAAGTTTGCCCCACTTTGCCCCGTACAGCGCGGTAAAGTGGGGTACCAGGTGGAGCATTGTGGGGAGTACGATCTGGATTAGCCCTGTATTTTTCACATAGCATTCGAGTATAGTTTGTGGAGCAACATGTAGCTATGCACTTTTTTGTAACCCTTTTTTTCTGACACCACACTATGCACTGCTTTTTCTATAGCCTCCATAGACCCCAAGAGCGTTGATTCGTATTTTTCTTATATGTGCGAACAATAACTTAAACAAGCAATTGTTTGTGTAAATAAACCATCAAGTTATGAAGTTATGTAAACTATGAAGTTATATCTAATTATGAATGAATACGGGGCAGAGTGACACTAAACTCCTTGTCGATTGAATACCCCACTATGCCCCATTTAGAATACCCCACTTTGCCCCTACCCACATTGCCAGATAAAATATTAACAACTACATATTCCCTTTGCATTTAATTAAATTTTTTTTTTCGTATTCGTATCCGGAATAGTTTACAGTAAAATGTAGCACACAATCATAAACAGGACATTACTAGCACATACATTAACTATGACACGAATAACAACAATTTTTTTAACAAATACTTAATATTATTACTTTTGCTGCGAGCGCTAAAACCGATGTCGCGAATACTTGTAACATTAGCGAAGGTCATACTACGCTTTAATACTAAACCCAGTGCGTCGTTTAAATTATCGTACTACTGTTTGCTCACATCAATTTGGTACTACCCCGCTATGCCCCGCTACCCCACTACATGAACCCTGAAAACATTACACTCCTTTTGGGGCAGTGGTGTTACATAGAGTTTGTATAGGGAATTTTCATTTTGCTTCAACAGCATACTAGGCTAAACTATTAAATGTTCATTCATGGTGATCGGGTAATATAAAACGTTTCGAGTAATTTAATTTTATTTAAGCATAAAATTGGCATTTATTTACCACATATCTATTAAGTGTAATATATATTTCAAATCCTCTCAATTTCACCTTTCGTTTGATACCCATATTGATCCAATCAGAAAAAAAATTGAGTGTGACGTAAATTGCGTCTGACGGCCGCCATATTGTTTTTTTTAAATTAACCTAGCCTATGTTACTCAGACTCATCAAACGATTCTAACGGTAACTCAGCCATCTAAATCTGTTCAGGCGTTTAAAAGTTATGGTGGTACAAAGCAACGTACATACACACACGAAACCTAAACACATTACACTCCTTTTTTTGGGGCAGTCATGTAACAAAAAATTCAAATTAAATTTTTTTATAATAATAATGCTTTTTTTCTTAGTATTAGTATAGGCGAAGTTCTTTTATTTATAAACCTTTTATATTCTCCAACTTCTTTCATAATGCAAGGACTATATGTTCCTGAGATATGTTATTACACATATGCATGTGGTCGCCTCAAAACTGCTAGCCATGAAACCCGGGGATTCCAAATGCTAACATTGGACCTTGAAGGGATAAAGTTTATATCCTTATTATAATTCATCGTGCTTGTTATAAAGTTTGAATAATTTATTCCGAACCATTCTAAAAAATATTATCAATATTTGTACATCAACCGAAACGATGGTTAAAGTTTTCTTCATGTAGTTTTTGTGTCCATCCATACGTGCTTCATATTCTACTTCTTCCTTTTCTTGTATTTCGCTATATTTTATACTGTTTTGTAGTCGATGAGTTCTTCGTCTTAGTTGCTTTTTAACCGACTTCTTATTGTATTAATTCTCAAATATACTATAATATATCCAGCCAGCCAGCGGTTGGCATCCTTTCCATAGCAGTATTTATGAACCTCATGTCCAATTGTGACTCCAAGTAATCGTAGTATTTTCAAAAGACTTGTAGCTCCATCATTGATTTTAGATACTGTTACATTTATAGCTCTTTCAACAATTCTGTGACTATTGGGAGGCGATTCTGCGAATATACTTACTAGAGCCGAATAGGCGAAACGTGTTCCATGTTGCCGAAAATGATTAATCCAAGCAAAATATTTAAATGTTGCAGCCATGTAGCTGACTAGAGGTTTGCAACTTTTGGTCGAGCTCCAGCAAGAGACAGAAGCGTACAAGGCTACCGTTGCGAAGCAAAATCGCTACGAGGAGTGGGAGTGGGTGGTACACACAGAAGGAAATGAATGTTGGTAGTGACGTCAATCCTTCACACTCTTCGTAGCTATTTTGCTTCTCACACCGCTGCTCTGTGTTGCTGGAATTCGACCAAAAGTTGCCACAAGTTAAGACACTTTCTTTGCTACACAAAATTTAGTTGGCTAGAGGAGGGAAAAGCTGGCTAGCGAAATGTTGATATGCGACACGATTTTATACAGCGACTGGGCATCTGTATTTTACTTCTCTGTGCTAGAGCATTATTCAAAATTTCTGCATTGAGGCCCGCATTTGTCTTCTTGGTAAATCTACCCAGATACGTAGTCAATAAATCACCACTGCTCATCGTCGTACACTGGTTTAATTGCCTTTTGTGCGATTTTTGGAAGAGCGGGCTTCTGTTTATAACTCTTTATTGTTCCCTTAGTCTTTGCCTTCACCCAATCACCCCAAGTGTAATTACCTGAAGAGCAATAGTGATGTTGCGGATTATCATGTTTTGTGATAATAAGCCGCCCATATCGCTCTTAAGGCTAGTACAGACTATGCCAGTATTTCAGTCGAGTGAGTAAGTAAACCAGTATGGACAAACAAATTTAGTCGAGTGAATCCATTCCTGTTCTATTTTTTTCGGTCGAGTAGCGGCAGGATGCCATGACTTACTAATTACTTGATAAGCCACTAGACTAGTGTGAACAAACTTTGTCATGCAAATTTATTAATTTAATAATTTTTACTTTGCTATCTTGTCGTCTGTTCATTTTGAAACTTTACTTGTCTGTTCGGACACTTTTTAGCTACTAATACGTTTTAAGACGTTTAGTGGTAAGTAAATTACTCGCCCCTCGACTAAAATACTGGCATAGTTGTACCAACTTTGAGCAACTTTTTTTTCAAGATGGCGGGTTTTTCCAAACCACTGCGACCCCACAAACTTGGTTTTTTGAAGTAAAATTTCTTTAGGCGCGCCTTAGCCTAAACAATTTCTATGAGAGTGAATTAATTTCATTCGCATCACGCTCTCATACATTGAAAAATCGTCAGAGCTTTCGTATAACGCTAGGAAATGGGAAGGACGGGGCACAAGAGGCGAAGAAACTCGAGTCTATGGCCTTCCGCACACTTGTCCATAACATCAAAACAAAAACCGGTTGCCTAGGCAAGGGGTCGCAGGGAACACAGTTTTTCTTCCATTATTGGGCCTATTCACACAGTGCATATTCATGGCGCCTAAAACCGGTTTTATAGATGAGAGAGGGAAGGGAGCGGAAGAAATTTTTTTTTATTATATCCCAACAAAATATTACACCTGTCCTAGAAAAATAAGTAATTGTTTTTACAGTTTAGGAATTACATTAAGCTTAAAGACCATTGTCTTTTATACTTAGATTGTACATACGTATACGGATTTACTACATACAAGTTATTGAAAAAACATATAATCAAGGTGTCGTGCATTGGAGGTCCACTGGTCTACGTCTTTTCAGCCTTCTACTTGTGTTGGCTTCTTGCTGAGGTAGATTTCGTATTTCCTTGTTTTGGTGGTATGTTATAGTGATTTGATGTTTTTTGCTGTATCTCTTCATCTCGTCCCTGATGCTAGGTATTTTGAGGTCGCGATGTATATCATCATTGGATATGTACCAAGGTGCATTTACAATTGTCCTGAGTATTTTTGACTGTTGTCGTTGGATGATGTCGATGTTTGTTTTACTGGCTGTTCCCCATATTTGGATGCCGTACATCCAAATAGGTTTTATTACTGTATTATAAATTAATAATTTATTATGTAGCGAGAGTTTCGAATTTTTGTTTAGGAGCCAGTAGAGTTGTCTAAACTTATTTTTGATTTGGTTACGTTTTCCGATTATATGTTGTTTCCAAGTTAATTTGCTGTCGATCTCCATTCCCAGGTATTTCGCTGAGTTGACAGGGTTAATGATTTTGTTGTTTAGACTGATAGTTTGATTTATGGAGGGCCTTTTTGTTGTATATATGACTTGAACGGTTTTGTCTTCGTTGATTTTTATTCCCCATTTGCGGAACCAGTTTGATGTTTTGTTTAGTATTTTTGACATTTGTTTAGTAGCTTGTTCTAGGCGGTTGTGTGAGGAAAGAATCACCGTGTCTTCTGCAAATGTTGCTATCATGGTATCTCGGGACACTGGTTTTGGTATATCTGCTGTATACAGTAAGTATAAGGTAGGTCCTAGGACGCTTCCTTGTGGAACACCTGCTTCTATTTTTCGTAAGCCCGAACATTCGTCATTGTATTGTACGTAGAAGTGGCGGTCATCCAGGTAGCTCTTGATGAGTTGGTAATAGTCTGGTAACATTGTACTAAGTTTGAGAAGGAGTCCTCCGTGCCATACTTTGTCAAAGGCTTTTGCAACGTCAAGGTAAACTGCGACACAATATTTTTTCTCGTTCAGATCATTTAGGATTTTATTAGTTACTCGATGCACCTGCTGTATAGTAGAATGATCTTGTCGGAAACCAAATTGATGGTCCGCAATTAAGTTGTTTAGTTTCAATGTCACGTCAATACGATCAAGTAGGAGTTTCTCGAATAATTTGGAGATGATCGGTAAAAGACTTATTGGCCTATATGATGATGGTTTAGATGCATCTTTGCCAGGTTTCGGGACAGCGATTACCTTAGAAACCTTCCAAACTTTTGGGTAATAGTTTAAACGTAGTATGGCGTTAAAGATATTTCTTAGATAGGCTAAGGCTTTTACTGGTAACTGCTTTAATATTTGTCCTGTTATCAGATCATATCCAGGAGATTTTTTTGGTTTTAATCTGCTATTTATATAGCATTTTATTTCTTTTGTTTCGATTTTCTTTATTATTTTGTTTGAAGACGTATTAATGTTTAGGAATGAGTTATTTCGGTTATTGAAAGGATTAGTAAATGTTGTTTCAAAGTAGTCTGCTAGCGTTTTAGCTTTGTCTAGATTTGTTCTGGACCATGTGCCGTCGGTTTTCGTTAAGGGTGGTTGATGCTGTATTCCTTTTTTGAGCTTCTTTTTTAGTTTCCAAAGTGAGTAGTTTGTTGCTTGGGTTGCCGAAAGATTTGTCAGGAACTTGGTAGTACGTTGGTTGTTATGTAGTCTTAGGAGTTCCTTTAGTTCTCTAGTGGATTTATTATAACTAGCTTTATCAATTGGTGATCTGGTACATTGCCATAATCTTCCTAAGTTTTCTTTTTTCCTTGATTTTTTGCTTGATTGGTTTTGGAGTATAAGTGTCTAGGTGGTTATGCTTGATTGGAGGCGTTGTTTGTAATGCTGCGAAGTGAATTAAGTCGTTAAAGTATACTATGCTGCCTTCGATATCCTCATGGGACTTGAGAGGAATCCTGGTTTCCAAGTTTCTGTCTATTATTTTAACAAAAGAGTCCCAGTTAGTTTTATGGTTAGTAAGGAATTGCGTTGGGCGCAGTAATTTCACATTAGTGGTGTATTCCAGTACTATAGGGGAATGGTCAGATGATAGCTCAAGGCATGATTTGATGGTAATTTGATTTAGGTAAATGTTTTTTGGAACACAGAAGTCAATAAGATCTGGCATTTCCTTGGTGTCAGTAGGCCAATAGGTTGGCTCTCCAGTGCTTATATAGGCGCACTTGTTTTCCCTTATAGCATCAATTAGATTTTTTCCTTTTTTATTAGTAAGTCTCGAGCCCCAGTCAGTGTGCTTTGCATTGAAGTCACCTCCTGCAATAAAGCGCGGGCCCAATGATTGGATGTATTCGGTGAACTGTAATACACTTATATTGAATTTGGGTGGGCAGTATAATGCAGATACTATGAGTGGTCCATATGTGTCATCGATTTGAATTGTAGTAGCTTGGAAATAGTCCTTAGTAGTATTCTTTCAGTACGTTGCAGCCGATGTCTTGTCGAATTATGATTGCTGTACCACCGTGAGCACGTCCACTAGGATGGTTTGTGTGAAAAACTTCGTAGTTAGGAATCTTAATATAACTTTTATTAGTAAAATGGGTTTCGGATATTAGCAGAATGTCAATAGAATGGTCAATTATAAATTTTTTAAGTTCTAAGGCACGTTGGGATAGTCCGTTTGCATTCCAGACGACTATTTTCAAATTTGTTTTATTGTCCATTTATTTTAGTAATAAGCAGAGTTAAGATGTTCATCATATTGGATATTTGTGTTATTAGCTGTTTCATCATGTTCTTTATCTCAGATATGTCGTCTTCAGGTGTGATCACGTTTTGTTGGCTTTCGCCTTGGTCAGCATTACTTTTTACGACATTTGCAAATGTTACTGGAGCATTCGCCTTGATCGGGCGAGTAATTGGCGCATCAGTAATTATAGGTTTTTGTTGATCAGGTATTTTGCTTCGTAGAGCGGGAAATGTTTGAATTTTTAGGGCTTTGTATATTTCACAGCCTTTATAGCTTGCTGTGTGTGATTCGCCACATAGTGCGCATTTGATGTTGCAGCTCTTTCGGTCTTGAGTACACTCGATAGTTTTATGGTTTCCTGCACACTTTACGCAGATTGGATTTAATGTGCAAAAGTTCCTGGTGTGCCCATATTTTTGGCAGTTTAAACACTGAGATATGTTCCTATTTTGTCGAGGTGGTTCAAAGGATACTCTGCAATGCAATAAGTGGGTTATGTTATATATTTCTTTATTGTTTTTGTTGGTTTCAATTTCAATGGTGAAGAGTGGGAGTGGTTTTTTCGTTCGGGCTTGTAGTATGTTGTGGATATTAATTACAATATGACCATATTCACCAACTTCCTTTTTGATTGCGTTCTGGTCGGTTGAATAGTGAAGAACTTAACGAAACATTTTTCACGCAAAACCAAACGTGTGAAAACTAGCACACATATAAAGAGTTACTTCTATCTCTTGCATTCTTTAGCTCTGTTTTTCTCTAACAAATAAATTTCATCTGCAATACATTTAAATGTTCCTGTATAGCATTCAAATTTACTATCTATAATTTACGGAGTTGAATAAAACCGGTTTTGCTCACCACCAAAGCCTTCTACGTTTACAAGCCATGCACAACGAAATCTCACACCCACATTCAAAGAAAATCGGACTCCAATTTATCTGTCAGAATGGACTTCAGTCAGAATGGACTTCAATTTATCTATGAGAAGTGCGGTTAGAAACGTCAAAATCCTCGCTAAACAAGTGCTTTGCAGGTTATAGCTGCATCTATTATTAATTATTATTAGTTGAAAGTGAGTTTTTAAAAGTTTAAAAGTGTTTTTGTTAATATTAAAGTGCATAGCAAGTGCCCAGGATAAGTGTCATCGTTGAAAAAGGATTAACTTATTGACTGTAAGTAATTTTATTATAGTTTTTGCATGCCTGTAAAAAATGTTGCAATCGGCCTTGCAAATAACAATAAATGTACCTATTTAAGTCTCTTTGGCACTTCATACACATGCATGCACACACCTGGGGCATGGCTTGTAAATGTAGAAGGCTTTGCTCACCACACTTATGGCAACGTGTGTAACGGTCGGTCAACAGGAGAAGGAGCTAGAAAACAAAAAGGAAGCAAATATTTAAATAAATAAACAATGTTTTACTATTATTAAATTAAGAAAAAGGCGAAGGAACACATAGTTAAGATAAAGGAATGTTCTCATTACAAATGGAAAAAAAGTAAAAAAAAAAAAAAACAAATACTTAAATAAATACAATAGCCTGCTGGACTTCTTTCATAATTCCTTATCAATTTTTTTTGTAATGTCATAGCTTTCCTTAACCACTGCCTCTCTAGTTTATATTTGATATATATAATTCTTATATATGTATAGGACAGTTACAGACATGGCACCT